>CM046033.1:26927475-27295616 GCA_025215565.1 Flaveria ramosissima
AGTCCCAAAAATGCATCCTAGGGTCTCCACTAAGGCAGCACACCTAGATTCCTGGACTTGCATGATCACCTGAAAAGATATGCTTAAAACGGTCAACAAAATTGTTGGTGAGCTCGCAGGTTTATGTAATAAAAATGTAAGTGATGCTGTAATAAATAAGCGCGTCGGAATACCGTGAATACAGTTATTACACAAGTAAATATCACATGACATGAGCTTTGCAACCAAACCTAGCGACGTACACAAAGAAATTGTCGGCATATATTCACCCAAGGGCCCGTTCCTGGCCACTGATGGTACCAACTAGTATACCATCGAACGAGGGTGGGGGTGTCAACGCAGTAGTACTACCAATACCTAACCGTCGGTTCCCACACTGGAATTACATAGTTGCAAAGATAGAACCACACAGTAGACCCAAGCATGTATCAAGTAGTACTTGCAACACAGTATCACGTTGATTCCTTGTATGTAAAATGTATGTAAGTTGTACAGCATAAAAATGTGTAAGCATACTTTTTCCCCAATTTGTAAATGATTGAAATATTGTATAAATGTGAAAAGGGGCCACGAAACTCACTTGTTAGGTGGTAAGTATGTATATGTATCCCAAATGTTGAATGCAAATAAACAGTCAAACACCTATTGACAGTTATTGTATAGCATTAATGATATGATATATGTATAAGCGCGCAATAATGATGGGTCGGTTCGGGTTGTATCAGATGGGTCGCGCACAACACACACAGACTGACACACGTACTAGACCTTATGTAGATCCAAGTACAAGACATTGTCGCCACTAATGATGATGTTTAAATAAAAGCATCGTTGTTTATTGAAGAAACATTGAATAAGTGTCAATAGTTATAAGTCAATTTGGTCGTTATAAAGCGTTAGTTAAATTTGTTCAAAATAGTTTCTGTGCCCTTTCTCGCGTTGACTTTAATATTTGTGGCCAAACAATGGCATTATTGTGTTAGTGTTACCTCGACACCACACGACATACTCACGCCACACACAAGGGATCAAACACAACAATTTCAGTCGCATAACAAGGTCAGACGCACGACTCAACCTCCATTCGTGCGAATCAACCCTCAATCGTGCGAATCAGCTTCATTCGTACGATTGAGCCTTCATTCGTATGATTGGCCTTCAGTCGTACCACACAACACCCAATCGCACGACTCAACTTCCATGCGCACGAATCAACCTTCAATCGTGCGAATTAGCTACTTTCGTACGACTGAACCTTCATTCGTGCGATTGGACTCCAGTCGTGCGAATCACATTCATTCGCACACATTCAGTCGGTCACCTGACTCAATCGCACACAATCACTCAATCGCATGACTCAATCGCATACACTCAATCGCACGCATGACTCAATCGCACACAGACACTCAGTCGCACAACTCAGTCGCACGACATGCCTAGTCGCACAACTCAGTCGCGCGATTGACTCAGACGCATGATCCAGTCGCACGACCCACTCAGTCGCACAGCTCAATCGCATAGATGACCCAGTCGCCTGATCTGCAGAATCGCGACTGTGGTCGGGAGGAGCAGCCCCCGAGCTGCTCTAAACACGAGTTTTACACCACAAGAACCTCCAGAAACACTCAACAAACATACACAAGCATGAAACACAAGCAAAGAGACCTCACACGCACCCATACGACCTTGTGTGTTCGGGTTGAACCCGAACACCCGAAACCCTAGTTTGGACAGCCGTGAAAAGGCTAGAAAACGGACAACCAAAGACAACTACCTGCTAGAAAGAAGTAATCTAGGCTGTAGACGACGTCAAGACGAAGAAAACAAGACCTCTCGGGTTGGATTTGGTGCTAAAATGGTGATTTTGTGTGTGAAGAGGAGATGAAGATGAAGAAGATGGTGAAATGGGGATTAGGGCTGGTATGAGGGTGTAAGGCCCCGTTCCCGGGACGCTTACAGTTGGTCATTCATCGCACATAAAACATATAATTACCTTGCATTAAGAAAACATTGCAGCGGAAACATTCAAAAACGACATCTCATTTCATTATAAATACTTTTGCCCAATAATACATCATTATCCGATTACAAAATACATGTTTGCATTATAACACAAAAGCTTCATAAATGGATGCCATCCCAAAAGAGCCGAGTAGCCTCGCCGTGCCATCCTCAGCCATTACCTGCCAACTGGAAAATGCAATAAAAGTCAGCGTTGCTGAGTGAGTTCTAGTTTAAATAATAAAACATACTTTACTTTCATTAAAAACTATTCCTTTTATCATGCGATCATTCAACATACGTAAATACAGATAATATCATTATTATCTTTCATCTCATTCATTATCTTCCATTCTTTTCGTTCATTCTTTCTTCCGAGTCTTTTGCGACAACATGGTCGCTCACCTCAATGGCAATCTCAATGATTGCACGCTATCCGAGTCTTTTGCACCCCTAAGGTTGCTCACCCCAATTGCCCATCACGATAGCAAGCTATCCGAGTCTTTTGCAACAACAAGGTTGCTCACCCCAAGGCAACATTACGATAGCACTTTACTCGAGTCTTTTGCAACGACAAGGTTGCTCACCTCATAGGCAATCTAAATGATTGCACTTCATCCGAGTCTTTTGCAACACAAAGTCGCTCACCCCAATATATATGCTTGCAAGCCTTTCTTTCGTTCATTCATCATTCATTAATGCATGCATTCTTACTTCATGTTCCTCTTTCATTATCTTTCGCTTTACATTACATAATACTTCATTCATTCATTCATTCATTCATTAGCATGACATGTAAAGCCACAAGAAAGATAAGCATACATCATAACAAGGAACATATCATACACATTCATCATCATCATACAGGGCAACATCATACATTCATAATATGCATAAACATGCAACATCCTCATCATCATGCCCTACATGCACTCTAAGGCCATAACCATCCTCTTACATGCTCTTACGGGTTACCTTACGTCAACACTTACATCTGCACCTTTCCCCGAAGGCCAGAAGTCAAACTACACATTCCTTCGAGTGCAACAGCCCTGTTCGGGCGTATGGACACTCTTCAGTCGCATGGCCTCCATGCGACTGAACATCATGCGACTGGGCTCATGCGGATGGTCATCTATGCGAATGAACATTCAATCGTGCGTATGGACCTTGTACGAATGGGATTACTGCGAATGGGCACCTATGCGACTGACCTCATGCGAATGGACTCATGCGACTAAGCATCTATGCGACTGAACCCTCGGTCGTGCAATCCTTATGCGACTGGACTCCCAGTCGTGCGACTGAAACCTTAGTCGTGCGATTGAACCCTCAATCGTGCGAATGAATCCCAATCGTGCGAATGACCTTCAATCGCCCTCATTCGGCCGTATGGCCTTCATTCGGTCGCCTAGCCCTAGCTGATGCAGAATGGAGTTCATCCCGAACCCAATCTGCGATTTTCGGCCTCCAAGCTCATCCAACCCCATTCTAAGCCTAAATTAACCCTCCTGGACCTTAGGAATGCATACCATAACACCATACAAGCACACACAAGTCCGAAATCATACTCTAAACACATCATACACCTCACACCCAAATGGGTCAAACACATACACACACAAAAACGGGTTTTGAACATTTTCCAGCCCCAAAATCAGTTGAAAACAAGTAAAAGTGGGGTCCTAGAACTCACACAATCGAGCACAAAGACAAGAGCTTCGATTTGGCTTGCTACTCGACGGATTTGGACACTCGAATCACCCGAAACACCACTTTTCTCCCTTTTTCTCTTCTTTCTCTCTTCTCTTCCTCTCAAATCTGTAAATATGTGAAGTGTGGGGAGAGTGGGCTGCCCTCTCCCTACACATATCACCACATTACCCAACTTTTATTCGTTGGCGAGTTTGGTCCCTCGACTTTGAACTTTATTTCCTTTCTTTCTTCGTCGGCTTCAAAATAATAAATTTACGGGTGTTACAAGTCCACCCCCCTTAAATAGGTTTCGTCCCCGAAACCTGTTATTCTTCGAACAAACGTGGATAATGTTGTCTCATTTCTTCCTCAGTCTCCCACGTTGACTCGGATCCCTTCCTATGCTTCCACTGTACACGCACAAGGGGAACCACTTTATTCCTTAGCCTTTTCTCCTTTCGGTCGATGATTGCCACTGGTTGCTCCACATAATTGAGCCGTTCATCTACTTCGATATCTTCCAATGGGACAATCATATCTTCATCTGCTAAGCACTTCCTTAGATGAGATACATGGAATGTCGGGTGAATTCCACTTAACTCATCTGGCAACTCCAGTCCATAGGCCACCTCTCCTACTCGAGCAATGATTCGGAAAGGGCCTATATACCTTGGGCTCAACTTGCCCCGCTTTCGGAAGCGAATGATACCCTTCCAAGGTGAGACCTTCAACATAACCCGGTCACCCACCTGGAACTCAATCGGTCTGCGTCGTTTATCAGCATACGACTTCTGTCTGTCTTTGGCTGCCTTCATGAAGGCTTTGATCTTCTCAAGCTTCTCATTCGTAGCCTCGATTACCTCGACGCTTCCCAATTCCTTCTGACCAATATCACCCCAACAAACGGGTGTTCTGCATCTCCTACCGTATAGCATCTCATATGGAGGCATGCCAATGCTGGCGTGATAACTGTTGTTATATGAGAATTCGGCTAACGGTAGGTGGTCATCCCAACTTCCACCAAAATCGATCACACATGCCCGAAGCATGTCTTCCAGTGTCTGAATGGTCCTTTCGGACTGACCATCAGTCTGGGGATGATAAGCCGTGCTAATATGCAACTTCGTCCCCATAGCATCGTGGAACTTCTTCCAGAATTTAGATGTAAACCGAGTGTCGCGATCCGACACAATAGACACCGGCACACCATGACGAGTCACAATTTCCTTGATGAACAGATCAGCCAACCTCTCAGATGAATATGTCTCGCGGATCGGTAGGAAGTGAGCACTCTTCGTCAAACGATCAACTATCACCCATATGGCATCATACCCTTTCGGGGTACGCGGCAGCTTTGTAATGAAATCCATGGTGATGTGCTCCCACTTCCATTCCGGTATATCCAAAGGTTGTATCTTCCCATACGGCTTTTGGTGCTCGGCCTTCACCTGTAAGCAAGTAAGGCACTTACTCACGTACTCCACCACATCGCGCTTCATACCCGGCCACCAATAATCTTTCTTCATATCATGGTACATCTTCGTGGCACCAGGATGAATGGAGTACCGAGTCTTGTGAGCTTCATCCATTATCTTCCCCCGTAGATCCCCAAAACGAGGAATCCACACACGATCGAATCGGGTTCTAACACCGAACGTGTTTTCGCCCAATTCTCCAACCAGACCTCTCATTCTTTCAGAGTTAAGATGATCTTCCTTCAATGCCTCATCTTGAAACTCCTTAACCTGTTTCATCACATCGGAGGTCATGATCAACTGATAGGCTTTCACCCGAATCGGCTCGGGCCTCTCTTTTCGGCTAAGGGCATCAGCCACCACGTTGGCCTTGCCCGGATGGTAGTGGATCTCACAATCATAGTCCTTTATAAGTTCCAACCACCGCCTCTGCCTCATGTTCAAATCCTTCTGCTCAAAGAAGTACTTCAGACTCTTGTGGTCAGTGAATATGGTGCACTTTGTTCCGTACAGATAGTGCCTCCAAATCTTTAATGCGAAGACCACGGCTGCTAGCTCCAAGTCATGAGTAGGATAATTGACCTCATGAACCTTCAACTGTCGGGATGCATAGGCTATAACCTTCCCTCTCTGCATTAACACACACCCCAACCCCGAGTAAGAAGCATCGGAATAAACCACCAAATCTTCACTCCATCGGGTAACGACAGAACAGGAGCTTGAGTCAATCTCGCCTTCAATTCTTCAAACGCCTTCTCTTGAGCTTGACCCCATACAAACTTCACATCTTTTCGGGTCAACTTGGTTAGTGGAGAAGCAATCTTGGAGAAGTCTTGGATGAACCTTCTATAGTAACCCGCCAAACCCAGGAAGCTACGAATCTCGGATGGCGTCTTTGGCGACTTCCATTGCATAACCGCCTCCACTTTTGCCGGGTCCACCATAATCCCATCAGGATTCACCACGTGACCCAAGAACTGAACTTCGCGCAACCAGAACGCGCACTTGGAGAATTTTGCATACAACTTCTCCCTCCTCAGCGTCTCTAGAACCTCCCGAATGTGTCCGGCATGCTCTGCTTCGCTCCTCGAGTAAATCAGGATATCATCAATAAACACAATCACTGATTTATCCAACATAGGCCGACACACACGGTTCATCAAATCCATAAAAGCAGCTGGCGCGTTGGTCAAGCCAAAGGACATGACAAGAAACTCGTAGTGACCATAGCGCGTACGGAAAGCTGTTTTAGGAATATCCTGCTCCTTCACCTTCAACTGATGGTAACCAGATCGAAGATCTATTCTCGAAAACCAACTGGCACCCTGAAGCTGATCGAACAAATCATCAATCCTCGGTAAGGGGTATCGGTTCTTCACTGTCAACTTGTTCAGCTCGCGGTAGTCGATGCACATCCTCATACTACCGTCCTTCTTCTTTACAAACAGGACCGGAGCACCCCAAGGAGAGATACTCGGTCTAATGAACCCCTTATCAAGCAGCTCTTGCAACTGCTCCATCAATTCTTTCATCTCGGTCGGAGCCAACCGATACGGTGCCTTGGCGACAGGTTGGGCACCTAGTATCAGATCAATCTGAAACTCGATCTCTCTGTCAGGTGGCACTCCTGATAAATCTTCTGGAAACACATCTGGAAAGTCACACACAACCGGTACATCGGCTAGTTGTGGTGTTGGCGTATCCACATCCTTTACATAGGCCAAGTAGGCACTACATCCACGCCTCATACACTTTCCCGCCACCGCCATCGAGATCACTTTCGGAATCGTAGTAACCCGATCACCATACACTGTCACTAAACTACCGTCAGGCGCTAACAACCGAATCATCTTCTTGCGACACACAATGTTCGCCTCGAAGTCCGCTAACCAATCCATCCCAAGAACCAAGTCAAAACCACCTAAGGTCATCACAAACGGTCTAACAGGAAACTTATGACCCTCGAGTTCCACATCACAGTTCTCTATCATCTCAGAAATCCTGGTAGACTTACCTATGGCAGTTTCTACATCGAAGGGCGCATCAACACATCTACTACTAACAGGCAGCTTAGCACAGAAAGCAGCAGAAATAAAACTTTTACTCGCACCAGAATCAAATAACACAGAAGCTAAAGTTTGGTTCACCAGAAACGTACCGGACACGACATCAGGGTCCGTTCTAGCTTCCTCCTGTGTCATGGTGAATGCCCTGGCGCTCGCCCTCGGTCCATCACCTCCCGTCTTCTTTGCCCCTGAACTCTCAGCCCTCGGCTTCTTACAATCTTTGAGCACGTGACCCACTTCACCACAGTTAAAGCATCGGACCGCACGACAGTCCTTTGCCATGTGCCCCGCCTTTCCACACCTGAAGCACAAGTTCGACCCAAACCTGCACTCCCCGCTGTGCTCCCGTCCACATTTACCACACCTTCTCGATCCCGCACCTGACATAACCACACGACGATCATCCACCCGTGCCTTCTTATTACCCATCGAGGCATTGCCCCGACCAAATCTCTTCCCCTGCCAGCCTCGTTCACCACCGCTCTTTCTGCCACCATCAGTCACCACCACCGTTCTTTCATCATACAATCTTCCCGCTAAATCCACCGCCGACCTAAACGTGCTCGGCCGGGCGGCGATCATGTGCCTGCGAATATCCGCCGGCAAACCCTGTATATACCTCTTGATCTTTCGGGACAGAGGCGTCACTTGATCCGGCACCAGACGTGCCATCTCGTTGAACTTCGTGGTGTACTGTTGGTGTGTCATGGTTCCCGCCTCCAGTTGCAGAAACTCCCTTTCAACCTTATCCATTTCCCGATGAGGACAAAACTCCTCGATCACCATCTTCTTCAGTTCGGGCCACCTCATTCTCCCGATCGCCCGATTACCCTCTGCTTGGACAATGTTGTCCCACCAGCATAGTGCCGAGTCCACGAAGGAGTGGGTGGCAAACTTTACTTTTTGATCTTCTCGGCACTCGCTGATGTCGAGAACAGCCTCCATTTCTCTCACCCATCGGTGAGCAGCAGCAGCATTACCATTACCATCAAAAGTAGGGGGCTTGCATCTCAACAACAGCCTCCTTTACCGAGGCCCTCAAATTCGCACTCTCATCCCCAGCTTCGGGATGAGGAGTCTCAGGTTCTGCAGGAACCTCTTTCTCAGCTCTAGGCCTTCCTCTTTTAGGGCGTGGTTCAGCAACAGGGCCGTCACGGCCTCCACCCCTAGAAGCTCTAGAAGATCTACCACCAGCCATTCGCTATCACACTGAAAGATTCAAACACCAACACGGTCATTCAAGGAAACAACTCAGTTTATGTCAAGTATAGTAAGTCCCTAATTACAGTGGCCAGTTGTGATTAGCCACTTACTGTACTCTTCATACCCCAAGTATTACCTGTCCTGACTACATCAGTATTCGAATCTACATACAACACATAACATATACCATGCGCACATAAAACCGGTTAACTTTAAGAAAATACCTGATGGCACGCAGCTACTCAGTTTGGCATCCCATTCCCCTTTCGTCCCATTTTCAGTTTAAGTTAAGGTTTATTTTGAAAATTTACCCATTTCACTTAAACTTTGGCTCTGATACCAACTTGTAAGGCCCCGTTCCCGGGACGCTTACAATTGGTCATTCATCGCACATAAAACATATAATTACCTTGCATTAAGAAAACATTGCAGCGGAAACATTCAAAAACGACATCTCATTTCATTATAAATACTTTTGCCTAATAATACATCATTATCCGATTACAAAATACATGTTTGCATTATAACACAAAAGCTTCATAAATGGATGCCATCCCAAAAGAGCCGAGTAGCCTCGCCGTGCCATCCTCAGCAATCATTTACCTGCCAACTGGAAAATGCAATAAAAGTCAGCGTTGCTGAGTGAGTTCTAGTTTAAATAATAAAACATACTTTACTTTCATTAAAAACTATTCCTTTTATCATGCGATCATTCAACATACGTAAATACAGATAATATCATTATTATCTTTCATCTCATTCATTATCTTCCATTCTTTTCGTTCATTCTTTCTTCCGAGTCTTTTGCGACAACATGGTCGCTCACCTCAATGGCAATCTCAATGATTGCACGCTATCCGAGTCTTTTGCACCCCTAAGGTTGCTCACCCCAATTGCCCATCACGATAGCAAGCTATCCGAGTCTTTTGCAACAACAAGGTTGCTCACCCCAAGGCAACATTACGATAGCACTTTACTCGAGTCTTTTGCAACGACAAGGTTGCTCACCTCATAGGCAATCTAAATGATTGCACTTCATCCGAGTCTTTTGCAACACAAAGTCGCTCACCCCAATATATATGCTTGCAAGCCTTTCTTTCGTTCATTCATCATTCATTAATGCATGCATTCTTACTTCATGTTCCTCTTTCATTATCTTTCGCTTTACATTACATAATACTTCATTCATTCATTCATTCATTCATTAGCATGACATGTAAAGCCACAAGAAAGATAAGCATACATCATAACAAGGAACATATCATACACATTCATCATCATCATACAGGGCAACATCATACATTCATAATATGCATAAACATGCAACATCCTCATCATCATGCCCTACATGCACTCTAAGGCCATAACCATCCTCTTACATGCTCTTACGGGTTACCTTACGTCAACACTTACATCTGCACCTTTCCCCGAAGGCCAGAAGTCAAACTACACATTCCTTCGAGTGCAACAGCCCTGTTCGGGCGTATGGACACTCTTCAGTCGCATGGCCTCCATGCGACTGAACATCATGCGACTGGGCTCATGCGGATGGTCATCTATGCGAATGAACATTCAATCGTGCGTATGGACCTTGTACGAATGGGATTACTGCGAATGGGCACCTATGCGACTGACCTCATGCGAATGGACTCATGCGACTAAGCATCTATGCGACTGAACCCTCGGTCGTGCAATCCTTATGCGACTGGACTCCCAGTCGTGCGACTGAAACCTTAGTCGTGCGATTGAACCCTCAATCGTGCGAATGAATCCCAATCGTGCGAATGACCTTCAATCGCCCTCATTCGGCCGTATGGCCTTCATTCGGTCGCCTAGCCCTAGCTGATGCAGAATGGAGTTCATCCCGAACCCAATCTGCCATTTTCGGCCTCCAAGCTCATCCAACCCCATTCTAAGCCTAAATTAACCCTCCTGGACCTTAGGAATGCATACCATAACACCATACAAGCACACACAAGTCCGAAATCATACTCTAAACACATCATACACCTCACACCCAAATGGGTCAAACACATACACACACAAAAACGGGTTTTGAACATTTTCCAGCCCCAAAATCAGTTGAAAACAAGTAAAAGTGGGGTCCTAGAACTCACACAATTGAGCACAAAGACAAGAGCTTCGATTTGGCTTGCTACTCGACGGATTTGGACACTCGAATCACCCGAAACACCACTTTTCTCCCTTTTTCTCTTCTTTCTCTCTTCTCTTCCTCTCAAATCTGAAAATATGTGAAGTGTGGGGAGAGTGGGCTGCCCTCTCCCTACACATATCACCACATTACCCAAATTTTCTTCGTTGGCGAGTTTGGTCCCTCGACTTTGAACTTTATTTCCTTTCTTTCTTCGTCGGCTTCAAAATAATAAATTTACGGGTGTTACAGAGGGTATTTATACCCAGCCCAAGTTTGCAAAATTACAAGTTTAGTCCCTGCACTTAACCCCCGAGTTTTCCCAAATTTTGTTCGGTTGAAAAACGACTTTGTTAGGTGTTTCATATTAATTGTAAAAGTTTATTTAATGTTATTATTACTTAAGAAATGGTTATATTAAAACGTTTATTATATTTATAAAATGGTATATTTAACGTTTTCAAAAATGAAAGTTTTAAAGGTCTTTTTGAGGTCATCACATGGTTATAACGAATGCACACACAACGATAATATTGCACACATGATATCCACATAAAGAGTCAAATAAAGATGAGGAATGACCAAATATAGAATAGATGACGGACAAACACGTTAATTGACGGACCTTAAAGTGACGGATGTCACAGACGGGTATGTGACACAACAACCCCTCGTACTTTCATTGAATTTATAGTACTTATATACTAGTTAATGTATAGGAAGTTTTAAATAAGTTATCTGTATTTTCATTGGGTTGTTTTGACATCAATTAATCATACGTAACCCGTACCTGGACGGGTATGTGACACAACAACCCCTATTTAGTCCCTAAAGTATTTCTCCATTGATTAAGATATAAAATTTTGAAAATGATTAATGGTTATATACTTTCAGTTAAAATAATCTTAAAAGGTTAACCAATGAAAAATTAGTTTGCAACTAAATAACATAAATTTATAGTACTATGTTGGCTAAGGTTGATTTTTTAAATCTTTAAAATATGGAAAAAGAATAATTGATTTTTTTAGCATAGAGACAAAGCTATATTTTACGACTCCGAAACTATATGCCATATTAACAGATAAATTACAAAATCATATGAATGCATTGGGCCTAAACTTACAAGCTTGACTAAGACATGACTCATACGAAAACAAAACAAGAGACAAAATGAGGCACAAGAACACTAGCGACTATCATGTGCTTGGACAGGTAATGACATACTAAGTAGGGAACACCAACACATTACTGTTTTACTATAAAATAAGTTCTAGCGAGTTGTACTACTTATGTACATAAAATGTTTCATCACTACAAATGTATCTTTCTACTCTAATAAAAGAATAAATGATGTGTCACGTGTTAGCATCACAATCATTTTCGTCAAAATTTTCTCGTCTCTCTCTCCTATATATAATTACCTTAATTACTAATAATATTATTTTTAATACTTTTTAATATTTAATAAATTAAGAAGGAAATCTATTTATTAAGGTTATTTTTAAATATTGATATTTTTAAGAAGTCAATTTTTTAAAACAAAAAATAATCAAAAAATTGGGAGTTGTAACAAGAAAAGATGATATTTTTATACGGTTAGTTTTAGAACAAAATATTTACTTTTTAAAAAAAATTAAAAATAAAATTTTAAAAAGTTGCTATCACTATTTTATTATTTCAGTCATATCATATCTTAAAATATCATTGTATAATTAATAAATTTATTATATTAATATTTTATATATTCAGCCCGTGTAATACACGGGTTTACTAAAGCTAGTTCACTCATATGTTTGTTACTTTTATGTATTTTTTTTTAAATGAGCAACTTAAAATAAAGAATGAATTAAGAAACCAATTTTTGACAAAAATTTTTGTTGCACTCATCCAATTATTAATGGTTTATATGGTATAATGTTATAGACTTGTCTAGACAAATAAACCTGACGATCTCTGGTCTTAGACTAAGGCACTAAAGGTCAAAACAAACAATGATTAAGTCTAACGATTAAAGTAGAGTAAAGAGGGTAAGATAAGAAGCTGAAAAAACACTTGAAGTGCTTTAGAAAACTTGCAATTTGAGGTGTGTTAAAGTAAAATAATGCACTCTTATTATGTAAGTGTATTTATGTATGTTACTACCATTGCAATATGGGTTTTTTAAGATTTATTTATGTGAAGAAATTTAGTTATCATTAGTTGGGTTACTCTTTTACGATGAACGATAAATTAGTAGAATTTTCTAGCTGGTGCGGGGAATTTGGTAAGTCTTGTAGGAGGTGGCATGATTCTACTTTTAAATAAATTCAGAATGAAACGTAAGAAATATTAAAAATGTCATAACGATATATTCGAAATGATTCTAATATATATTATATACTTACAAGAAAAATTAAATTTTGATACAACTTGGTTATAAAAAAATTCATAATTGTTAGATCTAGGAACAATAGGTCTAGATCATTTTGTATAGGCTTAGAACTTTAATCAATTCCTTTAATGAATATTTGTAATTCATTATTTTGATGTATGCATTATGTATATAGGTTAACCCATATGTGTGTTGATTTATATGTATGATTGCAGGTTCAAACATTATACTTGGTCAATTTCTGAAATTAACCAAATATAAGAAACATCTACGGATAAACATTTTTGTTCTTCCGTAGATATCTTTCTTACAAAGCATTCATCCGAAGATCTTCTAAGAGTACAAGACCAAAATTCACTAATGAACAACATTACATAAGTGAGAATCTCAAGTGAAGACTACTACGAAAGAGCAAACTCCTGCGGAAGACAAAATAGATGCGGAAGACCACACACTTGTACTTAAATAAAATATAGATGCGGAAGACCACACACTTGTACTTAAATAAAATAAGTAATTCAAGTCAACAAGTCAATCACGAATTCCAAGAGATTCGCTGTTTCCTTAACAGAAACACGCGTGTCTATAAATATGAGTCCTAGGTTTCACATCAAGTGACGAGCAATAGACGTGCGACTAGATGGCAAACACCAAACATCACATCGATTCACAAAATCAATCAAACACAAAACCTAGCAGCAGTCACGTCAAGACATCGCAAACATCAACACGTTCGAAGCAATCATTGTTTATAACATTCATTATTTGTTCATCTGTAATCATTAATAAGTTTTAATGAAATACTTTTGAATCAAATCTTGTTCTTTTATTTATTGTGTTGATATCATTCTGTTCTTTAGCATTAATATTTATCGTGATTCATTATTTTATAATTAATCAATTAAGCAACGATTAATGATCATTCTCCAATCATTAACTCGATTCCAATCTAACACTGATAATTGATTGCGATCCTTGGATTCACAATAATAAAAACCTCATAACACTATACTCAGTATTGTATAAAACATTATCTACTCAAAACTATAAACGAAATTGTATTAACTTTGCTCGATTTTGAATAAAGTTTATTTTCAAAAGGTAAATAAAGTTAAACAAATTACAACACTATATTTAAAGTTATTAAACTTTATATTTTATAAGTTATTAAAAACATTAAAATATGTCTAAAAGTAAATAAACAATAAAAGAATAAAAAAAGAAAACAAACGCCAAATAGTTGGGACTCTTCATAGAAATTTCCCATTAATATGTAAAAGTTTATATTAAAACATAGATAAAATTAAACATACCATGATAGTAAATTTCAAAGTTCTTAAAATATTATATTTTTAAAAGCTATTAACGATTAAAAAATATTTTAAAGCAACAACAACATCAACAGCAACAACAACATCAACAGCAACAACAACGACGACAGCAACAACGCCAACAACTACCAGATATGTTTTACTATTTATGAAAGTTTCTTATTAATATGTGCGTAATTATCAATAACAATATCAATTTGTAAAATACGGGAAAATTCTACACTCCTCACGAGTTAGAATGCGAATGGACTTGCGGTGTTCTCCATTTTGATCTTGAATTATCTTGATTTGCGTGGTGTTTTTTTCTAAATCTTGAAAAATATTATAGCAGGAAAAGCATCATTAAAACTACACATTACAGAAATTAAACAGATAACTAATTTTTTTTAATGGCTGGTTAATTGTTAGTTGTTAGTTGAACTTACAAAACATGTTATTTATATACGTATGTGACTAAATCATTTTGTTTAAATATGTAACTAAAAGTGTGAAAAGCAACGTATTTTATCTAGATTGCTTTTGCTTGATTACTTGTTCTCATGGGAATATTAAAAGGCCCCCATTTTTGGACCACACAAGGTCAGAAACTAACAAGAAGAACATTTCCGTCAACACTTTACCGATGCACCATCTATGGCCTGAAGTTATGGTTAAATATATATAAATCACAGACGCAATAGAGAGACTCTAGTAAACCTCGGAGATGAATATTTAATCTCATTTAAAAAGGGTAATAAGACTCGACCGTTTTTAAACCAAGAACAAACTACATCTATGTCCCAACATTTTCTATTAGGTGTCATGAAAACCTACGGAGATAAAACTGTTGTTAGCAATGGTGCTTTAGTAGTTTGATAAGTTGATAGTCTTGTTCATCACCACTCCCATAACTAATTTTCTGATTATACATAGCTATGAATTCTGATATGCTAGGATTTCTTCGTTGTAAAAATATCATTCAATTCCTATTTATGTGTTTATTTGTTATGTTCGGATGTGTTTAGAATTGGTTTTAAGGCTTGTCTAAAGTTAATGCATTAAATAGTGTCAGATACACAACAAATTCAAAAGATGTTAAACAAAATGAAGATTCGCATACGAAAAAAATTATTTAGCAACATGTAATGTATTAATCATTGTGTTTTACGTTTTAGATCATTTTGTCTTATTTTTTTCGTTGTCCTTCATAAATTATAAACTTGTTATCAATAATTGGGTTTTACAATTAAAAATACACAATGGTTTACTTTCACCAATATATTTTTCAAAACTAATAGCGTTGAAGATAAACAATATGTTATTTAATTAGTCATTGTTTTTAAAATATATTATATAAATTTGTTGTTATCTATCATTGTGTTTTACAATTAGAAGTACACAATGATTTAATTTCACAATGTATTTTTCAAAACTCATAGTGTTCAAAATAATATAATAACGTTCAAAAAACACAATGAGCATTGTGTTATTTTGTTCTTTTTTTTAGTGTATTAAATTAATTAGTTGTTAAGTTATTATTTTGTTTTACATATTTGAGATACACAACAATAAAATACACTAAAGACATAACAACGAAATATAAGCTTAAAAACTTTAATATTTTTTTATCTTTTATATAAAAATGTTGTACTCGTTTTAATGATTAAAAAATGCTTGTATTTATGGTGTAATTTTTATAAAAAATAATATCGTACGTAAAAGCTATGAACATTTAAAAAAATGCGGGTACTTGCAAAAAGTCAATAAAAGTGGTTATTCCTAAAATAGTCCTCTAACTAAGTTTAACAATTTGATCTTAACCATTGATTAAAAAGATGGATGGTTGAGATTATTTTTAAGCTTTTTAGTTTTAAAAGGTTTTCTATTTGAACCTTTCTCACATGATATATCATATAATATGAGAAATGTTAAAATACAAAATCTATTTTTATACATAGTGTATAAAGTTATCACGCAAGAGGAATACATACGAGTCTAGTTATCACGCAAAGAGAGTAGAATTATCACATATGGATACAATTATGACGCAATGGTGGAATAATCACATAAAATGCATTATTACCTGACAACTTCATCTATGTGTGATAAATTAATACAAGTATAATCATTTTACATAATAATTTTACCTCCGTACAAAAAATAAACTTTCTATTATTCTCATGATTTTTCCTTTCCTCAAAATCCAACTAACTAAGTCAATAAAAGTGGTTATTCTTAAAATAGTCCTCTAACTAAGTTTAACAATTTGATCTTAACCATTGATTAAAAAGATGGATGGTTGAGATTATTTTTAAGCTTTTTAGTTTTAAAAGGTTTTCTATTTGAACCTTTCTCACATGATATATCATATAATATGAGAAATGTTAAAATACAAAATTTTATACATAGTGTATAAAGTTATCACGCAAGAGGAATACATACGAGTCTAGTTATCACGCAAAGAGAGTAGAATTATCACATATGGATACAATTATGACGCAATGGTGGAATAATCACATAAAATGCATTATTACCTGACAACTTCATCTATGTGTGATAAATTAATACAAGTATAATCATTCTTACATAATAATTTTACCTCCGTACAAAAAATAAACTTTCTATTATTCTCATGATTTTTCCTTTCCTCAAAATCCAACTAACAGACTCCGTTAAATATCCACACCAAACACCCTTACCTATATAAAACATATATCACTCTTCTTCACCCTTTAAGGCCCCTCTCATCCCTTTAATCTTTCTTTGGTCTTTTTACAACAATGGAAACAAATGCAACGGAGCCACCTACAAGAACTCACATCAACGGCAACCGGAACCATTTGCTCCATCACAACCACAACCACAACCACAACCACCACCACCAGCACCACCACCACACCCCCCCTGAAACCACCATACTTGTGGTGTTGCTTCCCATTGTCATCGTCATTTTACTCCTTGCAATCTCTTTAATCGTAGCGTTTTTTCGTCGTGTGAAATCTCCTAAGGCCAATGAAACCGCCAACGGCAACAGAAGCTGCATGTTCAATGCTCATAGCATCATAACATTCAATGGTACCACAGGTAATTCAAACACTTCACTTAAGTTAGTTAAACTTTACAAAAGTTATAATATAATATTGAAAAACAGTATATGATTAATTATTCAATTTGTTAATAGGAGTTTTTCTATATATATTTGTAACATAAAATTTTAAATAATTATTTATGTTGGAAATATGTTAGATATGAAGAGGGGATGTATATATGGAGGAAGACCATGCAGCATGCCATCAGCAACAGCTAAAGCTGTACAAGTATTCACATATAAAGAGCTGCAGTCGGCTACCGACGACTTTAACCCGATTAACCTTGTGGGTAAGGGTGGTTTCGTGAATGTCTATCGTGGGATGCTCCGTGATGGCACGCTATCCGCCATTAAAATGCTCCATAGAGAAGGCAAGCAAGGAGAGCGTGCGTTTCGTTCAGAGGTATTGTATATGTAGCACCGTGTTTAACACAAAACCAAATTTTAAAGGACCCCCATAAGCGCATATGTATCTGCACAGGCTGTTTTAACTGTAATACATAAGACAGTTATCTAACTGTAAATCACTCTCTCTCTCTCTCACTATATTCACTGAGCACTATGTATATATAATTATGCGGTTCTTTAGTTAAAATTGGTTTTGTATTGAATGTTAGATAAAAAATGAAATGCAGGTGGATTTATTAAGTCGTTTGCATTGTCCATACTTGGTGGATCTTCTTGGATATTGTGCTGATAACAACCACAAGCTTCTTGTGTTTGAATACATGCCAAATGGTACTCTTCATGACCGGCTCCACTCGTGTGATGGTCGATCTCAACTGTTGACTTGGGGTATCCGATTGAGAATCGCCCTCGACTGTGCAAAAGCCCTCGAGTTCCTCCACGAGCACACCACCCCGTCGGTCATCCATCGTGATTTTAAATCTATGAACATCTTGTTGAACGAAAATTTTCGAGGAAAAGTGTCTGATTTTGGGTTGGCCAAGATTGGATCAGACAAGCTCAATGGCATGATCTCAACCCGTGTTTTGGGAACTACGGGATACTTGGCACCCGAGTAAGTTATTCATCCTTTGTAGATGTGGCAAGATAGGCGGTCGACCCATTGGGTCACGGGTCAAAATGGGTTCATATCAATATGTTTGTTCTTTAAAATGGTCAGATTAAAATAAATAAAAAAAGAACAAGAAAGTTTTGAACTGTTAGTGTGTAAAATATGACTTTTAACTTGTTTGACTTGTTCAACCATTTTCTTTTAGCTTATTTTTACCACTTCTAAACATCTATAACATCTGTGGTGATGTTATGCGTAAAGATAGCTTATAGCTTTCTCTTCTTTATTCATTTAAATTTTGGTGATGTCAGGTATGCTTCAACCGGAAAACTTACAACGAAGTCAGATGTCTATAGCTACGGTGTTGTTTTGCTAGAGCTCCTAACAGGACGCGTACCTATTGACACTAACCGCCCACCCGGAGAGCATGTCCTTGTTTCGTGGGTAAGCATATTCATGTGTTTTTCATTTACGTGTTTCCGCACCCTCTGAACAAGGAGTCAATGACCAATATCATCCGTTTTATGTGGCTTGAATTTGGTTGCTCGCAGGCTCTTCCAAGATTAACGAATAGAGCTGCAGTTGTGGAGATGGTTGATCCGAATCTACATGGTCAATTTTCAAGAAAGGATCTAATCCAGGTTAGTTTGGTACTTTGGTTTAGTAAATGCTAGGTCATTCTAACACAATAGGTGTTCTGGGATTCTGGGTCAATATAACCCGTTTTGTTTTCGGTTTTGGTTCATTTGACCTGTTTAAGTTCAACAATCACTCAAACTGAATCACTTTTCAAGTGAATGTTTTAACAACTCTAACATTGACCACAATAAGTTAGGAGATGATCAAATCTAAGTCTTTCTTTTGTATTGCAGGTAGCGGCTATTGCTGCAATGTGTGTGCAAACTGCAGCTGATTATCGGCCTTTGATGACAGATGTTGTGCAGTCATTGATTCCTATAGTGCACAGCATATCTTTTGGGTGCTCAACTGGTTCTTTTAGGTTTAGTAAACGAATAAGCCCAAGATCATAGACTGTGTATGTTAATTTGTATGTTAGTTCATATGTTCAGTATTAAATTTAAAACATAAAAGAAACTTGATCATGGCATAGTGTTTCTCGATTATAATCGCTACAACATTCGACTATTGAAAAGAAAGAGCGCTCCCCTACACAAAACAATTGAAATGAATATACATGGCAACAACATTTAACTTCATCAAGAATCTTTCATAAAGAAACCTAAAATGTTATCCCGACCAATTAAAGCTCACTGGTTAGCAGAGTATTGGTGGGACGTGCGAATTTTCCAATAAAAGAATTTTCATAGTTGTAATAGAAATAAATTCAAAGTACATGTATATACTATGCATACATGGCACAAATTACTCAGATTCATTACAAAACTGTCAATGCCACCGTGGGATATGCTTGGATTTGATAGTGTGACAGTATGCAAAACGACCATTTTCATCCCTTTTCCGTCCTACTATCATTAAAGACATCAACTAAACTAAACTTCCTAACTACATTTTCTTTAACTGGTCAAGAATGCATCAAGTAAAATCTTGATTATTGTTTCTGGTTTTCATGTTCTTCTTTATGATTATTTTCCACACCAACTTTCTCCTTGTATTTTGCAAAAGCTGCTGAAAGAGCTGACTTAACTGTTAAATTGGTTTCTTTTTTATCGCGTTTGCTCGAACGCGGTATTTCCTTCTCGTCTTCCTTTACTTCACTTGGAGTGAAATGTTGTGCAGATGTTTCAGCTGTTGAAGGGTATTTAGGAATTGACCGTTTAAATGGTTCATGGAAAGTGTCATACAAACGCTTTACCTGTTCAAAATTCATGAAAAACAATGATCAACTAAAATTAACAGATACCATATGATGCCCAGGCAACCAAGTCTTCCTGATTTGAATAAAGAATTCAAACTATATTACATGTTTTTCTTTTACATGTGTGAATCATGGCGGGTTTAATGATGATACTAGTAGTGGGTATAGAACATCGTTTCTTTTGAAGTCAAGAACAAAATATATCAGGCATCGATTACAAAGTTATCATGGTGGCAATTTCAACGAATTTTAATTGTGAATGGGCCCTTCGGGTATGTATTAACTCCAAGGGGTCAAAAGTGTAATAAAAAACAAACTAAAAAATGAGGTAAAAAGTATCCCAAAAGTATATTTTCAGTGCTATCACTTTATTCAAAATAAAAAACTGATTATTACTGAGAAAAATATGGTAATGATATTTCAACAGACTATTTTATTACATAGAAAAATTGTCCCAGTTCAACCCATGTCCCAACCTTAAGCATTTTCACCCATACCCCAAGAACCCATTGACCGTAGCTAACTTTCCCCATTTAAATGTCATATTGGACCACAAAATCAATGTGTCTCGTTTTAATGACTGAAAAAACTAAGAAAACATAATGCCAAGATAAGAATAGAGATATATACTTTACGCTCTCCAATGCCAGGGCAACGAGCTAGATCCTCCATTGAAGCATCCATTATATGAGAGAGAGACTGCAAGAAGAATGGTAGACAAAATTTTACAAAACAAGATTAACAAGTTAATAATTTCAAAGCTAGTTGTTTTAGGTTGGAAAGTAGCCTCTAAGAGAAATTACAAAAACACGAGTCCGAACAGAGATTCTAATGTCTAATGACGTGAAGTTCCTTTAATTAGGTTTTTTAGTGTTTTGAGAACTGATTACAATAACCTTTTTATTCTTTATTTTGGGCTAAAATAATCAAATTTAAAGCATATAAGAAGTTGCAAAAAAACTGAAAACTCAATCAAATTCCCCAACTTCAATCACATGATTATTTTTTAAATCCAAACACCCCTTATATTCCCAAGATTACAAGTAGGAGAAGATGGAGTTACCCCAAACGTAGAACCAAGAGTAACCACATCTGTCTTATTGACATGTCGAACTGATGTTAGAGCGTGTGATAGCTGCAAATGCAGTTCATTAGTGCAGTACTAAAAATATATATCAGGTGTAAACCCCCATAAAATTCTTAAACACAGCGGAATCTCTGATCGCCATATATAAGGTCTAAATTAGCAGAAAGAAATGATATAAAAATGTTAGAAGTTTAAAAAACTCATAAACTCATACTCGTGATAAATAGTCTGTATCCATTTGGCCTTGAATGATGTCTGCAGGCTTGTTTTCATAAACTTTAATTGTCTCCAGATACCGACCACATTCTTCCAAGCTGAAACAAACAATATAGGACTTTGTAGGTCACATAAAATAGGATTCTTTAACAAGAATTTTAATAGAGGTGCCAATTCTTTCAAATGGGTAAACTCTAAAAGTTTAGCTGCAAAAAGGTTCTGATAGTAAAAGTCACTCAAAGTGTATTTTAAAGTATACAGCTTACAGCTTACTAAATACTTTTATTTAAAGAACAAGATCATGATAATGCAATAAATATAATCTGGTTTAACACATATAACTTAAGAACTTAACAATAAAATTGGAAAGAAAATAAAAACTGTTTTAGGCCAACCCAACAACCCATGGAAAATAATACTTGTCATTACCCATACCTCCAACCACACAAAAGTGTACAGTCATGAAGTAGAGCAGTTCTTGTGACTTCCAACAATGGTTTCACAACATCTTCCTGGAAAATTAAGCAACAAAATTCAGGTGAATTCTTTCAAGTCTTTCTCCCTTCATTCCCTTGTCCCACAGCTATTGATGTTGGTTATTAAAATGATTAAAATTGGACAAAGATGTAATTGATATGGCTATGAGAGTGAGAGAATGTTAGTGATAAATCTTGTAATTATGTAATTGAAAAAATATGTGAAAGTATAGTGAAATCCTCATCTACATTTCCAACTCAAGTTGCTATGTTGTTTGAAATAAACTATGATTTATGGTGGTTGGTACATATGTTGTATTTTTTCCAAAGTAATAAATCAAATATTGAACTGCAGATATAAAGGTCTTACAACATCAACATGGCATAAAACAACACGAAGCTTGAAGTCCTTTCCTAATTCCCTTATTCGGTAATATAAGTAATCTGGGTGAAGCAGATGATACCTAAGGCTTCATTTGAAACATCACAACGAGTAACTAAGATTAGAAAAAAGGATCAAGTTCAAATCTTTCATAGAAATAATTTTAAAAAATGTACATCCAGCTAATAAGTGTGATTAAACATACAAAAACCGCAATATATATATTTTTAACTGAATATCTGTTGACGGCTAGCACAATGAAAAATGAGTTGATGGTTTGTTAAAATACAAACCTGAGATAAAGAGCACATGAAGTTTTCCCCAGCATGTAGTCACAAACAATATCTGAAAAAGCCCATCTCACATTTCTTATATGTTTTAGCAAAGGATTCCCCTTCTGAATGGCAAACAGGATAATATTAAGACAAGAAAAAAGAACTAGATGGAAGAATCATACAAGGACAGTATTCCATGCAGTAGAACCTCAATAAACTTCCAACAGCATTGGGATGCTGATTTTGTCTGACAACCTTTTATTGAATTACTAAACCCATGCACAAACAAAAATCAACAATTTATCCTTTGAACTACTTCATAAGGTCAATGATCTAAACAATCTTGAATCTTGACCATATAAATAAACTACTCCTTTTCTTCATTAACAGTTCATCAAACACATTGAATTCACAACCCTCACACATTCATACGTAATCAATACCTCTGATTGTGTTCCTTGGTACCCTTCCTCTCCATCTCCCAATCATAGTTCATTTAAAATTCCCATTAACTTTTCCATCCAAGTATGCAAGTACAGGTATGTGTATGTCTCTCTATTTCCAGTATTAGAAGTTCACTATATTGTTCATACTCAATCAAACACACACACACAGCATATGTCGCATATTATATTTTATGTAAAACAATGTATATATTTTCGTAATTTTAAATGCAACTTATCTAATATCATAGAAGGCTTTTTCAGTTGATTCGTTCTAGTTCCTCCTATAAGAAAGCGTGGTACTATGGTTATGGTCCTTAAGAACCTACCAACCTAAAGTTTCAAACAAATTCAAACTATGGTGTTCGTTTAATGCATAACTATACTTGTAGGACTTGCAGAGATTGTTCTAAAACTATGGTTAAAGAATTTTTCTCATAAATTACACCAAGAAAACTGTGAATTAGCTAAAAGACCATGTAGCAAAACCTACAACAGTTTTATTATAAATTTAACCTACCAGTAGTATCCGCCCCACCCCTAAACCAAGATCCTACTTTTTATTAGAATGAACAGAGCACAAAGTACTAAGGTGCTAGGGGGCTAAAACTTCATGATAACCCTCGCAAAGAAAAAAAACTAACTAATTTTCCTGCAGCAATAAAGAGTGTGATTTCTTTAAAAAAAAATGTCACCTGTCTATGACTAACAAGTATTGCATTGCGATTTTGTGTAGAAGATGAAGATGCGCCTGTGGAATTCGCACCTGCAGAAGGCAATGAAGAGGGAGTAGAACTCACCCTGATACACAAAAAAAAAAAACCCTAATTTTGCAAATCAAATGTGACAATCAGAGAAGAAAATGAATCAGTCAATTAAGACCATCACCTTGAAGATGAAGACTCCGAATGAGAAGATGATGAAGGCGGTGGTGGTGGAGCGTAAAACTCGGTGTTCTTAATGGAATTGAAGGCTTGAGTGAAGGACTGAGAGGGGTTGAAAAGGGATTGAACAGGGGTTTTCGATTGGGAGCTCTGAATAACTTCTTCGTATGAGGGTATTTTTATCACGAACGATGATGTTGATGATGAAGATTTGTTCTTGTTTGGATTTTGATCATCGTTCTTTTCCATAGAGTCTTTCTTCTTCCCCGATTTTACAACTCCATTGTTTTCCCTCCACAATTTTATAGCACATGTAAAATTTTCTCTAGGGTTTTTATTTTAAAAAATTCTTAAGTCTCTATATTGTTTTCTTCCCCTTAAATGTGTTTTTGACTATTATATTTCCTTAATTCAATCAAGTGTCCAAATACGACACGGAAACTCTCATATATTTAGAAACACTAGTGCATCTGATGGTGTTTGTGTAGATGTCACGTCTTTTGTTTAGAGTCCTGTCATGGATGTTTGTTAGACTTACAAAAACATAATATCAGGACGGACACTATTTAAATGTGGCGTATAACCATATTATATGGGCTGAAGAATTTTTTTAATTTTAAAACTTTTTTTTAATAAAAAGAATAGTGAAGGAAAACAGTATTGTATGGGCAGAAGACCGTATTATACTAGCGGTGATTGTGCTTATTTCTAATGTTCTTTTCTTTTTAATAAAAAATACAAGCAGCCATCATAACAAGGATTTAAGATAGGCGGCGACACCAATTACATTAACCATGGAAATATGGGTTGGTGGCATTATGATATATACGAGCATTCCGCCCATGTTGGGCACATGACATATGTCATTGGCTTCTTATACAAGCAGTCAACCGTTTGATACGGGAGTCATAGCCTATTTCAAAGGGGGCGTTGTATGACAGAAAAAGTAAAAGGACAATATAGAAAAAGCAGTTATTCAAAAAGAATTTTAAAAGTTTTTCTTTTTTATTATATTATATCTTAATAATGAAAAGAAAGATACGTTTTTTTTTGTTTGAAATGATAATGGGATGGAGCATGTGTATGAAAGGAGATATAGAGTGTTTCATGATGTTCTCAAGAAAGAAGTGTCATACTCGTTTTTAGTGTCCCTAGTGGCATACTCTAAGACCATCCTTATTGATAGGATTTGAGGTTGATTTTAAAGAAAGATAGGATGATTTGGAGGTGAGAGAATGTGAAGAAGTTTATGGCCAAGAACTTTGAAACCCAAACATGCAAGAAGGAGAGATAGAAGAGAGAAAATTATTTTTAAAATGAGAGAGGAGTTATGAGACAAGCTAAAGGCATGGAGAAAGAGTGGTGCCACAAGCTATTTTTACTCATCTTTTATCATGAGTACTCTAATAAATAAAGTGTATACAACATATTTTTCTCTTCTCCTAAGCCAAGACTCCATACATATAAATTCACAACGGATAATATTGTGATGGAGCTATCTCAGTGGATCTCAGTCCCTACTTATTCTGATAACGCACTTTTGCATGCAAGGATGAGTATATAATGTTCTTGAAGCTCTCTTCTTCAAGAACTCATTTTTCTATCCTAGCTTTGCTGATCACAAGCTCAGCCTGGCATTCAGTTAACTTAATGATGAGATATTTGATTTAAGTCTTGTAGTTGGTGTGTTCATGCTGTCACACCCCCGCTAAAAGCGGAAACACGGGGATGTAACGAGACCGGGATCGTCATAACACATGGTAAGCGATAGAGAGCAATATAAATAAATGATGACATGCGTGTCATGACGACACCCGACAACAAGGGGACTTGTGTCGTGTTTAGTCAATGTTCACGACAACATAGCCATAAGCAACATGATAAAGATAACACATATACACATATGATGAAATTGTAAATGTTAATTCCCACAACCCGGGAACAAGTTTCAAATGTTGATAATTGTTTACATGCGTTAACATTGTTCAAAGAGATTGTTTAACAAAACATGAGCTAAGTCCCAAAAATGCATCCTAGGGTCTCCACTAAGGCAGCACACCTAGATTCCTGGACTTGCATGATCACCTGAAAAGATATGCTTAAAACGGTCAACATAATTGTTGGTGAGCTCGCAGGTTTATGTAATAAAAATGTAAGTGATGCTGTAATAAATAAGCGCGTCGGAATACCGTGAATACAGTTATTACACAAGTAAATATCACATGACATGAGCTTTGCAACCAAACCTAGCGACGTACACAAAGAAATTGTCGGCATATATTCACCCAAGGGCCCGTTCCTAGCCACTGATGGTACCAACTAGTATACCATCGAACGAGGGTGGGGGTGTCAACCCAGTAGTACTACCAATACCTAACCGTCGGTTCCCACACTGGAATTAAATAGTTGCAAAGATAGAACCACACAGCAGACCCACGCATGTATCAAATAGTACTTGCAACACAGTATCACGTTGATTCCTTGTATGTAAAATGTATGTAAGTGTACAGCATTGAAAATGAGTAAGCATACTTTTCCCCCAATTTGTAAATGATTGAAATATTGTATAAGCGTAAAAAGGGGCCACGAAACTCACTTGTTAGGTGGTAAGTATGTATGATCGATGTATCCCAAATGTTGAATGCAAATAAACAGTCAAACACCTATTGACAGTTATTGTATAGCATTAATGATATGATATATGTACAAGCGCGCAATAATGATGGGTCGGTTCGGGTCGTATCGGCTGGGTCGCGTACAACACACACAGACTGACACACGTACTAGACCTTATGTAGATCCAAGTACAAGACATTGTCGCCACTAAAGATAATGTTTTAAGTAAAAGTCCCGTTGTTATTGGAGAAGCATTAAATAAGTGTCAATAGTTATAAGTCAATTTGATCGTTGTAAAGCGTTAGTTTAATTTGCTCAAAATAGTTTCTGTGCCCTTTCTCACGTTGACTTTAATCTTTGTGGCTGAACAATGGCATTATTGTGTTAGTGTTACCTCGACACCACACGACATACTCACGCCACGCACAAGGGGTCAGACACAACAATTTCAGTCGCATAACAAGATCAGACGCACGACTCAACCTCCATTCGTGCGAATCAACCCTCAATCGTGCGAATCAGCTTCATTCGTACGATTGAGCCTTCATTCGTATGATTGGCCTTCAGTCGTACCACACAACACCCAATCGCACGACTCAACTTCCATGCGCACGAATCAACCTTCAATCGTGCGAATTAGCTACTTTCGTACGACTGAACCTTCATTCGTGCGATTGGACTCCAGTCGTGCGAATCATATTCATTCGCACACATTCAGTCGGTCACCTGACTCAATCGCACACAATCACTCAATCGCATACAGGCACTCAGTCGCACAACTCAGTCGCACGACCTGCCTAGTCGCACAACTCAGTCGCGCGATTGACTAAGACGCATGATCCAGTCGCACGACCCACTCAGTCGCACGGCTCAATCGCATGGATGACCTAGTCGCCTGATCTGCAGAATCGCGACTGTGGTCGGGAGGAGCAGCCCCCGAGCTGCTCTAAACACGGGTTTTACACCACAAGGACCTCCAAAACACTCAACAAACATACACAAGCATGAAACACAAGCAAAGAGACCTCACACGCACCCATACGACCTTGTGTGTTCGGGTTGAACCCGAACACCCGAAACCCTAGTTTTGGACAGCCGTGAAAAGGCTAGAAAACGGACAACCAACGACAACTACCTGCTAGAGAGGGGTAGTCTAGGCTGTAGACGATGTCAAGACGAAGAAAACGAGACCTCTCGGGTTGGATTTGGTGCTAAAATGAAGATTTGGTGTGTGAAGAAGATGAGGATGAAGAAGATGGTGATAATGAAGATTAGGGCTGGTAAAGGGGTATTTATACCCAGCCCAAGTTTGCAAAATTACAAGTTTAGTCCCTGCACTTAACCCCCGAGTTTTCCCAAATTTTGTTCGGTTGAAAAACGACTTTGTTAGGTGTTTTATATTAATTGTAAAAGCATATTTAATGTTGTTATGACTTAAGAAATGGTTATATTAAAAATATTTATTATATTTATAAAATGATGTATTTGAAGTTTTTAAAGATGAAAGTTTTAAAAGTCCTTTTTAAGGTTAACACAAGGTTATAACGAATTCACACACTACGATAATAATGCACACATGATATCCACATAAAGAGTCAAATAGAGACGAGGAATGACCAATCATAGAATAGATGACGGACAAACACGTTAATTGACGGACCTTAAAGTGACGGATGTCACAGTATCCCCTAGTTGAGAGAATTTCGTCCCGAAATTCAGCTGGAGTTAGGTCCAAGAGAGTCATCCTCGAAAAGATGTGGATATTTGAGTTTCATCTGATCTTCACGTTCCCATGTAAACTCTGGCCCTCGTTTTGAATTCCACCTTACGCGAACAATAGGTATCCTACTGCGCTTCAGTTGCTTGACCTTTCGATCCATGATCTCAATGGGTTCTTCAACAAAATGAAGCTTGTCGTCAATCTTGATTTCCTCAATTGGCACGTGAAGGGATTCATCGGCCAAACACTTCTTGAGGTTTGACACGTGAAAAGTATCATGTACACCGCTAAGCTCTTGTGGCAACCTTAACCGGTAAGCCACTGGACCGATCCTTTTAGTGATCTCAAATGGTCCAACGTATCTTGGGGCTAACTTCCCTTTCTTTCCGAATCGAACGACTCCTTTCCAAGGGGAAACTTTGAGTAACACATGATCCCCAACATTGAATTCTAGAGGCTTCCGACGATTGTCGGCATAGCTCTTTTGACGATCTCGCGCGGCTTTGAGTCGATCTTTGATTTGGAAAATCTTGTCTGTTGTTTCTTGGATGATCTCTGGGCCTGTCAGTTGACTTTCACCAATTTCGGCCCAACAAACGGGAGATCTACATTTCCTTCCATACAACGCTTCAAATGGTGCACATCCAATGCTTGTATGGTAGCTGTTGTTGTAGGAGAACTCAATCAACGGTAAATGAGCATCCCAGCTACCTCCAAAATCGATTACACACGCTCTCAACATGTCTTCTAGCGTCTGTATAGTGCGTTCACTTTGGCCATCTGTTTGAGGGTGATAGGCTGTACTCATGTCTAACCGAGTACCCATCGCTTTCTGTAGCGTCTGCCAAAAACGTGATGTGAATCGACTATCACGGTCGGATATGATTGACACCGGCACCCCGTGCCGTGTCACGACCTCTTTGATGTACAATCTTGCCAACTTATCCATCTTGTAATCTTCTCGGATAGGCAAGAAATGTGCTGACTTCGTCATTCGATCTATAATGACCCATATCGAGTCATGACCGCTGTTTGTTCTAGGGAGTTTGGTAATGAAATCCATAGCTATGTTCTCCCATTTCCACTCGGGAATTTCAGGTTGCTGTAATAATCCCGATGGCTTTTGATGTTCAGCTTTGACCTTCGAACACGTCAAGCATCGACTGACGTATAAGGCAATGTCTTTCTTCATGCCTGGCCACTAGTACAGATCCTTAAGATCATGATACATCTTGTCTGCACCAGGATGAATAGAATATCGCGTCTTGTGGGCTTCATCCATGACTAAGGTTCGAACACCTCCCCATTTGGGTACCCATATGCGATCCATGAAGTACTGAATACCGTCATCCTTGCGTATCATCTGTTTATTCAACCCCCGGAATTCTTCTCCCGCAAGGTTCTCTTCTTTCAATGCTTCACTTTGTGCAATTTGAATCTGAGCTTTCAGGTTGGTTTGGATGGTCAAACCCAACGCTCGTGCACGTAGTGGTTTCACACGTTCTTTACGGCTTAAGGCATCAGCCACCACGTTAGCTTTCCCCGGATGATACCGGATTTCACAATCGTAGTCGCTAAGAAGCTCTACCCAACGTCGTTGGCGCATGTTGAGTTCCTTCTGATCTAGAATATGTTGAAGGCTCTTATGATCGGTGAAGATGATGCATTTGGTGCCATACAAGTAATGCCTCCATATTTTGAGTGCAAATACTACAGCGCCCAACTCAAGATCATGAGTGGTGTAGTTCTTTTCGTGCACTTTAAGTTGTCGCGAAGCGTAGGCAATCACTTTGTCCTTCTGCATTAGTACACATCCCAATCCTTGATGTGACGCATCGCAGTAAACCACAAAATCATCTGTTCCGTCTGGGAGAGACAGTATTGGCGCGTTGCACAACTTTTCTTTCAACGTTTGGAACGCTTGCTCTTGTGTAAATCCCCAGTCAAACTTCTTGTCCTTCTGAGTAAGCAGGGTCAACGGTTGCGCAATCTTTGAAAAATTCGCGATGAAGCGACAATAATAACCGGCCAATCCTAAGAATTTCCGTATCTCTGATGGCGTCTGGGGCGTATCCCATTTCTTCACCGCTTCGATCTTGCCGGGATCTACGTGAATCCCGTCCTCATTAACCACATGACCCAAAAACTTCACTTCTCGCAGCCAAAACTCGCACTTTGAGAATTTGGCGAAAAGTTTCTCTTCGCGTAGCAGCTCCAGAATTGCCCGAAGATGTTCTACATGATCCTCTTTTGATCGGGAGTAGATAAGTATATCGTCTATGAACACGATCACGAACTTATCCAAGTAAGGTTTGCACACCCGATTCATTAGATCCATGAACACAGCTGGTGCGTTAGTCAATCCGAACGGCATGACCAAGAACTCGTAGTGCCCATAACGAGTCCTGAACGCAGTCTTCGGTATGTCGTCCTCGAAAACCCTTAGCTGATGATAACCAGAACGAAGATCGATCTTTGAAAAATACGAAGCTCCTTGCAGCTGATCAAATAAATCGTCGATCCTGGGGAGAGGGTATCGGTTCTTCACCGTCAACTTGTTCAGTTCACGGTAATCGATGCACATGCGGAACGATCCGTCCTTCTTCTTGACAAACAGTACCGGCGCTCCTCACGGTGAGTGACTTGGTCGAATAAAACCCTTCTCCAGTAGTTCCTGTAACTGACTAGACAACTCTTGCATCTCGGATGGCGCTAGTCGATATGGCGTTTTCGCTACCGTTGTAGCTCCAGGAACCAACTCAATACGGAATTCCACCTGTCGTGGAGGTGGTAAACCAGACAAGTCATCTGGAAATACTTCTGGGTAATCCCGTACCACTGGAATATCCATCAGTTTCCTCTCTTCGTCTTTCTTTTCAACCACATGAGCCAGAAAAGCGTAGCACTGCTTTCGTAAACTCTGGCGTGCTTTCATGCAGGAGATAAGCTTTAAGTTCTTACCCGGTCGTTCTCCCTGAACCTTGAGTACCTCCCCGTTTGGCATAGGGATACGTACTACTTTGTCTCGGCAAACAATCTCTGATCCATTCTGCGACAACCAATCCATACCCACGATCACGTTGAAGCTTCCTAACTCGAAGGGTATCAAATCTATCTCAAAGGTATGATCCTCCAGCGTCAACGAACACTTCCTAATAATCTCGTCGGCCTGAGCAACCCTACCATTGGCCATTTCTACGGAGTAGCTAGTTTCTAGCCTACTAGGACTCAAATCAAGTAATTGCACAAACTCAGAAGATATGAAACTATTGTCTGCTCCAGTATCAAATAATATAGATGCGAAGTGATGATTGAGTAAGTGCGTACCCGTGACAACATTCGGGTCCTGACGAGCATCATTGGCTCCAATGACGAATGCGCGTCCCCGAGCTGCGTTTCCCTGAGTAGTCGGGCCTTGATTCCCAGCGATAGCCAACACCTGCTGCTGGTTGTTCCCCTGTTGACCCGGTGCCCGATTCAGTCTGGGGCACATATTCCTGTAGTGATCGGGGCTCCCACACTCAAAGCAAGCCCTTGCGTTCCCTGCGGGGTTAACCGCGTTGACGGGCGCTACAAGATTCGGCGCAGTTCTGCAATCTCTTGCCAAATGACCCGGGCGCCTACAGTTAGCGCACACCCGGCACTGCGTCCCTGGGGGATGATGATAATTGCACCTTTCACATTTGGGGTACGGCCCCACATACTCTCTCCTGGCCTGAGACACGGCCACAAAATTTCTGGTCGGCTTAGACCTCTTCTCAAACCTTCCGGCACTCGACCGGCTCGATTCCCCAACATCCTTTCTCTTCTCAGCTCCTCGGCCCAAAACCCCTGTTCTAACCATCTCGTCAGTCAGAGCGCCAGCTTTCAGAATTGCGCTCTGAATAGTAGGAGGAGCGGCTGCTGTGACCATAGCTCTAATTTGAGGCGCGAGTCCCCAAATGTACCTTTCAATCCTCTTTGATTCCGGCGTAACCAGATGCGGAACCAATCTTGCCAGCTCATGAAAACGATCAGTATAAGTTGCATGCCCTGCCCCCACCATAGCATGATTCCAGAACTCATGCTCCAGCTTCTGCATCTCATTAAGAGGGCAGTATTCCTCGGTGATCAAAGCTTTGAATTCGTCCCACGACATCTGCATCGCAGATTCTCTTCCTCGAGCTTGAATCTGGGTGTTCCACCAGGTTAGGGCTTTACCCTGTAGAGAACAAGTGGCATACTTGATCCTCTGGCTGTCGAGGCACTCACTGATGTCGATCACTGCCTCCATCTTTTCCAACCACCTGGTTAGGGCTATCGCCCCACCTTTCCCGTCGAATTCCCTTGGCTTACAAGCCACGAACTCCTTGTACGAACATCCCCGACGAGCATTAACCACTCCAGTCTCAATACCGGCAGTACCACCATTCCCGGTTTCCTGGTTGCTCTCGTTTCCAGTCGGGTTCCCGTTTCCCGTTTCAGTTTCTATCCCACCTTGGGCTCCATCATCGTTGCCACCATCCCCGTGAGGGTGGTGTTGTGGAAGTGCGTCGCTCACTTGGGCCACTATAGTAGGAATAAGCGCGGCCAATTGCTGAGCGATCAGGGCTGCCATGTCGGCGTTCCCTGTTCCTTGACTGTTACTGGCAGGAGCATCGTTTGCTCTTGGTGCTCTGCCTCTGCCTCGGCCTCTGCCCCTTGGGGCTTCACTCCCGCCACTACTGCTACGGGTGACTCTTCGAGGCGGCATGTTCTAATCATAAAAGAGGTAACATATAAACTTTAGTCACCATAAGATACAAAAGTATTCCACTTATCAAATTCCATTGTTCATGTTCCGGTCAGTCAAGACCACCATGCAGCCCATTTCAAGCATATTCTCGGTATACCGGTGATGTTTATATATAGGGTTCCCCGCAGCGTTCCCACCACACCCACGATGTACCGAGAATGATGCCTGATCCGGTTACATGACATCCGACTTTCCTTTACATCATATCCATAATAATCCATCAAGTCCATGTATTTCATGTCAATATCATGCTTATTGTCATCACACATCACAACAGTTGTAAGTCCATGCATACAATCACGTTTAGTCTAGCGGAGGTTGTCTATTTCCTTCCTCTTTCGAGGTTTCAGACATATACCTCCTTAGAGTTAATCTCAATGTCCAAGGTCAAGCGCAATATCATGATCTGTGATGATCTCTTCGGGTTTAATACCCGGATCTGATAACTAACTCGGCGCGTAGAGGGAACGGAAGATCCAATAGAAGCATCCCCATAAAAGAGTGAGCACAAGGGCTCTCTCATAGGGTGGAAAGATCACATAACAAATAGATGAACAAATCAAGCAGCGAGGAACACATACACGAGATATAATATGCATACAGAGTCCTAGCATGCAAATCTACATGAAGGTTCCTAGGTTATAGTCTAGGTCAAGCGTATTGCCTAATTCTCTATAACCAATGGCTCTGATACCAATCTGTCACACCCCCGCTAAAAGCGGAAACACGGGGATGTAACGAGACCGGGATCGTCATAACACATGGTAAGCGATAGAGAGCAATATAAATAAATGATGACATGCGTGTCATGACGACACCCGACAACAAGGGGACTTGTGTCATGTTTAGTCAATGTTCACGACAACATAGCCATAAGCAACATGATAAAGATAACACATATACACATATGATGAAATTGTAAATGTTAATTCCCACAACCCGGGAACAAGTTTCAAATGTTGATAATTGTTTACATGCGTTAACATTGTTCAAAAGATTGTTTAACAAAACATGAGCTAAGTCCCAAAAATGCATCCTAGGGTCTCCACTAAGGCAGCACACCTAGATTCCTGGACTTGCATGATCACCTGAAAAGATATGCTTAAAACGGTCAACATAATTGTTGGTGAGCTCGCAGGTTTATGTAATAAAAATGTAAGTGATGCTGTAATAAATAAGCGCGTCGGAATACCGTGAATACAGTTATTACACAAGTAAATATCACATGACATGAGCTTTGCAACCAAACCTAGCGACGTACACAAAGAAATTGTCGGCATATATTCACCCAAGGGCCCGTTCCTGGCCACTGATGGTACCAACTAGTATACCATCGAACGAGGGTGGGGGTGTCAACCCAGTAGTACTACCAATACCTAACCGTCGGTTCCCACACTGGAATTAAATAGTTGCAAAGATAGAACCACACAGCAGACCCACGCATGTATCAAATAGTACTTGCAACACAGTATCACGTTGATTCCTTGTATGTAAAATGTATGTAAGTGTACAGCATTGAAAATGAGTAAGCATACTTTTCCCCCAATTTGTAAATGATTGAAATATTGTATAAGCGTAAAAAGGGGCCACGAAACTCACTTGTTAGGTGGTAAGTATGTATGATCGATGTATCCCAAATGTTGAATGCAAATAAACAGTCAAACACCTATTGACAGTTATTGTATAGCATTAATGATATGATATATGTACAAGCGCGCAATAATGATGGGTCGGTTCGGGTCGTATCGGCTGGGTCGCGTACAACACACACAGACTGACACACGTACTAGACCTTATGTAGATCCAAGTACAAGACATTGTCGCCACTAAGATAATGTTTTAAGTAAAAGTCCCGTTGTTATTGGAGAAGCATTAAATAAGTGTCAATAGTTATAAGTCAATTTGATCGTTGTAAAGCGTTAGTTTAATTTGCTCAAAATAGTTTCTGTGCCCTTTCTCACGTTGACTTTAATCTTTGTGGCCGAACAATGGCATTATTGTGTTAGTGTTACCTCGACACCACACGACATACTCACGCCACGCACAAGGGGTCAGACACAACAATTTCAGTCGCATAACAAGATCAGACGCACGACTCAACCTCCATTCGTGCGAATCAACCCTCAATCGTGCGAATCAGCTTCATTCGTACGATTGAGCCTTCATTCGTATGATTGGCCTTCAGTCGTACCACACAACACCCAATCGCACGACTCAACTTCCATGCGCACGAATCAACCTTCAATCGTGCGAATTAGCTACTTTCGTACGACTGAACCTTCATTCGTGCGATTGGACTCCAGTCGTGCGAATCACATTCATTCGCACACATTCAGTCGGTCACCTGACTCAATCGCACACAATCACTCAATCGCATACAGGCACTCAGTCGCACAACTCAGTCGCACGACCTGCCTAGTCGCACAACTCAGTCGCGCGATTGACTCAGACGCATGATCCAGTCGCACGACCCACTCAGTCGCACGGCTCAATCGCATGGATGACCCAGTCGCCTGATCTGCAGAATCGCGACTGTGGTCGGGAGGAGCAGCCCCCGAGCTGCTCTAAACACGGGTTTTACACCACAAGGACCTCCAGAAACACTCAACAAACATACACAAGCATGAAACACAAGCAAAGAGACCTCACACGCACCCATACGACCTTGTGTGTTCGGGTTGAACCCGAACACCCGAAACCCTAGTTTTGGACAGCCGTGAAAAGGCTAGAAAACGGACAACCAACGACAACTACCTGCTAGAGAGGGGTAGTCTAGGCTGTAGACGATGTCAAGACGAAGAAAACGAGACCTCTCGGGTTGGATTTGGTGCTAAAATGGAGATTTGGTGTGTGAAGAAGATGAGGATGAAGAAGATGGTGATAATGAAGATTAGGGCTGGTAAAGGGGTATTTATACCCAGCCCAAGTTTGCAAAATTACAAGTTTAGTCCCTGCACTTAACCCTCGAGTTTTCCCAAATTTTGTTCGGTTGAAAAACGACTTTGTTAGGTGTTTTATATTAATTGTAAAAGCATATTTAATGTTGTTATGACTTAAGAAATGGTTATATTAAAAATATTTATTATATTTATAAAATGATGTATTTGACGTTTTTAAAGATGAAAGTTTTAAAAGTCCTTTTTAAGGTTAACACAAGGTTATAACGAATTCACACACAACGATAATAATGCACACATGATATCCACATAAAGAGTCAAATAGAGATGAGGAATGACCAATCATAGAATAGATGACGGACAAACACGTTAATTGACGGACCTTAAAGTGACTGATGTCACACATGCTTAGGAGTTGAATTGGTTTTCTCCAGATCTTCTATTTTAAGTGCAGGATCGATATTGGTCACTCAACACAAGTACTCTCTCTTTAATTCACTAATTTGCACTCAAATGATGATGATACAGAATTCTTTAAGAGTTTATAATAATATACTAGGTAAACAACACACAAGAAATGGTTTTCAAGATACTTGTATATATTACTTCTCAACTCAAGGTGTACAAGACTCTTACAAGCATGCTAACTGAGTTTACAATGAGAACTATATACACTACTATCTATAGCCGGTTATACAAAAGATTGCCAGCTGGAAATTACTACTAAATAAATACTACATTGCTAGTAGTAAGGTATCTAAGATAAAATACTATCTTAGATTCGGTAGTCACGACATGTCCATGACTTACCTTTTATCACCAACTAAATTTGGTAACTGTACTAACTGATAAGGGATGAACAATGGAATAAAGTATGGTCAACTACATTGTCACACCCCGAACGACGGCGGAATCATCGAGGCGGACGAATGTGAACGATTGTTCATAGCACATGGAACTAAATAAATTGTAATAATATTAAATATCATTTTTCATTAAACATTACAAGACAAATAGGTCATTACATAACAAACAAGATACAACCAATAAAATAAGATTTTCAATTAACTAAGTCCAAATCCTATATGAGCACGAAGGGATCTTCAAGTAGTAAACCTGAAACATGTTAAAAATAAAGGGGTCAACTTTGAAAGTTGGTGAGATTTCCGTAGGTTTCAATACATAAGTATATAAAAGATGGCAATTCATGTTATAAGTTAGAGAGCAAAGTAACTAGGGATGTAAGACAGAATGCACAATCAAACCTTGACAGTTTTACAAGTCTTAACGTTTACAAGTTTATACGATTGGCTAAGTGTACTTGGATCAACCAAGCAGGCTTGTCAGGCCCATAGATCTATGACGTCACTAGGCTAGCAATAGTTAATGATTGTACATATAATCGACATTACATGGTAATTACTAAGATCAACTAACCACAACATACAAGTGAATTGCCATAAGTTTACAAGAATAAAATGTTTTACAAGTGCAATAATTATAAGATAACATGTTTCACCCCAAAGTGTGAAAATATAAAAAAGGGGTATAGAAATACTCACATGATATATATAAGGTGATGATAAGAATTTAAACAAGGCTCCAACGATTTCTTTTACAAGTTACCTAAACGTATTGTTTCCAAGATTAAGTTCAATAATAGGATTAACAATTATACGTGAACTAGGGTTTCAATTGGAATTTGGAGGTTTAATTAATTAAGTAAAATAATGAATCGTTCATGTTTTGGTTTAATAAAGATAATATAAATCAATTAAGTCCAAGAATAATTAAAAATGTCTCAACAGTTTAAGTTATTGATTTAATAGAAATTAAGTATAATATGTGAAAAGAAATAATTAATTTAATAATTAATTATTTAAAACTTGATAAAGAGAATTAATTAAATACTTATTTAAATGACGTAAAAATTATTTAAAATCATTTTATAAAGTTTTGAGCTTTTAAAATGATTTATCATAAATGTTTTATAACACAAAACCTTAAATATAAGAATAAAGCAAATCATAATGTTTTATAAATTTCAAGAATTTAATTAAAAGTTAACGAATAAATTTATTAACTAATTATGATATAACACGCTTAAATGATTAGATGAATAATTAATTATTTAAATAATTATTTCAATAACTACTTGAATAATTAGTTATTTAACATATAAATTTATAATGTTTTGAAATAATCTAGATTTGAACCATAAAATATTTTTAGCATTTAAATTACATAAAAGAATTAATAATGTTTTACAACCTTTGTTATTCTAAAAAAAATAATTAAATTTAAAATCATAAGTTTTTAATACATTTAACATTAATTTAATAATTTCTGAAATATTTTAGTTATTAAAATAACTTTTACTTTGATTTAATAACATATTAGTATAATTTTTGAAGTTTAAAAATAAAATTGGCTTTAAAAAAAATAAATGTAGGAGGCCGCGTTCGAACCCTGACCTCTTGTATACAATGATGATATGGTAACCGGTTGGGAAATCAATTAATAAAAATCATCTTTCAAATAACCCCAAAATCACTCAAGAGCCCTAGATTGCAAATGTTCTAAATTGAACCTCAAATTGATGTTGTTAATGAAATCAACCATAGGGCTTTGATTTCCCATATGAAACCGAGCATATTGATGTGTGATACTTACGTTATTAAGTTCGAATTGATTATCTGAGGTTTAAGAACGAGTCGCGACTGCGTGGATGTGCTTCCAGGTGCAAACGTTGATAATAACTCAATTAACTTTGAGGTTAGCTTCGTGTGATGTCCTTAATGCAAAGCCCCTTGTCAATTTCGAAAATTGAAGCCCGGATGATGGTGTTCGAGTGTGGTGTAGGTTGCGATCGAAGATGATGATTGAATTTGAGGTTTGTGTTTGTTTCAGGTGGAATTGTAAGTTGTATACGATTAGTGAATGATAGATGATCATTCAGGTTGGTTTAATTAGGTTATTATGATGTGTAAATGCTCGAACGGCTAGAGAGTTTAATGTGAATCGGTTATGTAATCGATTAGACTAGAAACGGGTGTTTAAATGTGGTTAATATATGCACACATGTTCGAATCTCATTCTAGAAGGGTTAGGGAGCGGTTTCGGATCAAGATTCGACGGTTTTCGGCGAGTTTAGGAGTCGCCAGAATCCGGCCTAAGGATGGCCGGAAATTGACCGGAAACACGGGGTCAAAAGGAAGCTCACTTTGGTTTTGATTAATTTACACCAATGGTCCCTGTTGTTTCAAAAGTTAACATTTTATGTATTAAACTTCCATTTTAAGTTTTTAATTTGACATAAAGCCCTCCTAATCTTAATTAAACTTTAAGTTTTAAATGTTTTAACTTATTATTTAATTTTTATAATAATAATAATAATAATAATAATAATAATAATAATAATAATAATAATAATAATAATAATAATAATAATAATAATAATAGTAATAATTATTATTATTATTATTATATTATTATTATTATTATTATTATTATTATTATTATTATTATTATTATTAATATTATTGTTATGAAAAATTTATAAAAAATATTTAACTTCCAAAAGAGACAAAAACAAAGAAATAAACATAAATAATCCAAAAGTTTCATAAACGCCAACAATGGCTCTTACAAGAATAACGTGTTAACTTTTAATTAACATAAAAATACAGGATGTTATATACATGGGTGTGGGAAAGCTTCATGCAGTATCTTAGAGGTTGCAGCAGCTTGTCAGAAAGGCCATACTTATATCCACTGCATAGTATGTTCTTCCGAAGGTTAACTGGCTTCGGAAGAACAAGTTCTTCCGAAGCAACTTATACTTCGGAAGAGTCTACTTCTTCCAAGACTTGTGCTAATCTTCAAGACTTTATGCTTCGGAAGTCATTGTCTTGAAATCTTCTAAGTGTTGAGCTTCGAAAGAGGGATGACTATGTCTTCGGAAGACAAGATTCCTCTTTGGAAGTTCTTTTAACTTTAATATTTGGAAGTGCAGCTTTTGCCTTCGGAAGTCTTTCACAGTTGCACCAAAAATGTTCTAAGTGTTGTTTTGGTTGCACCAGCCTTACTTGATCCAACAGTAAGTTTATAATTATTTTCAGCTCTTTTAAAGTCAGCTTTTAAGATGTTTAAGGACTCAAGGTCAGATCTCATCTCTAAGTTATAGGACTTATATATATTAACTTTAGCAATGCATTCTGGGGTACAAAGATGTTTCAATACCTTGGCTTCTTCATGATCAGTCATCAGTGCTTGGTTTGGAGATGCATTTTCAACCTGAAAACTCCAATCAAAGCCTCCTTCTTTAAAAGCAGCTGTAGCTTATTGGTTGGACTTCTTAGTGTGTAGAGCTCCATCAGCGTAATTTGATATGGGTTGTTCTTGGCCATCATTTGTTATTGGTGCCTTGCACTCCCTAGCAAAGTGTCCCATTTGGTTACAGCTGTAACATTTCACCTTGCTTTTATCCAACCCAAACTTTCCACTAGTTGCATTATTGGGAAACTTCCTCCTTGTTCTCTCGTAGAACTTCTTGGCTTTGTGAGTGAGAGAACCATCTGCTGGACTATCTCCATGTACTCCAGATCATCTGGATAGATACAGTCCAATCTTCAAGAGTGACAAGAAAGTTGCCACTACTTTCATCAACAGACACAAAGGCTTGTAAAGAGTTTGTCTCTTAGAATGGGCTTCCTTGGTGTCTTTGGAAATGTGATGAAAGGACCCTTTTGTAAGTTATCAGGGTAGCAGATGAGACGATGTTATGGTTCTCTACAATCCCTTTCAACCACATGAAAGGCAGAACTCTACTGATTGTTGGAGTTGCCAGATGGATTTTGCATGTTCATCTCCATCTGATACCCACTGAGGATACTATACAACTCAGTGAGAGTGAGGGTTTTGAGGTTTTCAACTCTCTTAATGACCACATAATAGTGTGTCCATTATCTAGGAAGAGAGGACATGAACTTCCTTATAATATCTATGTTCTCAAGAGTTACTCCAACATCTATTAGGTGTTGTTTGTTTTTCTTCATAAGCTCTTCCCCCACCTCTTCATCTGCGCGCACACAGACGCGGGAAGAGCTTTTGAGTGCGCAGATTGTTTGATTTTTGGAAGACGTTTCATTAAAAACGTCTTCCTGAGGTCTGCATGGAGAAGATGTGAACTAACCACTTTTGAGGTCTTCTAACCTCTTCTCCATTCTCACCTCCCCACCTCCCCCCATCCCCCCATCTGACTGCCTCACCTCCTTCCACCTCCCCCACCGGCCGCCCCACCTCCCCCCCATCGGCTGAACCAGTGCCGCCCCACCTCCCCCCACGTCACGCGGGTCGAAAACGGAGCTTTCGAGCTCGGAGTTGGACTTCTTGATGGAGTCATCTTCTTCGTCGTGCCCGCGTCGTGCCCACGTCATCGGCTTCAGCGTCATCTTCGTCGTCGGAGTCGTACACGTCGGCGGAGCCGCGCTGGTGGTTGGGGCTGTTGGTTTCGTCGCCGGAGTCGTACACGTCGGCGGAGTGGCGCTGGTGGTTGGGGCTGCTGGTTAGGGCTGTTGGTTGGGGCTGTTGGTTGGCGGAGCGGCGCTGGTGGTTGGCGCTGGTGGTTGGGGCTGAAGGAGCGGCCGACGACGGCGGCGGATAAGCCGGGGTCGTGGCGGAACCGGCAGTTTTCGACAGAGGCCGCCATGTGGTGGTGGTGGTGAAAGCCGGTGGATTTGGTGGTGGTGCAGACTGAAGATATTAAAAAACATACAATATTTTTATTGCAGACTACAGACGTTTAGTCCACCTCTTCTGCTGCAGATGTCTGCAGATGTGGTCCGCAGACTGCAGACGTTTTCCTGCAGAAAAAACAAACAGCTCCTTAGAGTATCCATAATCTTAACATACCTGAAGTATTATTGAGTCATGGTTTCACCTGTATTGTAGGTGAAGTTCCCAAACTGTTGCTTCAAGAGGTCTTTCTTTTTTTTGCTCATTAGACCCCACATACATGAGTTTCAATGCATCATATAGCTGTTTTGCTGTCTTGCACTTCTTGAAGACTCTTTGGATAGAGTTTGGAAGAGCAGTTTGGAGAGCGATCATGGCCTTCTGATCTACATCAATCTTCTTCCAGTCTTCTTTAGAATAGTCAACCATTTCCTTTGATATCATGCCACCTCCAGTAATAGCTGAAGAGGTGCATGGTACATGAGGTCTAGAGACAACAGATTCTCACATCTTGATGTCTTGAGACTAGATGAAGCCTTCCATTCTTTGACACCAAGTATCAAAATCATGAGGAGTGATCAGTGGAGACTTTGTCATAGTACCGGTTTCCATATCATCCTTTGTGAGAGTTGCCATTTGAGTTGTTAAGTGTTTTGAGAAACTGAAGGGAGTTAAGATGGTGAGATCTTATAATCAAGAACCTAAATGCCCTGATACCAATTGAAGGTCCGTTTAAGGGATGGTCAATACAATCAGTCTCATAATAAGGAGAGTGTTAGAACACTTAACAGATCAAATATAGAACCGGGAATAAGTAAATGACACTAAGAACACAAGTAAGTAAAGAGACATAACAAGGAACAAGAACAAGATAAGTATGGTTTTCAAGAATGTTGTATATTTCTCTCAAGTTCTATTACAAGTGTTACAAAGCGTAAAAATAAATACAAGAACCTAAGATACTTTATACTACATCCTACAGCCACCTATACTTTGAAAGCCAGCTAGAAACACTAATCTAGATAACAAGATCAATGTATAGTCAAAAGGCAGATTGCCTTTTGACTTGTTACTATGACATGCCATAGCTCACATCCTAATATATTACAAAAAGGATAAAAAGGTACAAAAGTAGAAATTTACAGACTACATACCATAATTTGCAGTTGACAAAAGCATGGACCTTTTCATTAACTTATCTAAGTTGGTGAGTCTTTAGAGTGGCAGCGGAAAGTTGTTTAGCTTTTTGTCAAAAGATGACCAGAGAAAGCATGTATTCTCTTGTAACACCGGTCTCTCGTACCACCAATATTGTCCGTTTTGCCCACGAGTAGCTCACGGATTTACTTATGGTTACCTGGGTGAAAACTTCCCAGGGAGGTCACCCATCCCTGGATTGCTCTCACCTAAGCACGCTTAACTGTGGAGTTCTCCTCTCATCCACAGCCAATGCGCCCAAAACGCGTTGGTGATATTAGAGACCGGACATTCCTTATGAACCAGGAATCTCTCCTGTCCACGACCGATGCGGGATTTATGTAGGGTGTCACAAACACCCCCCCTCTTTGGACTCATCGTCCTCGATGAGCCCGAGAAGTCACCATCCATAGTGAGGTATGTCCCACATCCCGAACGGCACAGGAGTGGCTCTGATACTATTTTGTAACACCTCTCGTACCACCAATATTGTCCGCTTTGCTCACGAGTAACTCACGGATTTACTTTTGGTTGCCCGGGTGAAAACTTCCTTTTGAGGTCACCCATCCCTGGATTGCTCCCACATGAGCATGCTTAACTGTGGAGTTCTCCTCTCATCCACAACCAATGCGCCCAAAACGCGTTGGTGATATTAGAGACCGGACATTCCTTATGAACCAGGAATCTCTCCTGTCCACGGCCGATGTGGGATTTATGTAGGGTGTCACATCTCTGTCTTCGGAAGAAATTAGTCTTTGGCTTCGTAAGACTTTGTCTCTGAAGCTTCAGAAGACTTCATCTTTGGCTTCGGAAGATTTTGTCATTTGGCTTCATAAGATTTTACACTTAGCTTATTTTCTTTTTGTTATGTAAAACTTTCGAAGTAACTCTACTATTTACTTCATGCATGCATGCTGGGAGCTCTTTGGTTGCTTTGGTTGTTTCAGCCTTTAAGTGTAAATCTTACACTTTATAATCTAAAATTCATCAATTTAGTACAAATATGATCTTGTTTACAAAGACTTTGTTCTTTATGCCTAGAGGGTATAATAGTAACTTTGCTACATATTTATTAAGACCATGCAACTATCAAGAGTCTACATGTTGCATAAAGTAAAAATCTCATTAATCACCCTCTCCATTTCTACTTCATCTTCTCTTTGTATAACCCTTTTAATGTTTCATTCCTAAGTCAAGAAAAATTGAACTTTACTTCACATTTTCTAATGAAAATTGAGGTTTTTTAATCTTGGAAGAGTTTTGAAAAAAGTGATTACACAAAACGAAAGACATTGTTTCAAGCATAGAAGTATTGAAAGCAAACACCTATTGTGCAAATGAATAATTTCAACACATGTAACTTCATGTTTTAGTCTTAAATGTTAGAAATTAACCTTACTTGTTTGTGTAGATACTGGAAATTTGTATTTCGTTTGTACTTTTTTCGTTGATTTTTGCTATTCTAACAGTATATTACAACAATACATTGTCATACGGTAAAAAACCTTACACTTGCAAATTGGGTATTTGTGTTTCATGCTTTTACCATTGATTTGTGATATTGGAACATGCTTTGTTACCAAAAGATAGTAGTGCCTATAAAACAAACTCTTTTAGACACTGCTACCTTTATGGCGGGATCCCGATCGGTTAAAACTAAATACGGATAAGTTTTATATGTATTCAGAGAGCAAAAAATATGCCACTTGTACGACTCTACAGTTTCATCATATAACAAAGCAGCTGCAAAAGTTACACATTGATCTACTCCAATGAAAGGCACAAAATCATATTGAACCTGAATTTAAGGAAAAAAATACATAGATATTAAAGTGGTTTAGTAGATTATAAAATAAACCAACAATAGTATATAAAGACAAAGGGGGAAAAGGAACTATTTTACTTGTTTGTGGAATATGTTGCATCGAACATTATTACATCGCTTGGCGACCAATATTTGATCTGAGATATTTCATCAGCCTATAATATAGACTTTATTTCACCACCAACATGTTGTAAATCATAAGAAAAGTTGTGATGATTATCGGCAAGCTATTCCAACTTAGTAACAACTAGCAATGAGTATGTCCTAATCACCAATAAACATCTTAATGTCATGACCGACATTCTTGTATCTCTCATCTTGTAGCGGCCTCCTCTTAAGGCGGAATGCAAACAATGAGCAACCATAGGGCCAACTTGGTGTAAACTCATAGTGTGTATAAACTTTATATCTTCAAATCTAAATGTCGCCCGGTGCAAGTCAAATCCATATCATCAGATCATATAATATCATGGTTACACTTCTTAGAAAATTAATACAACACATAATGTTCAGACCCCTTAACCACCTTTAACCTAATGAGTACCTTACAATCAGTTACTTTGAATGTGCTCCCACGAGTTTAGCAAAGGGTGGATGGTTTGGTGGTATCAAAACTCTTCTCTTGAGGCTTACCCCATCTGTTACATAACAGTAAGCGATAAGTAATTTTACCATTCCATCTATTAAAGCCTCCAACGTGTACAACAAACCTAGGCAACTTATGATAACATTGGTACATTTTCATCATTTGCTCCCATGAAATAAAATTAGCACCAACAAACGGGTTCAGATCATCCTTCATCTCAGGAACCCAATACTTAGACCCATTTTATGTCTCGAATATCTTACTACAGTGAGTATCTAAAAAAATGAAATATGTAAAGGAAATAAGCATAGTGCAGTTCTCTAAAAACTACTAAAACAACACAAAATCCTAAAAAAAGGAATTACAAAACACCAGGTTACATCTTAAACTATCTAACTAAAAAAATATAAAACCTCACATAAAAATATTAGGTTACATCTTAAAAGTATTTTAAATTACAAATTTAGAAATCACGCATAATATCTTAAATAAATGAAAGCCGACAAAGATCTTAAACAACTACTAAAATAATACACTGAGTACCTAAAAAGGAATGAAAATGTATAAACATAAATATAGTATATGTTTTTAAACATATACTACTAAAAAACAAAATATAAAACACATGGATAACAAAAATAATGAGTAATATTTTAAATTGTTTCATATAAAAATATGAAAAATTTACACTCATTATCTTAAAAAATAAGTGAAGAGTTCCCAACTACAAAGATCAAGGTAAAAAAAACCCACACTCAACAAAACGTATATTAATAACTATTTAACATAATTGTAAAAATAAAACAAAAAGAAAGAGAAAAAAGTTTTCAACTACATACTAACAAAACCTACTGAACATGGTCCTACAACTATGTAGATTGTGAGAAATCTAACCTTGATGATTATAACCAACATATCAAAAATGAGAGTTTCCAAGAAGGAAATCAGTGGTAACAACACCGGCGCTTGTTTCACGGGGTGGTGAATCATCTTTACGAAAACATTTATCTATAGCATCCTCATCTTGTACGGGGGAAGGCCTGTTAACATCACCCCCAACCCATGGATTGTATAATAGGTTATCAAATCCGAACTTTAATGTGGGTTTAGGAAAGAAAAATACGAGATGGTAGAAAAAATGGAAGTAAGGAGGTTAAATGGATACAATCTGGATAAAGAGAAAAAGAAGATTGTACAATATAGAAACCCACAAATACAAAAGTGTGCAGCCATTTTTCAAATAAGAAGTGAGTTTTCAAAATAGAAGCTAAATAAATAATATTAAAAGAAGAGTTGAAACATTGGAAAGTGTGTATAAAGAGGAGACGAGAGTTAAGATATGCACAAGATATGCTAGCATAAAAATGGAGGTTTACATTTTCCAACTACTTAAATTATTGTATAAATAATAGACTAAATTTATATCCTCTTGCTAACTTGTGTGGTTAGGAAAAACTACATGAAGAAAAATGACATCCTAAAATTAATATCTTATTGATATGTTGTATGCAAAAATACATTATAAAAAAAATTAAGAATCCTTTCAAAATAAATGAATTTTATGTGTCTTTGGGAAATTATGAAAAACGTGAAACTAATTGACAAAATCCAATGTAGTATAAGAAAATAATTTAAATAAAAATAAATGAGACATGGTATAATCGGTACTTAACTACTTAATTCATGACATAAACAAGAAATATACGAAAAAGAAAAAGTAGTTGGTCAAACGAGGCAATTTTTGTATTGGAAAAGTGTTATAACAAGTAATCAAAACACAATACATTAAAAAATATATTTATGTCAGAAAGTACTTTACAGGAAAAGAAATCATAAAATGAGGGGTATGATAAAGTGACAATAATAATCAGTTACTAGATGCTGACATGGGGTAATACTATTGATCTATTTAAGTTAACCAGATCTCAGAATTATAAAGGGTTAACATATGAACCCAATCATATACACAAATATACCTAGAAAAATAATTAGTTGTGACTTTTCTATATGAGTGTGTATATTATATACTTACGATAAGTGTATATTTATACAAATAACCAAAGAAATCAATTAGCATTATTATTCGAAATAATAAGTGTATTAATAATAACAATAATAACCAACTAATGTTAATAATAATAATAATAATAATAATAATAATAATAATAATAATAATAATAATAATAATAATAATAATAAATAATAATAATAAGAATAATAATAATAAGAAGAATAGAATTAGGATATAATATTATTATTAGGAGGAGGATTATTAGATTATTATTATTATTATTATTATTATTATTAGGATTAGGATTTAAGGAGTATAACAAAAACAATAACAATAACAAGAAACGTAACAAATAATAATAATAATAATAATAATAAATAATAATAATAATAATAATATAATAATAATAATAATAATAATAAAATAATAATAATAATAATAATAATAATATAATAATTATTAATAATAATAAATAATAATAATAATAATAATAATAATAATAATAATAATAATAATAATAATAATAATAATAATAATAATAATAAATTAATTTTTTAATAGATATGTTAGTATGGTCAAAATACATATGTACGTTTATTGGAAATCGAAGTGTGCATGTGTATATAAGCTTGCATATGTGTATACAAAGTTATATTAAAAATCAATTTTTTAGTTAGAATAATTGGGTCATAGTTATATTTATAATATAACTGTAGTCTTAAAACATGATAATTGTGTATAGAGAAACGGTGTTAATAGTAACATCAAAATAATAGTAGTTTGGGATGGCGTCTAGGGGTGTGCCTGCTACGAAGTGGATGATATCTAGTACGGTGGTTGAAGTATCACAATCGATCAAGGTATTAAGCATATGTGTATGATTATAGTATAATCCTCCCTATGTGTGCTCTTATAATTGTACATATATTAGTTCATAGTGATTTGCATGTGGGTATACCTTGTGGACAATTTAAGATGTTCTCACAAGTATTTATCACATGTAGCTAATTATACAAGTATTAGATCATGTAGACCAAGTATGTAAGCATGTAGTGCCTTGTTTGTGTACGTAAGTTCTTAAAAAGTCGGTTACTAGCATCATATCTGTATGTGTACTTTCTAGACAGTGATGTTATGATATTTCATTAAGTGATAAACATATGCAACAATAATGATAAGTATTAAGTTGTGTATAGGTAAAACATAAGGCAATTATATGTGTATATAGAGTCTCGGGTGTATAAGTATAGTCATGTATAATCAGTTATAATTGTAGTATGTGTATGTATACTTACTGGACAATCGTATCATGGTGTTTAATCTGCATAACAATGATAACAAGTAGTAAATCATGTCAATGATATACACATAACAAGTAAGCTTCAAGGATGCATATCAAGTTGTAAGGACTCATATCAGGTCTCCGGTTGTGGTTCCTATAGTATGCACGATTGTGTAGATGATTTTAACGTATTGATTACTTAATTAGATCCTAATGTGAACCGTGAAGACATCCTAGGGTCATGGTTATGGTGATCAAACTCCTATTTGTAAAACAATGTTTATAATTGAAACTTAAATGTAATATTGGTTCTTTACCTCTGGATGATTGCTATGGGTTGTAGGCACAACACGCTTCTTGTATAGCTTGGTTTATAAATAGTTTTCTACTAATTTTTTTTCAAGATCCAACACCTCATGTAAATAAAGCTCACACTTGGTTTTTAGACCCAAACACCTCGAATAATCTCACTTTGTTAAACTAAGATTACATCTTCGATGGTTTGTAACAAAACTTGAAACATGAATCCTAAAATCAATATTCAATTTTTAATCCAAGAGGAAGTGACTGCACTTGCATAAAATCGATGACACGAAAAACATGAATATGTATAACAAAACAATGTGTGAAATACAAAAATTTCATAGCAAGACTACAGATCTAGTATATTGACCTTCCCATGTCTTAAACAGTATCATGGTGGAGAACTACAATGATCATGTATTCTATGAAACTGAATATTAGAGGTACGTATACTATTAATTGAGCATTCATCCCCATCTTTGTATTATAAGCCAATGCGGCATATGGGGTTGCTCTTAATGAGACCGAGGTCCACCTGTGGAAAAAACGGGAAGAAAAAAGGAGAATCAAATCATGTTTTATATCTTTTGGGGGTTTGTCTTAATAATTTGAAACTGATAAATGTGGTTGTTTATAGCAGTTGGTATACCTTGTGCCCGAAGAGATCTCTGATGTTATCGATGCCATAAAGTATCATAGTTGGCCTGGTGTTAGGAAAAAAGAGTTTATACATTTATATGAAGATCAATCATACAAAACACTTTGTAACAAGTATATGTTAAGTCCTTTCAAAAAATATATTCGGAAAAGTAGCAACAGACCAGAAGTCCAGAATAGTACTTCAGAATCATGCAGTGGATTAAACATGTGTAATTAATATCCAAAAACATATTTCAATGCAAGCATACCAACGTTTAAGCATGCTTGATCAGTGGTACTCATTTATGAAAAAGATTTGGTAAAGAGGGGACTATAGGTAGTGCTTTACGAAAATGAATGGACCGATTTGGGTTGTTTTATCTTGAACAGGTCAAAAAGATTAGTTAGGAAGAGAAACTAGTCAAACAGGCCACTATTTACTATTAATTCACAAAACCTCATGTCGAACTGTTCACAATTTATATCATTGTTGTAATTAAAATGTTTTTGTAATAAAAAAATAACACATTAGTTATTTATTTAAAAAGAATAAAACAGAATTGTGGCCATGTGGGTTGAGTTTGAACTAAAAGCGACCCCTTTTAACCCAAATCTGTTTTGACTAGCTACTCAGCCTGCCATCTTGCCACCTCTACTTTGGGTTAAAGGAGTGACACAAAATGAGTCATTGGTAATGTGGAAGCATTTATGCTAGTCAGTCAAGGTCAATGAAGAAAGAACTGCAACCTAAATAGCATCACGAGATTTAAGAGAAACACTACACAATGGGTTATGGGCATGGTTGTTAAAGTTGCTAGTCGCTAGGCGCTAGTTGGGTGGTGGGGTACCACCTAGGGATTAATCGGAATTAGTCGAGAGTAATCGGGATTAATCGGATTATAATTTTATATGTAATTTATATGTACATCTGTGCATATGTATACATATATATAATTAAACTCAAAAAAAAATTCAAACATTAACATATTTTAACCAATCCTAACCAAAATTTTACTGATTTTGACAAAATCTGGGCAATTTTGATTGATTTTGAAAGCAATTTGACCAATTTTGACTGATGCTGACCAGTTTTGACTGATTTTGACCTATTAGGCCCGACTAGGTCCGATATTTTCCGACTAGGACCGATTACCGATTAACCCTCCAATTATGTGAAATCGCCTAGGCTGGTGGACGATTTCCGATTAATCGCCGACTAGGAACGATTTTTACAACACTGGTTATGGACTGCTACACAACTCATGGAGACGTCAGATAAGGCTAGGGAATTGTAGAAGGACGTATAGACAATGTTGGGGATGGGGGGTTGTCTTTTGGTTTATGATTTTTCAGTCAGGTTGCCTTTAGTTGTATGTGTGTGATACAACTTACAAATATAGTCATCACAACATCAAAAGAGTCCTTGAAAGCTTATTCTAGAAGGGGCAAAGAGAAAAGTGGCTAGAAAGTTGTTACACATAAGAAAGAGTAGTATAAATAGAAGGGAATATTGTTTGTTAGATTTACTTTTTGGTTGTTATGATTTAGAGGCTCCTGCTTTTGCATGGAGTCAGGGGTAAGGTTTGCTGCCATTTCAACCATCCCCAGAACTTACTCTCTGAGTGGGATTTTTTACTGGGTATGTTTGTTTGTACTACAAACAAGTGAGCCAAATTACTAAATCTACCACTCATTTTACAGTTAGTAGGTAATTAAAAACCACTATCAAGTATCTGGTTAGAAATTGAGCATATTTACCGTTCAAGGGAAAGTCCCCAAGCAATAACTGTAACATCCTCAGGAAGTCCCATAGGAAGTAACATTTCAGGTCTGAACATTCCAGAATTCCCTACTTCAACCCATTTCTTTAGGCCTTCGTGATATCTGCCACATCAGATAACTCATAGGATATATCCACACACACACTGAATGATTAAAACTTTTACAGAAATAAAAACCAACCCAAATATTTCCATGCTAGGTTCAGTGTATGGATTGTAAGCAGGCTTGAAACGCAATTTGGACATTCCTGGAACAAAAGATAGCATGCTAAAATATTATGTTTTGGATATGCATTGGGTTAATACGCTTTATAACTGATTTGACATAAACTGATGTTACACTGATTCCTGAGACCAGGGGTGTAGATCTCACTCATATTAGTCAAAGAACTTACAGCAGTGCCCCTTAACATTAAGAAGATTAATATTTACCCAAACGGGAGAAGAAGTCATGCAGCACACCCTGCAGGTCCCCAAGACTTAGTCCACGATCACATATTAGCCCTGAAACCATATGTTGTAAACATGACAATAAAATAAATAGAGTAATACAACTTACAATGCATTATCGAGTGTTACTCATGAATCAGGAATTTGCTATTGGAAGATGATGTTGGTGCAAGTGTTACATATACAAAAGTACTATCAACGATTCAACCAGTGTTTAGCGGTCTTAGCTACAAAAGTTGAAGAAATAAAGAAGAGAGGTTTTGACAAATGGATCATTTTTTGGAAATCATGCCAAAAGCCAACTTAGAAGAATCCCTACTGAAAATTCAACATCAATTGTATCCGTCGGAATTCAAGATGAAACGTATCATAGTGTAATATTATTACTTATTTCCTAAAAGTTTCTACCAATAGAAAATTATCTAAAAATACAATCCTAGAAACAGATAACCAAAAGTTATTTTCCTTTTTCCAACAGGAAATAACAAATTTACGTACTTTACAAAACTATTATTTTCAACCAGAAGTCAGTTTTTAAAAAATTAGTCTGCCAGATTTCACAATAGGAGCAGACAGGCAAGGGCGGCTCAACCTATTTTTGAGGCCACAAGGTATTATTTATGGGTTCTTTTTGTTAAAAAAAAATTAATGAAATTTATTCAAAATAAAATTTCTGTAGTTAGTTTCTTCTAATAGATCTAGAAATTGTCATACCACATTGGTGAACAAGAAAGAAAAAGTAAACTTCAGGCACCCTTTATATTAGTAATCCTAAAGCCCTTGCCTTTTTATTAAAGCTATAGGGCCGCCCATGAGCAGAAGTTACATTGTATGTAAAAATGAGCAGAAACAAAGATACCTTCTATTTGATGAAATTCAGCCAGGTGGGTCCGGTCGACAGCCTCATTTCTAAAAACCCGATCAATACTATAGTACTTTTTGGCTTCAAAAGGTTTCTGCAAATTTTAGAAGTTTAGCAGTTGATAGATTCATATATAGCCAAATAATTCACCATTAAACTCTAAACATAAGCATGTAAATAGAAGAAGGTACAGGAAACCAGCATACAGAGAAAAGCATATTTTCCTCACTTTCAATACACTTCTACTCATGCTTTGTTTTAATGTGCAACGTTAAGAAAATAATGATAAAGAAGACCTTTGCAAGGGCATACAGCATCCTTGAGGACACGGCAGTTGTATGAGTTCTTAATAAGTTTTTATTTGCTTCTTCTCTTTTCCAATCATATCCATACCTAAAATATAATTATTGCTACCAGTTTTAGGAAGAAGTCTTAGACAAAGTGTGAAGGTATTCATATACAAGTTTTATATGATGTCATACCCTCTTGATCCATGACCTCCAGACTCATGAATCCGTTTCACTCTCTCAACATAATCTTCCGGAAGCGTCTTCGTAGTAGAAGGTTCTACATATTTCATTGTCATATCACCACTTTTAATAAATTCAGAAGCAAACACACAAGGCACACAACTCTTGTGTAGACATACCTCGTAAAAAGAATGTATCATGCGAATCACGAGCGGGGTGTTGTTGAGGTTGAAAAAGTGCATCAAAATTCCAGAAGCTGTATTTATTATTATATGTTGTTTAGCAACAGGGAAAGTGTTTTTTGGCAGATCATTTCATCAAATATAAACACTATTTATGGGTAGACAACGTAGCAAATAATCGAGCAGAATAAAGAAAAGAAACTGTAACTACCTGCTTTCAACATAATTATTTGTAGGCATTTCCTCGAACCTGCAATCAAACAGACAGGTATTGTAAAAGCTATCATCCATTTAAATGATGCCAGTATACAAGGTTATAGTTGACATTACCCCATTTGAAGAAAAATCATCTGCATTTGTCGCCTTACCTGCAGTGACTTAATACTTAGAGATAGAGATCTAATTTCGATGAAATCTACTTTCTCTGTGCAATTTTAAATTACTAGCATATCTCAGTTTCATAATAATGTCTTTGGGTGACAAGGCAGAATATAGGTGTGTCTACCTCAGCAACTAGATGAAATAAATATATTAGAAATGTTGCATGAATTAAGTCTCAATGCAAGTGTCCAATGTATTGACACTGTTTTTAGCACCAACAAAGATTATTCGTCTCATTTTTAAGGGATCCAAGAATTATTCTTTAATGTGTGGTAGCTGATTAGATTATGCAAACTCAATCAACCTTGACCCAAAATAACAAAAGTAACCCAAAAATACTCGTTAAACGAAAATCCATCCTATCATCTAGAAGGGACATCTATTTTTAGTGTCTACTTAATTGTTCCAATAGAAATCGAAGTATATAAAAAACCATTAATTGTATTCTTGCCTTGAGCAATGGATGGAGATAACCGCCTTCAACAGGAAAACCTTTTGCCATAAAGTTATACTCTTTAAACTGCAATTCCTTCCACTCGCCACTTGAAAACAAAAAAAGAAAATTCAAGTATCAAAAGATATCAAGCTTCTTGATTTTCTCCAATGATAAAGACATCCATTAATTAAATCTATCAATTGTTTCAGTTTCAAGGTCCCGTTTGAAACTGAATATAAACGTCTTTGGGCCATGTTTGGCAACATGTCCAAACTTGGTTTTCATTTATTGTGGGATGTGAAGAACTTTTTAGAGGTCAAAAACAGATGACTTAAGTTTTTAATTCTCAAGTTTAAGGTCTTCAAATATTTGTAAATGAATTTCTGTCAGAACAAAAGATTGAGTTCAGTTTCTTGGAAGACTCAAAATAAAACACAAGCGTAATTCTATTGACTTGATTATGGTTTGGTTCTTACACCTTTTATAAACACAGCTTATCTTTTCGTTTTGTGGTCGTAAACATTACACATGTGGAAATCAGGTTTAGGGCAAATGAATAGTAATAGTAATACCTTTGCAGATTTTCTCGGGTTAAATCAGTGGCAGGCTTCCTTCTTTTGGGAGCATAATTAGGACCTTTTTTTACAGAATAACCTTTCCATGTTCTGCAAAAGTTTAGACATCAAAAAATCCACACAGAAGATGATTTTGATACAAAAATATCCAGCTTGTCTTGATGTATAACCAAAAACATAAAGAAAAGAATGTCACAAAGATTTATTACTGAGGAGAAATAAGTTTTCTTCGCTTCAAAGCATCAATATCCTCTTGGTTGAGGGCCTGAAATTTATTATCTCGATGGTCAAACATATGTAAGGATATTATGTAGAGTCAAATATTGATTCATATTCAGATCAAAGGAACAAGTGTCCACTTAGCATCATACACTCGCCAACAAAAATATATGTAGTTCTTAAGTAAAATTATCATTCCAGCCAACATGAAAGATGATGTTTTAGATCAGGAAGATATGCAATTTTAGCCAATTGTTAATGATTAATATCGTAATTAGAATGAAAAGCTTGGTAAATATACGCACCTCTCCGTCATTAATCTTTATGAGCAGAGCTTTCACATTATCATCAACATGTGTAACCTGCATCAAGTCATAAATAATGCAAAATTAAATTTCTGCTACATCAAAAAAAAAAAAAAAAAAAAAACAAAAAAAAAAAAACAAAAAAAAAAACAAAAAAAAAAAACAAAAAACAAAAAGACTTCACATTGTATATGAAACTAGCAATGTTAAGCAGATGGTTGAGCACATGCTTAATATTGATTAGTCACAAATTAAACAATATGTTTCAAGATAGAATTGAAAAGCATGTTGGATCATATTGTGCTGCAACAATAATGGTACAGATTTCCTAAAAAGATTCAAAAATAAACTTTTGTCATGCATATTCCATACATCAAGCAAACAAGCAATTACTTTAAAGACTGAATTATATTGATTAATGAAGTAGCAAGTTCAAATATACAAATTACCTTCAACATCACTCAATTAACTTTACCTTTCTAGAGACTTGTGTCTTTCCCATCTCAACCCATTTATTTTTTATTGCTTGCTGGCAACCTATTTTGAAAATCGAGTCTCCTAATTTCTTCTGCATCCAAAAAATTTATTTATTTAGTAGCTTCAAACAAGCAACCAACTGTTCTCTGACATCAATCAGATGCTGATAAAATTTGCATATAATGCAACTTCAATTCACAAATCAAAGATACTTAGTCCATACTGTATGTTTGTTTAACCTGGAGTTCTGCTCGTGAGATACCCTCTTGTGGGATGGCCATGAATAGTTGGAATTCTGGAGATCCACTAGCAGCATAAGTTTTGCCTTCAGCAGATAATTGCCATCGCTCCTTTTTTATATCCTAGAAGAAAAACATATTATTCTTCATATGAAAAAATTAAAAGCCAAAATAGACATCCCCATCCGGAAAAAATATATATAACAAACAAATATAGAAAACAGTTGAGATCGATAAAGGAAAAAAAGATCTAGGTATCTATAATTGATAGTGACTACTGAATAGACTTACTCATTTGCCTCCTTAACATATGTGAGAACTTTGATCAAGACATTATTCATTTACCTCCTTAACATATTGTGAGGAACTTTAGTTAAGAAACACCAACGTCTTGATACGAATCCCGGTCTTGTGTTAGTCTATTCCCGACGCAAGAAGAACCCGGTTGACTCGGTTGGGGAATAATGTGCTGGAGCTTTTTTATGGATTAGATCCCTATATGACCAGGCTTAAATTAGATTAATAATTGTTCCCCGTAGTTGTCTAGATCTCCTATTTTGTTGGAGAAGTTACTCTAAGGGTATAGATATAGTCAATCACTATGTTCTGGTTGTTTTATCAACTATGTACTTGTAATGGAGATTTGTCCCTCTCAAAGTTGGGTATATTATCTACGATAATCACAGCCTACTGTTTTTTAATGTAAATCCTATCATTTGGTTCCATTGGTGGGAATTTCGGCGCTAGATAGAAGATGGTGAACACTCGGAATCAAACAGAACCTGGCGAACAACCACCGGATGCGACTACAGCAATCATTCAATTCACAGTGCAGTTGGTGGCCATACCTGCGAAATTGAATTTAATTGATTCGGATGTAGCAACCCTCAAGAACCAGGCTCTACCTCGGGGCAGAACAGTGGCTGGATAGGGTCGATCAGATTAAGCCGAAAGTTCATGGAAGAATCAGCAACAGTTCAGCGGTGGAGACCCTCGATCATAAAGCGGAAAAGTATGTCCGGTTTTACAACACGTTGGATAAAGAAAAAGTCGATGTGGCAACCAAGCACTTAGAAGGCGATGCATTGGACCTCTATTCCTGGTTAACAGTTGAACAGGAATTAACATATTGGGAAGAATTAGTAAGTGCTTTGCAGAAGCACTTTGGTCCACCCCAATTCCAGAACCCCAACGAGTACCTCTGCAGCATAAAACAATCCAGACCCATGCACGACTATCGTCAAGAATTTGCTTGGCGATCTGCACGTGTGACTAATTGGTCCAACAATGCACTGCTTGGTGTTTTCTTATATGGTTTGAAGGAGGAACTGAATGCAGATGTACAAATTCACAAACCGCGTACGGTATACAATGCTGTGAGTTTAACTGTGAATTTGAGTCGAAACTCAACCAGATCAGGCCTGATCGAAGAAATTCTTGGAGTTCTGCTTTCAAGTCAGATCCAAAACCAACAACAGTGGCTGCTATCAGATCCTCAATCTCATCAAAATCTGATCCTAAACCTACAGAAAAGTAGTAGGTTTGGTTTCTTCGTGGTGAGTGTTTCCGATGCAGAGACAAACATGGACCAGTACATAGATGCAAAACCAGTACACTTAAGGTGTTGGAATGCAGAGTACATAATGACCAGAATGTGGAAATACTGCGAATGTAGACTGAAAGAGACCGTTGAATACTTAAGAAGATATGGCAGAGATTAGGTTCATGCTATTTTGGGAAAGACTCACACGTCTATGATGAAGGTTAATAGTCTTAAACCCACTGAAGTCCTAATACTTATAGATAGTGGGTCTACCCACAATTTTTATTTCAGAAACCTTGATTCACAAATTGAATCTAACCACACAACTCATTCCTCCATTTGGTGTCCAAATCGGCAATAGAGATGTAATAAGGTGCCGCAGGATCTGTCGTAACGTGGTTTTGCAGGTGTCTAGGCTGAAAATTAAAACAAGATTTCTATTCGCTTTCCTAGGCGGGTCGGACGTTGTATTGGGCATCCAGTGGTTATCCACTATAAACACCATTCAAGCTAATTGGAACGAGATTTTTTGATTTTTACTATTGATAGGCAAAAGTATAAACTTCAAGGAGTAGCATCGGGACCCCAAAAATCAGCCACCTTTCAACATTTAGTTGTTGAATCCGAGACCAAACTTCCCATTCCTACTACCTACTATGATACATCCCTTATTGGAAGAATATAAGGTTGTATATTGATGAACCCAAAATACTGCCACCTTTCTGTTCAAATTTCCATTCCATCCCTTGTTACAGAATTGACGAATTCATCACCACCTTATATTTGCACTTACCGATACCCTCATTCCAAGAAAACTAAAATAGAAACCCAAGTGAACCAACTCCTGGCTTCGGGCTTTATGCAACGGTGTACAAGCCCACTTTCCAGGCCCACGCTCCTCGTTAAGAAAAAAGACAACACTTGGTGAATGTGTGTTGACTATCGAGCCCTTAACAAGATAATCGTTGCAGATAAGTACCCGATCCCTAACATTGATGAACTACTTAATGAATTACATGGTGCTACTGTTTTCACAAAGTTGGGCCTCCGGTCAGGGTAATATAAAATCCGAGTTAACGAGGAAGATTTGCACAAGACAACTTTTCGAACGCATGAGGTCACTATGAGTTCAAAGTGATGCCCTTTGGGCTCACAAAAGCCCGATCTACATTCCAATCCACCATGAATGACCTGTTTCGCCCTTATTTACGCCAATTTATCTTGTGTTTTTCGATGATATTTTAATCTACAGGTCCACCATGGATGATGGATCATCATATTATTCATCTCCAAACAGCCTTGGATCTACTAAAGGAACATCGGTTTTTTTGCTAAATTATCGAAGTGTTGTTTTGGTCAATCTAAGGTGATGTTTCTAGGGCATGTTACTTCCCATGGGGTGCAAGTCGACCAAGAAAAAATTGCAGTATTAACTTCTTGGCCTATCCCAACTAATGTAAAAGAAATTTGCGGGTTCCTCGATCTCACAGGCTACTACTGCCGATTCGTGCACCATTATGGGATCATTGCTCGTCCTGTAACTAACCTTATCAAAAGGATGGTTTTTATGGAATGATGAGACATTAGCTTCTTTCACAACCTTTTATTATTGAATGTGATGCTTCGTCTAAAGATGTTGGTGCTACTCTAATTCAAAACAACCATTCGATGCCTTATTTTAGCAAAGATTTTTTATATCTTATCGTCTCAAATCAGCCTACATCTATGAATTATTGGCCTTGGTGCTTGTTGTTAAAAAATGGAGCCATTATCTTCTTGGGCATCATTTTTTTCGTTCGCGCGGATCATTACACTCTGAAATTCCTCTCCAAGCAGAGAATTACAGCTACCGCACAACAGTGTTTGCAATTAAAACTAATGCCTTATGATTTTTCTTTTAAAATATTAGCCCAATATAACAAAGATAATACTTAGTATTTTGTGGGAACTATCACGACTCTTTTTATTAATATGAAGAACAAAGGACCACACCTTAAACTCTATACAATGACCCTTTTTTATACTACTCTCAACGTTAATTACTATGAAACCACAGCTTAAAAACAGCTAGAATGACGGCCCATTCTCAGCCAAAACATTCAATATTTCCCTAATATTTACCTTGACTAACATTTTCTACATGTGAACTAATTCCACCTTCTTTTTTCTTGGTTTACCCGTATACACCCTTGAACATCAAGATTACTTTCTAACGTTCTTGTCCTTAATCTTGATGTTGTAGCACATTCGTCTTGAATTCCGAGTAACACCCGTTGTTGATTCACTGTACTTCTTGGACCTCTTTCATGTCTGAATATCATCTCCTTGTAAATCTGCAAGATCTTTTCCATGTTCACTTGATCTTCATTTTCAGGGTCAGATATCACCTCCCTTCATCCTACCATCACCATCATAATGAATAAAATTATGATCTATATATCTTCTACTTTGACCATGCCTTCTCTTCTAATTCCTGAAAGTATCAAAACTTTTACTTCAAGGTAGAACAGATTCTTCTCAACTTTGTTTGCATCACACAAATCGTACATTTCCTCTACTTCTGTCCTTGTTTTACTTTGCCACCTCACATAGCAAACCTTTTTTTTTTCCTTTGAGACAAGGTCAACAAAATTTGCTAGGTTTTTTATGTTCATCATTGTTGTTTAAATGCAACTAAAACCATATCATCATCACCTCCCTCCATTGCTTACCATAAGCACCAACATCACCATCGGTTTATGTTCTAGAAGTGCAACCGCTTCATTCATTGTTCTATCCACCGCCGTCAAGCTCTTATGCTTTAGTTCGCGTTATTGTTAAGCTTTTGTTGTTATTGCTTCCTATTTAGATTTCACGTTCCAAATCTTCTAGGGAGTTCATATACGTAATGGGTGTCAGAAATAATGTTGTGTGTACTTGCATATTCACCCTAGGAGTAGGCTTATCCAAGCGCTTAACTCCTAGTCAATTGCTACTTGATTCCACAAACAAACTTAGCACACTTAATTACGTTTCTAGCCTAGACTTATTGTGGGTGATTAATTCTCACATCACATGACTTGGAGTCAAGGTATTCTTTCTATTTTACATCATATTTCTCACTCACTGGTTTGATGTATTTATGGCTCCTCATATCGAGTCGAATACCTCGAAAAAATAGACCTATCTTTTATCCTATTAGTTCCTAAATTTCCTTACAACCTTTGTTCATTAATTCAAATTACTAAACCATAATAAATGTTTTGTAACCTTATATTTTATTCATTATGTCTCACAAGAACTAGGGACGAACTAGATGATTAGAGCCAGTTTTGAACCATGAGTATCTAGGAGGCACAATTTCATTAGACCTTCACTCTGCAATGGTTTTGGAGGCAAAGCGGTACAAACGACTAGTTGGGAAGCTTTGCTAGAAAAGAGGATTAAGAATTTTATCCTACTATAATTTAATTAGTCACTATGCATGGATGTCCCATGTGGGTTCATGGCAACTTTTATTATCAAAACTCCAAAAGAAGACCTAGGATTCAACCAAAGTTTCTCTAATGTCTCTAAACGTATTATATACGGCATGCCTATCTTAAACGTTCTAGATCCATGTTTTCACATGAAGGATTTGTGTAAGGTTTTCCATAAATCAAGCTACTTAACAATCTTAAACTGCAGTATTATGAGGTATAACAAGTAAAATGATGAGAATATAGACTCTATTCATCTGTGGGGATAGAAATTAGTCAGTTATAGATTACAAAATGTCAAATTCAGTTATATAGCAAATTATTGTATCATCTGCGATAAATGGGATAAGAAAAAGACCTGAGCATCAACGAATCGAAAGCCATTGAGACTTTTAATGACGTTGACAATCTCTTCATGACTTATGCCTTTTTCCACAGCAAACTCGCCTGAATCTTTTATTTGTTCGTTATGTTCCAGAAACCTTAACACTGCCTCTTCCGCCATCAGTTTGACTGTAAATGACAATATAACTACTAAAATTGAATAGAAACGCAAGTGTTTTGCAGAAACGTAAGTCTAAATACAAATATAAACAACAAAGAGAAGCCGATACTGAGGAATTCAGATTGAAATGCTGACAACAAAGTAAAATTAGCTGCAAAATATGAACATCAGAATGAAATCAAAAACTTTTTTACTTTAGTTCGTTGATGGACTTATGAAATAATTGGAAAAAAAATTGACTCCATTATATGAATCGGTAGCTTGTATTTAGTATTAAGAAGGAGGATGCAATGAATCAGCTCACCTAATGAAGCGACGGCGGAAGATGTGGGAGACGGTGAATCGGCGGCGCCGGCGCAGATGACAATTTAGAGATTTTGGGTTTGGGTTTAGCGAGGGTGGCGTTAGAGATACTGACTAGTGAGTTATTGGTTCCTCTTTCTTAATCCTAACCGAGATTTACGTTAGTATTCTGAGATTAATAAACGAAAATAAAAGAAAAGAAAAGAAAATAAAAGAAAAAGTGAAAGGAAATTAAGGAGAGAAAAAAAATGAATAGAAAAGAAATTAAAGAGAGAAAAGAAATGAAAAAAAAAAAAAAAAACATTTTAGTTTTTGTGTTCCAGAGTTCGAAGAAAATGAAAAGAAATTAGTAAATTTATGTGTTTAATTTCTTTTCTTTCCATTTCCTTCCGTTTTGGAAGGAAAGTTAGAAGGGAAAATTATTGAAAATTTTCCTTTCGTTTATTTCCATTTCCTTCCTTTAAAAAACTCGGGAACACAAAGTTTTTGTTGTTTCCTTCCATTTCTCTCCTTAAAAAAACTCGGGAACACAATTATTTTTCACTTTCCATTCATTTCCTTCCATTTCTCTCTTTAAATGAGACTCGAGAACACATCGTTAGGGGTGTTCACGGTCTGGTTTAAGACTACGAACCGTCCAAACTGGTCATCCGTTTGGTTTTACGGCCGGTTATTTTAAACGTTCGGTTGTTCGGTTTTTTAAAGTTTTAAATGGTAGTGAACGGTCCGGTTTACAGTTTATACAAAAAAAACCAGTCGTTAAAAACCGGACCAGACCGTGTGTGTGTGTATATAATATGTATAATATGTATTTGGGGTTATGTGTATAGATATTAAAGGTTTAAGTTTGTTGTGAGGCAACAATGTGAAATATGGATTATATGTAATTTGTGAAAAGTAGATTGCATGAGAAAAATTGAAATTAAAAGCTCGTTAAACACCTTCTGATATTTACTTTTTCAAAATTTCCCCATTTAAACCTTTTGTGAATGGTTCGGTTTCGGTTACATTTTAGTTACCTTTTGTGAATGGTTCGGTTTTGGTTACATTTAAATTATTTTTTGGGTTGTTTTGGACAGCTTGTGGACTTAGCTTAAACGGCTTGAATAGCCCAAACAACGAAACCAAACCGGTAATAACGGTTCGGTTTGGTTTGGTTTTTTTTACCTTTAACGGTTCGATTTTGGCTTTTAGTCTTGAAAAACTATTACTAACAGTTTGATTACGGTTTGACCTAAAAACCACGAAAACCAGACTCTAAACACCCTAATCGTATGGTCCAACATCTTTCATAATCATAATCATAACCATAACCAATCGGTTAAGGCAAGATCGGTTAACTGTTGGTTATAGATAGGTTAAACAATGGTTATGAGTCGGTTTCGATTAATAACTCCAAACTGAAAATAATATACATAAACCGAATGAATACTTTAGTAATGTATGAAGCTTAAAATAAAATAAATAATAAAATTTACAGTTAATAAGCATAAACTATTTTATAAATTTCTGGATATTTAAATCACTAAACATGTATACATAAATATTAAGTAGTTTTTAATGTTTAATAAATTTCTATACTAAAAGTTTTTATTACCATAAATCTATCATAGTACTATTTGACTAAACGATGGTTAACATGAAAAATCATGTATACTTTGTGCATACATGTTTTGCATAGGGTTCTAGTGGGGTAGTTTAGTTAACATTCGATTATTAAACACCCTTAATCATAACCAAAACTGATTTATCGGTTAATCATAGAACTCTAACCATAATCGTTGGTTGATTTTGATTATTGGTTAATTATGCTCATCGGTTTTATAACAATTAATTTTGGTTTACGGTTTAAGGTTTGCTCACTCCTGGAATGGTTTTAACTAACGCGTTTTTTCAAGTTTTTATAAGAGAAAAATACAAGAAAGTGAAATAAAAGCGAATAATATTCGTGTTACAGGGTTTTATTAGCGAAGAAAGTGGAAAAGAATTAGAAAAAAAATTAAAAGTTTGGCTTTCTTCTCAAGTGAAATGAAGTGGAAGAAATTTTTTTAAAAATTCTTCATTTTACCATTTTTATTCTTTCTGACTAATTTAATTAAATGACTAAACGAATATAATAGTAAAATTATAACTTTTATTTTCTCTCAACTCATAAGCACATAACATCTTTTTATCTTTCTCTTTCCTTTAAACGCCGGAACATATAATAAAATTATATCTTTTTATTTCTTTCCTTTTCTTTTGTCCTCTTAATTTTATTTGTCTTATTTATATTACACTAATGACCAACTTTTCGATGCATAAAGGTATTATACCTTATGCATGGGGGTTTTCAAAAAAATTTAACTTTTCATTTCAACCCAAAGGTTTTCATATTTTTCAAAGTAACCTTTCAAAATTTGATTATTTTTACTTTAAACCCAGAACTCTTCATCTTTTGCAATTTAATCTCATAAAAGTTTATACTTTCAACTTTGCTCCCCTATACTTTCTATATTTTACAAATTTCCATCTTACATTCATTTCAGGTTTTGCAAGTTAAATGAGAGAAACATGCATGTGCGATTCACCAATTTTACATTTCCCTTTACGTTTAGTTTTAATTATGTGATTTAACACAACACAACGTGCGTGCGTGGTTTGTCGTTTTTACATATGTTTTCCCTCTTTAACAGGTTCGTCGCAACGCGTGAGTCTTAAATCGACTTACTTATATTTGTATATGTTTTACGCTTTGGTCTTATTTTTTCGTATTAACACACTGCAATTTTAGTGTTAATGGTCATTAATGGTGGGGTGACATTGGTCTTATTTTATACGGTTTTACAGCTCCTACAACGCGGGGAGTTTAATTCTAGTATAATACTAATTACCAACTTAATTGTGGATTATGGTTTGTACCATATGCTTTGTAGATTGTATCTTATTTTGTTTTTTCTTGGTTTTTCACTTTTAACCCTATATTTTTCAACCTTTACATTTAACATTAACATATTTTGTTACTTTCAACTTTAGTCCCATTTACTATTATTTTTTTTACAACTTTTTCATTTTACGTCCCGGTCTAAATTTTCGAGTTTACATTTTTTTATGTATAACGACCGTGTTGTGTTTTACGTTTTGGTCTAAAAAAATACACATTAACACGTCGTAATGCACGTGCATAGTTTAACGTTTTTGCATCTATATTTCGTTGGTTTCATTTTTTGTTTTACGATCTTTTCTGGTGTAGGTGGTTGTTAGCAACGGTGTGAAATTGATGCTACTTAGGATGGTTTTACGCCCCACCACAATGCGTGGGACTTGAATACTAGGCTTTTTCATTAATAAAGTATGAAACACAACATCTTCTAAATTAAATATAGTGTTTTTAACTCCTCATAATTAATACTAGAGCATTATAATAAATTAATAGTTACTAGAATATATGAATAAAAATGATACTTGATATAAGATAAGAAAGACAAAATGTAAAATAGGTACTAGAATATTTTAAAAATATGACACGATATTTGACACGAAATTCATTCTTCCTTTGCTCGAAAAGAGCACGATCTTTTGGTGGTAAATTAGATAAGTCTTTCTCAAGAAAAGCAAAATCTCTATAGATTTGCTGTTTATTTCTAATCCCGAGTAAATGATCAATTTTAGAATCTAAGCTTTGTATGTGAGATATTATCTCGGGATTCATTGTAGTCGAGGTATATGATGAGGATTGGGTCTTAGCCTTTGCTATATATCTACCGATCGAGCGAATTTTTCGAAGAGATTAAAATCAAGCTCGTCGTCGGTGCCGTTTAAATTCATTTAGGATAGAGCATCCAAGAAGCCTTGAGAAGAGTTTACTTCGTTGGTGCTCAATGATGTTTTCAATCATTTAGTCGATCGACGAACCTTTGGCGGAGGATCTAGATCCTCAATAACTCCCATGCTTTTACCATGGTGAACGTTGTTTATGCTTGTCTTTTGTAAATCTGATGTGTCTTGTTTTTGATGTTAGCATCACCAGTCTCACTTCCTCTTGATTGATTATTTGATAACTGATTATGCATGTTGTTGAAGTGGGTGAGTTTGGTTTGCATGGCCGACCATTTTCAAAAAATTTGATCAGGATCATGATATAACTCACAAGACATTTTAACGTGGAATTTGTTATGTCACACACCGTCCTCAGCACAGCAGAAGCCCGAGGATGTGATGAGACTAGATATCAAGAACAACATTGTTTATAAGAGAACATTAAAGTATCAATAAATTGAATATATACTTAATGCTTCATAATCTGGGCTTCTAGAACTTAGTACAACTACTCTGTGAGATTCTTCTATTTGTATAACTAGCCAAGCTATCTTTGGTTTTCGGATCATGAAAAGCATACTAAAAATATCAACTAAAAATAGTTGGTGAGTTCGTAGGTTTAACAAAAACAAAGTTTAACGTATTATGCCAATTAAATAAGTCCACAACCAAAGTACCCCGTTATCCAATCCCCATCTAATATGGATTGAATTCCAGAATAGCAACACCTGAACTGTCAAATAGTAACATTAGCATAACATGTTACATCAACACTACATGCTCAGCGGCACTGCATGTCTCGGTGTTTGTTTGATTATACTGAAACACACAAGTTCTTTTTTACATCCCCCTACTCTAATAAAAGGATAATCGGGGTTGCCACATGGCATGTTTCTAGACCTACTTTTGCCACATGGCATCTTCCTATGCACCCTTTTTTTCTTTTCCCGCCCATTCTAAAAACTATATTAAAAATACGCGGACCCTTTTATTACCCAATGCCCCCGCCCATTTATCTCCCCCCCTTCTTAACAAAAAACAAAACCCTAAATTCTTTTTGCGGCACTTCAAAGTCTGATCACAAACAATCCTCTTCCTCGCCAAATCGCCTCTGAATCAAAGGATTACCTCACCAAATCCGTTGTCCACCTTCATCCTAATCGCGATGAATCGGTAATTCCCTCTTAAATCTGTATTCTTACTATTCGTTTTATACCTTTTTGTGGTTGTAACCTCTCTGTACGATTAATGACAATATGTGTTCTGATTGAAATCGTACGCTACTGTTGGTCCAAACGATCGAATCACAGTACAATTGATTGATGGAATCGTTCAATATCCAAATCAATACACAATAGAAAAAATTGATGATGAAGAATATACCAAAAAGTATTCAAAATAAGACAATCAATACCAATACTCACAATAGAACAATGCTCAATAATATTCAATATGATTCCAGCATACACAATACACTTGCAACAATAATAAAATGAATTAGGGTTTTGCAAGGTTGTCTACAATTAAAGAAATAAAATCTGTATATAGAATTGATAGTTTCGCTGACAGTTTCGCTGTCAGCGAAACTATCATGTGTTAGGACCATGTACGTACGGAGTACTAAGGATTCTGCGTGAACCAGATCAAATAGTGTGGAATCCTATTTGATTGGCGATCAAATCAGTGAGAACGATAACCAGATCGATATAACAATGAACTAAATGTTAAGAATGAGTAGGAATCGATCAAGATCGAACTGTGAAGTTGGATTGGCTGTTTAGGACGCTCTGGACGGCTAGGGTTTATGAATATTCGAAGTTTCTTTACAATTGTTTTGTTTTTCCATGAATTAAGTGGTATTTATAGGTTTGTAGTTTTTATTCGTACGACTGAACCATTAGCATGGTTCATTCGTGCGACTGAATCATGTGGTTGATTCATACGCACGACTGAAGGTTCAGTCGTGCGACTGAGTCAATCTTATGTCTAAATAATACGACTGAACCAGTCTCCTGGTTTAATCGTGCGACTGGTCCATAAGCATGATATATTCATGCGTATGGTCCATTAGCATGAATAATCACCCGACTAAGTTGAACACATTATTTAATCATTATTGACTAAGAACTATGTACAGCAACCTCAAACCTATATATGATGTTTATATATATGTCATTAATAATATGAAATATTCAAAGACAATTAAACATCAAGACATATAAGATATTTCATTTCATCATCATATTACACATATGTAAGACATGAAAGACTTTTCCATTTAAGTGCATAAACTAGGAACATCATGTATCTACAAACTCCCCCTTGGACCTAGTTTACCCTATTGTCTAACATTCCTCACATGCTCTTGAAATTTCTTGTACTTCTCTTCTCTTGTGACTCCTGCATGTATCTCGAATGCAAAACAGAGTCGTATAACATGTTGAAACTGTAGAGCTTGTACAATATCTTGTGTGTCATAGAACAGAGGCCACTTGTATAGAGTGTAGACATCTTCTGCAGTAAGCCACATTGGGTCAAATACCCTGATAGTCTCAATCTTTCCATCTTTGTTCAACACTATGACCGCTTCTCTCGTCCTCCAATCATAATACCACCATTTGAAGTGTGGAGTGAAGTCCTGAGGCATCTCCCTTAGAGGAATCTTAGACATTATGCGTGGGGGACTCCACTTCAGCACTACCTTAGGTCTTCCAGAGATAGGATCAACTTCAATCTTATGAATAAAATGTTTAGAATGTTAAGGCTTAAAGTTGACCCCTCTAGTATGGTATTCTTTCTTCAGAGCTGTCTCAAACCATCCTGACATCTTCCTCGAGTTGGCATACAAAAGGTCTAAATTAGCCAATCCATTAAGCTCTAAACCACGAAAAGTCTTTAGATCATGTGGATATCTGAAGTACTCAATCCCCTTCTCTCTCTTTACAGTATAAACATTTAAGTCTTCAAAATAAGCCCACGCGATGATTTTGCCAGACACTTTCTGATGTTTATTGACTCTGTACAGTTTGGTCTAGGCATTTTGCTTTGGAGGTGCGCGCTGGGCTTTCATTTCAGCAAAACAAGGTGCCCATTCAGCTTTCTTTAAATCAACATTAGCATCAGAAGCTTGGGCTTGACTTTTATCTTTCTCCTTTTCTTTCTCCATCTCCTCCAGCTTATCAAAGGTATCACTGCCAAAAGTTTCACCCAAGTTGGGGATAACGTTGCCCTCAGGGTCAATGTACTCAGGATAGTGGTCAGGTGTGACATCTTCAATCTCTATTTCATCCACATCCTGTAGCTCCTCATAACTTAGGATCTGGATTTAATCTGAACATTCAGCCAGCTACTCATCTGTCAGATCATGGATGATCTCTCCTTCTTCAGGTGTATAGCTAACAGACCTTCTTACAATCCCTTGCAAATCAAGAATCATAGTGAGCTGAGTCTTGACTTGCTGAAGGGATATAACATCATAGTCATCTGGCTATTGAGCTTCATCTGTTTGATTAAACATTCAACACGTCACACATAAATCATTAATCAAGACATTTAAACATAAATAATCATTAATTACAGTAATATAATACACAATTCAAGTATAAAAGTTTTAAATACATAAACATCTAATAATTACTTTTGCCTTGATCGGGTGTCTCTTCAGCTTGAGGAGCTGAGGACGAGGCTCTTTGATCCTGTTTTCGCTTGGTGCGCCTCTCCCTTGCTGATGGATTTGAGGCTGATGCAGATGCATCACCTTCTTGATCATCCTCATCATTATCATCACCTTCTTTTCCCTTTCCACTTCCTCCCGCTTCCTCCTCATCCTCATCTTCTTCTGATTCATCATTAGACGAATCGTCATCATCATCTTCATTATCTCCACCATCATCACCATCACCTTTGATCTTTAAGGGCTCACCCTTAGATCCCTTCAGCCTTAACATAATCTTCTTGTTCTTTTTCTCCAGTCTTTCAATCCTTTTCACCGATGCCATCATCAACTCGTTTTGACTCTTTAGTGCATGGTGAGCTCGGCCTAAAGCTCCCTCATAAAGTGCATTCTTCTCACTTAGCTGAGCTATTTGCTTGGCTTGGGCTGCATTTGCAGCCATCAACTGGTTTATCTGAGTAGCTCTCAGATCATTACTTGCGATCAGCTTTGGCACAATGCGGTTTAGGCTTGCCAGCTGTTCCTCTAACCCGATAGTGGGTAGAGTGGAGCCCGATGTAGGTGGGAAGTGGGTGGATGTACCGGCTTGGTGAGTGGTGGTTATGGTGGTGGATGTGGTGAAGATGGGAGGAGGAATGGGAGTGGATTGTGGTGGAATTGTGTTGGGTATTGTGGGTGAGGTTGAGGTAGGTGTATGAGTGGTGGAGGGAGTATCAATGGCTGTAGTGGTGGGAGTGGGTGTTGTGGTGGTGGTGGTGGGTGGCGGTGGTGGTGGGTGGTTGTGGTGGTGTTGGAAGATGTGATCAATGTGAACCTTGGCCTCTTACTCTTTTTGCCGAGGGGTTTGGCCATCCTTTTCTTCCTTGAACCTTTGGCAATAGGAGCTCCCCCTGAGCTGATAGGCTGGTCAGGTGTGTAAGTGGGATCAGTGACATCAGGATCATCACTTGTAGTACCAGCTAGGCGTCCACCAACCGCCTCTTTCCCTTTCTCGGTAGCCACAACCCGGCTATCGACGTTCCTAACAAGAGGTCATCATCTGACTCTTCTTCTTCATCTAACAGAAAGTCAGGGTGGATAGCCGCCTGCTCAGATCCACCTGGAGCAGAAGAAGTACCATGTGAAGATGGCAGAGACATAGTAGAAGTGTCAGTGGCCCTTGATTGACTAGGACCAGTATCTCCACCACCTTGACCATCATCATGATCGTTATTATTGTCGTCGTCTTCTTCGGTGGGTACCACAATAGGCTCAACATCGGAATCACTATCATTGTGACGCCATTTCTTGTGAGCAGGCGCCACATAGTCTTCATTGGCCAGATGCCCAAACAATCTCCTGACCGGGGGCTTCACCTACTTCTCCCGGTATACTTTCATCCTGCCCAAGGTGGTATCATCCATCACCTCAAGCACCACAGCATCATCTCTCTCTTTTGGCAGCAGAGGAAGCTTCTCATCTATGATCATCTATAAGAAACGTGGATATATACAGAATCCTTCCTTGCCTTTGGCTTCAAGGTTCTCGATCAGATAAGAGAAGAGCATGCGAGAAAAACTGAACGGGTGGTTCAGTACCAGTGCAACGAATGCGTTCTGGATTCGGTCCGACAACTCATCAAATCCTCCTCGCCTTGAAGCTATGCACTTTAGGATAACATGAGCCAAGTACTTGAACTGGGGGCACATGTTGCTCTTGTTGAGCACACCTACATTGATGTCCCCAGCGTACTTTATCCTTAGAAAGCATCCCCGAACAGTCAGGGGATGCAGCTTGGTTGGGTAGGCACCATCCTCACCCAGATCCAAAACCCTCCTCAGGTCGTCTTCTGTGATCTCAATCTCCTGCCCGAAAATAAAGCTCCTAATACAATGAGGCTCAATGGACCTGTCAACCGAGGCACCTTCCCAGAAGGCCTGCTGTATAGATCGGTATGGTATGCAAGGAGTTGAGATGGCCTTGTAGATCCTCGATCTACGTAGGAAGGCAATAATCCCACTGAACTCAGAGGCATTCCTGGAAGTAGCATCAAGGTGAGAACATATGTTATGCTTGGTGCTCATTGTCCATCTTTTAGCCATATTGCTGCAACACAAGAAATATATACATTAGATTGGTTGTAAGAGTTAACAGTTGAATTTTGAATGATTTTGATCAACTGATTCAATCGTGCGACTGAACCATACGATTGATTTCAGTCGTACGATTGAGTTCAGTCGTACGATTGAGCCGGCGACTGATCTCAATCGTGTACGGAGCCATGCGGTTGAGTCAGTCATGCGACTGGACTCACACGCATGATTCACTCGTGCGATTGAATCATGCGTCTGGCTCAGTTTTGGCGACTGAAGTTCATCAGCATGTCCATTCATATATCTCACTGTTGAGCACTATAGACTTGCATCTTTGTTAAGACGCGACCATACACTTCGTGTTTAGATTCATTTGGACCGCAGAGACTCGAAATAACCCTTAGTATTGTTTAGAGTCACTATACGTTGTAAGCTCAAAGTCATCATCATGAGGATACCATAACCCGAGTGTTGGAGTACCATTCAGATAACGAAAGATCCTTTTAACCCCAATTAGATGATTTACTTTTGGTTTTGCCTGATATCTGGAACAGAGACACGTGGCATACATAATATCAGGACGAGAGGCTATGAGATACATAAGAGATCCGATCATGCCTCTGTACATAGTGGCATCTACCAGATCACCATTATCATCGGGTGCCACATCGTGATTTGTGGGAAGTGGTGTTCCAGCAGCCGTAGCATTCTCCATGTCGAAACGACTGAGAATATCTCCTACATATTTGGACTGATGCAGGAATATTCCTTTTGGTGTCTGATCCACCTGTAACCCAAGAAAGAACTTCATCTCCCCCATGGCACTCATCTCAAACTCATACAAATTCGAATTCTTTACATAATTCTTCATTTTTGGAGCCGAAGATGATGTCATCCACATATATCTGTACCAGTAGTAAATCATCATCTTTCTCTTTGATGAACAACGTGCAGTCAATGACTCCTCTGCGAAAACCATGTTTCAGCAGATGAGTTGATAGTTTCTCTTACCAGGCTCGTGGAGCTTGATGAAGCTCGTATAGAGCCTTGTCCAATTTATAGACTCTATCCGATGATACGGTTCCTCAATCCTTCGGGTTGACTAACGTACACTGTTTCAAGAATTTCACCATGAAGAAATGCACTTTTCACATCCAATTGATAAACTTTAATCTTCATGTAGGATGCATAAGCTAGAAAGTTTCGAATTGCTTCCATCCGTGCCACAGGTGCAAACACTTCATTGTATTCTATGCCTTCGACTTGTCAAAACCCTTAAACCACAAGCCGAGCCTTATTTCTAATTATAACCCCTTGGTCATCTTTCTTACACTTCAGCACCCATTTAGTGCCAATCACCTTAGCACCTTTTGGTCTGTCCACAAGAGTCCATACTCCTAACATCTTGAATTGAAGGAGTTCTTCTTGCATAGCACTAACCCATGCCTCGCCGTTTAAGGCTTCACTTACATATTTTGGCTCAAATTGAGACACAAAACATCAATAGGCATCATCGTGTAGATAACCTTTTTCCATGACTGCAGCATAATCAGCTGAGTATAGCTGATTTCGTGTCTGAACTCCCGATAGAATATCCCCAATGATGTTGTCCAGGGGATGATACACATTAATTCGAGATCCGGGAGTGGTGGGAACAACAACTTCAGTGTCCAGATTTTGAATCCCGGGTTCAGTATCCGTGGCGGTTGGAGTATGAGGTTCAGATGCATGTGTACTTTCATTAGAGGGAACATGTTCCTCCTGGTCCGCATTTGCAGTCTCAACTGCCTAATCATCAGAGGAAGAATCACTTACTTCAAGCTCTCCCCCTGAAGGGCTAGAAGTATCGTCTAATTGAACCGATGAAGTTGGGTCTAGTGGAGGAGTATTCAGAACATCATACATCATTCAAGCAGATAACTCATCATCAGGATGAAAAGGTGGTAGATTGAAGGATTTGAAAAATCCATCATAGTCAAAGAAGAAGGAAGGTCCTTTTCTAGTTAGGGGTGGTGTATCTTTGGACATCAACATTGCACAACACTTCTACCTGACCTGTTGAGTTGTTATAAACTCTCTTGTCTGATATACTGTATCCGAGAAAGATACCTTCTTCGGCCTTCTCACAAAACTTCACAGTCTGAGTTTTCTTTAACAACATGCACGGTGCACCAAATGGTTCAAGATACTCCAAGTTGGGTTTACGTCGCTGGAGCTGTTCATAACATGTTTTACCATGACGTTTGACCAGCAGGACTCGATTAAGAGTGTAGCATGCATTCGCCACTGCCTCATTCCAAAATTGTATAGGCGGTTTAGAGTCGGCTAACATTGTTCTTGCTGTCTCTATCAAGCTACGATTGTTTCGTTCAGCAACCCCATTCATCTGTGGAGTGTAGGCAGACTTAAATTGATGTACAATTCCTTTTTCTCTACAGAATGCCGCCATCCACTGATTTTTGAACTCTGTTTTGTTGTCTGAACAAATCTGCCTTACTTTCAGCTTGTAGAGTGATTCCAAAGTAGTTACTAGATGTTTGAATGATTCAAAAGTCTCTGATTTGGATTTCAGAAACATCACCCAAGAAAATATTAAGTAATCATCAGTTACTACAAGACAGTATAGATCTCTAGTAATACTCTTTGTGCTTACTGGTCCAAACAGATCCATGTGTAGAAGCTCGAGAGGAATATCGATAGAACTAACTTTCTTTGCCTTATGAGACTTCTTCATCCATTTCCCTTTCTTACATACTACGCAAAAATTCAAAAGCTGGAAATTCTTGACAGTTACTCCATTCACTAAATCATTCTGTACCAGATGATTCATCTTCCTAGGATTAATGTGTCCCATTCTCCTATGCCAGGAGATTGAATCCCTCTCTATTGCTTTTGACAAGAAGCATTGCATAATGGTCTCAGTTGTGGAGGCTTTTGATAGATCCAAGACATACAGATCATTATATCTTGAAGCTGACATTAGAACTTTATCCTCCTGGATAACATAATCCTTTTTCAACATGTAGCACTTCTTGTTGTCAAACACAACTTTGAATCCTTTATCACAGATCTGGGGAAACTGAATGCAAGTTGTTCTGTAGTTGTTGAACGTAGTTGACCTTGTCAAACTTCACTTTCTCGTTTCCCACTTCGCCTTGAGCTGTGATGTAACCTCCTTTATTCCCAGCGAATGATACGTGTCCCCCTTTAATTTGCTTGACGTTGAAAAGGAGAGACGAATTCCCGGTCATGTGCCTGGAAGCCCCACTATCAATAATCCAAGTATTAGTGATAGCATTGTAGCGGACACCCTGCACATACAAAGGAAATGATTAGTTCAGGTTTGGGACCCAAGCCTTGACTGGCTTGGGTGTCCCAGAGGTATCACACATCATGAACTCAACCCACTGTCCTTCAGAGGAGGAGGGCACATCTTTATCCTTCTTATTCTCACTATCAAATATATTGCTTGTTTTGATTTTCCATAAACCAGTTTTGTGTAAGGCCTGTTTATGGTAAAAAGACGACTGACTTATGGTTTGAACTTTAGGTTCACTAATAATCTTAGGTGTAACCTTAGGTGACACGTTAGATCTAGTTTCAAAAAATCTTGGTTTTTCATCGAAAAGTTCAATTTTCTTTTTAGGTGTCTGATAATAAGGACAATTTGGAGAGATATGTCCTTGTCTTCCACAACTGTAGCAGGATTGCCCTTCAACAGATTGAGGAATCTTGTGAAGTGGGGTTGAGTTTGGTCGGGGTTTCGATGAAGACTCTTCCTTTTTAGATGTTACACCTTCTTTAACAAACTTAATTGTTTTAACATTTTAAACATCTTTCATTTTCATTTTATTTGGATTTTGATGATTAACACGTTTAAGGTTCATTGGATTATTCCTCTTAGGTTCTGAAATAAACTTTTGTGAACCGGACCCTGATTTAACCTTTTCACTTTTAGCATCCACATTCTCAACAGGTATATTATTTGTTGATTCCAAATAAGAATCCTTCTGTTTAGTGACAGATTTCACAGGTTGACTCATGGAATCTGGATCACTAACCAGAGGAGTAGACACCACATGATCCTTTACAGGGTTATTATTAATTGGTCTACATTTAGTGTTCAAAAGGATTTCATGTGGTGGCGGTACAACCTTGTAACCCAGACCTTCCCCTGTATTTCGTTCTTTCACAAGGTTCTGAACAATATGAGAAGAACTTGCCAAACTGTGTAGTTTTTGTTTTAAAGAATCAACTTCAACTTGTAAAACTACTTTTTTCTTTTTCGTTTCTTCCAAAGAATGTAAATAAAACTTTATGTCATTTGCTTGATTTAATGCAACAACCTCGGTTTCCCTTAGTTGTTTTCCCAAAAGTTCTATTTTTTCTTTGAAACTGCACTCATTTTATTTTAAAATACGATTAGCCTCAGTGCAGAGTTGTAAATCGTTTACTAAATTATCATTATGTTCTAATAACCTTGCAAAATTTAGATCAATGCTTTCCCTAAATTTGTCACATTCAGTACAAGCATGTTTTTCAACTAATTGGTCTTTAGAACTTACCTGTGAGGAATCAGACGAATCAGCCATCAAAGCTATATCAGACTCTTCGTTGACTGGAGATTCTGAGTTTGTTGCTCTGAGCTCTTCCTCAACCAAGTGATTTACAACATTCACAGCTTCTTTGGTATCTGACATCGCTTGCTCAGCAATGATCTCTCCTTCACTAGCAGATCTGTCATCCAGTGCATGACAAAGGCAATATTTGATTCACCCGGAGAGACAAAGCGGAAGGACCAGTCTTACCCTTCATCACCTTGAGCAGTCAGAGCCTTTGTCTCTTTACTTGAAGAAGTAGTTCCAATCTTGTCTTTGTCTTGACGGTTGAATGTAGGAAATGGGTTTCCATTTCTAGTTTTCTTAGGCTTTACACATTCACGTTTAAAATGCCCTTTTTCACCACAGTTGAAACATGTGACTTTGGTTTTGTCAAAACCAAAAGTCGTATCTTTAGTGGCAACTAGATTTTGCCCCGTCTTTTTGACAAACTTCTTTGCTCTTCTGACTGCACTAGCCAAGGCTCACATTATGTCCATTCTTTCTAGCTCATTTTCATCAACTTGCTCGTAATCCTCATCTGCAAGATGACAATTTCCAATCTTACCCGCAACTAAACCATCATAAGATTGTACAACAGCCGCTAGAAGATCCATGTGCTCCTTAGCAACTTCCACTGTGACATTACCGAGTTTCTCAGTCTTCAACTTTGTAGTATTTGCCTCAGGAACTATGTATTGGGTTCCAGATGACCCTGACGTTTCGATTTCTGAAGCACTGTGTTGGACCAAAAGAACCAATGAGCCGGATCAGAAAAACCTTTAAGTCCCACAGACGTCACAACAACTACTGAAGTCCACAACAGCTGAAGATAACACCTGAAGACAAAGTCTGAAGACAAGTGCTGAAGACAAAGTCTGAAGACAAGTACTGAAGACAAAGTCTGAATACAAGTGCTGAAGACAAAGTCTGAAGACAAGTGCTGAAGACAAAGTCTGAAGACACAAGTGCTGAAGACCAAATATCAGATGTTGTCATAACAGCTGAAGAGGACTTCTTCAGTAGTTGTGACGGTTTACTTTTCAGTAGTTTTATGTTTTATCTTTTCAGTAGTTTTGTAAAACGACTGAAGAGTTTGTTCTTCAGTCGTTGTAGTTTCAGTAGTTTCTTTTCAGTAGTTTCATGTTTTATACTTAGCACTCTGACATGTTCTCAGTAGTTGTGAACATTTCAGTAGTTTGTTAAGTGTTAGTTATTTTTGTACTAGATCTGCTAGTTGTCACTATCCCGTGATTACAGCAGTGATTGCACTCTATATAAGGAGTGTCAACCTTATTGTAATAGGTGAATGATTGAGCAATAATATTTGGTATTATTGAATTCCTTATCACAGAAATATATTCTCTCGTATTTGTTTACAAATATCAAACTCTTGCTATAATTTGTCTAATTCTTGATCTTATTCCGCTGCATTACTCTCTAATACATCAAACTTGTGATCGATGATCCTGACAAATGGTATCAGAGCAGGTTAATCATTGATCGATCTAATAATTGATCATTGAAACTGCTCGTCAAGATCCAAGTTTGATTGAATTAGCATTTTTGCAAGAAACGGTTATAGAGATTGATTTTTCTGTGTTTTTAATCATTCATCCTGAGACTTATTCTTGGTTTTCATTGAGTTTGTTGTGGTCTGTCTAAAATCTTTTAAAAGCTTGAATAAAATTGTTTTTGGACCCAAAATGACTACTCCTTCCAATGATCCTCACAATACTGGTTCCTCAACCAAGCCTCCAATGCTGGTTAGGAATGAGTATAACATATGGCAACGACGTATGCTCCATCACCTGTCTGTTAACAGCTCAGGTTGTTGGACATCAGTGGTACATGGTCCACACAAGCCTATGGTGAATAACCCGGAAACCAATCAAATGGTTCCGAAGAGGAAGGATCAATACTCAGATGAGGATAAGAAATTGTTTGAGATTGATGCAAAAGCCCATGGAATTCTGGCCATGGCACTACCCAATGAAATCTATTCTGGGCTGATGCATTATGAATCTGCCCATGACCTCTGGAATGCCTTGAAAGAACAATTTGGAGGAACAGATGAGGTCTTGGCAAATAATAGAGAGATCCTTGCCCAACAATATGAGACATTCTCTCATAGGAAGGGTGAGACACTGACTCAACAGTTTGAGCGGTTCTCTTGTTTGATCTCTGAATTAAAAATGGTCAAACATGAGTACACCAATATCCAGATGAATAACAGATTTCTCAGATCACTGCCTGAGAGATGGGACACATATACTATTGTCCTACGCTCCAGTGCAAATTTGGACAAACTATCTCTCACCCAACTCCATGGGAAATTGCTCACATTTGAGAGAGAGATAGAACAAAAAAGAAAACTGTCTTCATCTGGTAAGCTCACTGAAGACTTTGTACCAGGCAACACTGCTCTGGTTAGTCATGAGTCAGAATATGCTTCATCTGAATGCCAGTATGATGAGCATATTGATTTCTCTTCAAACATTTCTGATTCAGCATTTGTGAGTGTTGATAGTCAGTTTACTGGGTGTAATAATGACAATCTATGCTTCATCATGGATGATCTCAAGGGGATTGCTGATGATGACTTAGAAGAGATGGATATTTTGAGCCAAATGGCCTTGATAAATATCAGATCTCAGAAGTTCTACAAAAGAACTGGAAGAAAGTTCCCAGGACTCTCTGGCAAAACCAAAGTTGGTTTTGACAAGAGTAAGTTGAGGTGTCACAAATGTCAAAGGCTTGGACACTTTGCTAGAGAATGTAGATCATCTGGATCTAATTCCTCTGCACCTTTTGTGACTTTCCCTAGCAATAGTCAACAAAACAAAGGGCAACATCCTGTCAATTCTAGTCATCATTCTCAACTACAATCTCCTGCATATTTTGTTCCTCAGGGTCAAATGCCATACCCTTACCCTTGTTATTACATGCCACAAACCAGTCAAGTTCAAGCTCCTATGGTACCACAACCTCATGCACTTCCAGAACCTCAACCATCTCATCAACCTCCTCAACCTCAACAACATAGCTTCTTCACCCCTGAAGTTGTTGACTGGAGCAGCTTGCCAGATGACATGGCTGGTCATGAACAACTGTTCACTGGTGCTGATCAACATGGTGGGGATAGTCCTTTTGGGAATCTGGCACTTATGGCTCTGGAGTCAACTGAGGGTTCCTGCTCAACTGCATCATCTTCACAGGTAACTCAGGTATCTTCAGAGGCTAAAGCCAAGTTATGTTCTGAATCATGCATAGCTGCCTTTGTCTCTATTAGAGAGGCAAATGTAGCATTAATAAATCAAAAACTTGAGTTTGAGAAAACCATTTCCAAAAGACAAGCTGAGTATGAGTCTGCTCTTAATAGTAAAAATGATGAGATTTATAAGCTTAAATGCCAATTAAATGATGAAAAGGCTAAGCTAGAGGTTATTCTGGAAGACCAGAGAAGTCTCAAAGAAACCCTTGCAGTCACCCAAGTAGAGTGTGATCGATGGGTACAATCATGCAAAGGTTTTGAAATGCTTCTTAGTAAGCAATCAGCTTCCAATGTGAAGTTTGGCATTGGTTATAATCACACTGCTCCTCCTACAGATTTTGCTCCAAGAGTAGAAGTGAAATCTGATGGAGAAAGTAATAACCAATCCACCTCATCATGTGATTCACTTTTTGATAGAGCATCATCAAAAGTAGAAGTCAGCACTAAGCCCTCTCAGAACCTATCAGCTGATGTTGATGGTTCTATTGCTGACACTCACATGATCAAAGAGTTGATCAACTCAGGAGTTATTTCTGAAAGTCCTGAAAGGACTGGAGAGCAAGATTTAACACCTGAAGTTCAAACTCCAACTACTGTCAGCACTGAAAAGAAGAAAACTGTCAGTAGAAAGAGTTTGAAGACTACTAAAGAGGAAGTCAAGAAAGCAAATAATGCTTCCAAAGTACTGAAGAGCAAGTCTTCAGTAGTTTCATCCTCTTTAGTTGATGATCAACATAAGATGAAAAAGAAACCATGTGAAGTATGTGGTTTGTTTAATCATCTTACAGATGATTGTTGGTACAAAAGAGGATCCAAACTCAAACATAAAGAGGAAATTAAAGAGAAAATGGTTAAAATGAAAAATGAGTTTGAAGCCACATTTGTACCAGCAACATCAAATCCTGTAACCCTTAAGTCCAAAAAGAAATCCAAAAAGGAAGGGGTTAAACAGGTAACAGCTGAGATTGCTCAAAAGAAGAAGGTGCAACATAAGAACTTATCAAACTCCAGTGCTAATGTGTCTGAAGAGCTGAAAGCTTTATCACAAAATCAGACACAACTGGTTATGATGGTCAACATCTATTGGGAAGAGTTAACCAATTAGATGTTCCTATGTTGAAACCACAGAAAAAGAGGTCCAAGCCAAAGGATTCCTCTTCTTCACCATCTTCTTCCTCTCAGGCTGTTATTTCCAACAAACCTGTTAGTCTACCATCTGTTGATGTGAACAGGCCCAAAACCAAAAAGGTTTGGGTCTCAAAATCTAACTAATTTGTTTTGTTCTGCAGGGTTCTTCAACATGCCACAGAGGCATCTGGTATGTAGACAGTGGAGGATCCATGCATATGACAGGAAACAGATCACTTCTTAATGACTACTCTCAAGGAAAGAAGGGGTTTGTATCTTTTGGCAATGATGCAAAGGGTTACATCATTGGCAAAGGCTTTGTTTCCAATGGGGAAATAAAGTTTGATGATGTTAACCATGTGGAAAATCTCAAGTACAACCTCTTGAGTGTCAGTCAAATGTGTGACAAAGGCCATGTTGCTCTTTTCACCAGTCAGAACTGCCGGATTCTGTCATCCAAAGTTCTAAGTTTGATTGATAAGGTGTTGGATAAATACACTCTCCTTAAGGCCAACAGGACAGGAAGAGTGTATGCCTTAGATCTTTCCAAGAAAATAGATCTCAAAGGCCATCCTTGCCTATTTTCCAAGGCTTCCCCTCAAGAATCTACACTATGGCATAGAAGGCTGGGTCATGTTAATCTCAAAAACATAAATCAGCTGTAAACCATGGTTTAGTAAGGGGATTGCCTATGAAGGAGTTCAAATGTGAAGATGAATGCACTGCTTGCTTAAAAGGAAAACAGCACAAAGCTTCATTTCCATCCATAGAAGAACCTAAGTCCAATGCCTGCTTACAGCTTCTTCACATGGATCTCTTTGGTCCTGTGAGAGTGATGAGTATGGCTAAGAAGAAATACTGTCTGGTAATTGTGGATGATTACTCCAGATTTGTATGGACTTTATTCTTGCATTCAAAGGATGAAGCAGCTCAGAAGATTATCAACTTTGTGTTGTATGTTGAGAAGCAGTATTCCCTCTCAGTCAAGTGTATTAGAAGTGATAATGGAACAGAATTTAGAAACAATACACTTGATGAGTTCTACCTCTCAAAGGGAATCAAGAGGCATTTTAGCATTCCAAGAACTTCTGAATAAAATGGAGTAGTGGAGAGAAAGAACAGGACCCTTATTGAAGCTGCAAGGTCCATGTTGGCTGACTCTGGACTGCCAATGACTTTTTGGGCTGAAGCTATCAATACAGCTTGCTATGTACAAAATAGAGCTCTAGTAAATAAGAGGTTGATGAAAACTCCATATGAAGTTCTTCATCATTTGGCCCCTCTAATTTCATTCTTCAGAGCTTTTGGATGTCCTTGTTTCATTCTTAACACACGGGATCAACTCCAAAAATTTGATTCTAAGGTGGATGCAGGGTACTTTGTTGGTTATTCATCAACTTGCAAAGCATACAGAGTCTTCAACTGTAGAACAAAGATGGTTGAAGAGACTCTACATGTTAAGTTTAATGAATCTCCAAAGGACAAGATTCCACAAAGCCCTGTGGAGATATTTGATTTGGACATACTGCAATATGTTCCTTATCAAACTCCTGCTGTTGAATCTGTCAATAGTTCACCACCTGGTGGTACTGCTGGTGCTGATGATGATGATAGTAGTACTCACCTCTTCAAGTTTAGTGATCAACTGCCTGATTCAGCTAGACCTGATGTTCCTGTAGCTCCAGCAGCACAATCCACAACAAATGCTGATGAGATTTCTACAACTTCAACTTCCTTTGAATTACCATCTACTGATTGGTTTCAAGGAAATGCTTCACCAACACCATCTGTTGCTGCTGAGCCTGCTACAAACACTTGCACTGATCTCATTGTGTACCAAGATCTGAAGAATCACCCTATGTCTCAAATCATTGGTGATATCACTGCTGGAGTATCAACAAGAAGTCAATTGTCAAATTTCTTCTTCTATGCTCTCTTCATCAGTCAGCAAGAGCCAAAGAATTATCACATTGCTTTAAAGGACAATGGATGGGTTGATGCCATGCAGCTTGAGCTTCTTCAGTTCAAGAAACAGCAAGTGTGGGAACTGGTTCCTCTACCTCCAGGTAAGTGTGCAATAGGCACTAAATGGGTGTTTAGGAACAAAACTGATGAAAATGGGCTTATTGTTAAGAACAAGGCCAGACTGGTTGTTCAGGGGTTTGCACAAGAAGAAGGTATTGATTATGATGAAACCTTTGCCCCTGTAGCCAGACTGGAAGCAATTAGATTGTTTTTAGCTTATGCTGCTTATCAAAATCTTAAAGTTTTTCAAATGGATGTCAAAAGTGCATTTTTGTATGGGAAAATTAAAGAAGAGGTTTATGTATGTCAACCACCGGGTTTTGAGGATAATAAGCATCCTAATTGGGTGTATAAGCTTGATAAGGCTCTTTATGGGTTGAAACAAGCTCCTAGAGCCTGGTATGAGACATTATCAAACTTTCTTCTTGAAAATAATTTCACTAGAGGTTCCATAGATAAAACTTTATTCATTAAGAAAGCTGGGCAGCATAATCTACTTGTTCAAATTTATGTAGATGATATTATTTTTGCATCTTCTGATCCACAGTTGTGTGATGCCTTTACAAAGTTGATGCAACAAAAGTTTGAAATGAGTGCCATGGGGAAATTACAATTCTTTCTGGGTTTGCAAATCAAACAAAAGGCTGATGGAATTTTCATTCATCAGTCCAAATACACAAAAAATCTTTTGAAAAAGTTTGATTTACAAAATTGTAAACCCTGTTCTACTCCCATGTGCAACACCACACAACTGGATACAGATCAGAAAGGTAAAGTGGTTGATGAAACACTTTACAGATGTATGATTGGGTCCTTGATGTACTTAACAGCTTCTAGACCAGATATTATGTTTGCTACATATGTTTGTGCTAGATTTCAGGCTGCACCTAAGGAGTCTCATTTGATTGCAGTCAAGAGGATCTTTAGATATCTGCAAGGCACTCCATCTCTAGGTTTATGGTATTCTACTAGACATTCTGGTAAATTAGTTGCTTTTTCTGACAGTGACTATGCAGGGTGTAAGTTGACCAGGAAATCAACTTCTGGTGGATGTCAATTCCTAGGCAACTGTTTGATTTCTTGGCAGAGTAAGAAACAAACCTCAGTTGCTACATCAACTGCTGAAGCCGAGTACATTGCTGCTGCAAGTTGTACATCTCAGGTATTATGGCTTCAAAACCAATTATTGGATTATGGCATAACTGAGACTAAGACTCCATTGTTAATGGACAGCTCTTCAGCTCTTTGTATTGTCAAGAATCCTGTCCAGCACTCTAGGACTAAACATATTGAAATTAGACACCATTTTATTAGAGATTGTTTTGAAAAAGGTCTGATTGATCCAAAGTTTGTTCCTAGTGCTGATGAGCTTGCAGACATTTTTACTAAGCCTTTGGATAGTTCAACTTTCCACAACCTGGTGTTAAGGCTTGGTATGCTGCAGCTAGAATAAGTGACAACTACTGATGATCTCAGTAATACATACTGATGATCATTGGTAACCATGTCATATATAAGTACTGATGAGTTCCTTTCCCCTCAGTAGTTTTTATAACTACTGAAGGCTACATTCCTCACAAGTACTGAAGTACTTTATTTGTTAAAACAGCTGATGTAGTTACAACAGCTGATGAAATCACAACAGCTGATGTAGCTACAACTACTGATGTCAGAAATGCAGATAAGTACTGATGACCAATGAAACCTCTGAAACTCAGATGTAAGTCTGATGAGTGTGGAGGTCAGACTGAAACAGCTGAAAAGCTATGAATTGACGAAAACAGCTGATGAGTAATTTCTCTTCAGTTGTTTCTACAACTGCTGTTTCTAAACAACTGAAGCCAAACCTATGTCTTCAGTAGTTTACAACTACTGAAGACTAACACCAAGTCTTCAGCTGTTTACAACAACTGATGACAAAACCACTGTCTTCAGTAGTTTCACAACTACTGATGACAAACACCATGTCCTCAGTTGTTTCACCACTTGAAGTCAAAACTGTCTTCAGTAGTTTTATAACTACTGATGACTAAATCAGAGACTTCAGTTGTTTCAACGTCTGACGGTTAAAACCAAGTCTTCAGTTGTTTTATAACAACTGATGATCACACCAATACGGTCAGTCATTTCAAACCTCTGAAAGTTAATGCCACGTCATCAGTAGTTTCAACAAATGATGACTAACCCCAAAACCTTCAGTCGTTTCATAACCCTACCCTATAAATACCTTATCCCACCTTCAGAGTTTTTCTCACCTCTCCTCTCAAACCTAACGTTCAAAAACTCTGTAACCTCTCTTCATCCATGGCGACCATGCAACTAAAACCACGACACAACTGTGTCGCTCACCTCACCAAATCGCCATACTGGACCAAGTTTCACAACGCCATTGATTTAATGGTCCAGTCACCTTACCAAACAGCTTTTTTGTTAAACCCCACCATATATGCCGAATCTCTTAGCCAATTCTGGACAAACGTCACTCTTGTCTCTGAGGAGAATGACACAGAGTCTCTTCAATCGTTTGTCCATAGCCAAAAAGTGGTTATCACTCCAGATATTCTTCGCCAAACCCTCAATCTGGATGATGCCACTTTCCCGACTAGTTATCCAAAGGGCACAACAGATCTATCATTTGCCCACCATGGATACGAAGGTAACCTGAGTGCCTCTACCATATTGAAGAAACATTTCTAGGATGCTGAACGGCTCATCTTTCATATGGTAAATGTCTGCCTGGCCCCCAAGACTTCATCATGGGATCAAATGTCAACAAGGTGGCAACAGGTAATGTACTCCATCCTTGAGCAACAACCTTTAAATTTTTCAGAAATACTATTTTTAGAGCTCAAGGATATGGCCCAAAAACAACTTGCTAACCGTTGGATACTATATCCTCGGTTCATAATGGCCATAATTGAAAACCAGCTTCAAGCTGAGGGACTTGTTGGCCTGGGAGTCCCTGCTATGGCTGTATTGCCTGAAGTATACTCCCGACACAACTCTGACCAATCACTCAAAATGGCTGCCAAGCTGCGCAAACCCACGCAGCTGGAACCCACAGCCACCACCACAAGATCCAAAGTCCCCACCAAACCAAAAACAAAACGACCCAAAACAGCTATTCAGGGAGATGAGTCCCCTGAAGATGCTCCTGTACCACCAAGACAGGATATACTTGCTGGTGTAAACCCCCCAGTAGTATCAGAGACTCAACCAGCCACAGCCGCTCATGATTCCTCTCAAAAGGAGCCTGAAGCAACCAAAGAAGGGGTACCCACAAATCTGGAATCTTCCTCATTTGAGGAGATTGCCATTGAAACGCACCATTCTCCCCAGGTGCATACTGATTTTACCCTATCTCCCCATGAAAATGCCCCCCAAAGTCCAACACTTATAATTGCAAACGTGCTGACTCAGCTGCATGCCTCTCCTCCTCCCCAACAACCACCAAAGGGGAAAACCACAGATATAGAGGAAGAGGATCAACATGCTTCTGACAACCCACAGCACAGGGGTTTAAATGTTCTGTCTCCTGGTGTAGATAAGGAGATCAGAATATCTGGTGAGGCTGCCACCTCTTCTGCATCAGCACATGATCAGACTGAGGCTGGTAACATTGCTAAGACCTCATCAGAGGCAACAGCTGATGAAGGACTTCGTCCTGAGGCTGGAAGTCCCCAGTTCCAAGAAAAAGGGGCACATGCTACAACTGGTCTACACCCAGGGCATGTACATCCTGCTACAAGCAGGAGGTCAGGTGATTCAGCATTTGCTGATGATGACCTGGGCTTCTTCTATGATGTTCTAGCCCAGAACACAATTCTTGAGGAAGAAGTCAGTAGACTACAAAGACTACTTGACCAATTCTCTCAAGAAGCAAGTCCATCTGACACCAACATACACCCACAGATGGCACCTTCACCTGAAGGTCTCCTAAACACTCAGCCAATCAAAACTTACAACCCACCAGCCTCTACTTCTGGCACTGCTTCTCAGGGAGAGAACCCCTCTGAGCAAACAACTGCTATCTTACAGCAATCCCTACCTCTCATCACCCCAATGATCACAGACATTGTGATCAAAACCTTGGATGAGAGGCTTCCCTCAATTATACAACCCCTGGTGGAGGAGATTGTGAGCACAAGGCTTTCTATTACTCAAACCCTTGCAACCAATGCAACCAAAAAGGGGGAGAGTCAGTTAGTGAAAGCAAAGGGGAAGAGCATACTGAAAGAACAGGAGATTGAGAAGGAAGAGGAGGTTGTGAAGGAGACTGAGAAGGAAGAAGAGTATGTGAAGGGAGCTGACATTGATCAAGTGAGTGAAAGTCACAAAGACTTTCATATCACATATAAGAAGAGGAAGATTGAAAGAAAAGAAAAAGAACTCCAAAAAGAACTCAAACTTGATGAGATGATCAAAATGGCGGATGCTACACATAGTAAATCTATGGACTCCATTATTGATCAACTGTATAGACAAGGGTTCGATACTGCACAGCTTGACTCAGAGATTAGAAGACTTGAAGTTGAAGAAATTAACTCAAGATGGGCAAGTTATGATGTGTTAGAAAGAGAAAGACTGGAGATCATGATCAGATTCATTGCAAAGTATCTTGGGAGATCATTGATAGAGATTAAGTCATGGACCAGGGACAGTATCTTGGCAATAACCACCAAGATCTGTACGTCTGAAGCATACACTAAGGGATTAGTGATTGAAGCACTAAATGAAGCAGGTGCTGGGAACAGAAATGAACTAGCAAAACACTCCAAAGCCTCACTCACTACAAGAATGCTAGAACAACCTGCAAAACCTACCACTTCAAAATCACCACTACCACAACCCATTAAACCAACTCCTTTACCCTCAAAACCAACAGCCGATGATGCATCCAAGAAGAAGAAGAGAAGGATGTTGAGGCTAGAAGAAGAAGAAGAAGAGGATGATGAGGAAGAAGATAGGCTGCCTCTTTCCGCAGTCCTAACTTTGCCTAAAGCCAAATCTATGCCCATCACTCCCACCTCACAGATGGAGACTGTGAGAGTTAAGATAGAAGAAGAACAGCAGCAAAGGCTTCATGATGAGGAAATGCTGAAAAGCATAGACAAAACTTATGCTGCTTCTTCATCAATAATAAGTATGAAGAAAGAAGCTCTGAGACTGTACACCCTTGCCAACACATTTCAATATCAAAAGGAAAAGGTGAGGATATGGCCTGATCCTAGGGTGGCTCATAGAATTGTGAAGAAAGACATTCCTGCGAGATACAAGGGCCAGATAAAAAGGATCGTAGATGAAGAGATCACAGTGGTCCTTGTAGTATCACCCTGGGAAATTGTAGAAGATTTCAAGAAGGCTTATGAGGCTAAACAGCCACCCCAAAAGATGTTAGAGAACAGAGTTATTAAAAAGGGGTTGGTCTACAAGAAGCTTGAAAACTTCAAACAAAATGAGCTCAGTCTGTTACTTGAAGGTAATCACCCAGATGAGTTTGCATACAGACAGATTACAACAATTGAGCTCAAAAATGGCAAACAGGCCAAGTACATCTCAGAGCTGTATGGGCGTGAAGGATTGTTTGATGGTGAACCAGAGAATCTTACCATGGAAGAACAAATCATGTTTCTCAGAGCATACACAGAGAATCCTACAGGCTTATACATGGGAAGTAAGTCTCATGGATGGGGGAACAGCTCAGTGTCCAATTCCCTAATGCAGAGCTCCCATCCATACTTTGCCAACCAAATCATCAGAGACTTATTTCCAGGCCAGTGCTTATATGGGTCATCTTCTCAACTGATCAAGAAGAAAAAAAGACCAACCATTTTGCCAACAATAAGTGGGACCTCAATAAAGTTAAAGGTTTTGGCTGCATTGGTTCAGGGGGAGTTTGTTGGACCAAAAGAACCATTGAGCCGGATCAGAAAAACCTTTAAGTCCCACAGACGTCATAACAACTACTGAAGTCCACAACAGCTGAAGATAACACCTGAAGACAAAGTCTGAAGACAAGTGCTGAAGACAAAGTCTGAAGACAAGTACTGAAGACAAAGTCTGAAGACAAGTGCTGAAGACAAAGTCTGAAGACAAGTGCTGAAGACAAAGTCTGAAGACAAAAGTGCTGAAGACCAAATATCAGATGTTGTCATAACAGCTGAAGAGGACTTCTTCAGTAGTTGTGACGGTTTACTTTTCAGTAGCTTTATGTTTTATCTTTTCAGTAGTTTTGTAAAACGACTGAAGAGTTTGTTCTTCAGCGTTGTAGTTTCAGTAGTTTCTTTTCAGTAGTTTCATGTTTTATACTTAGCACTCTGACATGTTCTCAGTAGTTGTGAACATTTCAGTAGTTTGTTAAGTGTTAGTTATTTTTGTACTAGATCTGCTAGTTGTCACTATCCCGTGATTACAGCAGTGATTGCACTCTATATAAGGAGTGTCAACCTTATTGTAATAGGTGAATGATTGAGCAATAATATTTGTTATTATTGAATTCCTTATCACAGAAATATATTCTCTCGTATTTGTTTACAAATATCAAACTCTTGCTATAATTTGTCTAATTCTTGATCTTATTCCGCTGCATTACTCTCTAATACATCAAACTTGTGATCGCTGATCCTGACACACTGTTTTGTGAAGTAGCAGAAGAACTAGACACGAACGCTGTTTGTAATGGTGCTCCTGAAACAGCTGGAGTCGGAACTGAGTTGTAAAGTGAAGGATTCTGAACATAGGATCCTTTCTTTGACTTGTATTGCATTCGCAGTTCTTCCTCCCTTACTTTCAAGATGAAATCATTTATGTCTAGCGTCGCAAGAATGTCGTTTTGTCTCAGATTAGACACAAATGAATCCCATTTATCAGGCAAACTATCAGCAAAGCTTGAAACTTTATATTCCATAGATGTTGTCACACCATGAGTGTGCAACTCAATCATCAGATGATAGAATCTGTCAATAATATCATCCAAGCTCTCATTCCCTATCGAAGAGAAATTATCAAATTCCTTTTTGAGAGCTTTAGCCTTCAGTGCTTTGAGAGTTGCGTTTCCATCATATCTCTTTTCCAATGCTTCCCATAACTTTTTAGCCTGCTTGTTCTCAGAGAACTGATGAAAGATGTCCTTAGGTATCGACTGAGTCAACAAGGCATATACTTTCTTTTCAGCATTGAACAGAATCTTCTGAGCTTCACTCATTCCTCCCAAAGTCAACTTGACTCCATTAGCACTGACTGGTACCATATAACCCGTCTCAATGGATGTCCAAAGATTTGGGTCAACTCCATTTAAATAGATTTCAAACCGTTGTTACCACTGTGGATATTCATCTAACGTTAACAGCTTTGGCGGTTTATTATGATTTCCAATCTCATTCTCCAGAAGTAGAAGGTTCTGGATGTGGGAGTCCTTTCCGACAGTAAATGCAGCAAATTGGTCTTCCATTGCTTTAAACTTGGTACTTTTAGAACATGACAGTTTCACTCGTGCGAATGGGATATGCGTATGGATCACTCGTGCGAATGAAGGATGCGAATGAATTCAATCGTGCGATTGAATTCAGTCGTGCGTATGAACAAGACGATTGGAATCAAACAACTGAAGTTGTTCTGTCGTGCGAGTGAGAGATACGACTGAGTTCAGTCGTGCGTATGGAGTATACGATTGAGTTCAATCGTACGAATGGCCTAATTATGCGACTGAAGGCTGCTGTGTTTGTAAAATTGATTATTTTTACACTTTGACTCAATATACGAGTTTCCCAGGAACCCTAATCTGTCTATAATGAAAAACTAAGACTTTAATGCATGCAAACGTCGAAACGCCTTTTGAAACAAAACAGTGACTCTTTTGATTGAAAAACGTATATTTTAACACCAAAACTAATCGATTCCAACGCAAAATCACGAGCCAAAGCTCTGATACTACTTGTTAGGACCGTGTACGTACGGAGTACTAACGGATTCTGCGTGAACCAGATCAAATAGTGTGGAATCCTATTTGATTGGCGATCCAATCAGTGAGAACGATAACCAAATCGGTATAACAATGAACTAAACATTAAGAATGAGTAGGAATCGATCAAGATCGAACTATGAAGTTGGATTCGCTGTTTAGGACGCTTTGGACGGCTAGGGTTTATGAATATTCGAAGTTTCTTTTCAAGTGTTATGTTTTTCCAACAAATTAAGTGGTATTTATAGGTTTGTAGTTTTCATTCGTACGACTGAACCATTAGCATGGTTCAGTCGTGCGACTGAATCATGTGGTTGATTCATACGCACGACTGAAGTTTCAGTCGTGCGACTGAGTCAATCTTATGTCTTAATCATACGACTGAACCAGTCTCCTGGTTCAGTCGTGCGACTGGTCCATAAGCATGATATATTCATGCGTATGGTCCATAAGTATGGTCCATTAGCATGAATAATCACCCAACTAAGTTGAACACATTACTTAACCATTATTGACTAAGAACTATGTACAACAACCTCAAACCTATATATGATGTTTATATATATGACATTAATAATATGAAATATTCAAAGACAATTAAACATCAAGACATATAATATATTTCATTTCATCATCATATTACACATATGTAAGACATGAAAGACCTTTCCATTTAAGTGCATAAACTAGGAACATCATGTATCTACATCATGCCAAACCACAGTTTCGCTCGGCTGAGAAACACAGTTTCACCGGGTGAAAGGCAGCTGACTATGAGCGAAACTATAGTTTCGCTCATAGTTTCGCTGCATGGCAGCAAAACTCACATAACTAAAATACTTACAAAAGTAATCTAACATTTAACCTATTACAATTAAACATAAACAAAACTAATCTAAGGTGAGTCCAACCTATTCTAGATCTTCAATACTCCCCCTAGATTGGATCTCACCGTCTTGATCATTCTTCATTTGTCGCTTCAGCTCTAGTATCTTCTTCAGCCTTTGATTTGCTTTCAGCTTCGGCTCCTGTTGCAATCTCTTCTTCGCCATGTGCATTTGCTTTTTCAAACTGTCTGGCCAAATCCTGCACGTCCATTCTCACCTCATCTTCCTCCTGAATTTTCTGGGCCAACTCTCTCACTTCTGCCCGAACCCCTCACATTTTGTTGGCAACTGTCATAACAGACTTTCCTCTTTTTGCGTCTCAGCTCCTGCCCCACCTTTTATGTGATTTTCACACAACACTAGCAAATCCTCATCACAACAAGCAAATAACTCCATTGGATCAAAGAGTCTGTATTCAGTTTCATCCTTTAACCTGATCACCGCCTCCCCAGTGTTGTTATCTTAGAACCACTTCTCGAAACTTTGAAGCTTTTGGGGAAGGGGATCAGGGAACCTCACCCGACTCACTGTCTTAGGGGGCTTCACCCTCAGCACAATCCGACCCTTTCTGGTCTGCCAGTCTTTATCCTTCTTTGATCTCCTCCTCTCAGCCTTCATGTACCCGAATGCTTCAAAATTGTCTTTGAGCCCTTGTTTGATCACTTCTTCCAGCAGCTTGGCTCGCTCACTTAGATTGGAATCTATCATAGGAATCACTGCTAACCTCCAAAGATTCCACTTAGGCTAGGTCTTAAACACCTTCCTTTTATGCAAGTATGTGATACCTCCCCTTCTCCTCTTTATCATGAACATTTTCAGTCCAGTATTATACTTCCAGCTGATTATCTTCTTGTCAGCTTCTTTCTTGCTCTGCCCCGACATATTCTGGAATAAAGGGGTTATCTCCTTAGACTCCTTCTCCCTAACAAACCACTCTTCCTTTGCCAGCTCAAAAACATCACCCTCAACAGAGCCCTTCTTGGCCACATAAGTCAATGGTCGTTCAGCAACCTCATAATACTCAGGTTCTGAGTCATAATCTACCGGTTGTTCATCATCTTCCTCATCAATCAAACTCTTTTCAATAGTCTTTTGAGCATCCTCCACTGCTGAATCTCTCACAATCTCCTCTCCTGCCAAATCTTTATCTATATCCAAGCCCAAATCAATGAATTGTGCTTCTAAAACCTTCTCTACATTCCCTTCATTCTCCTTCCTTCCAACCACATTCTCAGTTTCCTCCTCATTCCTCATACCAGATCCTCCCACTGTCTCATCAGTTGTACCACTTGTGCCCTCTCCTGCCTTAGTAGAGGTACCCACATTCAAGAATGGGTATCTTGAAATATCAGACAGATCATCTAACTCAGATTGAGTTAGCTGATTAGGTAGGTCGGCTGCACCCTTCAGCTCATTAACTTCAGACAACAATCTCTTAATCAGATTTTGCTGATCCACCAGCATCTTAGACATCCCCTTTAACATCTCTTCCTTCCTTTTCTCCCTTAATTCTTGATTTGTCAGTTTTGTCTTCATCATGCTCAACTCATTGGCTAGTAAGGAGTTGAGGTTCCTGATAACATTCTCATCCAAGATACCCCTCTCTTCTCTCCTCTGGGGCTCAGTAAATGACTGATGCTTTTGCTTTGTTCTCCTCTCAGTCTCCCCCTGATCAGCCCTTTTCTTGGATCGTTTTTCTTTCTCAGCCCTCAATACCCGCTCAGCCTCATGAATATCCTCCTCAAAATCATAATGTTTCTCTTTAGCATATATCTTCCTCTTCTTTACAGACTCAGCTTGTTTCTTTCTCGTCTCCTCAGCATGCTTATCAGCCTCTATCACCCTCTTAATATAGTTCCACCTTTCAGCTGGATACATGTTTTCCCAAAGATGTGTGATCTTTCCACTAAAATTGTGTCTTCTTGCAGAGCAGTCAGCAAATATCCTTGTGTTCATCTGAACCAGCCTTTTTATCTTTCCTTGTCTAGGCACGTTCGGTATCAAGTCGTCTATCAGCATCTAAAGAAACCTTGGATACAACAACCACTTGTCCTTCTTTAGGGCCATAACATTCTCGGCCATGCAGTCAAAAATAAGTTTGGCTATGTTAGCCTTCTGCCCTCTATAAAAAATGATCATGGTTTTGGCCCAGTCTAGGTTTAGCCTATTTGATCCACCTTTTCGGTGATCTAAGCACATAATGAAAACATGAGCAATGTATCTCCACTCCTTGGACAAGAAAGACTTCTTGATCTCTTTCCTTGTCCTGAAAGGAGGGCCCTCATATCCTATGCTCCTGAAGGCGTCAAACACCTCCTGATCAGTCATCTCCACCTCATCCGCACAATCTTCCTGCAGTCTCAGCACCCGAGCAATGATCTCCATAGTAATCGAGATGTCATTCTCTAGCACTCTAGCAACAATCCCTTGAGGATTGGCTCTCGTGTCGTACTCGGCGGTTCTCCAAAAGTCTCGGATATCAAGATCATAAATAGTAGGAGAGTGAGAGACCGCATAGGCAGTAGGTGAACGTCGGAGCCAACGTATGCAGTCATGAAATCCTACGGCTTTTGGGCTCGTATCATTCAGAATAGCCGTGATGTTGTTCTGTTCGTCAAATTTAAGATTAGCCATTTATCTAAAAATAAAAAGATGAAACAAGTTAGAAAGAAATACCAAAATAAATAAAAACGAATAACAATTAAAAAGAATAAAATTAAAGGAAAAACAAATTAATTTCGCTGGTCAAAAGTTTAGTTTCGCTGGCCGAAACAGTAGTTTCGGCAAGCGAAAGTGGAGTTTCGGCATAAGATCAGCTGAATTTTCGGCTAGTCGCAAAAGTAGATTCGGCAAGCCGAAACTATAATTTCGGCCAAGTGAAACTGAGTTTTGTCAAATGAAACTGTCAACTTCGCTCGGACAGCATAACATCACAGTTTTGCTGAAAACCATTAAACTTACGTACAGTTTCGCTGGAGCATCAGTACTTTCGCAGTATGAATTGCGAGTACCGAAGAGTCACAGTCCAATTGGTCCATAAAATGATGTTTAAACCTAGATTAAACTACCAACAAGGGTTCGAAATACACACCTACTGATCAAATAATCATCAATCACTAAGAAAACAAACGTGAAATCAAAATCGTACGGGAGGTACACAATAAGGTCTCCGAAACTAATACTCATCGATGGTGCGAAAATGAGCTCTAAATTTCGCATTGTGCAATATATAGCACTTAGTTTTGCTAGTTTCGTCGGTACATGTTTTGATCAGAATGGATGTGAAGTGAGCGCAATTGCAGTCAAATCTATAGTTTCGCAGTGCGAAACTACCAGCGCAAGTATAGTTTCACTGAAACTTAAAAAACTTAAAATTTTCTATTTACCTTTTAATATATGATTATTTAGAAAAGGATTAAGAAATAGACAAAAATAAAAGAATCAAAAAGAAAATGCCCCACAAAACCTAATCAAAATTTTACAAAAATTAGAGAAAATAAAGAAACAAAAGTAAAGAAAAATAAAAGGATATAGAGATACGATAAGCTGACGAGATTTTCTAGAGAATCAAAGTTTGGCGGGATTGATGATATACTTGTCCTTTTAAACCCATGCCTTCTTCTTTTCAACGAGTGAACTGCAGCTTTTATTATCATGTTTTTGGTTCATTTAAAGAAGACTTAAATGACTCAGTCCCCACAGACATTTGGCAAAGAAACTTATCCTGTCCTCATAATATATTGAACAAATGACACACTCTTCTTGATTATCCCATTAAGAGCAAAAAAGATCTTTTTCAAAAGAAGCACCGTCTTTATAGATGTCAAATGATGAGAGCTCCAGGTTTATAATCACGTATAACAAAGGAGTTGATCAATTGAGCATGACAGATGAGACTTTCAGGTCTATACTCATGTAAAACAAAAAAGATCATCATATCGTGCTGATGAGAGCTCCAGGTCTATACTTACGTATAACAGAAGAGATCATCACTCCAGGTCAATGTTCACACATAGCAAAGGAGATAAGCACGTAGTATATAGCAAGGAGCTTCCTTGATACAAAAGGAGCAAGTAGATAGCACTTTTTGATAAAAATGGGTAAATGGGTAGAGAGGTAGAGAGTTTGTCAAAATGACACATCAAAGAAGAGATATCACGTTCTCAATCATTTTTGGACAAAGACTTGAAACTTTGTGAAGGCGAAGAATGTCAAGGGGATAATCCGAGTCAATAAGTTTCTTATTCTCTTAGTTTAGCCACAAGATCGCTGTTTACTTCGTGTTCTGGCTAAGCCTATCATGCATATCCCAACACAATACTGTTGACCTCCTTCAGATCTTTCATGCAGCAAACACTTTTATTTTAGAGAATTCAAAGAGTTCTGCAATGAAGACAAGAAACAAAAGAACATATATTAATATCTCCCCCGAAATTTCTACAAATCCGCAAGATTGAAGAAATTTCCAAGTAAAATAAAAAGAAATTGTTTATTATATATTATTATTATTATTATTATTATTATTATTATTTATTATTATTATTATTATTATTATTATTATTATTATTATTATTATTATTATTTATTATTATTATTATTATTATTATTATTATTATTATTATTATTATTATTATTATTATTATTATTATTTTATTATTATTATTATTATTTATTTTATTTTTTTTAAATGTAAAATGATGGAAGGTTATGGAGCTTACAGAAAAAGTAAAAGAAAGAAAACGATAAAAGGAATATGTACAATATTTAAATAAGACAATTCTAAGAAAATGAGTTTTAAAAAGAGATTAATCCTAACATAAAGATCAGTTCATAAAAACGCGGTTTATCAAATGTTTTAGTGAAAAGATCGGCCTTTTGATTTTTGGTGTCAATAGGAATAATATCAATAAAACCCTTTTCTTGAGCATCACGGATTCATGAATCCGCGTCTCGATGTGCTTGGTGCGAGAATGGTGAACTGGATTCTTTGCGATTCTAATGGCTGCTTCGTTGTCACAGAATAATGGTGTATGGAGAAAGTTGATTCCATAGTCAACCATCTGATGTTGTATCCACAACACTTGTGAGCAACAACTTGAAGCAGCAATATACTCTGCCTCCCCCATGGAAAGAGACAAAGTAGTCTGTTTTTTTCTGTGCCATGACACAAGACAATTTCCTAGGTATTGACAGCCTCCGGTGACAAATTTTCAGTTTAACCTACAACCATTAGAATCACTATCAGAATAAGCATGCAAATCAAAATTTCCACCATAAGGATTGCAAAACCCTAAATGAGAGGAGCCTTTAAGATAACGAAAGATTCGTTTTACAACCTTCTCATGAGACTCCTTCGGGGCAGATTGGTATTGAGCACGGTATCCTACAGCAAAGGTAATGTCAGGACGGCTTGCTGTAAGATACATTAGGGAACGATCATAGATCTGTATAGGTGAGGATCAACAGGTTTCCCGTTTCCGTATGGAGTGATGCATGTTTGAGCTGTGAATGGAGTCAGTTCAGGAGAAGCATCATCCATCTTGAATTTCTTCAGAATCTCTTTGATATACTCTCCTGATGAATGAGAATTCCTTCCGGCTTTTGTTCAACTTGCAACCCAAGGAAAAAGCACATCTCCCTCCATCATGCTCATTTCAAAACGACTACGCATAACCTCCTCAAATGCCTGACACAGCCTTGGATTAGCGGAGCCAAACATAATGTCATCAACGTAGACTTGCCGAATTAGCATCTCACCATCCACCTCCTTCTTGAATAAAGTCATATCAATGGTGCCACGCGAGAAACCATTGCTCAGAAGATATCGTGTTAGAGTCTCGTACCAGATGCGAGAAGCTTGATGAAGACCATAGAGAGATCTATCAAGCTTGTAAACTTTTTCAGGAAAGTCTGGATTCTCAAACCCCGGTGGTTGACACACATATATCTCTTCATCAATGTCTCCGTAGAGGAAGGCAAATTTAACATCCATCTGATATACTTTCAATTGTTTGTTTGCATCATGAGCCAGAAAGATCCTGATAGCTTCAAGATGGGCTACAGGAGCAAAGACTTCCGTATAGTCGATCCCTTCCTCTTGGGCAAAACCTTGAACCACCAACCTTGACTTGTTCCTCACTACAATACCACGATCATCAGGTTTTTTCTTGAATACCAATTTCGTGCCTATTGGGCATTTGTTTGGTGGTAGATCAACCAACGTCCACACCTTGAGTTTCCTAAACTGTTGTAGCTCCAGTTGCATTGATTTAACCCAACATGGATCCTAAAGAGCTGCATGAACATCTTTGGGACGATTTTGGATATAAAACAAGAGAATAAACACATGTTAATCAATCCAGATTGACTTCATGTCCTAACACCATCAATGATTGATCTAATGATTTATCATGAGGATGATCTTTTAAGGTTTTAAAATCAGTGGTTATGGGTAGTGGATTGGATTGAGGTGGGGGTAATGGCTTCAGGTGATGATGGAGATAATGGAGAAGAAGATGGTTGAACATGTTCAAAAACTGATGACGATGAAAAAGTTTGAGTTGAAGTAGAAGTTGGTGTCAAGGGAATGGATACTGAAACAGGTGGGGGTGGAATGTCAAATGATGAAGAAGAAGATGGAATGTCAACTGATGTGGCATTGTTGGATAATGAATTGGGAGGCTTGAGGAACAGGAGGGACATAAGGTAATGGATCTGGAAGAATAATGTTTGTTTGGACATTGGAGATGGACGCATCATCATTAAAAACTGGAAGATTAAAGGAGTTGAAAACCGTATTTGAGTCAAAGAACCATGCGGGTTCTGATCAGACATCCGAGGAATTAGATTCCTGCCAATCAACATAGAATGACTCCTGCACAATGCGTGTTCTCTTGTTATACACACGATAAGCTTTTTGAGAGGATGAATAACCAACAGAGTAACATTCGTCTGACACAACACCGAATTTCGTCTTTTGTGCCTGGGTGTTTAGTAAGGTACACGAGCATCCGAATGGTCGAAAGAAATCAATCAATGGCTTCCTCTTATGAAATAGTTGATAAGGAGTCTACATTTTGTCTTTGATGATCAACACCCTGTTAAGAACATAGGAAGCACAGTTCACCATCTCAGCCCAGAAGATAATTGGTAAAGCTGACTCAATCAACATAGTACGAGCAGCTTCTACAAGGGTGCGATTCTTCCTTTCAGCAACACCGTTTTGCTGAGGTGTTCTGGCAGCACTGAATTGTCTCAAGATTCCTATACTTGCACAGAAGGAATCAAAGATTTGATTTCTAAACTCGGTACCATTATCACTTCGAATAGCCATAACCTTCCTCTTGCTTATCATTTCAATTGAAATAATCAACTTCTGTAGCTCTTCAGTAACTTCTCCTTTATGGGCTAGAAATCTCACCCATGAATACCTTTAAAAATCATTTGTAACAACAAAGCAGAAAGATTTCTTAGCAATGGACTTAACACTGATTGGGACAAACAAATCAGTATGCAACAACTCGAGGGGATTAGAAATGCTATTTTCAAGTTTTGGTTTATGAGGTTTCTTATGTTGTTTTCCTTTGGCACATGCCATGCATTTCTCAATAACAGAAAGTCTTTTAAAGGTAATCCCCTAACAAGATTGTTTTTAACTAATTTGTTTATAATTTTAAAATTAACATGGCCTAATCTACGATGCCACAGAGAGACTCAGATGTGGAAGCTTTAGATAGAAGACATGTGACAGTGGATGTTGATTCTTCAGAACCCATGTCAAGAAGATATGTGTCAATCTTTCTTGGAGCTCGCATGAGCACCATCTCCTCTGGAATATCAATCCCGAATTTCAGAAAGAGACATTCATTAGTGTTGATACATATGTACCTTGATGTGGATCTTAATGTAATATGTCATGAATGTCTTACACTTATGTAATGCTTGGGTGATTAATGAAATGAGAATGTTTGGTTGTGTTTTATAATGTTTAATATTTCATTAATGAGTTGTGTAATGTATATTGACTTGATTATATAGGTTTGTGATTGTTTGAATTGATACACATAATGTTATAATAATGAATGCATTCAAACTTGGTTAAGTGAAGTTCACATGCGTCCGACTGGACCATGCGCCCCAATAGTGGTCATGCGTCCAAATGGCCATGCGACTGAGTGTCTATGTGCCTAAACAGTCCATACGCTTGAACAACTTCATGCGACTGACTCAGTCGCACGACTGAACACTCAGTCGTGCGAATGGATCAACCGTATGGCTCAATCGCATGAATGAATCATGCTAATGGTTCAGTCGCACGAATGAGCAACCCTAAACTATAAATACCACCTAATTCGTGGAAAACGTAACAATTGATATTACTTCGACTCCAGACGTACCCTAGCCGTCCAAGCACCTCCAAGAACCTGTTCCAAGTTCACAGATCGCACTAGATCGATTCTATATCGTTCTTAACGTTTAGATTCAATTCATAATTGATTCGACGTGCGTTCTCACTGACTGGATCGCCAATCAAATAGGATTCCGCATTATTTGAGTTGGTATACACGTTAATCAGTTAGTATTTCGTGCAATACACGATCCTAACAAGTGGTATCAGAGCTTTGGCTCTTGATTACGTGTGATTCAATCGTTTTTGATACAAAAGTTGTGTTTTTTCATTAAAAACGCAATCTTTTCGTGTCAAACGGTGTCTTGGACGTCTCCTGGTCATAAAGTTTTGGTTTTTCCGGCATACGGCGATTAGGGTTAGTGAAAATTCGGGTTTTTACGGCCAAAACACCTTAAACCTAGAAATTTTCGAAATCCAGCAGCTTCAGTCGCACGGTTGACTCAATCGCACGACTGGACACATTCGCATTCCTTAGACGCACGATTGGACTCATTTGTACCTTCATTCGTACGACTGAGCAGACTGTTCGCATTGTTCAACCGCATCAGTTCATTCGCACGACTGGACCAACCGCATTAGTTCAGCCGCACGATTGAACCATTCGCATTGTTCAATCGCACGAATAATCCAATTGCACAGCTCCATTCGCACTAGTAAAACAGTTTGTTTAAGAGACTAAAGTTAATCGCAATAGAGGACCAGTATTCAACATTTACAGCAGGGAAAGACTCACGTATTCAGAATTTACTGCTACTGGAGAGTGAAGTAGGGAATCACAATAAACCCCCTAAGCTAATAACTTTAGATGAATTCCCATACTGGAAGCAATGTTTTGAGATCTACTTAAACGGAGTAGATCCCAATATGTGGGAAGCCATTGAGACGGGGTACAATATGCCAGTAGGTGCTGATGGAGTCAAACTTACATTAGGTGGCATGACTGATGCACAGAAAGTAAAAATTAATGGTGAAAAGAGAGTGTATGCGTTGCTTACTCAGTCAATTCCTAAGGATATTTTCCATCAATGTTCTGAGAACAAGCAAGCAAAGAAGCTATGGGATGAGCTGGAAAAAAGGTATGACGGGAATGCGTCATTGAAGGCTATAAAAGCTAAAGAGTTGAAGAAAGAGTTCGACAACTTCTCATCGATGGGTAATGAGAGTTTGGATGATGTCATCGATAGATTCTACTACTTGATAAGTGAGCTACACACACATGGTGTCACAACGACCATGGAAGATAAAGTGTCGAACTTTGCAGACGGGTTGCCACAAAAATGGGCTTCTTTTGTCTCAAATCTCAGACAGAATGGAATGCTAGCAAAGTTGGACATAAATGATTTCATTCTAAAGCTGAGAGAGGAAGCACTGAGGATGAAGTACAGAGCTCAAAAGTCTTCGTATACTCAGAATCCAGCACTGTACAATGCGACTCCACAAGTGAAGACGTCTGGAGCACCACTTCAGACAGCTTTTGCAGGACCGTTTAAGGGCTTTAACACAATTACAACACAACAACACAATGATGAGATTAACTAAACTCTAATCAAACAGTGAACTAGGAAACCAAAGTGATACAAAGAACACAAGTAAAGCAAGAGACAGAACAAGAGAGTATGGGTTTCAAGGAGGCAGTATATTGCTTTCTCAAGTTCTTTTACAAGTGTTACAAAGCATAAAGAAAAGATACAAGAACTTGAAATACTTATACTACAACCTACAGCCGGCTATACTTTGAAAGCCAGCTGGATACAATTGACTAGACACTAACAAAATCAATTGTAGGATCAAAAGGCATATCTGCCTTTTGACCTTGTGACTATGACATGCCATAGCTCACATCCTTATACAATACAAAAAGGATAAAGTACATAAAGTGGAAAGTTGAAGACTCAAGACCTCAATGTACAGTTACCAAAAGCAAGGCCCTTTTCACCAACTCATGTAAGTTGGTGACTTTACAGAGATGCAGCGGAAAAGGTGCTTTATGGAACAGTACATCAGATAAAGCATGTGTACTAAAAGTCTTCGGAAGAAATCTGTCTTCATAGGTTGAAGCTTCGGAAGACTTTGTCTTTGAAGCTTCGGAAGACTTCATGTTTGGCTTCGGAAGATATTGGTCTTGGCTTCGGAAGATTTTACACTTAGAGTATTTTCTAATGCTTTGTGTAAAACTTCCGAAGCATTCTTCACTTCAGTACTTAGTGCATGTTGCTGAGACACTTAGGCTGTTTTGGGTTGCATCAGACTTCAGGAATCCTTACAAACTCCCCTAGGCTGATGCTACCAAAACACTTGGAAGATCTTCAAATGTTGGTAGTCTTCAGTACAATCAGGACCATTCCTTTCTTCATGAGATGGTCAGGATCATCAAGACTTTCATAGTATCTTCTCATCTCAAAGAGATCATGCAGAGGTAAGTTGATTATGTCTTGCCATGAGTAGACATTCTCAACACCTTGATCTCTGATGACAGTCCATCTTTCTGGATTAGTAGAGTAAGTCCAGGACAAGATGGGTGTCTCACTAGTTAGAGGAGCCACTTGAATAGGAGTTGATTGGGCTGCCTCATCATGCACTTCCTCAGGTTGATCTGATTCAGCCTGAGGTGCAGAGGTAGATGACTTTGGTTTCTTCTTCTTAGTCTTTGGTTTAGAAGCCATCCTCTTCTTCCTCTTGGATGTCTTTAACTGAGAAGACTGGTCTGCAGCACCATGTTAATCATCAGTGTCTTTCTCAGTTGGGTGTTCCTCCCTCACAGGTTCAGAAGGAGAGGGAGTTTGACCCTGCCTAGGATCAGAAGATGAAGCTTGCTGAGGCTCAGCTGGAGGTGCTGGTTGAGGTGTCTCTGGTTGTTCAAACTTGACCTCCACTTCAGGTGGGACTTGACTTGGAAGAGAGTGCAAGTCAATGAGTTCTCCACTTTTAATCTTCTGCTTGATCACCCTAATATGCTCATCCATGGTGGATAGAGACATGGGGCCAAGTCTCCTTCCGGAGAATCCATACAGCTTCAAGAAGCTCACCATTCTTTGTCTGTCAGCAGACTTCTTTGCATTCTTTTGAATGATGGCCCTTGACTTTGCAGCTTCTTCCCTTAGCTTCTTTTTAGTTGTCTTTCTTTCCTTGACTAACTCAAGCTCAAGTTGCTTTAGATACTCGAACTCAATAAAGTAATAGGATAAGGGAAGAAGTGCATCTGCCTGATAGAAGCCTGTGGCACTCAGGTAGTTGATCATCTTGATCCTATCTTCTTCTTTATTTACCTGAGGTTCTTGTGGAGCCACATCTTCCTGTGCAGGACTTTCTTGAACTGGTGAGAGAGTGGGAGCATGCTTGTAAAGTCTTTTCTGTCTCTTCTCCTCTTTGAGTTGGAGAAGTATCATTGCATCCTCTTTCTCCTTCAACTCTCTTGACACTTCCCTGTCAGCCAGTTCATTTAACTCTTCTAAGGGGAGGGAGATGATTTCATCAATGTCATAGTTCCTGGTCTGTAAGTAGGTAATCCTGACTGCCCTTAACTCATCATCTTGAGTATTTGGTCTGGGAGCAGCCCTGATTGCAGCTTGCATGAAGCTAGATGACCCAGTGGAACTTTCTCCCCTTAGTCTCCTTTTCCTCTCTTTCTCTTCCTCCTCAATTTCCTCAGGAGTCATTATCCTTTTCCCTTTGTCACCAACAGACCTTTGTGACTCAGGGTGGATTGAGGCTTGGCCTTCATTGCTTGGAGTAGCTTCCATGCTCTGGCCAGAGAGAGGCTGAGAAACACCTTCACCAGCAGGTGTCTCAGATGGAGTTTGGACCTCAGCAGCAGTTGTTGATGATGAGACAGGTGTCTCAGGTTCTGTCACTGGGCCTTCAGTCAAGGTTTCCCCTATGAAACTAATCTTAGGGTCCACCTCAACATCCAGTTGACCGATGACATTGCCTGATTCCCTAAGTCTCCTTCTTAGAGTAAACTCTGCAAGGATCCTGTCTTGGATTCTTTGAGCCAGCCTGTCAGCTTGTCTTGAATTGCTTGGATTGACAAGTGGCAAGTTGACTAAATCCAGTCTTTCATAAAAGCTCAGGCTTTGGAATTGAAAAACTTCTTGTTGGCCTTGAACTCTTTGAAGTATAAGGGCTCTCCTGTCATCATCATACCTCCACCTTATGATGTGATTGCCAGTTCCTAGTGGTGGAGATGAGACAGCCCTTGGTATACCTTCCTCAAAGAGACTCCTGATGAGAGAGTCTATAGAGTCCACATTAATGTGAACTTGAGGAAGTTGCTGAGAATGCACAACAGCAAGTGAGGATGGTGAGTCCTCTATGTCCATTCTCTCTGAAGAACTCCCAGGTTCTGTGGTTGTAACAACTTTCTCCCCCTTTTTGGTAGCATCACCCACTTGCATAGGTGAGCTGGAGGATAAGTCAATCACTTCCACAGGTTCTTGTGTTCCTGGTTGAGCTCTCCTTAAAGGTCTCCCAGCTAGTTTTTCCTGCAGATATGAAATCTGGAGTTGCTGATCATTGACCCTATTTTGCAGGGTAGTCACCTGAGATTCCAAGTGACTAACCTTAGAGACTAAATAGGTGCATGTTTTTGACAGTTTTTGCATCTTTAGCCTCAAATTCCCCTCATCTTCATCAGAAGATTCATTGGGGGATGAGATGATTGGACCAAAGTCCTCTCTCTCACCACCAGCTTGAGTTTCTTGGCTGCTGGTTTTCCTCTGCTCACTGGCAGCCTCAGTTGAGATGCCAATGGGCTGAGTTGCCATGGTTGAGGTCTTAATGATGTAATCATTTTCAAAAGTGAGAGCCTCTTCCATATGGACATCCTGAACAGGTTCAGAAGTGTCCACCTCAGTAATAGGTGACTGATGGGGGATAGACTGAGGAGAGTCAGAGGTACTCATCTCTCTTTGAGTAGGGGAGGAGAAGAGAGACTCATGGTACTCACTGAATCCTAAGTCTTCATCAGTGTAAAAGGATAGGTTGGGAATTGGTTGGTTAAGATCCAAAGGCTGGGGATGGTAGCTGTCCCCTGAAGGTTGTCCACTTGAGTGTTGAGACTCAGAGTGAAGGCTTAAGGTTGTTGGGCTATTGAGCTCATCAGGTTGAGCTTGAGGAACCTCAGCCCTGATAGGTGAAGTAAAGGGAGTGGTTTGCTCCTCAGGAGAAGTGGGAGCTCTAGTGTCCACTTCTTCCTGTAAGGTTGAGTATTTGGGGGCCTGCACAGACTCAATAGCCTGAGCAGGGGTTCGTTTGGATTTTCTTTGGTAGGTGAGGGTAATATTTGGTCTTTTTAATGGTAAGGACAAAAGAGGTGTGGGTTCAACACTAGCTTGTGTTGCTAGGTTGTCACCTTGAGCAATGAGCTCTAACATTTTTGGGACTAGGGCTGTTTCTACCCCAGAGAAGCCTACAGTTGGCTTCTTCATTATTTTAAAGATGCCGGGCTTCATCTGTCCCAATTTAAGAATATTACCTGTTTCCCTCAACTGTGAGCCCAGTTCACAGTTGAGAATGTGTTGAACATATCTAGGAAACATGTAATACTCTAAGGAGTCTAAGTTTGCAAGTAAATTAGTATAGACAAATTGTGAATACCTGAACTTGACCCCCTGAACCATTCCATGAACTATAAAGGAGAGATCCTCAGGAATCTGGTCCCATCCACCATGCTTGTTTGACAAGCTGTGGATAACCACATGGAGCAGGAATTTCCATTGGGATGAGACCTTCCCTTTCCTAAAGGTCTTTACAGAGAAATCTCCCTCATAGCCCATCTGCTCAAAAGAATGATTAACAGCTTCTTTTGGGAAGGACACCTCACCTTCTTCATCATCCAGCTGCAGATGTTGATTTATGATGGCCGGAGTGATGAAGATTGTCCTCCCTTGCACTGTGGCAGACAGTGCCTTCTCCCCATCCATAATGACCTCTTGGCAGGTCTTCCAGAATTCAAGCAAGTGATCCTCATATAGAGTAGGATCAATGGTCAGGGAGGTGAAGTAGTTTGACAGAGTCAAGAATTGGCAAATCTCTGAGAAACTTGCATCTTTCTCAGAGCTTAACAGAGCAACTTGATTATGTTGCCTGTGAAGTTGCATGGAGAAATCAGGGTTGTTTCTGCGGTTAAGGTTGGCCATTTCAAAAGCTTAAGGGTGAAGAAAGGTAGAAAGCAAAGGCGGTTTAGAGAATTAGGTTAGAGAAACAGTAGAATTGAGGAAGATAGTGGGAAAGAGGGGGAACCGTTGGGTATTTATATGAAAAGGGATTTGAACCAAAGTTAATGAAAGAGGATAAACTTTGAAATCCGAAAGTCGGTCCCACCTCTGAAAAGGTAGTTTACTTTTGCTTAAAAAGTAGTTTTCTTGGAATTCGAAAAGCTTCCGAAGTTTATTTGTCTTCGGAAGTTTTGATTGAAAAAGCTTCCGAAGCTAAAATGGCTTCGGAAGATTTTCCTGAGAGTCTTGAAGATTTAAGCTTCGGAAGAGAAATAAACCCTTGAATGCTTTGTATAGAAATAAACAAAGCTTCCGAAGGTTAATTTTGCTTCGGAAGGAAAAGGTCCTTAAAAATAAATAAGTGTCTGAGATAAGAATTTTAAGCTTCGGAAGATGAATTTGACTTCTTCCGAAGGTAAAATCTCTTAGACAGTTATGTATTTTGAAGACATGTTTTTCTTCCGAAGATAAAATTTTATCTTCCGAAGTATCAAAAATTTTCAAGAATCTAAGGAAAGTCTTCAAAAAGAATTTTACATCCAAAGAAAACATGAGCTTATGAAAGTGATGAACTAGACAACTTAGGACACACATATTTTAAGAAGAAATAATTAGAATTAGTTTTAATAAAAAGTCTACTCAAAGTTAATCATCCCAATAGCTGATATCAGTTACTTAAATCTCTGTTCATCAAAAGCTTTTGTGAACAGATCAGCATATTGTTCATCTGTATGAACTTTGACAAAAATGGGCTTCTTTTGTCTCAAATCTCAGACAGAATGGAATGCTAGCAAAGTTGGACATAAATGATTTCATTCTAAAGCTGAGAGAGGAAGCACTGAGGATGAAGTACAGAGCTCAAAAGTCTTCGTATACTCAGAATCCAGCACTGTACAATGCGACTCCACAAGTGAAGACGTCTGGAGCACCACTTCAGACAGCTTTTGAGGACCGTTTAAGGGCTTTAACACAATTACAACACAACAACACAATGATGAGATTAACTAAACTCTAATCAGACAGTGAACTAGGAAACCAAAGTGATACAAAGAACACAAGTAAAGCAAGAGACAGAACAAGAGAGTATGGGTTTCAAGGAGGCAGTATATTGCTTTCTCAAGTTCTTTTACAAGTGTTACAAAGCATAAAGAAAAGATACAAGAACTTGAAATACTTATACTACAACCTACAGCCGGCTATACTTTGAAAGCCAGCTGGATACAATTGACTAGACACTAACAAAATCAATTGTAGGATCAAAAGGCATATCTGCCTTTTGACCTTGTGACTATGACATGCCATAGCTCACATCCTTATACAATACAAAAAGGATAAAGTACATAAAGTGGAAAGTTGAAGACTCAAGACCTCAATGTACAGTTACCAAAAGCAAGGCCCTTTTCACCAACTCATGTAAGTTGGTGACTTTACAGAGATGCAGCGGAAAAGGTGCTTTATGGAACAGTACATCAGATAAAGCATGTGTACTAAAAGTCTTCGGAAGAAATCTGTCTTCATAGGTTGAAGCTTCGGAAGACTTTGTCTTTGAAGCTTCGAAAGACTTCATGTTTGGCTTCGGAAGATATTGGTCTTGGCTTCGGAAGATTTTACACTTAGAGTATTTTCTAATGCTTTGTGTAAAACTTCCGAAGCATTCTTCACATCAGTACTTAGTGCATGTTGCTGAGACACTTAGGCTGTTTTGGGTTGCATCAGACTTCAGGAATCCTTACAGCTTTGTGTCAAGCTCATCTAGTCCACCACAAGCCTCTACTTCAGGGTCAGAAACGTCAGGGTCGTCAGTACCCAATACATTGCATCTGAAGCAAATGCTACAAGACTGAAGACCGAGAATCTCGGTAATGTGATTTAGTAGTAGCAAGAGATCACATGGATCTCTTAGCAGCAGTAGTCCACTCCTATGATGGACTTGTTGCTGGGAAAATTGGAAACTGCCATCTAGCAGACGAGGACTACGAGCAGGTAGATGAGACGGAGCTGGAGAGGATGGATATAATGTGGGCCTTAGCAAGTGCTGTCCGAAGAGCTAAGAAGTTTGTGAAGAAGACCGGACAAAACTTGGTTGCTACTAAGGACACTACTTTTGGTTTTGACAAGAGCAAGGTGACCTGTTTCAACTGTGGAGAAAAAGGGCATTTCAAACGAGAGTGTGTGAAGCCCGAGAAAACTGGAAACGGGAATCCATTCTCGTCCTTCACTCGTCAAGATAAGCCAACTAGCAGTCCTACTTCATCAAGCAAGGATCCAAAAGCCTTGACTCCTCATGATGATGAGGGACAGGACTGGAGTTTTCGGTTTGTCTCTCCGGGAGAATCCAATATTGCTAGTGTGGAAGACTTAGATGATGATTCCGCGAGTGAAGGTGATATTGCAGTGGAACTCGCGATGTCAAACATTGAAGAGACTGCAACTAAGGTCAACTACAAGCCTGAAGAAGGGACAACTACAACAAAGTCAGAATCACCAGAACCAGAAACATCAGACACTGCTTTGATGGCTGATTCATCAGAACCTCCTCAGGGTGTTCGCTACAGTGCTGAAACCAACACATGGATTGTAGATAGCGGAGCATCCATGCACATGACAGGGAACAGGGCACTCTTATCAAATGTCAAACAAATAAAAGGAGGGCATGTTTCCTTTGGTGGTAACAAAGGAGGTTATATCACAGCTCAAGGGGAAGTGGGAAATCAGAAAGTTAAGTTTGATAAAGTGAACTACGTTCAACAACTTCAAAACAACTTGCTTTCTGTTTCCCAAATATGTGACAAAGGATTTAAGGTTGTATTCGACAACAAGAAGTGTTATGTCCTGAAAAAGGACTATGTGATTCCGGAGGACCAAATTTTGATGACAGCTTCAAGATATAAAGATCTTTATGTTTTGGATCTTTCAACGGCTTCCACAATGGATCATGAAGTTCAGTGCTTCTTATCAAAAGCTACTGAGAAGGACTCCATCTCCTGGCATAGGAGAATGGGACATATTAATCAACGGAAGATGAATCACCTGATCCAGAATGATCTAGTGAGAGGAGTTAACGTCAAAAATTTCCAACTTCCGGATTTCTGTGTGGCATGCAAGAAAGGCAAACAGACGAAGAAGTCTCATAAGGAAAAGAAAGTTCATTCCATCGAGCTTCCTTTGGAACTTCTTCACATGGATCTATTTGGTCCAGTCAGTACAAAAAGCATTGCAGGCGACTTGTACTACTATGTGGTTACTGATGACTATTCAAGATTCTCTTGGGTAATGCTTCTGAAGTCCAAATCAGAAACATTTGAGTCTTTCAAGGAATTAATAACTACACTGGAGTCTCTCTACAAGCTGAAGGTAAGACAGGTACGCTCAGACAACGGAACCGAGTTCAAGAATCAGTGGATGGAGGCTTACTGCAAGGAAAAGGGAATTGTGCACCAGTTCACTTCTACCTACACGCCTTAGATGAATGGTGTTGCTGAGAGAAAGAATCACAGCTTGATAGAGACAACACGGACAATGCTAGCAGACTCGTAACTGCCTATCCAATTATGAAATGAGGTAGTGGCAAATGCGTGTTACACGTTAAATCGAGTTCTGGTAGTCAAACGCCATGGCAAGACATGTTACGAGTTACTACAACGACGTAAACCTAATCTAGAGTATCTCGAACCATTTGGCGCACCGTGCACCCTACTGAAGAAGACTCAAGAGGGAAAATTCAGCGAGAAGGCTGAAGAAGGTATCTTCCTAGGATACAACATACCGAACAAGAGAGTTTACAACAACTCAACGGGTCTAGTAGAAGTGTGGTGTAATGTTGATGTTCAGAGATACACCACACCACCTACTGGAAAAGGACCCGCTTACTTTTTCGACTATGATGGATTCTTCAAGTCCTTCAACATACCTATCTCCACTTCTGACGAAGAGTTAGCAACAAGGATGATGTATGATGTATTGAACTCACCATCACTAGATTCAACATCATCTGGTTCACAAGGTGACTCGACTCACCACTCAGGGGGAGCACTAGAAGCAAGTGACTCCTCCTCAGAAGATGAAGCTGTGGAAAATGACCAGAACAATCAGGAGGGACAGGTTCCAATTCCTGCAAGTCCACAAGCATCTAAAAGTGATGCCTCTTCGACTTCGGAACCTCAAACTCCTACTACCTCAGATACAGAACCAAATGTTCATAATCTTGACTCTGAGGTAGTTGTTCCCACCACTCCAGGATCACGTCTAAATGTCTATCATCCCCTAGACAATGTCATTGGGGATGTCAAATCAGGAATGCAGACCATAAATCAGCTATACTCAGTCGATTATGCCTCGGTAATGGAAAAAGGATACATTCACGACGGTGCTTATCGTTGTTTTGTCTCGCAGGTTGAGCCAAAATACGTCAGTGAAGCACTGAATGATGAGGCATGGGTGAGTGCCATGCAAGAAGAACTTCTTCAGTTCAAGAAGTTAGGCGTATGGACTCTGGTGGATAGACCTAAAGGTGCTAAGGTCATTGGCACCAAATAGGTTTTGAAATGCAAGAAGGATGACCAAGGCGTCATTATCAGGAACAAGGCTCGACTTGTAGTTCAAGGATTTCGACAAGTCGAGGGCATAGATTACAATGAAGTGTTTGCACCCGTGGCAAGAATAGAAGCAATCCGCATCTTTCTTGCCTATGCATCAGATATGAAGATTAAAGTTTATCAATTGGATGTGAAGAGTGCATTCCTTCATGGTGAAATTCGAGAGACAGTGTACGTCAGTCAACCTGAGGGATTTGAAGATCCATATCATCGGGACAGAGTTTACAAACTCGACAAGGCTTTATACGGGCTTCATCAAGCTCCAAGGGCCTGGTATGAGAAACTCTCAACTCACCTTGTGAAACATGGATTTCGCAGAGGTGTTATTGATTGCACACTGTTTATCAAAGAGAAAGATGGTGATTTGCTGCTTGTTCAAATCTATGTGATGATATCATCTTCGGATCAAAGAATGAAGATTTATGTAAAGAGTTTGAAGCAGTAATGAAGGCTGAATTTGAGATAAGTGCCATGGGAGAGATGAAATTCTTTCTCAGGTTATAGGTGGATCAGGCACCAAAAGGAATTTTCCTACATCAGACCAAGTATGTAGGAGACATTCTTAGTCGGTTTGACATTGAGAATGCTTCTGCAGCTGGGACTCCACTTGCTACAAACCATGATATAGCACCCGATGAAAATGGTGATCTGGTCGATGCAACCATGTACCGAGGAATGATTGGATCTCTCATGTACCTCACTGCCTCAATACCTGACATCATGTATGCTACATGTCTATGTTCAAGATATCAGGCTAAGCCAAAGGTTAACCATCTGATTGGGGTCAAAAGGATATTTCGGTATTTGAAGGGTACTCCAACACTTGGGTTGTGGTATCCTCATGATGATGACTTTGAGCTCATGGCGTATAGTGACTCGGATTACGGTGGCTGCAAGATGAATTACAAGTCTACATCAGCAGGGTGTCAATTCTTTGGGAGGAGATTAGTGACATGGCAGTGTAAGAAGCAGACCTCGGTTGCATTGTCAACCTGTGAAGCCGAATACGTTGCTGCTGCAAGTTGCTGTTCACAAATCATTTGGATTTAACAGCAAATGCGGGACTACGGTTTAAATTTCTCTTCTACTCCTAATTTTGTTGATAACTCTGCTGCAATTGCAGTAACTAAAAATCCGGTACAACATCCTAAGACCAAACACATCGGCATAAAATATCATTTTATACGTGACTGCTTTGAAAAGAATTTAATCGATGTGGTAAAAATAAACACTGATTTTCAATGCGCTGACCTCTATACAAAGGCTTTTGACAAACCACGTTTTCTATATTTGTTAGAGGTCAACAGCGTTAAAAGGAAAAGTGATGTCATTCCAGATGATGACCATGTGTAGTCCGATGCATTTAGTCTTATTTTTCTATTTTTTTATTTTTTCTTTTTATTTAATTCCTTTATTTATTCTATTTTCTGTTTAAATTAAATACATGTTATTTAGCTGTCTATTAAAATCCTAAAGAAAAGTAAATCGGTTACGGTTTTAGAATTTTAGAGGGAGAATAGGTCAGCCAGTAACATTAAAAAAAACGAGGGAGAAGGAGAGGCTAGCTGATAGAAAGTTGACCGTATCTGTAATACTGATTCAAATACTTCGGAAAATGATAGTACACAGGAACAAATCAAGTGGGACTTTAAAAGTTTAAATTAGATAAGATGCCAAATTCAAAATAGAAGTCTGTGTAGTCTAAGCAATATAAAAGGAAAAATGATAGCAAAACTGGTTACTACTAAGGTAACACAACGAAAGTAGACCTAGAGGTTGCTAGACCACAGATGATATGTCGGTAGATTCAACACAATAGATGATTAGACCTGGTTGGTGATCTCAAGATGAAACTAAGTTGTTCAACTAACTGTGGGTTCCCATCTTATCACTGGTTAACACAATCAACAATATTCCAATAAGGGGTGACGAGCAAATAAACGCCACAAATGTGAGCGGACGACCAAAAATAGAGCAAAGCACGAAAAAAATGAAAAGCGAACGCTATCAAGCTAATAACTTATGTTGTTGGTGCGTTATGTGCAAAAGAAAAAAAAAGATGCTCTAACAAGAAGATAGGTTGTGTGCCTCTCTGCTGTGCGATGGCACTAACATGAGGATAAGCATAACCTAGATATTCTTGAATTCATTGTTGTTTGCCGCCTTTCTGCTGTGCGATGGCACTGACCTGAGGATTGGCTTCTCTTTGAAAGCTCTAAGAATAGTCTCTTCTTGTCAAAATACCCGTAGACCGCTCAAAAGCTCCTGAGGAATGTTGATTACCACATAAGCGTGGGATCCACAAATGTTGGTTGAAATAATTAAACCTTAAACTATCACCAGTCAGTGTCAAAAATATATGTATGGATTTAAGAGGACCAGCATACTGACAATCATCGTGGCTACAATTCTTGAAAGTCCAAATCAATGTGGGGATCTAATAGTACCAGTATGATTTCCTAAATTTGCTAACGACTCTAGATGTAAAACAAGAAGTGTGCATCAAAAGGTTTTTGATAAGATGTCCCAACTAACTTGACTTGCCTGTATGATTCCAAATTGAATCGGTCCAGTTATGGTCAAAATAAATTGAAGCTGCCTATTCCGGAACCGAATCCAGTAAAAACAAGTTTAGTTTTGTACTTCAGCTTAAGTCTTTTATTTTATTTAAATTTAGTCAATTCAGTTTGTTTAATATCGGACTACATCATGGAATTCAGTAAGGGAGTAAATCATCTAAAAGGGTCATGTCTGAGGTGACCACATGTGTTTTCAAAAGGTAAATGGGTCACGTCTGAGGTGACAAAGTGTTTAAAAAGGATCACGTCTGAGGTGATCAAATGTTTTTCAAGTTAAAATGATCATGTCTGAGATGATCAAATGTTCATAATGCTAATTCAACAGTTTAAAAGGGTTTAAATGTCAAATGGTCATAAAGGCAGAAAATTTCATGAGTATGACCCATTCGCACGAATGGACCATACTCATGCCTTTTATAGCCGAATGGACATGAGTATGGACCATTCAACCGAATGGCTTATACGAACGAGCCATTCGGCCGATTGAGAGTGAGCGAATGAACAAGTCGCACGACTGAACTCTAGTCGGACAACTGAAGGTTAGCGACTGATCCAATCGCACGACTGAGGTCCATTCGCCCGAATGAAATGAGCGAATGAGTCTAGTCGTACGATTGAATTCAGGTTTAGTATAAATAGAGGGGGAGTCGGTCGCAGAGACTCATCACTCCCAAATTAGCCCTGTTGGAGCTGTAAAAGATAGTCTATATTATCAACACAGTGAAAGTCAACCAAAGTCAACGTCACGGTCAAAGTCAACAAAAGTCAAACCCGACACGTTCGAGACGAGGAACCGAGACGAGACGTTGAAGATTTAGATGACTAGGAGTTTTATTGTAATAAATATATTTTGTATGAACAAAATATATTTTACTTTCTTTGAGTCATGTTTTAGTCTAAATATATAGTCTAGGGGGTTATGTGGAAATATGCAAACTTAAACTAGACTATAAATAGCCTTATTGTAATTAGAATTAGGTTAATGGTGGCATGATCAATTGATTGAGGGTTTTACTTGAAAACAATATTATTAGCAATCAAGAGAGATCAAAGGGGTTTTATTGTGATTACCTTTGTTTGATCTATAATTCTTCATGATTTGATTCAAGTTTGATTCTCCAGGATCAACAATTTGGTATCAGAGCCATTTTGGATCAAATTCACTGAAGATTTGAAGATTTTTTAGAGAGAGAAGTTGAGGTTTTGGTTGTTTTTGTTCAATATCAAGTTTTCATAAAGATCGTATCAGATTTGAGTGTTATTGATATGGAAATTGATTGAAGTTTGCTTGTTATTGGTTGGGAAAGCTCTGTTAATCATCAGATTTCAAATCCATTGAGATTTGGGCGATTTCAGATTGATTTCGTGTTGAAAAAGCTTTTCAGCTTTGTCCAGCGAAACTACGAGTTCTTCCAGCGAAACTGCATGTTCTTTCAGCGAAACTACAAGTGTTTTACACTTTGTAGTTAATTTCAGCATCTCAGCGAAAGTAGTAATCTTGGTCGAAAGTTCAACAGTACTTGTGTGCATATTACAAGCGAAATTGCTGTCGAAAGTATCTTTGAACGAAAGTTCAAGCTTGTTTTGTGTGAAATTGTCGGCGAAACTAAGCAGTCTAAAGCATTTGGCTAGCGAAACTGCTGCCGAAATTGCCAGCGAAAATACTATCGGCTCAACGAAACTAGAGTTCTCAGCGAAACTAGCTCTGCGAAACTATAATTTCGGCGAAACCATCATTTCTTCAGCGAAATTCGAATGTTAAAGATGACTTTTTCCCTTTAGTTGGGATTAATTGAGTTCATCCCGATAAAGAAATTTTCATCGATTTTGCAAGATTGTCTAGCGTGACATTTAAAAAGAATATATTTTTCCCGGGGGAGAATTATTCAAAAAATTTGGGAAAAATATTTTTGGGGCGTTTAATTGTTCAAAATTTTTTATAAAATGTCATCTTCGGAAGATTTTAACTCAGATAATCTCACAATGGCACAAAGCCGGTTTGACTCTTTTGCAGGTACAAAGAAAGAAAAATTGTCAGATTTAATTGATCGATTTTTAAAAGTGGCAAATAATCTAAAGAAGCATGTTCCAGATCTCAGTAATCATGAACAAATTCAAAAGCTTCTTGACTCTCTTCCGTCTGTATGGAATCATCAAGTTAAAATGCTGAAGCAAGAAAGAGGTTATGTCGACACAAAACTTATGGATATGATCAATAGACTAAAATCTCTCGAGCTGGATATCCAAAGAAATGAATTTCAACAAGCCATGTTCCCACATCAAACTAACGCGCTTAATACTGATCTTGTCTCTTCTGTAACAAGCATACTTGATTACAAAATAGAGATGATTGAAAAGTTGAAGTTTTTGAGAACTGATTCGGATTTAAATTTTGAATCCAGAGAAACTGTTGAAGAGAACTATGAAGCTCTGAGAGTCGATAATGACACTAAACCGGAGTCTGTGAGAACTGATGATGATAAGGTTGGAAAAGCTGATAAAAGAAAGAAAGAATTTGAGGTTGAAGAGATGCTGAAGGTCAAAGAAGAGGAACAACAAGAAATCACAAGGGTATTGCGGAACGAAAGAATCGCACTCTCGTGGAAGCTGCTCGTACAATGCTGATGAATCTTCATTAGCCATTATTTTCTGGGCTGAAGCTGTCAATTGTGCATCTTATGTTCTAAACACGGTGTTAATTGTGAAAGATAAAGTGAAGACTCCTTTTGAACTTTTTCATAAGAGAAAGCCTCTAATTGATTTCTTTCAACCATTTGGTTGTTCTTGTACTCTTTTGAATACTCAATCTCAAAAGACAAAGTTTGGTGCCGTTTCTGACGAGTGTTATTTTGTTGGATATTCTTCTTCACAAAAGGCGTACCGGGTGTATAGGGTGTATAACAAGAGAACACGTATTGTTCAAGAGTCTTTCTATGTTGATTGGCAGGAATCCAATCCTTCTGAAGTTAAATCTGAACCTGCATGGTTAATTAACTCCGATACGGTGTTCAATTCGTTTAATCTGCCAGTTTTCGATGATGATACATCAATTCCAAATACTCAAACAAATATTATTTCATCATCTCCATCGTCTGTTCAATCCACCACGTTAGTAAATGATGCTGTTTCAACTGATGTTAGTTCTTCGTCTCCAATGACTGATCAGGCACCATCATCTGATTCTGCACCTCCTACATCTTCTCCTTTACCTGATCTAACACCTATCATTGATTCACCTTCATCTAATCTTTCACCGGCTATGAGCGATACTTCTTCAACCATCTTTCCTTCTTTAAGTGATTATAAAACTCTGAAAGATCATCCACTTGACAATGTGATTGGATCTGTTTCTGATGGTGTTCGCACGCGAAGTCAATCTGGTCTAATTAATGTTTGTCTTTTCTCATGCTTCATCTCTCAAATTGTCCTGAAAAATGTTCATGCTGCTCTACAAGATCCTTGTTGGGTAGAGTCTATGCAATTGGAACTTCAACAGTTCAGAAAGCTTAAGGTTTGGACCTTAGTTAATTTACCTCCTAACAAATATCCAATTGGAACAAAATGGGTGTTTAAGAACAAACCAGATGATCGGGGAGTTGTGGTGCGTAACAAATCTAGACTTGTAGTGCAAGGCTTCGCTCAAGAAGAAGGGATTGATTATACAGAAGTCTTTGCTCCGGTTGCTCGTCTTGAAGCAATCAGAATATTTCTTGCTCATGCTGCTCATAAACAATTTAAAGTTTATCAGATGGTGTGAAGTGTGCTTTTCTCTACGGAGACATTGATGAGGAGATATATGTGTGTCAACCACCAGGTTTTGAAGATCCTGATTTTCCTGATAAAGTGTATAAGCTTGATAAATCTCTGTATGGTCTTCATCAAGCACCCAGAATCTGGTATGAGACCCTTACACAATATCTTCTAAGCAATGGTTTCTCTCGTGGTACCATCGATATGACTTTATTCAAAAGAGAGGTGAATGGTGAAATGATATTTGTCCAAGTGTACGTTGATGATATTATTTTTGGATCTACAAATTCTCAATTGTGTAGAGAGTTCGAAGAAGTTATGAGCCAAAGGTTTGAAATGAGTATGATGGGCGAAATGTGTTTCTTTCTTGGATTACAAGTTGAACAACATAAAGAAGGAATTCTTATTCATCAGGAGAAGTATATTAAAGATATTTTGAAGAAATTTAAGATGGATGATGCTTCTACAGAGATGACTCCCTTTACTGCTTAGACTTGTCTCACTCCGGATGAAAACGGAAAACCAGTTGATCCTCATCTTTTTAGATCTATGATTGGCTCTCTCATGTATCTTACTGCAAGTCGTCCTGATATCACTTTTGCTGTTGGTTACTGTGCTAGATATCAGTCGGCCCCAAAGGAATCTCATGAGAAAGCTGTCAAAAGAATATTTCGCTATCTCAAAGGATCATCTCGTTTAGGATTGTGGTATCCATATGGTGGGAATTTTGATTTACATGCTTACTCTGATAGTGATTCCAATGGTTGCAGGTTAAACAGAAAATCTGTGTCTGGCGGATGTCAATATTTGGGAAATTGTTTGGTATCCTGGCAGAGCAAGAAACAAACTACTGTTTCTCTTTCTAAAGGGGAAGCTGAATATATTGCTGCCTCAAGCTGTTGTTCTCAAGTTCTCTGGATCCAACACCAAATGATTGATTATGGGATTAATTTTCTCCATACACCTTTATTTTGTGACAATGAAGCTGCCATTGGAATTGCTAAAAATCCCATTCATCATTCCCGAACCAAGCATATCGAGACACGAATTCATGCGATTCGTGATGCTCAAGAAAAGGGTTTCATTGATATTATACCCATCGATACAAAAAATCAAAAAGCTGATCTTTTCACAAAAACATTTGATAAACCTCGTTTTTAAGAATTGATTTCTATGCTCGGGTTAATATCTTTTTAAAATTTCATTTTCTATTTCTTTGATTAAAAAAATAAAAAAAATTAATTAACTTATAATAATACAAATATGATTTACTGAAAATAAAAACTTGGGGGAGTAATTTCATAGTTCTGAGATCGGAATTTAACATGATGAGAAATGATTGTATATTCTCTAAGTATTTTTATATACATGACCGGTGCTTCAATGAGAAATGATAGTAACTGATACTGGATTCTGTTTCACATTATTTTTTAAAGAAAATTGATCAGATTCTTTAACGATATGCTTGATAGACTCAACTGACGAATAAAGTAGACAGCAGATTTATGATTAAATTAAACATCATGCTTAAGAATGTCTGGATTTACTCAATTGTTTTGGCTTGCATAAAAACTGAGTCCTGACAAAAATTGGATTGAGAATGAATCTTTCGTCCTTTTTTGCTTTGTTATGTCATCACCCTGAACCACAGCTGGTATATTTGGTGTTAAGGTGTCGTGTGTCTGTGCTTATCTCCTCTGCTGTACGTGAGTACTGACCTGGAGTGATAATCTCCTCTGCTGTACGATAGTACTGACCTGGAGCTCTCATCAGCACATGTTTAAATGGTTATCTCCTCTGTTATACGTGAGTATAGATCTGGATCTCTCACCATTTTGATATAATTATGTCAAATCATCTTATCGATGAGTTTCTTTCAAAATGAAATATTCTGTTTATAATCATTTGCACACTAACGCACAAGCCTTGTTCTATGAAGATTGATTCAAAATTCAAGAAATCCTGAGGTTGGGTGAGGGTTTTTACCAAATGATTGTGGGGTCCTAACATTCTAAAGCATCTAATTGAACCTTAAACGAATCATAAGCTGTTTGTTGAAAAAGGATAAGGCATGAGTTTAAGTGGACAATTATATCAGCAATCGTTTTTGATTTGTTCTAATTTCAGTTGTTTCTGTGTAGATTGTGATCAGATCTTGTATTCAGTATGATCTCATTGCTGGTAGATGATTTTTGATCATCTTTATGTTCATAAATATCTAGAGAATGTGATATCTGATTAATTTAGATCTCATTATGTGATGAGCTTCTTGTTAATTAAATAAAAAAAACAAAAAAAAAATATAAAATAAAATATAATAAAAAAAAATATTGGTGGCGAAATTATTCTTTCGCTAATTGTTTCGCAAAGCGAAACTGCAATCTCGCTAGGTTTGCTAATTAGTTGTTAACTAGTTATCTCTTAGCGAAATTACAGTTTCACTGGGCGAAACTGTAAATTTGCCCGGCGAATTTATAGTTTCGCTAACAGCGAAACTATTTGCTATTTAAGTCGTTTTTGCGAAAATTTTCTCATAATTTCGCAAAACCGTTCTGTGTAGTTCTTAGGGTTTCTCCGTGACTTTATTTGGCGATTTTGCTTTGTGATTGTGTTTTGGACTGATTATTAGTGTTATTTGCTTCGCATGTGAGTTTCGAACCTTGTAACATCCTTTAATCTGGTTAAAATCATCTCCATTTAAGTGATTTGGATTGTGACTCTTCGGTGGGTTCGCTGTTCATCCAGCGAAACTACTGATTCTTCTGCGAAACTGAACGAAAGTTCTCATCTTTTCAGCGAAACTGTAAAGTTATGCTGTCCGGGCGAACTTAACAGTTTCGCCAAATAATCTTTAGTTTCGCAGTGTCTGGTCTTAAACTTGCACAGTTTCGCTTAATCATGTTTTCTTGTGAACAGCGAAACTAATTTTAGAACAACGAAACTAATTTGTTACAACGAAACTATGTTTGTGCTTGGAGAAATTAATTGCGAAACTTCTTTAATCTATCCTCACCTTGTCGAAATTGCTTTTTGTTCTGCGAAAATAACATGTTTCAATGAGCGAAATTATTGTTTCGCTTGTCAAAACTGTTAGTTTTCATTGTCGAAACTGCTTTTGGTCAGCGAAACTATCATGTCTTAGTGAGCGAAACTATTGCCAAAACTGCTAGTTTCTTTTGTTTTAGTATTATTTTCTTATTTTCATGATTTCTCATTCAAATTTAATTGTTTTCCTTCTCAGGTTATCATGGCAAATCTCAAATTTGATGAGAGGAATAACATCACAGCTATTTTAGATGATACTCTCCCGAAGGCAGCTGGATTTCGTGATTGTATCAGATGGATTCAGAGATCACCTATAGCCTATGCTATATCTCACTCGCCTACTATTTATGATCATCATATTAGAGATTTTTGGCGATCAGCAGAATACAATACTAGAGGAGATGTACAGAGAATCACTGCCAAAGTTATTGATCATGATGTGACGATTACTGCTGAGAGTGTTTCGAGGATTCTTAGACTTGATGATGATTCTGGAGATGAAGTAGCTATGACAGAGTCTGAAGTGTTTCAAGCTTTCAGAAGAATGGGGTATGAGGGACCAGCTTTTGGTTCAAGGAAAGAGATCAAGAAGTCTTTCTTATCTAAAGAATGGAGATATATCGCTCATGTTTTTATTATGTGTCTAGATCACCGTAAAGGTGGATCTGATGGACTTAATCTTGATTGGGCTAAAGCTATGGTGCTGTGCTGTAAAGGGGAGAAGGCCAACATAGCTAGATTGATTTTTGCATGTATGGCAGAGAATGTGATGGCTGTAAAGAAAGACAAATGGCTGTTATACCCTCGCTTTCTTCAGATGATTTTTGATGATCTTATACCTGATGTTCCAAAGCATGGTGAAATCAAGAGACTGGTGCAGATGAATCCTCGCATTTTTGCTGATTGCTGTGCTATTCGCCACGACTTTAGTGGTAAAATTACCCATCTTTGGGAAAATATGTATCCTCCAGAGCGCTGGAATTATATTAGACGGGTGGATGAGTCTGAGAGTAAAAGAGCTGAAGAAACAAGAGTACAACAAGCTGATGCTACTAAGAAAAGGAAGAGATATGCTAAAGAAAAAGATTATGATTTTGAAGAGGATATTGATGCACAAGCTGAAGAGATCAGGGTAGAGAAAGAAAGGAGGTTTAAGAAGAAAACTGATTTTGCTGAGCCTGAACGGAGAACCAAACATAGACATGAGGGATTTACAGCCAGAAGAGAGGCTAGTGAAAATCTTGATGAGGATGTGATACGTAATCTAAATACTTCGTTGGCAAATGAGCTGAGTATGATTAAGAGTAAACTTACGAATCAGGAGATCAGAGAAAGACAGAAGGATGAGGTGATTGAGGAAATGCAGAGAATGTTAGTTGACCAAAACAAACTAATTAAGAAGTTGTTTGAGGAGATTACACAAATGAAAGCTGCAGCCGGCCTACCTAGTCAACTGACTCAATCTGAGTTAGATGATTTGACTGATATATCAAAGTACTCATTTTTGAATGTGGGTACTTCATCTAAGGTAGGAGAGGGTACTTCTGGAGCAGCAACTACTGGTGAAGGAGAACAGGAAATACCAAGAGAGGATGTTGGAAGGAATGATGAAGAAGATATTGTTGAGGCTGGGTTTGTAAACTTGCAGTTTGATTTTGACAAAGATATTGTTGGTGAAGAAGTTGTTGTTACAGCTACCAATGAAGGAGTATCTGATAGAGGGAAAGGGTTGGTTGATGAAGAGGAGGAAGATGAACAACTGATAGACTATGATTCAGAACCAGAGTTTTATGAAGTTGATGAGCGACCACTGATTTATGTTGCTAAGAAGGGTGAAGATGATGATGATGTTTTTGAAATGGATAAGAATGATTGGTTGGTCAAAGAGAAGGAGGTGGAGGAAATTACTCCTTTATTTCAAAATCTGGAGGTATTAAGTAGGAAGGAAGCAGATAAGAAAATCATAAGCTGGTGCTACAATCCCAGTTTAAAGATGTTCATGATCAAGAGACGAGGGGGAAATATCAGCTATATGCTTAAGAGGAAGGCTTTTAAGACCTTGCCCAAATGGGATTTGAGACGTTTGGCAACTTTACCTTTGATCAATGCTCACTTAAGTGAAAGAGCAGCATTTCTTGAGAAGGAAATCAAAAATGGACTTACTGATAATTTTGAGTCTTTTGGATATATGAAAGCTGAAAGAAAAAGGTCAAAGAAGGATAAAGATTGGGAGACAGGAAAAGGAAGGATTGTACTAAGAGTCAAACCTCCAAAGACTGTAAATCGGGTAAGATTGGCTGATCCTCTTCCCCAACAACTACAGGACTTTGAGAAGTGGTTTTATTACAACAATACAGGAGAGGCGGTGATTAGAGTCAAACATGGAAAAGAGTTCAGAGTGTTTGATCCGATGGAATTATTTAGTTTTTGTGATGAAGACCTCTTGGTATTATGTGAAAATCACATTAAAGCTGGGGCTGGAGAGGAAACTAGAAAAGAAGCTAGTTTGTTCATGAATGTTGCAAACAAGATAAGGGGAGTAAGGTCAGAGGTCAAGAAACTAGGTGAAAGGGTGAGAGCTCGGGATGATTTTGCTATGGATGTTCAAGATTTGACCAGGCAGTTTGCAAAGGCTAGTGGTCATTCTGAAGAAGCTAGTGATGCAGGAAAGAACCTTGGAGGATCAGTGGCTGAAGCTTCTGAAGATGTTGCTGCAGGAGGTGATGAAGATAGATCAACAACAGCAGAGGAAACTGGAGCTGACAAGTCAAATCAAGACAAGTGAAGATAGTGAGATCCAACCTAGGGGGAGTATTGAAGATCATGTTTAGGTTGGACTCACTTTAGTATAGTTGTTTACTTTACATTGTAATAGGACTTTTGTTAGTTTCCCTTTGTATGTTCTTAGTAATGTGTAGTTTTGGCAGTCCAGCGAAACTGTGAGCGAATCTATACATTCGCTCACAGTTTGCTGTTCAAGTTTACCCGGCGAACTTGTGTTCTGCCGGGCGAAACTATAGTTTCGGCATGACAGTTTCGCTGGTAGCGAAACTGTCAGCGAAACTATAATTGCTATATATACTTTTGTCAATTCTCTTTGTAAGGGAAGCTTGCAAAACCTTAATTGTGGATCATTGTTGCAAGTTACCAATTCTAAGCAGTTTTCACACAGATATACTATTGTGCTTGATGTTATTGATTGCTATTGTTCATTTGATTATCAAATATATGTTAGAATTCTCTTCTATCTTCTCAATTGTTGTTGTTTAGCATGGATGTTAGATATTGAGCAATTCATCACTTCAATTGTACTGTTTTTCGATCACATGGACCAACAAGCCCTTAGTCGCACGACACGTCGTTAATCTGCCAAATTTTTGGTTGATCATTATAAATCATTGATTGTTGTGTACTCACTATCTGCATTGATTATACAGGTATATTGCGGTGCAAATCCATCACGATTTCACTCAATTTGAGTCCAAATATGGACAATCGGACCTATCTAAGAACCGAAAACTTGTTTGGACAAATAACCTAACAAAACTAAGTACAATATTGAAATCAAAGTTAATAGGTGCTAAATAGAGTGATTGCGAGTCTAATGAACCAGAACACGATGTCTAATCTTAAAATTTTGGTCAAAAAATTGAATTTGAATTGAACTGCCAGACTATCATGCGAATGGACAGGTTGATAAACTTCAGTCGCACGACTGAGGTGTGCGAACGGCTAAACCGCACGACTGAACCATGCGTATGAGTTCAAGCACACGACTGGTGTATACGCATGAGTTTGCATACGTATGAGACGCTCAGTCGTACGCATGAGGTCATTCGCACTACTGGATCTCAGTCGCACTGCTCATTCGCACGACTTGATCTCAGTCGCACAGTCTCATTCGCATGACAGAAAATAATATTTTCAAGTCCAAGTGATTCAAGATATTATTAATCAACGGATACTAATGTTTATATTCATTGTGTAACAGATGGCGAGTCGGTGGACTATGAGCACTAAGCACAACATTTGTGCTCATCTGGATCTGACATCGAGAAATGCTTCAGAGTTTTCTGGCATTATCTCATTTCTGAGGAGATCAAGGATCTCTCATGCTATATCTACTCCGTGTACACCGTATCGCTCCATTCAGCAGGCCTTCTGGGAAGGCGCAGTTGTTGATAGATCTTCAGCGCCTCATCGCATCAGGAGTACTATTTTTGGAGAGGCCATTGAGATCACTGAGGATGATCTCAGGATGGTGTTGCAGTTTGGGGATGATGTTGACTGTCCTACTAGACTACACCCCCTTACTGTCCGAGGATGTTTCTTGCGAGCTAAGTACTCTGGGGACATCAACGTAGGGGTGCTCAACAAGAGCAACCTGTGCCCCCAGTTCAAGTACCTCGCACATGTGCTGTTGAAGTGCATAGCTTCTAGGAAGGGAGGATTTGATGAGCTGTCAGATCAGATCCAAAACGCATATGCAGCGTTGGTGCTGAACCACCCGTTCAGCTTCTCCAGGATGATCTTCACCTACTTGGTGGAGAACATTGAGGGGAAAACAAGGAGGGCTTCTGCATGTACCCTCGATTCATGCAGATGATTATTGACCAGAAGCTCCCTTCCTTGCCAAAGGAGAAGGAGGACGCGGTGGTACTCGAGGTGATGGACGATACCACCTTGGGTAGGATGAAGGTCTACAGGGGAAAGCAGGTGAAACCCCCCGTGAGACGACTGTTTGGACATTTGAGTAGAGTTGACTATGTTGGCGCCAGCGAAGAGGAAGTGGCATCACGATGATAGTGACTCAGACTCTGAGCCGATTGTGCTCCCTTCTGATGACTCGGATGACGATGACAGTGATGATGGTGGTGATACTGGTCCCACCCAGTCCAGGGCCACTCCTTCAGATGTTATATCACCATTATCCACCCATAGAGGAGCAGAGATAGCGGGATTTCATCAGGATTTTCAAGCTGATGAAGATGACGAGTCGGACGAGGAGCCGTTGACTCGGACGGTGGGCAGCAAGGTGGTTGCCACCTAGAGAGGGATCAGGGCGGTAGGTGGATGCCAGGGTGAGTCTGGGGAGGCTGTTACTGATCCGTCTTACACCCCAGACCAGCCCAGCAGCCAAGGGGGAGCATCTTCCTCGAAGGGAACGAGGTAAAAGAGGATGGCTCAGCCTCATGGAATGAAGAGTAAGAGAAGGAGATTCACCTTGATCACCACCACAGCCACCACCACAGCCACCACCATAGCTACCACCACCACTACCACACCCTCTACCACTGTCACCACACCACCCACCACTACATACATCCCATCTATCACCATATCTACCACACCCACTCCACCACCACTATCATCTATACCAACCCCAATCTTCACCACAGCTACCACCACCACTACCACACCCTTTACCACTGTCACCACCCACCCACCACTACATACATCCCATCTATCACCATATCTACCACACCCACTCCACCACCAATATCATCTATACCAACCCCAATCTTCACCACTGCCACCACCACCACTACTAGCTACCAAGCCGGCCCATCATCACGTCCCTCCCATACATCTGGATCACCTCTACCTCCCAGTGGGTTAGAGGAACAGCTCTCAGCACTAAACCGTATGGTGCTAAGGCTGTTGGCAGTCGATGACGAGAAGACAGCTCAGATTCGTCAGTTGGTAGATCTTACAGCTGCACAATCTCAACAGATTTCTCAGCAGGCTCAGCTGATTGAGCAGCAGGCACAACAGATGGCTGCTCAGAGCCAAGAGATTGCACAACTCCAGGAGCATAAAGTTCTATCAGCAAAGAAGTTAGAGGAGTTGGAGGATGCCAAAAAGACTATCATGCTCAAGCTCAAAGGAACTAAGGATGAGCCTCTGAAGATAAAAGAAAGGGATGGTGATGACGATGGTGATGACGATGATGATAAGGATGAGGAAGAGGATGAAGATGATGATAGTGATGATGATGAGGCAAATGCTAAAGAAAAGACAGGGGAAAGGGGAAATGATGATGATGATGAAGAAGGAGATGCAGCTGCATCTACCTCAGCTCAGGGTCAAGAGAGACGTTCAAAGAGAAATCAAGACCAACGAGCCTCGTCTTCTGCCTCACCTACTGATGAGCCTGCGATTTAGGACAAAAGTAATGATTAGACATTTATGTATTTGATAGCTTTTGTACTTGAATCATGTATTAAACTTCTGTACTTAATGTTTATATATATATTTAATGGGTTTCTGTTCTGATTATTAACTAATGATTGATGTGTTACATGTCTAAATCAAGCAGATCCAAACTTTCAGAGGGACGAATACGATATTGCTCCCCTTCAGTAGGTCAAGACGCAACTAACCATGATTCTTGATCTGCAAGGGATTGTCAGGAGATCAGTGAGTTACACCCCTGAAGAGGGGGAAATAATTCATGATCTTACAAATGAGCAACTGGCCGAAATGTTCAAGCTGAATCCTGATGAGATTATCAAGGATGCTCCAACCTTTGAATCAACCTGTAAGGCCCCGTTCCCGGGAAGCCTCACAGTTGGTTAATCATAGCATAAAATCGGTTTAATAATAAAACATTGCAGCGGAAATAATTAGACATTCATTTAAAACATAGAAATCATATTGTACTCATACACTTGTCCTTTAATTTCAAACAAAACTTGCTAATTGTTCTTAAATTACAATAAAGATTTCATAAGTAGGAATGCCATCCATAGCTCCCCAAGTAGCTCCGTGTGCCATCCTCAGCATCAGCACTTACCTGCCAACTATTATGCATAAAAGTCAGCTTCGCTGATCGAGTTCTAGTTTTAAATATTATAAGAAAATATAATCTTTATCCTTTATATAATGACCATGCGTACAACATAGAATATAACATTACTTGCATCATAATAAGCATGTTCATTATCTTTCATTCTTTCATTATCTTTCACTTTCATCATAAATGAGATTGCACAAAGCAAGAGCTCCATGTTGATTGACAACAAATGCCAATCCCTGTCGGTACACATGAAACAGTAGCTAACCCCCGACAGTTGATCCACACTGCAAGGCACATAGCCCGCTCATGAATACAGATCCATCATCATACATTAGACTCACATAAGTGAAGTCTATCATAGTGCTTGCAAGACTTTCCATCATCAAACGGGCCCGGGGGTAACATTCATTAAGTTTCACTTTTCTTTAATATCATCTTCCACTTTAATATATATAATACTTAACTTATTAAGTACACATCATGCCAAGTAAAATCATCGTAAAACATAACCGAACCGCCGCGGGACAGCGGGGGTTCGGGGGCGGCAGCCCCTGACAGCGGGGTCCTAGGGGCAGCAGCCCCTAGTGGGGTCCAAGGGCAACGCCCCTGGCTGGGGCCGGGCTGCCAGGTCAGCGCGAAAAATTTTTATAATTAAGGATTTATATAGCAAGTTTACTTATGGAAAAATCGTTCTTCCTGTTAAAACACCTTAAAATCTTGGTCATTTAAAAACGTAAATTTAGTATGCATAATAGCCCCAAAACATGGAAATACTTCTAAAATAGGGGATCTAGAACTCACCTGGATATCACGAATAACTTCTAAGCTAAGCTTACAAGGCTAGGATCTCTCTACACAGCCTGCAGAATAGCTAACACTTAAAGGGATTAATTTCTGCCTAAATTCGCTGCTAATTTCGCTGCAAGATCAGCAATTTCGCAGCTAGGTTCGCCAACAGTTTCGCTGCTAGTTTCACCAGCAGTTTCGCTGCTAGTTTCGCTAGCACCTTCGCTGGCAGTTTCGCTGGCATCTTCGCTGCCAGTTTTGCTGCCAGTTTCGCCCAACTTTCGTTGGAAAAACATGTCTGCGAAACTACCTGCGAAACAATAATTTCGCAGGAAGATCCACAGTTTCGCTGGTTGAATATGCAAATTCGCTGGATGAACACACAGTTTCGCAGATCGCATAAAAATTACGAACCAGTCCGTTTTTAACCCAAAATCATAACTTTTTACGTCCAATCCCTTAGTTTATCATCCATGAGGCTAAATCTAAGCTTTATACATGTTTTCATACGTAAAAATGTGACCTTTATGCGATTCTTTGCAACTTTTCAAAACCCAAAACCCTAGAATCCGGGTTTGATCTACAGAAGGGTTTAGAGGTCGATTCTTACCTGGATTTGTTGTTTCTTTCTTAGATCTTGATGCTCCAACACCCAGATCTTCAATCTCTTCACCTTAGAAGCTTCAAATCTTGAGTTTTCTCCACTTTCTCTCTCTACTTTCTCTCTTTACGAATTTGGTGGCTAGGGTTGTAATGAGGAAGATGAAGCTGGTTTTGGGTGCTTAAGGGCTGATTATGGGCCTTTAATCACTTAGGCTCTTGCCCATAAACCCAATTTGGCCCATAACCCATTTCCTTCTTTTATTAAATACCCATTATTTAAGCCCATTATCCTTAATGACTCGTTTCGACTTTTCGGGGTGTTACACAACCAGTGACGACGAGCTGAACGACATTGATGAGATAGAGATCGAGGATGTCACTGCAGAGCACTATCTAGAGTATGCTGACCAGGAGGGAAATATGGTTCCCAACCTGGGTGATTCGCTGGTCAGTGAAACATTTGAGATACTTGATAAAATGGAGCAAGTGTCAGAGAAAATAAAGGAACAAGCCCAAGCCTCAGACGCCGATGTTAACATCCGAAAGGCAGAATGGGCTGCATGTTTTGAGGAGATCTGAGCCCAACGCGCTGCTCCTAAACCGAATGTCTACACCAAGCTCTACAAAGTGAAGAAACATCACAAGGTGTCAGGCAAAATTATAGCGTGGGCCCATTTTGAGGATCTTAACGTATACGTGATAAAGAGAGAGAAGGGTATTGAGTACTTTAGATTCCCACATGATCTAAAGACTCTACCTGGTTTTGAGCTCAACCAGCTGGCCAGACTGAAGCTGCTATATGCTAACCCGAGAAAGATGCCAGGCTGGTTTGAGGCTGCATTAAAGAAAGAGTACCACACCAGATGGGTCAACTTCAAACCTCAACAACCTACGAGGTATATCCGAAGGTCTGAGGTTAATGCCATAACAGGAAAGCCTAGAATAATGCTGAAGTGGAGTCCTCCGCGCACCATGTCCAAGATCCCATTACGGGAAATGCCACACGACTTCACTCCACACTTCAAATGGTGGTACTATGATTAGAGGACAGGAGAGGCAGTCATAGTCTTAAACAAAGAAGGAAAAATGGATACTATCAGGGTATTTGACCCCCCGATGTGGCTCACAAACTTGTCTGCAAATGATTTCTACACATTATACAAGTGGCCACTATTCTATGACTCTCAAGATATTGTACAAGCTCTACAGTTTTAGAACGTTATAAGACTCTGCTTTGCATTTGAGATACACGCAGGAGTCACAAAAGAAGAGAAGTATAAAAAGTATGAAGAGGTAATGAAGAAGAAAGACATTAGATAGATCTAGGTTCAAGGGGAAGTTTGTTGATACATATGTACCTAGATATGGATCTTAATGTAATATGTCATTAATGTCTTACACTTATGTAATGCTTGGGTGATTAATAAAATGAGAATGTTTGGTTGTGAATTATAATGTTTAATATTTCATTAATGAGTTGTGTAATGTATATTGACTTGATTATATAGGTTTGTGATTGTTTGAATTGATACACATAATGTTATAATAATGAATGCATTCAAACTTGGTTAAGTGAAGTTCACATGCGTCCGACTGGACCATGCGCCCCAATAGTGGTCATGCATCCGAATGGCCATGCACTGAGTGTCTATGCGCCTAAACAGTCCATACACCTGAACAACTTCATGCGACTGACTCAGTCGCACGACTAAACACTCAGTCATGCGAATGGATCAACCGCATGGCTTAATCGCACGAATGAATCATGCTAATGGTTCAGTCGCACGAATGAGCAACCCTAACCTATAAATACCACCTAATTCGTGGAAAAACGTAACAATTGATATTACTTCGACTCCAGACGTACCCTAGCCGTCCAGAAACCTCCAAGAACCTGTTCCAAGTTCACAGATCGCACTAGATTGATTCTATATCTTTCTTAATGTTTAGATCCAATTCATAATTGATTCGACGTGCGTTCTCACTGATTGGATCACCAATCAAATAGGATTCCGCACTATTTGAGTTGGTATACACGTTAATCAGTTAGTATTTCGTGCAATACACAATCCTAACAATTAGACTTGAACAGGACCGGAATATCTTTATCACAAATCTGAGAGACACTCAACAGATTAAAAACGAGCTTTGGCTCATAATTGACTTTCTCTAATGTAAGTGATCCATTTGAGACCTCCCATTGACCAATCATTTTTCCACCTTTCTTGTCACCGGAAAACGCGACATATCCTCCATTGATGATGTGATAGTTTGTCAACAAGTCCTTCAGCCCTGTCATATGTCTGGAGCATCTATTATCAACATGCCAAACACTATTTACAGCTTTAGTGGATGACTCCTGCAAAAATTAGAATGAAAAGATTAACCAGTTGAAACAGGAACCCATGTTTGAACAACTTTAAGCTTTAGGACTTCTTGCAAAAGAAATTATTAACACGATGAGTTAATCTACTGCCAAAAGAATTCTTATGTACATGTCTGTGATGAAGCTCAGGACACTTTTTAACTACATGATCATCTTTACAACATCTGAAGCAATGAGATTTTAATCTAGGTCGATTATGCAACAAGTCAGGAATTTTATCTATACATATTTCCTTATTGCACTCAGATAATCTAGAATCAACATCACTATAAGTCTCATATATTTCTCTGATTCTGATGTTATCTTTTAAAGAATGGTTATCTACAAATGTTGATGTATTCTCATCTAAAGTACATGTGGTACTAGTACCACTTGTACTTGCACAAGAAGATGAAATTACCCTTTCATTGGATTGAGAAATATTAATTGGGGTAAATGATGGAATGGGATGAGAAAAGAATTTTTCAAAATAATTACTTTTAATTTTATCTTTACTCCCGATAACAGAATCATTCACCACATCTTTTACACAAGCATTAGAAACATCAACATTACATCTGAAATCGTTTAATAAAGAAGTAGAACCACTACTAGAACAATCAGAGTCAATGTCTAAGACAGACTTTTGGGAAACAAAAACAGAACTTAAACTAGAGTTATGATCTAAAACATAACGTTAAGGTGTAGGTGTACTAAAAATATTGCATCCAAGCCCACTAGTCGGTCCATAACCATACTCCTCACGCACGTCCTTAGAATTCACACCTTCTAAACCTGCAGACAAACTGTTAGTATCTGTTTGAATCAAATCATTTGAAGGGTGTGGAACATGCATAGGTGAATAACAATAAGTACTAGGAGGAGGATAAACCGAAGCAGTTTCGTAACCCAAACCTATTTTAATCATAGCCCCCCTTCGTGATTTACACAAATTGTCATGTTTCATTCTAGAAAATGTCCATTTATCAAGCTTTGACTGAAGTTTACTAGTTTCAAACTCAGCAAGTGCAACTCTTTCAATCAAAGTATTGATTTCAACATTTCTTTCTAAATCAATTATTTTTAAATGTTCATTTTCCTTTAAAGCCTCATTTAATTTAAGAAAATATTTTGACTCATTTATTTTAAGCTCTTCATTAATTCTTTTTAAATCCTCTTCGTTATCAAGCAACATAAGATTTGCTTTATATACACCAAATAACCTTATCTTGCAAGCTGAAGAACACATATCTTGTATTACCTCATATGGAAGGCCAATCACCACCTTCTCTGCTGCTAGGGCTTTTGCACATTGACACACCAGAGTACTCTTCTTGTTTTCCTCAATAATGGATGTAGCATCATTCTTTTCTTTGCCCTTCTATTATGTTTGTTCTTCAGCCAACTTCTCCTTCTTACCATCAACTTCTTCCAGATCACCAACTTTCAGATCTCCAGTCATATTCTCCTTCTCACTCTTACTTATCTCTTCAAAACTGACTTGTTTAACTTCCTCATCCAAAACACTCTCATGAACAACAACTTCACTTATAAATTCCTTAAAAAGATCAAACTCTTCTAACTTCTCTTCCTCTACTACAACCTCAGCAACAAGAGCTTCAGTTATTTCTTCTTTAGTTTCTTATGCTTCTGCACTCCAAACAGAGCCATTGTTTCAGATGGAATTAAGGGTTCGAAAAAGCTTTTGAGTTACCTTGATCTCTGATAGAGTTAATACCACCACCAAGTTGATCACAAGAGACATTTGTAGTCATTCCTCCTTGTCTTGATGCTTGCATAGGAGAGCTTGCAGCGGAAGTAAGCTGTAAGGCCCCGTTCCCGGGAAACCTCACAGTTGGTTAATCATAGCATAAAATCATTTTTAATAACCAAAACATTGCAGCGGAATTAAATAGACATTCATTTAAAACTTGGAAACCATATTGTACTCATACAATTGTCCTTCAATTGTAAATAAAACATATTACTTGTTCTTAAATTACAATAATAGATTTTATAAACAGAAATGCCATCCACTGCCATCCAAGTAGCTTCCCACCTTATGCCATCCTTAGCAGCATCATTTACCTGCCAACTATTATGCATAAAAGTCAGCTTTGCTGAGTGAGTTCTAGTTTTAAATAAATAAGAAAATATAAACTTTATCTTTCATATAATGACCACACATACATCATAATACATAACATTTCTTGCATCATAGTAAGCATGTTCATTATCTTTCATTCCTTCATTATCTTTCATTTTCATCATAAACAAGATTGCACAAAGCAAGAGCTCCATGTTGATCGACAACGAATGTCAATCCCTGTCGGTACACATCATCATGGTAGCTAACCCCCGACACTTGATCCATACTGCAAGGCACATAGCCCGCTCATGATTACGGATCAATCCATCAGACTCATGTAAGTGAAGTCGATCATAGTGATTGCAAGACTTTTCATCATCAAATGGGCCCGTGGGTAACATTCATTAAGTTTCACTTTTCATTAATATCATCTTCCACTTTAATATATAATATTTTACTGATAAACAACACAACATATCAAGTACATGCTATCATAAAAACATCACCGACCCGCCGCGAGACAGCGGGGGTTCGGGGGCAGCAGCCCCTGACAGCAGGGTCCTAGAGGCAGCAGCCCCTAGTGGGGTCCAAGGGGCAACACCGCTGGCCAGGGCCGGGCTGCCAGGTCAGCGCGAACAATTTTTATTTTTAAACATTTATGTAGTACATTTCCTTATAGAAAAATCGATCTTCGTGTTAAAACCTCATAAAATCTAGGTCATTTAAAAACGTATATTTAGTATACATAATAACCCTAAAACATGGAAAAACTTATAAACAGGAGATCTAGAACTCACCTGGATACTGTGAGTAACTTCTAAACTAAGCTTTCTTGGCTAGGATCACACTACACATCCTGGAGATAAGTTAAAACTTAAAGGGGTTAATTTCTGCCTAAATTCACTGCCAGAAAAGCAGTTTCGCTGAGAATTTCACTAACAGTTTCGCATGGCAGTTTCGCCCAACTTTCGTTGGAATTCCATGGCTGCGAAATTACCTGCGAAACTATAGTTTTGCAGAAAACCCACAGTTTCGCAGTTTGAATATGCAATTTCGCTGGATGCACAAACAGTTTTCGCAGGTAGCATAAAAATTACAAACTAGCCCATTTTTAACCCAAAATCACAAAACTTTACATCCAATCTCTTACTTTATCAACCATGAGGCTATATCTAAGCTTTATACATGTTTTCATACGTAAAAATGTGACCTTTATGCGATTCTTTGCAACTTTTCAAAACCCAAAACCCTAGAATCTAGGTTTGATCTACAGAAGGGTTTAGAAGTCGATTCTTACCTGGATTTGTTGCTCCTTTCTTATGGTTTGATGCTCCAACACCCAGATCTTCAATCTCTTAACCTTTGAAGCTCCAAATCTTGAGTTTTCTTCACTTTCTCTCTCTACAAATTGGGTGGCTAGGGTTGCAAATGAGGAAGATGAAGGCTGATTTGGTGGGTTAAAGGGCTGATTATGGAGCCTTAATCACTTAGGCTCTTGCCCATAAGCCTAATTTAGCCCATAACCCATTTTCTTCCTTTATTAAATACCCAATAATTAAGCCCATTATCCTTGATGACTCGTTTTGACTTTTCGGGGTGTTACAAGTCTCCCCCACTTATTTATCAGTCGTCAAACAATGAAGGATAATATTGCCTCATTTCCTCCTCGGTCTCCCACGTAGATTCCGATCCCTTTCTGTGTCTCCACTGTACCCGTACCAGTGGAACCACTTTATTCCTTAAGCGTTTCTCTTTCCAGTCAAGGATGGCCACCGACTGCTCTACATAATTCAGCCGTTCATCGACTTCAATGTCTTCTAATGGTACAATTGCATCATTATCTACCAGGCATTTCCTGAGATGAGATACATGGAATGTAGGGTGAATTCCACTCAACTCATCGGGTAGTTCTAATCTGTAGGCCATTCCCCTACCCTCGCGACAATACGGAATGGCCCTATGAACCTTGGGCTTAACTTTCCCCATTTTCGAAACCTGATGATCCCTTTCCAGGGAGATACCTTGAGCATAACCTTGTCACTAACCTCAAACTCTATTGGTCTACGCCTCTTATCAGCATAAGACTTCTGGCGATCCTTTGCGGCTTTCATGAATGCCTTAATCTTATCTAACTTCTCGGTTGTGACCTCAATCACTTTAAGACTTCCTAATTCCTTTTGCCCGATGTCACCCCAACACACGGGCATTCTGCACTTCCTACCGTACAACATCTCATAAGGTGGCATACCAATGCTGGCATGGTAACTATTATTATATGAGAATTCCGCCAACGGTAAGTGCTCATCCCAACTTCCTCCAAAGTCGATTGCACACGCTCATAGCATGTCTTCCAACGTCTGAATCATTCTTTCCGGCTGACCATCCGTCTGGGGGTGGTAAGCCATACTAATATGCAGTCTAGTCCCCATTGAGTTGTGAAACCTCTTCTAGAACTTGGACGTAAACCGTGTATCCCTATCCAAAACGATAGACATTGGCAGGCTGTGACGAGCCACGATCTCCTTGATAAATAGCTCTGCTAACCTCTCAGAGGAAAAGGTCTCACGAATTGGTAGGAAATGGGCGCTATTTGTTAAACGGTCAACAAGCACCCAGATCGCGTCGCTTCCTCTCGTCGTGCGAGGTAGCTTCGTGATGAAGTCCATTGTGATGTGTTCCCATTTCCATTCAGGAATATCCAAAGGTTGGATCTTTCCATATGGCTTTTGGTGCTCTGCCTTCACTTGCAGACAAGTCAGCACTTGCTCACGTACTTAGCCACGTCTCGCTTCATTCTCGGCCACGAGTAATCTTTCTTCAGATCCTGATACATTTTCGTGGCACCGGGATGAATGGAATATCGAGTTTTGTGAGCCTCATCCATGATCTTCCCCCTCAGATCCCCATAGAGAGGGATCCACATTCGCCCAGATCGGGTTCTAACACCCAGGGTGTTTTCCCCCAAATCTAAAACTTATCCTTTCATCCTTTCAGAGTTGACTCTGTCATCTCTCAGTGCCCCATCTTGAAACTCCCTCACTTGTTTCATAACATCAAGCGTCATGATTATCTGGTAAGCCCTCACCCAAATTGGTTTGGGTTGTCCCTTCTTGCTAAGAGCGTCAACAACCACATTGGCTTTGCCTGGATGATAATGAATTTCGCAGTCATAATCCTTGATCAGTTCCAACCACCTCCTCTGCCTCATGTTGAGTTCCTTTTGTTCGAAGAAATACTTCAGACTTTTATGATCGGTGAAGATGGTGCACTTCACCCCATACAGGTAGTGCCTCCAAATCTTCAATGCAAACACCACCGCAGCCAACTCTAAATCATGGGTAGGATAGTTAGCCTCGTGGACCTTTAATTGTCTAGAAGCATAGGCTATCACCTTCCCTCGTTGCATCAACACGTAACCCAATCCTGCATACGAGGCATCCGAGTAGACTACCAGATCCTCGTTCCCTTCAGGTAACGTCAAGACAGGGGTTTGAGTTAACCTCATCTTCAGTTTTAGGAAGGCGTTCTCCTGATCAGTACCCCATTCATACTTCACTTCCTTCCGGGTCAGCTTAGTCAAATGAGAAGCTATCTTGGAGAAATCCTAGATAAACCTCCTATAGTAACCTACCAGGTCTAAGAAACTGCGAATCTCGAATGGCGTCTTTGGAGGTTCCCATTGCATCACCGCTTCAACCTTCGCAGGGTCCACCCTGATCCCCTCAGGATTAACCACATGACCCAGGAATTGAACTTCTCGAAGCCAAAATGCGCATTTAGAGAACTTAGCATATAACTTCTCACTTCTGAGCGTCTCCAATACTTCTCGAATATGATCGGCATGTTCCTCTTCACTTTTTGAATAAATCAAGATGTCGTCGATGAACACTATCACCGATTTATCAAACATCGATCGACATACCCAATTTATGAGATCCATAAAAGCAGCTGGCGCGTTGGTTAAACCAAAGGACATGACGATAAATTCGTAGTGTCCATAACGCATACGGAACGCTGTCTTTGGAATGTCTTGTTTTTTCACCTTCAGTTGGTGGTAACCAGACCGCAGGTCTATCCTCGAAAACCAGCTGGCACCCTGAAGTTGATCAAATAGGTCATCGATCCTTGGTAACGGATACCGATTCTTTACGGTCAGCTTATTGAGCTCGCGATAGTCAATGCACATCCGCATGCTACCATCTTTCTTCTTGACGAATAAAAACCGGAGCACCCCATGGAGAGATACTCGGTCAGATGAAGCCTTTATCCAATAAATCTAGCAACTGGTCCCTCAGTTCTACCATCTCCGAAGGAGCTAATCGATACGGTGCTTTAGCGATGGGTTGTGCTCCTGGTAGCAAATCAATCTGGAATTCAATTTCGCGGTCAGGCGGCACACCAGTCAGGTCATTAGGAAAGACGTCAGGAAACTCGCTCACCACCGGCACGTCTAATAACTGTGGCTCTGGTGCATCCATTACATAGGCCAAGTAAGCGCTACACCCACATCTCAAGTACTTTTCACCTGTGTTCATCGACACGACCTTCGGTACACAGCACACCTTATCTCCACGAATCGTAACAGAACTACCGTCGGGCACTGTTAGACGAATTACTTCTTACTACATACTATATTGGCTTCATAGCTAGCTAACAAATCCATTCCTAACACCACATCAAAACCTCCTAAGGCCATAACATGCAACCTAGCAGGGAACTTACAATCTTCTAACTCAATCAGGCAATCCTCAACCACCTCAGTTACCTTAATGGACTTACCAGTGGCTGTTTCTACATAGAAAGGCTCATCTAACTTCCTACCCTTAGGCAGCAGACACAAAACTCCTACTAGCACCAGAATCAAAGAGCACAGAAGCATATTTATGGTCCACCATAAACATACCTGAAACTACTTCTAGATCCGCCCTGGCCTCCTCATGAGTTATGTTGAATGCCCTCGCCTTCGCCTTCGAACCGTCACCCTTTCCCTTATCTCCAGCTCTAACCGTTCCTGATCCTCCTGATTTTCCTTTCTTGCAGTCCCTTTCCACATGTCCCATCTCACCACACTGCTAGCACTTTACCGCCTTGCAGTCCCTGGCATAGTGGCCCTCGCTCCCACATTTAAAACATTTTCCAGTCCAAACTCTACACTCCCCTGAATGACCTTTTTCACATTTTCTACTTGCAGTCCCTGACTGATCATCAATTCTCATCCTCTTCTCTCCACTTCTGAAGTTGTCACCTCCGAACCTCTTCCCATTTCCATTCTTGTTCCCACTCCATTTCTCCACCTCCTTCTGTACAGACATTGGATCTCTCTCATCGTACAACCTCCTAGCTAAATCCTTCACAGACCTAAACGTGCCTGGTCTAGCCGCAATCATGTGCCTCCTGATATCCACGGGCAAACCCTGCATGTATCTCTTGATCTTCTTGGATGCAGGTGTCACCATGTCTGGCACAAGTCTTGCAAGTTCATTGAACTTGGAGGTATACTCTTGATAAGTCATGTTCCCAGCCTCCAAATACAAGAACTCCTTCTCAATCTTGTCTAATTCCCGATGGGGACAATACTCCTCCAGCACGAACTCTTTCAACTCAGACCACTTCATTCTGGCTATCGATCGCTTTCCTTCAACCTGGACAAGATTGTCCCACCAGCACAACGCTGAGTTGACGAAAAAATGAGTGGCAAACTTAACTTTCTGATCTTCCCGACACTTACTAATTTCCAGTACTGCTTCCATCTCTCTAACCCAACGATGAGCGACAGTAGCATTACCGTTACCGTCAAAGGTCGGGGGCTTGCACCTTTGAAATGCCCAATAGTTGCACCCCCTAGTAGTCTCTCTCTCGGACTCCTCATCACTGTCGTCAACATGGACTACCACCTAAGGGTTTGATGGCTCCTCTTCAGATTCGTCCATCCTAGCGGTGGACCTTCCAGAATTCTTCTCATTTTCCTTCCCCTTCTTATCAGCTTTCTCTCCATCCTTGACTACCTTGATCACCTCACCGAGGGCAAGACATTTTGCATGACATTGTAGACTTCGTCAGCGATAGCCTCTTTCACAGTGGATTTGAGGGTGGCTGATCCCTCCCCCTCCGGGTGACTATGGAGGTTTGACTCCTCGTGAACAGTCTCGAGAGCCTTAGCTTTGCTCCGGGTGACACGTGGCTCAGTAGTACGCCCGCCATGAGCACCTTCTCTGGTTGCCTTCCTTGATTTTCTACCAGCAATAACTAATTCCTATAAGATTCAAACACGAAAATGGTTATTCAAGATAATTACTCAGATCATTATAAGTACGGTAAGTCCTTAATTAGAGTGGCCAAGTGTGATTAACCACTTACCTTACCCTCCTGTCCCAAGCAATCACTATCCTAACGCATGTTAGTATTCAAATCTAGAAGCACATAAAACACATAGCACACGCACATAATCCCAGTTTTACTTCAAACGTTTACCTAGCTACTTGGATTGGCATCCTTCATTCGGTCCCAATTTCAGTTTAAGTTTAGGTTTTAAAAACAGTTTACCCAATTCTCTTAAACTTTGGCTCTGATACCAACTTGTGAGGCCCCGTTCCCGGGAAACCTCACAGTTGGTTAATCATAGCATAAAATCATTTTTAATAACCAAAACATTGCAGCAGAATTAAATAAGCATTCATTTAAAACTTGGAAAACATATTGTACTCATACATTTGTCCTTTAATTGTAAATAAAACATAGTACCTGTTCTTAAATTACATAATAGATTTTATAAAAAGAAATGCCATCCACTGCCATCCAAGTAGCTTCCCACCTTATGCCATCCTCAGCAACATCATTTACCTGCCAACTATTATGCATAAAAGTCAGCTTTGCTGAGTGAGTTCTAGTTTTAGAAAAATAAGAAAATCTAAACTTTATCCTTCATATAATGACCACACATACATCATAATACATAACATTTCTTGCATCATAGTAAGCATGTTCATTATCTTTCATTCCTTCATTATCTTTCATTTTCATCATAAACAAGATTGCACAAAGCAAGAGCTCCATGTTAATCAACAACGAATGTCAATCCCTATCGGTACACATCATCATGGTAGCTAACCCCCGCCAGTTGATCCACACTGCAAGGCGCATAGCCCGCTCATGAATACAGATCAATCATCATACATCAGACTCACATAAGTGAAGTCGATCATAGTGCTTGTAAGACTTTTCATCATCAAATAGGCCCGGGGGTAACGTTCATTAAGTTTCACTTTTCATTAATATCATCTTCCACTTTAATATATAATACTTTACAGATAAACAACACAACATATCAAGTACATGCCATCTTAAAAACATCACCGACCCGCCGTGAGACAGCGGGGGTTCGGGGGCAGCAGCCCTGATAGCGGGGTCCTAGGGGCAGTAGACCCTGGTGGGGTCCAAGGGGCAACGCCACTGGCTGGGGCCGGACTGCCAGGTCAGCGTGAAAAAGTTTTATTTTTAAACATTTATGTAGCACATTTCCTTATAGAAAAACGATCTTCCTGTTAAAACCTCATAAAATCTAGGTCATTAAAAACGTATATTTAGTATGCATAATAACCCCAAAACATGGAAAAACTTATAAACAGGGGATCTAGAACTCACCTGGATACTATAAGTAACTTCTAAACTAAGCTTTTTAGGCTCGGATCACACTACACAGCCTGCAGATAAGTTAACACTTAAGGGGTTAATTTCTGCCTAAATTCGCTGCTAATTTCGCTACCAGAAAAGCAGTTTCGCTGCCAGTTTCGTTGACAGTTTCACTGCCAGTTTCGCATGGCAATTTCGCCCAACTTTCGTTGCAATTCCATGGCTGTGAAATTACCTGTGAAACTATAGTTTCGCAGAAAACCCACAGTTTCGCAGTTTGAATATGCAATTTCGCTGGATGCACAGACAGTTTCGCAGATCGCATAAAAATGACCACCAACCCGTTTTTAACCCAAAATCGCAACTTTTTACGTCCAATCTCTTTGTTTATCAACCATGAGGCTATATAAGCTTTATACATGTTTTCATACGTAAAAATGTGACATTTATGCGATTCTTTGCAACTTTTTAAAACCCAAAACCCTAGAATCCAGGTTTGATCTACAGAAGGGTTTAGAGGCTGATTCTTACCTGGATTTGTTGCTCCTTTCTTATGGTTTGATGCTCCAACACCCAGATCTTCAATCTCTTAAACTTTGAAGCTCCTAATCTTGAGTTTTCTTCATTTCTCTCTCTACTTTCTCTCTCTACGAGTTTGGGTGGCTAGGGTTGCAAATGAGGAAGATAAAGGCTGATTTGGTGGGTTAAAGGGCTGATTATGGGCCCTTAATCACTTAGGCTCTTGCCCATAAGCCTAATTTAGCCCATAACCCATTTTCTTCCTTTATTAAATACCCAATAACTAAGCCCATTATCCTTGATGACTTGTTTTGACTTTTCGAGGCGTTACATAAGCAATGCAGCATTCTGAGGAAAGCTAGATGATGACATCATGGACTGATTAAACTCCTTTCTCTTCATGTTTAATTCAAATGATTTAAGCTTGTTGATGATGTCCATAAGCTTGTAGTCAGTAAACCCTCTTTCTTGGTTCAACATCCGCACTTGTAGACTCCACTGTAGTGGAAGTGAATCCAACAACCTTCACTTGTTCACTGTTTGAGAGTTTTTCATCATACTTCTTTAACATGCTTAAGACAGTCAAAAAACAGTTTGTCAAATCAGTAAGACTCTCATTTTTATAACACACGAATGAGTTAAAATCCTTCTTAGCCTGTATACCCTTGTCTTTTACCAACTCATCATTTCAATCGTAAAATTCACAAAGAGCATCATAAAGAGACTTGGCATTCTTGTGTTCAGCAAAGCGGTTGTAGATGTCTGGTGCGAGGCATAGAGTTAAAGCTCCAAAAGCTTTCCGATCCCTGTCAATCAACTTCAGACCCTTTTCATTAAACGTGGCTGATCTTTGTTTTGAGAAACGACATCTCCAACAGTAATAGTTGGTATGTGGGGACCAGAGATGATTGATTTCCATTGATTATGATCAGTGTAGAAAAAGAATGCTTTAAGACATCTCTTCCAACCTTCAAAATTATCTCCGTTGATCAGCCTCGGGGGTCTATTGGGTGCCATACTTTCTAGATCAGCAAGAGTAAGAGTAGTCATCTTTGACATGGTAATTTCGCAAAAGAAATGGTAGTTTTGTTGGATTGAGCTAGTTTTGCTGATAATTTCGGCAGCAATTTTGCTTGACAATTGCTTGATTATGCTAGTTTCGCAGACAAATTTTCTCAAAACTAGCTTGACCTTTCGTTCAAATGTAAATTCGGTAGCAATTTCGCTTAATAAATGATCACAAGCAATGTTGAACTTTCGTTCAAAGATGGTACTTTCATTGAGGTTCCAAAAACAATCAAAATTAGCAAAACACTCGTAGTTTCGATGACTGAAGCTCACTGTTTTGCTGCCCGAACTGCAATTTCGCTGGATGAATCTGAAATACTTTTTCAACACGAAATCAATCCAAAATCACTCAAATCTCAACAAACTTGAGATCTGATGATTACTAGAGCTTTCCCAACCAAAAACTAAGCAAATTCAATCAAATTCCTTATCAAATACACTCAAATTTGATCTGGAATTAATGAAATAGTGATATTGAACTCAAACAACCAAAATCCCCAAACAATCAAGAGCACAAAGGCTCTGATACCATTTTTTGGTCCAAATAGTTTAATATCCAAATCAATACACGATAGAAACAATTGATGATGAAGAATATACAAAAAAGTATTCAAAATAAGACAATCAATACCAATACTCACAATAGAACAATGCTCAATAATATTCAATATGATTCCAGCATACACAATACACTTGCAACAATAATCAAACGAATTAGGGTTTTGCCAGGTTGTCTACAATTAAAGAAATAAAATCTATATATAGAGTTAATAGTTTTGCTGAGCGAAACTATCATGCCAAACCATAGTTTCGCCCGGCTGAGAAACACAGTTTCGCTGGTGAAACCGGCAGTTGACTATAAGCGAAACTATAGTTTCGCTCACAGTTTCGCTCATAGTCTCGCTCATAGTTTTGCTCATAGTTTCGCTCATAGTTTCGCTCATAGTTTCGCTCATAGTTTCGCTGGGCAGCAAAACTCACATAACTAAAATACTTACAAAAGTAATCTAACATTTTACCTATTACAATTAAACATAAACAAAACTAATCTACGGTGAGTCCAACCTATTCTAGATCTTCAGTTACGTTGTATTTGTATTCTTCTATTCTTAAGCTTTCTGAGATTATCGATTTCGGTATCAACTAAGTGTTGGTCGTGTGGAAACAAGTTTCAAGCATTCAAAACTATATGAATTACACCTTCAGGAAATTAACAAAATAATCGGACCCAAAATTCCTACCATTGTGTCCTTGGAATTGATGGTAATCAAACCCAAAGTTGCCTTGTCAGCCCATTGTCTCATCTATTGTTTGGTATTGTGAGAGTTGATAATTAGAATGTTGGGTTTGAACCATTCTTGTAATTATGAATACATTTTTTGTCTTTTATCTTGATTTAATCTATATAGGAACATAACTTTGAAGCCACAACAATTTTGTACAGTATCATATATACATATATTCTGAAATTCTGAAATCGGGATGCAGCAAAAGACCAACACTTTTGTACAAAAATTCTTGTAATTATGAATATATTTTTTGTCCTTTATATTGATTTAATCTATACAGGAACATAACTTTGAAGCCACAAGAATTTTGTACACTATATTTGGCATTGTAAGAACACATATTTTGTGTTCCTGTTATGTACTTTATGATATACCCAATCTTAGTGTATTGCTGCAAATAAGAGAAACAAGTGTTGGCCATTTTCTAATTTGGTTAGAATACAATGTTTCTTTTCTTTGGGTTGTTCTGTGATACACGATACCGTTATTTTAAATCTTGATCTAAGCCATCATATCAATGGAACAATATTTATGTTGATGCATAATTTCCGGTTATGTAGATTAGTATAATACTTTGATTATTTGTTAACTTTATGATATCTACTAATATTGTACGTGTGTGGTTTCTATTGGTGTTATGTACATCAATAGGTATTCCTACATAATTAAAATAATAAAGGTTCATCATTTAGTCTTTTGGTTAGAGTACCAAAATATTTATGTTTGATTTTTCTGGTAACACATGATACCTTTTTAGTATTTTAAATGTTGATCTATTCATCATATTAATAGGTCCGCATTAGGGGTTTTCAATCATACAGACAAGTCCATTCTCATCGTACTTCATGATCCTTCTGCTGATGTTCTTGTGAGTATCATATATTCATTTATTCAGAAAATTTAAAATACCATTCTGCATATTATACTCTTATTTTTTTTGTTTTACGATAATGTTATCCTATTTATTAATTTTTTTCACAGCCGCTGCATAGTTCTTTTTTCCATATTATAGATGCCAATGATATTCAAATCAAACCACTTAATATTCAAATGTCAAGCGGCCTTTCATGGAAAGTAGCACCGGAGGTTGGTAATGGATACTTCGTATTTACAAAGGGCTAGAAAAATATTTGATCAGTTATTTCTAACTGAGGGTCGCATATTAGTGTTTGATTATATCTTGAAGCAGACCTTCAATATGACATTCTATCATCGTAATCAAAGCCGTACGATGGGTCCTTCCTTCTTCTATGTTCATCGTGAACCAAACCATAGCTATTTGGTATAACCATTTGATTTTTATACATTTATATACTTACTTTACTAGCCTATAATATGTCAAATAAAAACTAATACTTTGAATCAAAATGTTTATTCGTGTTAAGGAATTTCCTCACACCTTCTCCAAAGTCAACTTTGAAAATCAGGCTCCCAAGCAGACAGTTATTCTATTTGCAAGCGAGACTCAAGCATGGTCGGTCACTGTTGAAGCTGTTAACAAGAAGCTCCGTTTTACTGACGGTTGGATGAGGGTTGTTCAAGAAATCCCCCTAAAACAAAGTCATTTTGTTATTATCACTTGTGTAGACACAAACACAATGAAACTTACTGTTTACGATTAAAATGGATTGCAACTTTTGCTCCCTAATTTCAATGAACCTATGAATGTGGATGTAAAACCTAATATACAAGATTCGCTAACTGGAACACATGATCATACTGTTGTGCACAAACAATATGATTTTACTGAAAAGGTTACACGTCCACTGTCTATTATTTTTTGTTTATTCATTAAAACAATAAATATTATTTGCTATCTTACATTTTTTATTATTATGCATTTTCCCACCAACGTTCAGGTTAAACCTCATGAGCACAAAGAGTATGCTTTTACTGATAAAGTTATACGTCGTCTTGTAAGTTCAATACCCGCTTATCAAAAACTATCATTTTTGCGTTATTTATTTAATTAACCCATAAAAATTTTCATTTATCTTACATGATTTTTTTCTTAGCGTTTTCGCAAAAAGCTTGATATTCATTCTCATGTAGCTTCTCGCAAGCAAATGAAGGTTAGGTATGCTGGAACTCATATTTGTTTATTACACGTTGGGTACGAGAAGAACGTTTGTTACAAAAGGTTACTTATTCACTTACAACCTTAAATTATTTTAATTCAATATTTACTTTAACAAACATACCATACATAGCATTTCATCTTTTATCTTTATAGGTATGTTTTGAGAGGGTGACTGGAGTTTTTAAACAAAACATGAAATTTTTGTGGGTGAAATCTGCTACTTCAAGTATTTAACCACTGAAGATGTTTTGGTCGTGTCGAGGTTTGAAAATTGACAATTTAGAAGATGTTATTTTGGGTACTTCAGTTAAAGGTTTTTTTTAGTTTGGTAAAAAGACTACAATCAGACTTGTAGGTTTTATTTATGTTTTTTGCCGTTTGAAACTTTTACCATGGTCGATGTGAATCTTTTGATTAGGATTTTATATATTTACCCATCTATTGAATTTGTATCTTATATTTTGTTTGGGTACCAACCATGCGTTTTGTTCCTTGATAGAATCTATAAATGACTTTGTCATTATTATGAATTGTTAAGAAATTTTAAGAAATAAGAACCCCACTTGAAATTGATACTCGATCCGCCTCAATTATAGGAAATAAGTTATAGCTACTAACTGCTAAATCAATTATAGGAAATCAGTTATATGTTTCATTACTAGCTTAAGAATGTTTAATATTATCATTGATAAATTGAATAAGGAACTTTTTTAGATTAAGCTTACTAAAAATCCATTTTCCTACTTTTTTAAAACTGCTTTTAGCATAAATTAATATTATAATAATATCTTTCATACAGATTTTATGGGTATACATTTTAAAGTTATTGTTATTATAATCTTTATTTGTTTATACAAAGGATTTTTTTTAATCTACTTGCATTCACATATTGGGGGGACCTTTTAGTTAATTAAACTATACAACATTATAATTTTCAAACACATATACTAAACAAGACTAATTACCATCCCACCATTACTCTTATTACTCTTATAAAAACTCAATATCTATACCTTGTATCAATATCTATAAAAATAAAAAAATGCACATATATCTATATAATGTATCTATATCTATCTATATCTATATCTACATATATATGGTTCATTAATCTAAGTATATGTTTCATATTACTAGCTTAAGATTGAAATTGATATTCAATCCGCCTCAATTATAGGAAATCAGTTATTTAACATCAGTTATCAGTTATATGACATATTTCTAATTGATTAGGTTTATAGAATTTTCCTCTTACCTTTCATTTGAAATAGCTTAAAATAAATTTGAAATTATTAATCAAACAAATCAGTTATAGTTGAAATTTCTGTTATTTGAATATTATTATGGAATGTGTTTTAGTAATTCTAAAATCACGGTTTTAGATTTAGTTTGTTTCATCATAATAATAATATTCTCCATTCTATATTTTCCTTACTTACCATATATATAATATGTATATTTAAATTTGATAGCATGGATTCAAAAAATTTTCCCTCCTTTTATTAGAACTTATTGCAAATCTTTAAATCAAATTCTAATCAATAGTTAACTATACCATAAATTACAAATAAGTACATGGTTTATATATCTTTTATTTATTTATATGAAATTAAAAAAATAAGAAAATAACCGTATATCTGCAGGACCGGTGAAGGGTATGCACTTACAACACAACAACACAATGAGGAGAATTGCTTAGAACACTTAACAGATCAAATAGGGAACTGGTTAACTTGTTAATGAAAGATGCTAAGAACACAAGTAAATATGAGATAGAAAAAGATTGCAAACAACACAAGTATTTGGTTTTCAAGAATGCTGTATATTGCTTCTCAAGTTCTATTACAAGTTACAAAGCATCGATATGAAGTTACAAGTACTTGAGATACTTTATACTACATCCTACAGCCAGCCATACTTTAAAGGCTAGCTGGATACAATTGACTAGACAACTACAAAATAAAATGTAGAGTCAAAAGGCAGATCTGCCTTTTGATTTGTGACTATGACATACCATAGCTCACATCCTAATATATTACAAAAAGGATAAAAGTACATAAAGTAGAAAGCATGGACTCAAGATCTCAATGTACAGTTACCAAAAGCATGGACCTTTCACCAACTCATGTAAGTTGGTGACTTTACAGAGTAGCAGCGGAAAGGTGGTCCAGCTTAATAGTAAAGTACATAAGATAAAGACATATCTCAAAAAGTCTTCGGAAGAAATCTGTCTTCACTCTTTGGCTTCAGAAGACTTTGTCTTTGAAACTTCGGAAGACTTCAGTTTTGGCTTCGGAAGATGTTGGTCTTGGCTTCGGAAGATTTTACACTTAGAATATTTCTAGTGCATGGTGTAAAACTTCCGAAGCATTTCTACTTCTGTTCTTTAGTGCATGCATGCAGAGAGACTTTGGATGTTTTGGCTGCATCAGACTTATAGGAATCCTTACAAACTCCCCCTAGGCTGATGCTACCAAAACATTTAGAAGATCTTCAGATGTTTGTAGTCTTCAGGACAATGATGACCATACCCTTCTTCATCAGATGGCCAGGATCACTCAGACTCTCATAATATCTTCTCATCTCAAAGAGATCATGCAGAGGTAGGTTGATTATGTCTTGCCATGTATAGACATTCTCAACACCTTGATCTCTGATCACATGCCATCTCTCTGGATTAGTAGTGAAGGTCCAGGATAAGATGGGCGTCTCAGCTGCAAGAGGAGCTACTTGAATTGGAGTTTATTGGGCTGCCTCTTCATGCACTTCCTCAGGTTGATGTGACTCAGCCTGAGGTGTGGAGGTGGATGATTCAGGCTTCTTCTTCTTTGACTTTGGTTTGGAAGCCATCCTCTTCTTCCTTTAGAAGACTTAAACTGAGAAGACTGGTCTGCAGCACCTTGTTGATCATCCTTGTCTTTCTCAGTTGGGTGTTCCTCCCTCACAAGTTCAGAAGGAGAGGGAGTTTGACCCTGCTGTGGATCAGAAGATGAAGCTTGCTGAGGCTCAGCAGGAGGTCCAGGTTGTGTTGTCTCATGTTGTTCAACCTTAACCTCCACTTCAGGTGGGATTTGACTTGGAAGAGAGTATAAGTCAATCAGCTCTCCACTCTTGATCTTCTGCTTGATTACCCTGATATGCTCATCCATTATGGATAGAGACATAAGGCCAAGTCTTTCCGGAGAATCCATACAGCTTCAAGAAGCTCATCATCCTTTGTCTGTCATCAGACTTCTTCATACTCTTTTGGATGATGGCTCTTGACTTTGCAGCATCTTCCCTCATCTTTTTCTTTGTTGCCTTTTATTCTTTGAGCACTTGAAGTTCAAGCTGTTTGAGATACTCAAACTCAATGTACTCAAAGGACAAGAGAAGTAGTGCAGATGCCTGGTAGAGACCTGTGGCACTCAGGTAGTTGATCATGTTTTGCCTATATGTTTCCTTATCTACCTGAGGTTCTTGTGTAGCAGCCACATAACCTTTTCTATCTCTTCTCCTCTTTGAATTGGAGAAGTAACCTTGCATCCTCTGGTTCCTTAATCTCTCTTGATACTTCCATGTCAGCCAGTTCATTAAATTTCTCTAAGGGGAGAGATATAATCTCATCTATGTCATAGTTCCTGGTCTGCAGGTAAGTAATCCTGACTGCCCTCAACTCATCTTTTTGAGTGTTTGGTCTGGGGCAGTCCTGATTGCAGCTTGCATAAAGCCTGAAGACCCAGAGGAACTTTCTCCCCTTAGCTTCCTCTTCCTCTCTCTCTCCTCCTCCTCAATCTCCTCAAGAGTTAGAATCCTTTTCCCTTTGTCACCCACAGACCTTTGTGACTCAGGGTGGAGAGAGCTTTGGCCTTCATTGCTTGGTGTAGCATCCAAGCTCTGGCCAGAGAGAGGTTGTGAGACACCTTCACCAGCAGGTGTTTCACTGAGGGAATGAATTTCTGAAGTAGTTGTTGGTGTGACAAGACTCTCAGGCTCTATCACTGGGCCTTCAGCCAAGGTTTTCCCTTTGAAGCTAATCTCAGGGTCTGCCTCAGCATCCAGTTGACCAATGACATTACCTGATTGCCTTTGTCTCCTTCTAAGGCTGAACTCTTTAGTAATTCTGTCTTGAATCCTGAGTGCTAACCTGTCAGCTTGTCTTGATTGGCTTGGGTTGACAAGTGGCATGTTGATCAGGTCAAGACCTTCATAGTAGTTCAAGGTCTGAAAATTGAACACTTCTTGCTGCCCTTGAACTCTGTGAAGAATGAGGGCTCTTCTATCAGCATCATACCTCCACCCAATAATGTAGTTTGAAGTTCCTTGAGGTGGAGATGACACAGCCCTTGGAATGCCTTCCTCAAAGAGACTCCTAATGACAAAGTCTATAATGTCCACATTAATGTGAACTTGAGGAAGTTGCTGAGTATGCACAGTTGCAAGTGAGGATGGTGAATCCTCAATGTCCATACTCCCTGAAGAACTCCAGGTTCTGTGACTGTAATGACTTTCTCCCCTTTTTGGTAGCATCACCCTCTTGCATAGGTGAGCTAGAGGTTAGGTCAATCACATTCACAGGTTTTTGTGTTCCTGGTTGAGCTCCTCTTAAAGGTCTCCCAACTAGTTTTCCCTGAGATAAGATATCTCAAGTTGCTGATCATTGACCCTATTATGCAGGGTAGTCACCTGAGATTCAAGGTGACTAACCTTAGAGACTAAATAGGAGCATGTTTTTGACAGTTTTGCACCTTTAGTCTCAAATTCCCATCATCTTCATCAGAAGAATCATTGGGGATGAGATGATTGGACCAAAGTCCTCTCTCTCACCACCAGCCTCAGGTTCTTGGCTGCTGGATTTCCTCTGCACATTGGACAACCTCAGTTGAGGTGTCTATGGGCTGAGTTGCCATGGTTGAGGTCTTAATGATGTAATCACTTGAAGAAGTGAGAGCCTTTCCATATGGATATCCTGAACATGTTCAGAAGTATCCACCTTAGTGATAGGTGACTGATGTGGGCTAGACAAAGGAGACTCAGAAGTACTCATCTCTCTTTGAGTAGGGGAAGAGTAGAGAGACTCATGGTACCCACTGAAACCTAAGTCTTCATCAGTATAGAATGAGAGGTTGGGAATGGGTTGATTTAAGTCTAAAGGCTGGGGATGGTAACTGTCCCCTGAAGGTTGTTCACTTGAGTGTTGAGACTCAGAGTGAAGCTTAAGGCAGTTGGGCTTATGAGCTCATCAGGGTGAGCATGAGGAACCTCATCCCTGATTGTTGAAGAGATGGGAGTGGTTTGCTCCTCAGGGGAAGTGGGAGCTCTAGTGTCCACTTCCTCCTGTATGGGTGAGTATATGGGGGCCTGCACAGACTCAATAGCTTGAGCAGGGGTTCGTTTGGATTTTCTTTGGTAGGTGAGGGTGACTTGTGGCCTTTTTGGTGGTTGGGAGGTAGAAGGTGTGGGTTCAACACTAGCTTGTGTTGCTAGGTTGTCACCTTGAGCAATGAGCTCTAACAATTTTGGGACAAGGGCTGTTTCTACCCCTGAGAAGCCTACAGTTGGCTTCTTCATAATTTTAAAGATGTCGGGCTTCATCTGTCCCAATTTAAGAATATTATCTGTTTCCCTCAACTGTGAGCCCAGTTCACAGTTGAGAATGTGTTGAACATATCTAGGAAACATATAATACTCTAAGGAGTCCAAGTTAGCAAGAAAATTTGTATAAACAAACTGAGAGTACCTGAACTTGACCCCTTGAACCATTCCATGTACTATGAAGGAGAGATCCTCAGGAATCTGGTCCCACCCTCCATGCTTGTTTGACAAGCTGTGGATAACCACATGAAGCAAGTATTTCCACTGGGATGAGACCTTCCCTTTCCTGAAGGTCTTTACAGAGAAATCTCCCTCATAGCCCACTGCTCAAAGGAATGATTTACAGCTTCCTTTGGGAAGGACAACTCACCTTCTTCATCATCCAGCTGTAAGTGAGTGTTGATGATGGCTGGAGTGATGAAGATTGTCCTCCCTTGCACTGTGGCAGACAGTGCCTTCTCCCCATCCATAATGACCTCTTGGCAGGTCTTCAAAATTCAAGCAGATGATCCTCATAGAGAGTAGGATCAATGGTTAGGAGGTGAAGTAGTTTGATAGAGCTAAGAAACGGAAAATCTCTGAGAAACTTTCATCTTTCTCAGAGCTTAACAGAGCAACTTGGTTATGTTGCCTGTGAAGTTGCATGGAGAAATCTGGGTTGTTTCTGAGGTTTAGGTTGGCCATTTTAGAAGCTTAAGGATGAAGAAAGATGAAGAACAAAGGCGGTTTGGGAGAATTTAGGTTTAAGGAATAGTGTAATTGAGGAAGATAGTGAAAGAGGGGGGAACCGTTGGGCATTTATGTGAAAAGGATTTGAGACAAAGTTAATGAAAGAGGATAAACTTTGAAATCCGGATGTCGGTCCCACCTCTGAAAAGTAGTTTACTTTTGCCCAAAAAGTAGTTTTCTTGGAAGTCGAGAAATCTTCCGAAGGTTATTTGCTTCGGAAGTTCTGAAGAAAAAGCTTCCGAAGGCAAATTGGCTTCGGAAGATATTTCAAAGGTTTTTGAGAATTTTGCTTCGGAAGAGAATTTACACTCAGAGATTTTTATTCTAAAAAGAATAAATACTTCCGAAGGTAAATTGCTTTCGGAAGAAACTTGTTCTTTGAAAACATACAAAGTACTTAAGTTGATTTTAAGCTTCGGAAGATATTTCAGAAATTTCTTCCGAAGGTAAAATCACCAAAGCAATTATTTGTTTACTAAGACATAAACTTCTTCCGAAGGTAATTTTGAATCTTCCGAAAAGATCAAGATTTTCAAAAATCTAAGAAAAGTCTTTTGAAAAGATTTTCTCCCAAAGAAAACAAGGGCTTATGAAGGTGATAAAATAGACAACTTAGGACACATAGGTTTTAGAAATAAATATGATTAAGTTTTAAGAAAAGCTATTCAAAGTTAATCATCCCAATAGCTGATACAAGATATTTAAATCTTTGCTCATCAAAGCTTTGGTGAACAGATCAGCATATTGTTTATTTGTGTTAACTTTGACTAGTTTGATTAATCCCTTTTCAAAGTTATCTCTAATCAAATGATACCTGATATTAATATGCTTTGTCCTTGAGTGCTGCACAGGATTCTCTGTGATGGAGATAGCACTATTGTTGTCTATGTGATGGGAGTCTCTTTAAAGTTGAATCCATAGTCCAGCATCTGATTTTGAATCCAAAGCACTTGAGCAAGCAGCTTGCAGCAGCAATGTATTCAGCCTCAGCAGTTGATGCAGACACACAGGATTGTTTCTTACATTGCCAAGAGACTACTCTTCCACCAAGAAATTGACATCCCCCTGATGTAGACTTTGCAGTCATGTTGCAACCACCATAGTCACTATCTGTATAAGCATACAGATTAAAGTCAGAATTCTTTGGATACCAAAGGCCAAGTGATGGAGCACCTTTGAGATATCTTAAAATTCTTTTGACAGTGACCAGGTGTGACATCTTGGGGTTGGCTTGATATCTTGCACAAATGCATGTAGCAAACATGATATCTGGCCTGCTAGCTGTGAGGTACATAAGAGACCCAATCATTGCCCTATAGAGATGCTCATCAACACACTCCCCTCAAGATCAGGTCCAAGGGAGTGATTTCTGGCTATGGGTGTCTTAGCAACCTTACAATCAGTCATGTTAAACCTTTTAAGTATGTCCTGTACATACTTTGATTGACTTATGAAGATGCCATTGTCAACTTGCTTCACTTGAATTCCTAGAAAGAAATTGAGTTCCCCCATGGCACTCATTTCAAACCTGTCCTTCATCAGCTTCTCAAAGTCTTTGCAGAGCTTTGGATTAGTTGACCCAAAATAATGTCATCTACATATACTTGAACTAGCATTATGTCATTTCATGTTTCTTTGATGAAGAGAGTTCCATCTATAGTACCCCTTTTGTAGCCATGTTGACAAGATACTGAGATAGAGTCTCATACCACTTCCTTGGTGCTTGGTGCAGCCCATAAAGAGCTTTATCAAGCCTGCAGACATAATCAGGATGATCAGGATCTGCAAACCCAGGTGGTTGTCTGACATACACCTCTTCATCAATCACCCCATAAAGAAAAGCACACTTGACATCAAGTTGGTAGACCTTGAAATTCTTGGATGCAGCAAAAGCTAGGAATATTCTAACAGCTTCAAGTCTTGCCACAGGAGCAAAAACATCTGTGTAGTCAATTCCTTCTTCTTGAGTATATCCTTGAACAACTAGTCTTGCCTTGTTCTTGATGACAAGTCCTCTATCATCCTTCTTGATCCTAAAAACCCATTTGGTTCCTATGGTAGTCTTCCTTTGAGGAAGAGGACATAGGTTCCAAACCATTTGCCTTTTGAATTGAAGCAGCTCCTTTTTGCATAGCTTCAACCCAACTTCCATCTTTAGAGCCTCATCAATTTTCTTTGGCTCTATCTGGGACAAGAAACAAGAGTGAAGACAAACATTTGCTTCATGGGTTTGTCCTCTTGTTCTCACCCCTGAATCAACATCTCCAATGATGTTTGTGGTAGGATGAGACTTGTGGATCCTTAGCTGAGGGATCACAGCAAGTTGCTTAGACAGATCTAAATTTGAAAAATTTTGATCTGGCAAAGAAGATTCACCGTCCACATCTGCACACTTATCAAGATGTTGTCTTCAATACAGTGGTTATCAGCATCAAGAAATTCCTGATCACTTTCACCACCACCATTTTCTCCAACATTTGAAGCTCCTTCTTCTGAGTTTTGTGCCTCTAAGCTGGAATTTGAAGGCACCCTAGAAGCATCAGCAGGATTTGTCATTGATGTGCTGGTAGAAGCTTCATTTGCAGGAATAGTTACCACTGGAGCTGAAGATGTGTAACTTGAAGGTCTTCTGAGCTCAAATCTTGGGTCAGGATCACCTGTTGGTAATATATCTGTAGATCCTGAAACATTCTCACAAGATTTGTTAAAACAGTTGGTAACTAAATCAAGATCAAATAGCCAATCCGGACCAGAACCTTTCACACTGGGAGTGTGCATTGAAAGTCACATTGGCTGACTCCTCAACTACTCTAGTTCTGAGATTGTATACTCTATAAGCTTTAGCTTGAGAAGAGTATCCAATAAAGTGTCCATCATCTGATTTCTCAGCAAACTTGGCAATTTGATCTTTGGTATTCAAGATGGTGCAAGGACATCCAAATGACCTGAGAAAACCAATGAAGGGTTTTCTCTTGTGCCAAAGTTCATAAGGAGTCTTACCATGTGTCTTAACCACTAAAACTCTGTTTTGCACATAGCAAGCAGTGTTCACTGCCTCTGCCCAGAAGGTGATGGGCAGTTTAGAGTCAGACAACATAGTTCTTGCAGCTTCAATTAGTGTCCTGTTTCTCCTCTCAGCAACACCATTTTGCTGAGGAGTCCTGGGAGCACTATATTGTCTTGTAATACCTTTTTCATCACAAAATGTATCAAGGATTTGATTCTTGAATTCAGTTCCTTGATCACATCTTATGGTTTTGACCTTGTGATCACATTGATTCTCAATTTTAAGATGAAATTCTTCAGAATCTCAGGGGTCTCATCCTTAGTTCTAAGAAAGAAGACCCAAGTGAATCTTGTAAAATCATATGTGATCACCAAACAATAAAAGGTCCTTCCTAGACTCATTACACTGGTGGGGCCAAAGAGATCCATATGTAATAAGTGTAGGGGATTAATGATGGAATTTCTTTCCTTTGGCTTGTGAGATACCTTGTGTTGCTTCCCTTTCAGGCATGCAACACAGTGGTCATCACTTGTAAACTCTTTCTTTGGTATTCCAGTTACCAAATCATTCTTAATTAATTTATTCATGTTTTTAAAGTTTACATGGCACATTGTTTTATGCCAGAGGAAAGACTCATCATTATTTGCTTTAGATAGAAAGCATGAAACTTCTCCTGAGGGAGATGTTTCTTGCAAGTCCATCTTGTACATGTTCCCTTTCCTGGGGGCTCTGAGCAAGATGTGCTCATGAGGAATGACCACCCCAGGCCTGAGAACAATGCACTCATGCTCAGTTAAAGCATGTTATGACTCTGATCACAAAATTGGGATACACTCAGAAGATTGTACCCAAGCTCCTTGACAAAGTTTACCTTCTCAATGCTGAGCTTACCATTTGTGACCTTGCCCCTTCCAGTAATGTAACCTCCTGCATCTCCTCCAAAAGCAACTGGTCCTCCATCAATTCTTTCAAACTTTTGGAGTAGTGACCTATTGCCTGTCATGTGCCTGGAACAGCCACTATCAATGATCCATACATTTCTGTTTGTCTTGAGCTGTTCCTGCATAAAAGAGATGATTAGTTACATTTGGAAACCCAAGCCTCATTGGTCTTGGGCTCATCAAAAGAAGTTGAAGACAATGCAACAGTAATTGATCCTATAGTCATGCTAGAAGGATCATTTGCTGATGTTGATGAAGAACTTTCAGCCACTTGGTCTTTCTTTGACTTCCACACCACCTTTGGAAGCTTAGACTTGACCTTCAATACTTCGGAAGTTTTGATGACTTCGGAAGTTTTGATGACTGGACCTTCAGAAGATCTTGCTTTCACTACAGCAGGCTTCAGTGCTTCGGAAGTATTCCTTTCTTCCGAGACCAAATTTTCTTCCGAAGGCAAGTTTCCACTTGTCTTCTTCTTCATTTTGGAGCTTCCGAAGGAAACAAATTTTCCTTCTGAAGCTTGCTTCTTCTTCTCCAAACTCTTAGAAGTTTCTTTCTTGGTCATGTGGAGAGTACTCTTTGGATTGTAAACACAATCCTTAGCAAGAGGAGAAGTACTCCCACACATAACACAGTCCATTTTCTTCCTTCTAGGAGTTCTTCTTTGTGAACAAGGCTGAACTTGATCACTTTCCTTCTCCATCTTCACCTTTGCAGATGTTGTGGCAGTTCTTGTGGGGTTAGAACTATTTGGAGCTAGATGGTTCAGGTTGTATAGCAGTGATGCACAACTGATCAGCCTTTTCTTGATGATGGGATGATTTGGACATGAACTAGAACTCTTGTTGATGGAGTTCAAGTTTGTGTCTTCAGCCTTTACCACTTCAAATCCTGCAGAGATGAAGACTTGTTTCTGTGCAGAATTGAAGGTGGCCTTGATCTCTTGAGCCTTTTTGGACTTTCTTTTGGCCTTCCTGATCAAGGTCTTTCTTCTTGACTTGGTCATCCCAACAGCTTTGCTCTCCTCAGAGGGATGGTGACCCTTCTTAGAATGCTCTTCTTCACTCTTCTCAGAGCCATTCTCCACCATCTCCTCTTCATCCTCTTCAGTCACAGGATCTATGAGGGGAAGCTCATCTTCACAAGTTCCACACCTAGGAGATCTTACAGACAAGATTGTGTGTGGAGGAGCTATCTCACAAGATTCTAGTCCCTGCTTATTTTGATAACAAACTTTTGCATGCAAGGATGAGGATATTATGTTCTTGAAGGTCTCTTCTTCAAGAACACATTTTTCTGCCTTGGCTTTGCTGATCACAAGCTTAGCCTGACATTCAGTTAATTTAGTAATGAGATCTTTGATCTGAGTCCTGTAGTTTGTATGCTCATGTTTAAGAGTTGAAATGGTTTTCTCTAAGTCCTCTATCTTTAGTTTATAATCATTTTCAGCTCTTTTAAAATAAGCTTTTAAGATATTTAAGGACTCAAGATCAGATCTCATCTCTAAATTATAGGAACTGTATCTATTAACTTTAGCAATGCATTCAGAAGTACAAAGATGTTCCAATACCTTCTTCATCATGGTCTGCCATGAGTGCTTGGTTTGGGAGATGCATCTTCTACCTGAAAGCTCCAGTCAAAGCCTCCTTCTTCAACAGCAACTGCAGCTTGCTGCTTTGGCTTCTCATTCTGGGGGGCTTTCTCAGTGTAGTTTGGTCTGGTTTGTGCTTGGCCACCATTTGTCCTTGGTGCCTTACACTCTCCTGCAAAGTGTCCCATCTGGTTAGAGTTGTAACACTTTACTTTGCTTTTCTCCAGCCCAAACTTTCCACTGGCTGCATTGCTTGGAAACTTTCTCCCTGTCCTCTTGTAGAACTTCTTGGCTCTGTGAGTGAGAAACCATCTGCTGGACTATCTCCATGTACTCCAGATCATCTGGATGGATACAGTCCATGTCTTTAAGAGTGAAGAGAAAGTTTCCTGAGATTTCATCAACAGAGACAAAAGCATGAGAAGAACTTGTCTCTTGGAAAGGACTTCCTTGAGTGTAGCTTTCCCTTGGAGTCTCTGGGAAGGTGATGAAAGGGCCCTTTTGTGAGTTGTCTGGGAAGCATATAAGATGATCTTGTGGTTCAATGCTTTCCCTTTCAACCACATGGAGGGCTGAACTCAGTTGATTGCTGGAGTTACCAGATGAGTTTTGCATGTTCATCTCCATCTGGTAGCCACTAAGAATACCATACAACTCTGTGAGAGAAAGAGTCTTAAGGTTCTCAATCCTCTTGATAACAACACAATAATATGTCCATTGTCTAGGAAGAGAAGAAATAAACTTCCTTACAATGTCCCTGTTCTTAAGAGTTACTCCAACATCCATTAGAGTATCCACAATCTCAACAAACCTGAAGTATTGTTGAGTCATGGTTTCACCTGCCTTGAAGGTGAAGTTTTCAAACTGCTGCTTCAGGAGATCCTTCTTGTTCTCCTTTGCTTCAGTAGACCCCTCATACATCAGCTTCAGTGCTTCCCATAGTTTCTTGGCAGTTTTGCACTTCTTGAAGCCTCCGTAGATGGAGTTTGGAAGAGCAGTTTAAAGGGCTGTCATGGCTTTCTGATCAATCTCTATTATCTTTCTATCTGCTTCAGAGTAATCAGCCATAACCTTAGGAATCATACCACCACTAGTAGCAGAAGTGGTGCTTGGTATGTAAGGTCCTTCAACAATAGAGTCCCACATCCTGGAGTCTTGAGACTTGATGAAGCATTCATTCTTTGACACCAATTATCAAAGTCTTCAAGAGTGATCAGTGGAGACTTTGTCATAGTTCCAGTTTCCATATCAGCTTTGGTTATAGCTAACATTTGAGTTTTTAAGTATTTTGTGTGTGTGAGGGATCTTAAGATGGCGAGATCTTATATCAAGAGCCTGAAATGCTCTGATACCAAATGCAGGATCGGTGAAGGGTATGCACTTACAACACAACAACACAATGAGGAGAGTTGCTTAGAACACTTAACAGATCAAATAGAGAACTGATTAACTTGTTAATGAAAGATGCTAAGAACACAAGTAACTATGAGACAGAACAAGATTGCAAACAACACAAGTATTTGGTTTTCAAGAATGTTGTATATTGCTTCTCAAGTTCTATCACAAGTTACAAAGCACCGATATGAAGTTACAAGTACTTGAGATACTTTATACTACATCCTACAGCCGACCATACTTTGAAGGCCAGCTGGATACAATTGACTAGACAACTACAAAATCAAATGTAGAGCCAAAAGGCAGATCTGCCTTTTGACTTGTGACTATGACATGCCATAGCTCACATCCTAATATATTACAAAAAGGATAGAAGTACATAAAGTAGAAAGCATGGACTCAAGATCTCAATGTACAGTTACCAAAAGCATGGACCTTTCACCCCCTCATGTAAGTTGGTGACTTTACAGAGTAGCAGCGGAAAGGTGGTCCAGCTTTATGATAAAGTACATCAGATAAAGGCATATCTCTAAAAGTCTTCAGAAGAAATCTGTCTTCACTCTTTGGCTTCGGAAGACTTTGTCTTTGAAACTTCGGAAGACTTCAATTTTGGCTTCGGAAGATGTTGGTCTTGTTTTCGGAAGATTTTACTCTTAGAATATTTCTTGTGCATTGTGTAAAACTTCCGAAGCATTTCTACTTCTGTTCTTTAGTGCATGCATGCAGAGAGACTTTGGATGTTTTGGCTGCATCAGACTTATAGGAATGTAAGGCCCCGTTCCCGGGACGCCTACAGTTGGTCATTCATCGCTCATAAAACATATAATTTCAGTTACATTAGGAAAACATTGCAGCGGAAACATTCAAAAATGACATCACATTTCATTATAAATACTTTTGCCAAATAATACATCATTATCCGGTTACAAAATTCATGTTTGCATTACATCACAAAAGCTATATAATTGGATGCCATCCCAAAAGAGCTGAGTAGCTTCGTCGTGCCATCCTCAGCACTCATTTACCTGCCAACTGGAAAATGCAATAAAAGTCAGCGTTGCTGAGTGAGTTCTAGTTTTAATAATAAAATATACTATACTTTCATATAAAACCATTCGTTACTTTGACGTGGTCACACATCATACGTACGCATAGATAATATCATTATTATCTTCTTCATTCATTCATTCGTTCATTCGTTCCTTTTAACTTACTTGCGCATCGGACATCATCCATACCAATACCATATGCTACACCCCAATTAGTCACAGCTACCGGGCCGAAGTCAATAAATGAACAGCTAAACGTATGCCACGGTACTGGGGTTAACCAATCAGTCTTAGCTACTGGGCCGAAGTCAATAAATGAACAGCTAAACGTATGCCACAGTACTAATGATAACCGACGGTCATAGCCACTGGGCCGAAGTCAATAAATGAACAGCTAAACGTATGCCACAGTACTAAGGGTAAGCGGTAGAGGTTCCACATAATGGTCAATCACAAAGAAGGACCCGTTATCCGATGCATGCAAGGCGTGTCATCTCTTTCCACTTTACGTTACATAATACTTCATTTCATTCGTCATAATACGTAAAGCCATAAGAAAGGTAATCATACATCATAACAAGGAACATATCATACACATTCATCATCATCATACAGGGCAACATCATTCATTCATAATATGCATAAACATGCAACATCATCATCATCATGCCCTACATGCACTCTAAGGCCATAACCATCCTCTTACATGTTCTTACGGGTTACCTTACGTCCAAACTTACATCTGCACCTTTCCCGAAGGCCAGAAGTCAAACTACACATTCATTCGAGTGCAATAGCCCTATTCGGGCATATGAACACCCTTCAGTCGCATGGCCTCCATGCGACTGAACATCATGCGACTGGACCCATGCGGATGGTCATCTATGCGAATGAACATCCAACCGTGCGTATGGACCATGTGCGAATGGGACTACTGCGAATGGGCACCTATGCGACTAAACTCATGCGAATGGACTCATGCGACTAAGCATCTATGCGACTGAACCCTCAGTCGCACATCCCTCATGCGACTGGACTCCCAGTCGTGCGACTGAACCCCAATCGTGCGAATGACCTTCAATCGCCCTCATTCGGCCGTATGGCCTTCATTCGGTCGCCTAGCCCTAGCTGATGCAGAATGGAGTTCATCCCGAACCCAATCTGCCATTTTCTGCCTCCAAGCTCATCCAAACCCATTCTAAGCCTAAATTAACCCTCCTGGACCTTAGGGATACATACCTTAACACCATACAAGCACACCCAAGCCCGAAACATACTCTAAACACATCATACACATCACACCCAAATGGGTCAAACACACACACACATAAAACGGGTTTTGAACACTTTCCAGCCCCAAAATCAGTTGAAAACAAGTAAAAGTGGGGTCCTAGAACTCACACAATCGAGCACAAAGACAAGAGCTTCGATTTGGCTTGCTACTCGACGAATTTGGACACCCGAATCACCCGAATCAACCCTTTTCTCCTCTTTCTCTCTTCTCTCTTCTTTGGTGGCTGAATTTTGTGAAGTGTGGGGAGAGTGGGCTGCCCTCTCCCTACACATATCACCACATTTCCCGACTTTTCTTCGTTGGCGAGTTTGGCCCCTCGACTTTGGACTTTATTTCTTTTCTTTCTTCGTCGGCTTCCAAAATAATAAATTTCCGGGTGTTACAAGTCCACCCCCCTTAAATAGGTTTCGTCCCCGAAACCTGTTATTCTTCGAACAAACGTGGATAGTGCTGTCTCATTTCTTCCTCGGTCTCCCACGTTGACTCGGATCCCTTCCTGTGCTTCCACTGTACCCGCACAAGAGGAACCACTTTATTCCTTAGCCTTTTCTCCTTTCGGTCGATGATTGCCACTGGTTGCTCCACATAATTGAGCCGTTTATCTACTTCGATATCTTCCAATGGGACAATCATATCTTCATCTGCTAAGCACTTCCTTAGATGAGATACATGGAATGTCGGGTGAATTCCACTTAACTCATCTGGTAACTCCAGTCTATAGGCCACCTCTCCTACTCGAGCAATGATTCGGAAAGGGCCTATATACCTTGGACTCAACTTGCCCCGCTTTCGGAAGCGAATGATACCCTTCCAAGGTGAGACCTTCAACATAACCCGGTCACCCACCTGGAACTCAATCGGCCTGCGCCGTTTGTCAGCATACGACTTCTGTCTGTCTTTGGCTGCCTTCATGAAGGCTTTAATCTTCTCAAGCTTCTCAGTCGTAGCCTCGATTACCTCGACGCTCCCCAATTCCTTCTGACCAATGTCACCCCAACAAACAGGTGTTCTGCATCTCCTACCGTATAGCATCTCATATGGGGGCATACCAATGCTGGCATGATAACTGTTGTTGTATGAGAATTCGGCTAACGGTAGGTGGTCGTCCCAACTTCCACCAAAATCAATCACACATGCCCGAAGCATGTCTTCCAGCGTCTGAATGGTTCTTTCTGACTGACCATCAGTCTGGGGATGATAAGCCGTGCTGATATGTAACCTCGTCCCCATAGCATCGTGGAACTTCTTCCAGAATTTAGATGTAAACCGAGTGTCACGATCCGACACAATAGACACCGGTACACCATGACGAGTCACAATCTCCTTAATGAACAGATCAGCCAACCTCTCGGATGAATATGTCTCGCGGATCGGTAGGAAGTGAGCACTCTTCGTCAAACGATCAACTATCACCCATATGGCATCGTACCCTTTCGGAGTACGCTGCAATTTGGTAATGAAATCCATGGTGATGTGCTCCCACTTCCATTCCGGTATATCCAAAGGTTGTATCTTCCCGTACGGCTTTTGATGCTCGGCCTTCACCTGTAAGCAAGTAAGGCACCTACTCACATACTCCACCACGTCGCGCTTCATGCCCGGCCACCAATAATCTTTCTTCATATCATGGTACATCTTCGTGGCACCAGGATGAATGGAGTACCGAGTCTTGTGAGCTTCATCCATTATCTTCCCCCGTAGATCCCCAAAACGAGGAATCCACACACGATCAAATCGAGTTCTAACACCGAGCGTGTTTTCACCCAATTCTCCAACCAGACCTCTCATCCTTTCAGAGTTAAGATGATCTTCTTTCAGTGCCTCATCTTGAAACTCTTTAACCTGCTTCATTACATCAGAGGTCATGATCAACTGATAGGCTTTCACCCGGATCGGCTCGGGCCTCTCTTTCCGACTAAGAGCATCAGCCACCACGTTGGCCTTGCCCGGATGGTAGTGGATCTCACAATCATAATCCTTTATAAGTTCCAACCACCGCCTCTGCCTCATGTTCAAATCCTTCTGCTCAAAGAAGTACTTCAGACTCTTGTGGTCAGTGAATATGGTGCACTTCGTCCCGTAGAGGTAGTGCCTCCAAATCTTTAAAGCAAAGACCACGGCTGCCAGCTCCAAGTCATGAGTAGGATAATTGACCTCATGAACCTTCAACTGTCGGGATGCATAGGCTATAACCTTTCCTCTCTGCATTAACACACACCCCAACCCCGAGTAAGAAGCATCGGAATAAACCACCAGATCTTCACTTCCATCGGGTAATGACAGAACAGGAGCTTGAGTCAATCTCGCCTTCAATTCTTCAAACGCCTTCTCTTGAGCTTGACCCCATACGAACTTCACATCTTTTCGGGTCAACTTAGTCAGTGGAGAAGCAATCTTGGAGAAGTCTTGGATAAATCTTCTATAGTAGCCCGCCAAACCCAAGAAACTGCGAATCTCGGATGGCGTCTTTGGTGACTTCCATTGCATAACCGCCTCCACTTTTGCCGGGTCCACCATAATCCCATCGGGATTCACCACGTGACCCAAGAACTGAACTTCGCGCAACCAGAACGCGCACTTGGAGAATTTTGCATACAACTTCTCCCTTCTCAACGTCTCTAGAACCTCCCGAATGTGACCGGCATGCTCTGCTTCGCTCCTCGAGTAAATCAGGATATCATCAATAAACACAATCACTGATTTATCCAACATAGGCTGACACACACGGTTCATCAAATCCATAAAAGCAGCTGGCGCGTTGGTCAAGCCAAAGGACATGACAAGAAACTCGTAGTGACCATAGCGCGTACGGAAAGCTGTTTTAGGAATGTCTTGCTCCTTCACCTTCAACTGATGGTAACCAGATCGAAGATCTATTCTTGAAAACCAACTGGCACCCTGAAGCTGATCAAACAAATCATCTATCCTCGGCAAGGGGTATCGGTTCTTCACTGTCAACTTGTTCAGCTCGCGGTAGTCGATGCACATCCTCATACTACCGTCCTTCTTCTTTACAAACAGGACCGGAGCACCCCAAGGAGAGATACTCGGTCTAATGAACCCCTTATCAAGTAACTCCTGCAATTGCTCCATCAACTCCTTCATTTCGGTCGGAGCTAACCGATACGGTGCCTTGGCAACAGGTTGGGCACCCGGTATCAGATCAATCTGAAACTCAATCTCCCTGTCAGGTGGCACTCCTGATAAGTCTTCTGGGAATACATCTGGAAAGTCACACACAACCGGTACATCGGCTAGTTGTGGTGATGGCGTATCCACATCCTGTACATAGGCCAAGTAGGCACTACATCCACGCCTCATACACTTTCCCGCCACCGCCATCGAGATCACTTTCGGAATCGTAGTAACCCGATCACCATACACTGTCACTGAACTACCGTCAGGCGCCAACAACCGAATCATCTTCTTGCGACACACAATGTTCGCCTCGAAGTCCGCTAACCAATCCATCCCAAGAACCAAATCAAAACCACCTAAGGCCATCACGAACGGTCTAACCGGAAACTTATGACCCTCGAGTTCCACATCACAATTCTCTATCATCTCAGAAATCCTGGTAGACTTACCTATGGCAGTTTCTACATCAAAGGGCGCATCAACACGTCTACTACTAACAGGCAGCTTAGCACAGAAAGCGGCGGAAATAAAACTTTTACTCGCACCAGAATCAAATAACACAGAAGCTAAAGTTTGGTTCACCAGAAACGTACCGGACACAACGTCAGGGTCCGTCCTAGCCTCCTCCTGTGTCATGGTGAATGCCCTGGCGCTCGCCCTCGGTCCATCACCTCCCGTCCTCTTCGCCCCTGAACTCTCAGCCCTCGGCTTCTTGCAATCCCTGCTCATATGACCAATTTCCCCACAGTTAAAACATTTGCCCGTCAGGCAATCCTTCGCCATATGCCCCGTCTTCCCACACTTGAAGCACACGTTCAAACCCAGCCTGCATTCTCCCGCATGCTCCTTTCCACACTTTCCACATCTCCTCGACCCTGCTCCCGGGGTGGTCACGCGGCGGTCATCCACCCGTGCCTTTTTGTTACCCGTCGAGGCCTCACCCCGACCAAACCTCTTCCCGTTCCAGCTTCGATCACCACCACCCTTCCTATTCGCTTCAACCACCACCACTCCCCTCTCATCATAAAGTCTTCCGGCCAAATCGACCGCCGACCTAAAGGTACTTGGCCGGGCGGCGATCATATGTCGGCGAACATCCACCGGTAAACCCTGAATGTACCTCTTGATCTTCCGAGAAAGAGGCGTCACCTGATCCGGCACCAACCGTGCCATCTCGTTGAACTTGGTAGTATATTGCTGGTGTGTCATGGATCCCGCCTCCAGCTGCAGGAACTCCCTCTCAATCTTATCCATTTCCCTGTGAGGACAGAACTCCTCAATTACCATCTTCTTCAGTTCGGGCCACCTCATTCTCCCGATTGCCCGATTACCCTCCGCTTGGACAATGTTGTCCCACCAGCATAGTGCTGAGTCCACGAAGGAGTGGGTGGCAAACTTGACTTTCTGATCTTCTCGGCACTCGCTGATGTCGAGAACAGCCTCCATTTCTCTCACCCATCGGTGAGCAGCGGCAGCATTACCATTACCGTCGAAAGTAGGGGGCTTGCATCTCATAAACACCCCATAGTTGCAGCCTCGTGCCACCTCCCGCACAGGCTCCTCTTCCTCTTCCTCCTCATTATCGGAGAAAATAGTTTCAGGCTCCGGTTGCTCCCCCGAGGCCCGGTTTCTCTCCTTTCTTTCTCCCTCCTTCACAGCTTTGATGACTTCGGTCACCACAGACGGTAAGATTGTCTGCATGACCTGATGTACCTCCTCGACGACAGCCTCCTTTACCGAGGCCCTTAAGTTCGCACTCTCATCCCCAGCTTCTGGATGAGGAGTCTCAGGTTCTGCAGGAACCTCTTTCTCAGCTCTAGGCCTTCCTCTCTTAGGGCGTGGTTCCGCAACAGGGCCATCACGGCCTCCACCCCTAGAAGCTCTAGAAGATCTACCACCAGCCATTCTCTAACACACTGAAAGATTTAAACACCAACACGGTCATTCAAGGAAACAACTCAGTTTATGTCAAGTATAGTAAGTCCCTAATTACAGTGGCCAGTTGTGATTAGCCACTTACTGTACTCTTCATACCCCAAGTATTACCTGTCCTGACTACATCAGTATTCAAATCTACATACAACACATAACATATACCATGCGCATATAAACCGGTTAACTTTAAGAAAATACCTGATGGCACGCAGCTACTCAGTTTGGCATCCCATCCCCTTTCCGTCCCATTCTCAGTTTAAGTTAAGGTTTATTTTGAAAATTTACCCATTTCACTTAAACTTTGGCTCTGATACCAACTTGTAAGGCCCCGTTCCCGGGACGCCTACAGTTGGTCATTCATCGCTCATTAAACATATAATTTCAGTTACATTAGGAAAACATTGCAGCGGAAACATTCAAAAATGACATCACATTTCATTATAAATACTTTTGCCAAATAATACATCATTATCCGGTTACAAAATTCATGTTTGCATTACATCACAAAAGCTATATAATTGGATGCCATCCCAAAAGAGCTGAGTAGCTTCGTCGTGCCATCCTCAGCACTCATTTACCTGCCAACTGGAAAATGCAATAAAAGTCAGCGTTGCTGAGTGAGTTCTAGTTTTAATAATAAAATATACTATACTTTCATATAAAACCATTCGTTACTTTGACGTGGTCACACATCATACGTACGCATAGATAATATCATTATTATCTTCTTCATTCATTCATTCGTTCATTCGTTCCTTTTAACTTACTTGCGCATCGGACATCATCCATACCAATACCATATGCTACACCCCAATTAGTCACAGCTACCGGGCCGAAGTCAATAAATGAACAGCTAAACGTATGCCACGGTACTGGGGTTAACCAATCAGTCTTAGCTACTGGGCCGAAGTCAATAAATGAACAGCTAAACGTATGCCACAGTACTAATGATAACCGACGGTCATAGCCACTGGGCCGAAGTCAATAAATGAACAGCTAAACGTATGCCACAGTACTAAGGGTAAGCGGTAGAGGTTCCACATAATGGTCAATCACAAAGAAGGACCCGTTATCCGATGCATGCAAGGCGTGTCATCTCTTTCCACTTTACGTTACATAATACTTCATTTCATTCGTCATAATACGTAAAGCCATAAGAAAGGTAATCATACATCATAACAAGGAACATATCATACACATTCATCATCATCATACAGGGCAACATCATTCATTCATAATATGCATAAACATGCAACATCATCATCATCATGCCCTACATGCACTCTAAGGCCATAACCATCCTCTTACATGTTCTTACGGGTTACCTTACGTCCAAACTTACATCTGCACCTTTCCCGAAGGCCAGAAGTCAAACTACACATTCATTCGAGTGCAATAGCCCTATTCGGGCATATGAACACCCTTCAGTCGCATGGCCTCCATGCGACTGAACATCATGCGACTGGACCCATGCGGATGGTCATCTATGCGAATGAACATCCAACCGTGCGTATGGACCATGTGCGAATGGGACTACTGCGAATGGGCACCTATGCGACTAAACTCATGCGAATGGACTCATGCGACTAAGCATCTATGCGACTGAACCCTCAGTCGCACATCCCTCATGCGACTGGACTCCCAGTCGTGCGACTGAACCCCAATCGTGCGAATGACCTTCAATCGCCCTCATTCGGCCGTATGGCCTTCATTCGGTCGCCTAGCCCTAGCTGATGCAGAATGGAGTTCATCCCGAACCCAATCTGCCATTTTCGGCCTCCAAGCTCATCCAAACCCATTCTAAGCCTAAATTAACCCTCCTGGACCTTAGGGATACATACCTTAACACCATACAAGCACACCCAAGCCCGAAAACATACTCTAAACACATCATACACATCACACCCAAATGGGTCAAACACACACACACATAAAACGGGTTTTGAACACTTTCCAGCCCCAAAATCAGTTGAAAACAAGTAAAAGTGGGGTCCTAGAACTCACACAATCGAGCACAAAGACAAGAGCTTCGATTTGGCTTGCTACTCGACGAATTTGGACACCCGAATCACCCGAATCAACCCTTTTCTCCTCTTTCTCTCTTCTCTCTTCTTTGGTGGCTGAATTTTGTGAAGTGTGGGGAGAGTGGGCTGCCCTCTCCCTACACATATCACCACATTTCCCGACTTTTCTTCGTTGGCGAGTTTGGCCCCTCGACTTTGGACTTTATTTCTTTTCTTTCTTCGTCGGCTTCCAAAATAATAAATTTCCGGGTGTTACAAGGAATCCTTACAATATCTATAATTGAAATTTCTGTTATTCATATACATTTTTTTATATTATTATATTATAAAATTTTCGTGGATTACATTGATAACTTAAAACGTTTTAAATATTATTATGTAAGGTGTTTTAATAATTCTAAAATCACGGTTTTAAATTTAAATTGTTTCATCCAAAAATAATAACATTTTCCATTTCATATTATCTTTACTTACCATATACATATACATAAAATATATGTAAATATTTAAATTTAAATTTAAATTTGACGGAATGTATACAAAATAATATCCCTCCGAATCTATTTTGGTAACTTATTTCAATTCTTTAAATCATATTTCAATCAGTAGTTAACTTTAACATAAATATATATACTAACACCAAATTTAAAGTATATTGACATTAAAAGGAAAATAATGAAAGTAATCAGTTATAAATCAATAGACAACTATACCATAAATATATATAATTACCAAATTTTGTAAAAGTCTATATAAACACATACACACAATAAGTTGCAAACACCATTGTTTAAACATCTTCCACTCCTACATTATGTTACACACATATCATCTATATATTCCTTTTGTCATTGCAGCCTAAGTAATTAACATTTGCTACTACATTATGTTTCATATTTTTCAGAAAAATGGAAGTAGCTAACTACTCTTCATTTCGCGACCTGGATGTATCGAGGGATGACTACACATTGAAGGTTCGGATTGTTAGACTGTAGAGGCAATCAATGTTTATGAATCCATCACAAACCTTCCCCATTGAAATGATTTTAGTAGATGAGGAGGTATTTGTAAACAATTCTTTTTTTTCTTTGTTTTTCATTACTATAAAACACAATTTTGGTAACATACGTTTATGTATTCTTTGTGCAGGGTAACGAAGTACAAGCAAGCGTTTTGCACAAATGGTTTTGTAGATTTGAGAGATTTCTTTCTAAGATGGCTACTTTGGTTATCAAGAAACCCACAAATCGGTGACAACTCTGCAACTTTTAAATATGTTGACAACCCTTTTAAGGTGTGCCTATACTACAACACCTCAATCACAAAATGCAATGATTTCAACGGCCCACTTTATGGATTCTTCTTCACTGGCTTTCAGTCAATATTGGAACAACTGTCTCTGAATCGAGTAGCATAGGTATGTCCATTTTGCAAACATAATTTTATTAGGCATTAACTTAGTTGTGTTTTTTAATTTTTTATAAAATAAAGTTATATAACCTTTATTTATACATTTCTTTATTTTTTTTAGATGTGTAAGGCCCCGTTCCCGGGACGCTCACAGTTGGACAATCATCGCACATAAAATATAAAACATACATTTATATTTGCTAAAACATCGCAGCAGAATACTAATTAAACCATTCCATATATTAATGACCACTTTTGCAAGACAATACAGTCATTGTTAACCGTTACAAAAATCTCATTGTTTGCATTACATCACAAAAATGTCATTTATCATAAAATGGATGCCATCCAAAAACTTGCTAAGTAGCTGCGCCCGTGCCATCCTCAGCAATTTACGTGTCAACTGGAAAATACATAAAAGTCAGCGTTCTGAGTGAGTTCTAGTTTTATAAAATATATTACCTTTCTTTCGTTTAAACATTTACTTTATTATCGCATGTGATCATACATCGTACATACATCAAGGTATTACTTTATTATCTTCTGTCATCGTTCTTCGCACATATCGCACGTTTCGTACATTTCGCACTTTTTGCACATTTTATTATCTTTCACTTCTATCTAGATCTTGTCGTATGCTTAACCCCCTCTTGGTCACAACCATATCATCTAAGGTTAAGAGACAAGGATCCCATATCGCACGTATGGAGCAGTCACCAAGACTCCTCTGTGTGAACCCTCATGGGTCAGCCAAGATCGCACGATGTAACACACAATCGAGCTAACAACTCTTATTGAGCTGTGAACCCCTTACATTTGCTTGCAAGACTTTCATAGATTCTTTCATTATGTTCCACTTTCATTATCTTAAATCTTTCGCTTAGTTAAGATAATACTTTACGTTCGTTAACATAATCACACCATGTAAAGCTACACAATAATACGTATAAGGAACATAAAGGAAATATAACATATACATACATAACATCATCACACATCATCATATAATCATCACACATCATCCACTCACATACACATACACATACATAACAAGTACAAGTCATCATAGAACATAACCGACCCTCCGCGGGACAGCGAGGGTTCGGGGGCGGTATCCCCTGACAGCGGGGTTCTAGGGGAGCAACCTCTACTAGGTCCAAGGGGCAACGCCCCTGGCTGGGGCCGGGCTGCCAGGTCAGCGCGAAAGAATTTTATTTTAGACAATTATATAGCACATTTTGTTATAGAAAAATCGATCTTCCTGTTAAAACCTCTTAAAATCTTGGTCGTTTAAAAACATATATTTGGTATGTATTTCCAGCCCCAAACAAATTTAAAACCTTTAAAATAGGGGATCTAGGACTCACCTGGACTCAATGAGTAGCTTCTCAATCAAGCTTTCTAAGCAAGGGTCACACTACGCAACCTGTAGATATGTTAACACTCAAAGGGGTTAATTTCCGCCTAATTTCGCTACAAGATCAACAGATTCGCTGCTAGTTTCGCCAGCAGTTTCGCTGCCACACCTCCGCTGGCAGTTTCGCTGCCAGTTTTGCTGCAAGTTTCGCCCAACTTTCATTGGAAATCCATGTCTGCGAAACTACCTGCGAAACTATAGTGTCGCAGGAAAACTCTATAGTTTCGCTGGACGACTGCATAATTTCGCTCGATGAGCATGCAATTTCGCAGAACGTGCTGAAATTATGAATCAGTCCATTTTTAACCCAAAACTTCAATCTTTTACACCCAAAACCTTGGTTTATCATCCATGAAGCTATATCTAAGCTTTTTACATGCTTTCTTACACAAAAACGTGAGTTTTGGACGATTCTTTGCCACTTTCAAAAACCCCAAACCCTAGAATCCGGGTTTAATATAAATACACGATTAAATGATGTTTCTTACCTGGTCTTTCCTTGTTGTTTGGATACCCACAAATACCGATTTTCAATATCTTGATCAACCGAGCCTTGAATCTTCACCTCCTCTCTACTTTCTCTCTCTACACACTCTCTCTAGAAGTTGAGTGCTTGAGTTGCAAATGAGAGTGACTCTAGCTTATTCGTTTATATATACCGAGCGTTCCCGGGACCTTAAACTCGTCTAACACATAACTCATAAGGTTTACTCAATCCATAATCCATTTCCTGCTTATTTTCATTAAATAATCCCGACTAAGCCCGTTATTATTAATTGGCTTGTTTCAACTTTATTCGGGGCGTTACAAGATGTCATTGGTTTAGTTGTCAAGTACTACAAAATTGAAGATATAATAACCAAGAATGGAAAACAAGCTTTCAAACTTAACTTTCATATGGAAGATTTAGAGTAAGCTGACTTTTCTCATACTTATTATTCGTTTAAACGTGTTTCATATTATAATTGTTGTTTTTTAAAAATACGCGTAGAGGTCTTAAAATATCTGTTACCACTTTAATAAATAATACAACAACTAAACTGTGAATTACCATTTCACCTTATTTTATCTTCAAATATGCAGGTGAAATCTGTTGTGGTGGTTGGAATAGTTAAAATGATAATACCAGATGTTGAATGGTTCTATGAAGCTTGCAAGTTCTACACGAAAAAGGTTGTCCGTGATGATAGTCAGGATACTGTAGTGGCTATTTCCAGCTCTGTCAGTGTTCCTATACTTTATAAGTGCACAACCGATCCCTGCAAAGATCGTCTCATAGATGTTGTGCCTAGGTGAAGTCAGATTTCTATCCCACAATACTTTAATTGACATTTCCCTAAATCTACACTATTTAATATGTTTTTTCATTATTAATTATTATCTACAAATTCAAAATTCCCATCCGAGTTCAGGATGCAACCGGAATTGTTTCTTTAACCGTTTTTTGATCGTGAGGCGAAGAAATATCTAAAACAAAATGCAAGCAAGTTGTTTGAAGATTACATTCAGGTTTATATATAAAACGTTTTTACACATTGTTTTTAATTTATTATGAAATATTATGATATACTAATATATTATGTTGTGCTTTTTTAATTTTAGGGTGTTGGTACAAGTGTGTACCCAGATGTTTTTAACACCCTTCTTGACCAAAAATTGCTTTTAAAATTGACATCACGAGCTATAATGTTGAAAACAAATATAAATTCTATGGAGTTTCAAAGATGACTAACGACCCTTTTCTTATGTCTGAGCTTGAGAAGAAATATAACTTGGAACAAGTATGTGACATTTTCTTTTCTGTTATTATTTATTTTGTGATATTAATTTCGTTTCATCCGGTTCTCATATAATATAATCTATGTTAAATTTAGGGACCTGCTTCTGACAATCTTAATCTGTCAGTGAAAGATTACAAGTCACAGGACAATAACAACTACAAGGTTTGCATTTTAAAACTATGGTTACCTCCTAAATATATTAAAACTCTTAATTTTTTTAAAATAATATCTGCTCAAGCCTTTTTACTTTCTTCCATTTGTTATCAGGAATTTTTTTCTATTACCGGTGAACTACTACTCCCGTGTCTTACCTGAATTCAAGAGTATCAAATGAAAAGAATGAAGTGGACGAGCATGATAAACGTGACTACACGCCCAATTCGTTAAAGCGTAATCTCATTGAAGTGTACGATGTTGATGAAATTGGAAGCTCTTTAGGTTCCAAATCATTTAAACATGCTTTGGAAGATATGAAGGACAAGAAGCAAGCTCTACTCATCACACCAAAGATTGAAAAATAATTTTCTTTAGACCGTTAACATGTCTTGCGAGAACAACATTTATTTCTTGTCGGTTATGTCTGCATTAATATTTTAATTCGTATTCTATCTCTAGACAAATTCGTTTTCCGAAAAGTTAATTCAAATTTCTGCTTATTTATATATTAGTCTGTTTCTTATTACAAAGTATAATTATTATGCACGTTGCATATCAAAATTCTATTGAATAAAATGAATTCCTTTTACCTAAAATATACTGTGCTATTAATAATGTTTGAATGTTAATAAACAACATATATTAGAATTTAATAATTTAATGATTTAACAATATATTGAAATTATTATACGTAAATAAAATAATATAGTTATACTGAACTAAATTAAACAAAATTGGTCTACATAATTATTATATTCCACATATTTACTACTCATAATTAAAAATTATGATCTATTCTAAACTTAAAATATTATGATACAAATTCAACATATTAAACAATAATTAAACTAACATACTTTCAAACTTATATTTAAATGGGTTGTTGTATAACATTGCCAGTAATACATACAACTTCTTATGAAAACTTATATAAAGTGCATCCAAATTTATTATATACAAAACAAATAATAGCTAATACCACTAAATAATTAATAATTTAAAAATTCTTCAATATACTTTACATATATCAACTCTTTCTATTTTCAACTTTCCAAATATAGTTTCCTTTTTTTAAAAACTGATTATATTCCTGTAAAGTTATTTGAGTCTTTCAAATATTGTAATTGATATACTACTATTATTTAAAAGGTTTCCTCTTTCGAATTGATTAGTTAAACTATAATATATACAGATATAACACAATTTATATAATCATTTACTTAATCCACATAAATTATTTAACATTACAAATAACCAGATTTAATAACCAATTTATTTAATTATCATATTCTAAAATAATTAATGAATTTGGAGAAGTTGAAGGGCTCAATAAAGGAAAGAATAAATCAAGCAACTAATAATTAAAATATTTAATATACACCCGTTTATTAGAACTCTGTTTTTGTAATTATGGAAATGTGTTTTAATTTTAACTCATATCAATATATCATTTATTTAATCAATATATAAATAAAATTATACATTCATAATTACTGATTAAAGTTATAACAACTTTCCTAATTCATTTGGCAACATATTCTTTCCGAATTTACATTGGTTATTAAATAATTTTCAAAAATAAATCTGCCTATATAACTTATGATACCATCTCATAATCATTAGTTTATCAAACAACTTATATTGGAATCGATCAAGTGGACAACCTTAATCAAGAATCATTTGGGTACGTAATACTCTTCTTCGATCTAATTTTCATTTTTATGTTGATATATTGATTTAATGTGATGTGCAAGCATCATATTAAATGATCATTCTATAAAATTTAAACTTAATAATCATAATTTTACTGAACATCTTTTTTCCGTAATATAATAACCACCAACAACAATTTTGAATCTCTTATAAGAATGTTTCAATATTTTATGATTTTTTTCAACCTAAAAGTATTCAAACTAATATTATTATATGTAATGTCATGATATTATAATATTTGTCGTTGCATTCTTATATCAATTTCGTTAGTTTACACTTTCATTCTCCTTATAGATACACGTTATAATGGACACTTTTACAAGTGCTTTTATCATAACCGAGATTTTATCAAGAATGCCCGCTTAATCAATTGCTCGCTCCAAAAGTGTTTGTAAGGAGTGGTTGTTTGCTTTGTCATCATCAGATTTTATAAACATGCATGCTCGCCGTATGACAACATCATCCAAACCACAAACGCTTTCTATTACTGATTCATCCATATCTATTGGTCCCCTTACTCCACTTCCACCGCATCCAAAAGCTTATATCGCTACTACCGTCCCTTTCTCCATGAATCCTCAAGACCTCATGATACTCTCTAACCTTCATGGCCTTATATGCGTTGCTACAAAATCCACTCATGAATTATTCCTTTGGAACCCAATATCAAATCTTTTCCGAAATAACGACACAAGATGGTAATGGCTTTTATAAAGACCTTAAGGATGCGCTTGGGATATACATCGATTGTAATGATGATTACAAGCTCTTGAACATACTGCGTCGAAAACAAAAATATATGCTTTTATTTACTCTAGAAACCAAAATATATGGACACCGATTAACTTCATAATTAATAATCTGTATGGTACAAATTTGTTTGATTGGACATCTGGTACATTTTGTAAGGATTCTTTATTCTTCATCGTTAGGGAATCATGGAATAGTGGGTTTCAAGTCGTTATTTCATTCAATGTGGACAACAAGACGTTTAAGGAGATACGTTTTCCTCCACATCCTAAAAAGATATTTTGCAAAGGACATTTAATGGTTGTGAAAGATGAACTATTCATGTTTCTTAGTTGTGGATCTCCTCCTTTTAGTGTTGACCTTTTCAAACAACAAGATGATGTTTGGTTGAACATATACAACTTTTCTCGAGTTCGTCCTTACTCATTATCTCAATTGTGTGGTGTTCATGATGTCAAGAGTAGGAGGAACTTATTAGTTACAATGGAATGGGAATATGCTTATGAGATTCAAATGAAAATTGGATGCTTTGATACAAACCTTCCAATGAATGCTTTCAGTGATTTTAGAGGAGCAGTTTTCTTTGAGAGTACATTTTCCCCGTATGTTAAGTGGGATTTCGAATTTTTGTCTAATGTTTAGTTGAATAGTTAGACGTTTCTTTTTCTCTTGTATGAATTGTTGGATCAAACCTTATTGTAAAGATTCCTATAAGTCTGATGCAACCAAAACATCTAAAGTCTCTCTGCATGCATGCATTGAAGCACAGAAGTAGAAATGCTTCGGAAGTTTTACACCTTGCACTAGAAAATATTCGAAGTGTAAAATATTCCGAAGCCAAGACCAACATCTTCTGAAGCCAAAAGTGAAGTCTTCCGAAGCCAAAGAGTGAAGACAAATTTCTTCCGAAGACTTTTATGAACATGGTTTTATCTGATGTACTTTACGATAAAGCTGGACTACCTTTCCGCTGCAACTCTGTTCAGTCACCAACTTACATGAGTTGGTGAACAGGTCCATGCTTTTGGTAACTGTACATTGAGGTCTTGAGTCTAAGCTTTCTACTTTATGTACTTTTATCCTTTTTGTAATATATTAGGATGTGAGCTATGGCATGTCATATTCACTAGTCAAAAGACAATCTACCTTTTGACTCTACATTTGATTTTGTAGTTGTCTAGTCTTATGTATCCAGCTAGCCTTCAAAGTATGGCCGGCTATAAGATGTAGTATAAAGTATCTCAAGTACTTGTAACTTTAGATCTATGATTTGTAACATTTGTAAAAGAACTTGAGAAGCAATATATAGCATTCTTGAAAACCATATACTTGTGTTGTTAGCTATCTTGTTCAGTCTCACATTTTATTTGTGTTCTTAGCATCTTTCATATAAGTTACCAGTTCCCTACTTGATCTGTTAAGTGTTCTATATAACTCTTCTCCTTGTGTTGTTGTGTTGTAAGTGCATACCCTTCAACGGTCCTCCATTTGGTATCAGAGCATTCCAGGCTCTTGATATAAGATCTCACCATCATAAGATCCCCCCCACACACAAAATACTTAACAACTCAAATGGCAGCTATTAGTAAAGCTGATATGGAAACTAGAACTATGATAAAGTCTCCACTGATCACTCCTGAAGACTCTGATACTTGGTGTCAAAGAATGGAAGGCTTCATCAAGTCTCAAGACTCCAGGATGTAGGACTCTATTGTCCAAGGACCTTACATACCAAGCACCACTTTTGCTACTGGTGGTGGTATGATTCCAAAGGCTCTGGCTGATTATTATGAAGAAAACAAAAAAAGAATAGAGACTGATCAAAAAGCCATGACAGCCCTTCAAACTGCTCTTCTAAATTCCATCTATAGAGGCTTCAAGAAGTGCAAAACTGCCAAGCAACTATGGGAAGCACTGAAGCGTATGTATGAGGGGTCCAATGAAGCAAAGGAGAACAAGAATGATCTCCTGAAGTAGAAGTTTGAAAACTTCACCTTCAAGGTAGGTGAAACCATGACTCAAGAATGCATGCATTAATGAATGAATGAAGTATTATGTAATGTATAGCGAAAGATAATGAAAGAGGAACATGAAGCAAGAATGCATGCATTAATGAAAGACGAATGAACGAAAGAAAGGCTTGCAAGCATATATATGGGGTGAGCGACTTTGTGTTGCAAAAGACTCGGATGAAGTGAAATCATTTAGATTGCCTATGAGGTGAGCAACCTTGTCGTTGCAAAAGACTCGAGTAACGTGCTATCGTGATGTTGCCTTGGGGTGAACAACCTTGTTGTTGCAAAAGACTCGGATAGCTTGCTATCATTAAGATGGGCAATGAGGTGAGCAACCCTAGGGGTGCAAAAGACTCGGATAGCGTGCAATCATTGAGATTGCTATTGAGGTGAGCGACTATGTTGTCGCAAAAGACTCGGAAGAAAGAATGTATGAAAGGAACGGAAGATAATGAATGAGATGAAAGATAATAATGACATTATCTGTGTATACGTATGTTGAATGATCGCATGATAAAAAGAATTGTTTTAAATGAAAGTAAAGTATGTTTTATTATAAAACTAGAACTCACTCAGCAACGCTGACTTTTTTATACGTTTTCCAGTTGGCAGGTAAATGATTGCTGAGGATGGCACGACAAGGCTACTCGGCTCTTTTGGGATGGCATCCATTTATAAAGCTTTTGTGTTGTAATGCAAACATGTATTTTGTAATCGGATAATGATGTATTATTGGGCAAAAGTAATTATAATGAAATGAGATGTCATTTTTGAATGTTTCCGCTGCAATGTTTTCTTAAGGCAACTGTAATTATATGTTTTATGTGCGATGAATGACCAACTGTAAGCGTCCCGGGAACGGGGCCTTACAAACATAATGCTAGTTCAAGTATATGTAGATGACATTATCTTTGGGTCAACTAATCCAAGGCTCTGCAAAGACTTTAAGAAGCTGATGAAGGACAGGTTTGAAATGAGTGCCATGGGAGAACTCAATTTCTTTCTAGGAATTCAAGTGAAGCAAGTTGAAAATGGCATCTTCATAAGTCAGTCAAAGTATGTACAAGACATACTTAAAAGATTCAACATGACTAATTGTAAGGTTGCTAAGACACCCATAGCCAGAAACCACTCACTTGGACCTGATCTTGAGGGGGAGTGTGTTGATGAGCATCTCTACAGGGAAATGATTGGGTCTCTTATATACCTCACAGCTAGCAGGCCTGATATCATTTTGCAACATGTATTTGTGTAAGATATCAAGCCAACCCCAAGATGTCACACCTAATCACTATCAAGAGAATTTTAAGATATCTCAAAGGTGCTCCATCACTTGGCCTTTGGTATCCAAAGAACTCAGAATTCAATCTGTATGCTTATACAGATAGTGATTATGATGGCTGCAACATGAGTACAAAGTCTACATCTGGGGGATGTCAATTTCTTGGTGGAAGGATAGTCTCTTGGCAATGCAAGAAACAATTATCTGTGTCTGCATCAACTGCTGAAGCTGAATACATTGCTGCTGCAAGCTGCTATGCTCAAGTGCTTTGAATTCAAAATCAGATGCTGGACTATCGATTCAACTTCAAGGAGACTCCCATCCACATAGACAACAACAGTGCTATCTCAAGGACAAAGCACGTAAATATCAGGTATCATTTGATTAGATATATAACTTTGAAAAAAGTATTAATCAAACTAGTCAAAGTTAACACAAATGAACAATATGCTGATGTGTTCACCAAAGCTTTTGATGAACAGAGATTTAAATATCTTGTATCAGCTATTGGAATGATTAACTTTGAATAGCTTTTCTTAAAACTTAATTATATTATTTCTAAAACCTGTGTGTCCTAAGTTGTCTATTTTATCACCTTCATAACCCCCTTTGTTCTCTTTGGAAGAAAAATCTTTTTAAAAGACATTCCTTAAGATTTTTGAAAATTTTGATCTTTTTATCCTTCAGAAGATTTATAATTACCTTCGGAAGAAACTTATGTCTTAGAAAACATATAACTACTTCAGTAGTTTTACCTTCGGAAGAAATTTCCAAAATATCTTCTAAAGCTTAAAATCAACTTAAGTACTTCTATGTTCTCAAAGAACAATTTTCTTCCGAAAGCAATTTACCTTTGGAAGTTTTTGTTCTTCTTAGAATAAAAACTCTGAGTAATAAATCTCTTCCGAAGCAAAATTCTCAAAAACCTTCGGAATATCTTCCAAAGCCATTTTGCCTTCGGAAGCTTTTCTTCAGAACTTCCGAAGCAAAATAACCTTCAGAAGATTTCTTGATTTCCAAGAAAACTACTTTTTGGGAAAAAGTAAACTACTTTTTCAGAGGTGGAACCGACATCCAGATTTCAAAGTTTATCCTCTTTCATTAACTTTGTCTCAAATCCTTTTCACATAAATACCCAATCGTTCCCCCTTCTTTCACTATCTTCTTCATTTGCACTATTCCTTAAACCTAAATTCACCCAAACCGCCTTTTTTCTTCATCTTCCTTCACCCTTAAGCTTCTTAAAATGGCCAACCTAAACCACAGAAATAACCCTGACTTCTCCATGCAACTTCACAGGCAACACAACCAGGTTGCTCTGTTGAACTATGAGAAAGATGCTAGTTTCTCAGAGGTTTGCCGTTTTCTAGCTTTATCAAACTACTTCACCTCCCTAACCATTGATCCTACTCTCTATGAGGATCATTTGCTTGAATTTTGGAAGACCTGCCAAGAGGTCATCATGGATGGGGAGAAGGCACTGTCTGCCACAATGCAGGGGAGGATAATCTTCATCACTCCGGCCATCATCAACAATCATCTTCAGCTGGATGATGAAGAAGGTGAGTTGTCTTTCCCAAAGGAAGCTGTTAATCATTCCTTTGTGTAGATGGGCTATGAGGGAGATTTCTCTGTAAAGACCTTCAGGAAAAGGAAGGTCTCATCCCAGTGGAAATACCTGCTTCATGTGGTTATCCACAGCTTGTCAAACAAACTTGGAGGGTGGGACAAGATTCCTGAGGATCTCTCCTTCATAGTGCATGGAATGGTTCAAGTGGTCAAGTTCAGGTACTCTTAATTTGTTTACACAAATTTGCTTGCTAACTTGGACTCCTTAGAGTATTACATGTTTCCTAGATATGTTCAATACATTCTCTATTGTGAACTGGGCTCACAGTTGAGGGAAACATGTAATATTCTTAAATTACGACATATAAAGCCCGACATCTTTAAAATCATGAAGAAGCCAACTGTAGGCTTCTCAGGGGTAGAAACTACCCTTGTCCTAAAAATATTAGAGCTCATTGCTCAAGGTGACAACCTAGCAACACAAGCTAGTGTTGAACCCACACCTTCTACCTCCCACCTACCAAAGGACATCCAAACGAACCCCTACTCATGTAACATCTTGTATTTTTGAATTAATTAAAAGCTTGCAGCGTTAAATTCTTGTAAGGACTATTGTTGCCATATGTGAAACTTATGGGGCATTTATGCTTATAATTCTTTTTACTTTTAATCCTTTAATTTAAAGGTTAATAATGTTAATTATTACTTAATAAATAAATAATAATTATAATAATAACAATAACAATAATAATAATAATAATAATAATAATAATAATAATAATAATAATAATAATAATAATAATAATAATAATAATAATAATAATAATAATAATAATAATAATAATAATAATAACTTAAAATTTATTAAACTTGATGATGTTAAAACTTAAACTAATTAATCTAGGGGGTTAGATTGTTATTTTAGAAACTTAATCTAGATGTTTTGGGCATAAAATAATAAAGTAAAAACCGCAGGGACCATTTGTGTAATTAATGTAAACCCAAACCAACCCCCCCTTCCTACCCGTTTTTCCGGCCGCCGGCCGGCCAAGCCCGGCGCGGCGCCGGCGAGCCCCAAATCCTCACGAAACCACCCCGTTTTTATACCAAATCATTCCAAACGCTTCTTGAACACGATTCGAACGTTATTATGAGCTTTAAACGCCTTTAAATCCTGATTATGAACCCATTGAAGCGGGTAACCGTCGACTTTTAATCCTAGAATCGTTCAACCATTAAACCTCAATAATAATACAATTAACTCAACATAAACGGTCATCTATCGACCCTTTATCGAACACAACTCTCAATTTCTTCTGAATCCCACAAACATGGAGTTTGATTAGCATCTTCATCGCGACCTGTCATCCATTCATTGACCACATTCCGAGTATGCTAACCATCAATTGATAGAGGGCTTTGCATCAAGATCACTATCCGAAGCTTCACACAAGTTTAATTTGGTTTTCATAGTCGTTTGCTCACATATTGTATCAAGACTCAGTCGCGACTCGTTCTTCGTAGTGTTCGACCTCGATTCATCCTCAAAACGGGTAATTGAATACATGAATATGCTCGAAATTCAGTGGGGAATTAGCCTTCAATTTGGTTTGGTTAGAAATTAGGGTTCTAAAGATTTGGGGGTTTTGTTTATATGGATTTTTAAGAAATGAAAACCATGTGATACCAAGGCCACGGCCCTGGTTCACTAGTTAGGACAGTTGCCTCCCATACATGAGGTCCCGGGTTCGAACCCGGGCAACCTCATGTATTTTTTTAAGGCTTTCAGCCTTAAATAAATAATAGAAAATTTTCTAATATATATAAAAACTACTTTTATAAACTTCAAATATTGTTTTAAACCACTAAGGATTTTCTATAATTTTTTTTCTAAGTTTAAATAAAAATATTTTTATTGATAAGATTTTTTTAACAAAGCTTGTTTGAATAATTTTTAATAAAATGGATTGAAATTAATTAGTAAATTATTTTTGGCTCAAATATCCGTTTTTAATTAAGTTTGTTTATATAACATTTTTAATTATTATAATTGTTTCTTTCACAACTTTGAATAATATATATCTATATATATATATATATATATATATATATATATGTATATAAATTATATTTCATTTGTTTAAACATAATTATTTGACAAGCCCCAAATTCGACTTAGAACCCTAGTCCTCGTTGATTCGATAAACTCATTACAATAAAACTTAAACCTTGTAAATATATATACTTAGGTACCTTGTGAAGAACTACGTTGGAACCTTGCTTATTATACTTCTTATTAATCGCCAATTATATACTTATTTGATCAAGTGAGTATTTCTATACCCCTTTTTATATTTTCACACTTTGGGGTGAAACATGTTACCTTATAATCGTTGCACTTGCAAAACGTTTGATTCTTGTAAATCTATGGCAATTTACTTGTATGTTGTGGTTAGTTGAACTTTGTGGCTACCATGTAATGTCGAATATTTGTACAATCATTAACTATTGCTAGCCTAGCGACGTCATAGATCTATGTGTCAGACAAGCCTGCTTGGTTGATCCAAGTACACTTAGCTAATCGTATATACTTGTAAACGTTTGAGACTTGTAAAACTTTGTCGAGGTTTGATTGTGCATTCTGTCTTACATCCCTAGTTTACTTTGTTCTCTAACTTACAACATGAATTGCCATCTTTTATATACTTATGTATTGAAAACTATAGAAATCTCACCAACATTATTGTTGACCTTTTTATTTTTAACATGTTTCAGGAAATACTCAAGCTTGATCGCCATTTTTTTGAAGTTGTTCACACCTAGGAATGGACCTAGTCAACTTAATGAATGAGATTGTTATATTCCTTATATTGTGTTCTTATTTGAGACTTATGCTTGTAATGTACCTTTCAAACTTATGAATAATATATTTGGATTTAATAATAGCGTTATGTGGCTGTGAACGATCTTAACTCTCACTCCTCGACGTTTCCGCCGTCAAGGTTGGGGTGTGACAGATTGGTATCAAAGCCCATAACTATAGGGATTTAGGTTATTAGAAATGGTGACCTAGACTATAGTATGCATGAACCTTATAGAATCATAATTCTATATTGTAATTATATAGCTTCCATGCTACATAATGTTATGCCTTCTTATGTGCAATTTGATGCCTTAGCATATGATTGCCTAAACATTGTTACTTGTCTCCCTAAACTTAACTTTGACACTTTGACTCCCCCCGAACATGAAACCTCTTAATCTTATTTTCGACGACACGTGGAATCTTATGCTTATGCTTATGACTTGGATCTTTAGACGTTATGTCTAATCTATATAAATCTCATCAACGTTTTGATTCCATGAACCTAAGAAATATTGTGTGACACATAGATACCTGTATCTTGGATTTCCAGGCAAAAGGCCTTCGGGCTAAGGCAAGCATATCGTATAAATCCTTCGGGACTAGTTATGCTTACCTGGGGATTTCTGGGATGAGTGATAAACTATGGTCAACATACACAAGTTTCTAAGGCAAATGTGTCAATTTACCTTGACGTGTCAACGTTTCCAAATGGTGATGCGTTACCAAATGGAACCATTCGGTTTATATTTTAAATATAAAAAATCCTTGATTCCTTGGACTGGTTTATCATCAAAACACTAATATCTTCTCATTCCTATCTTACAGAATGTTCCCGTTAATATTGAACTCGTTATACTCCTCAATTCCTACGCTTAAACAACGTTATACGTTGTGCGCCTTATGTAACTATCTTCATACATTGACCAACGTGTACATGGATCTTAATATATCCAAAGATATTGGTCGTCTAAACCAAATGGTTTTTTTTTAAAACTTAAAATTGTTACTTAGGGTTTTCAAATGTCCTTAAAGTATGTCGCATAACAGAAATCATGCAATGCCGAAAGGTGGAATACCTGCATCCCGGAATACTTTGTCTAGGCAAGGTATACACATAAATTTGATTCGACCGTTGGATCCGTTTATCTGATCTGGACCTCATGAGATGGGTGATCGCTTATTGGTACGCGGGTCTACCGTAAAGTTGTGGTTGACGTAACACTTTGAGAAGTCATCGCATTTCCCTTTTTATTTTGGACCGAATGTTTACATCTTATTATTGTGTTGAATCATTTCCGTCATTGATCTTGTTTTCCTGACTTAAACCATTCAAGATTTAAGAACCTAACACATTTAACTCCGTTATCCCGAACTATAACCTTAATCCTAGCAAGCATGATTTTCTTTTCCTGTCAATGTTACATTTTTGTAATTTGAAGTTTGTGAATTTCTAGCGGATATTCTCTTCGTTTGCTAAGTCGAGCTTTATAAAAACTTCAAACCGTTTTGTATCGTAGGCAATACAAGAGTCCGCAAGTCAACCTATGACTAAGGACACTTGAATCCCCTAAATGATTATATCTCATCAAAACAGGGGTGACTCCCTTACTTTGGTGAAGACTTTCCATTCGCTATCATTGTTCTTATGAAATCTTATCGTCAAGACAGAAGTGAACCTCATACCTTGATGACAATTTCCTCCTTTTTGTTTTTATGAATTCGTATTTTACAAATGGAATTACCTCCTTAAAATAGGAGTAAAATATCGTATCTTGATGATGGTTTTCAATTTTTGTATTGTGTATTTTATGAAATCCCATCCTCTGAATCGTGGTGATTTCCTTGTTTTGAGGACAGATTTCAAACATTTTGATTTAGAACTCGTATTTCACGAATGAAATGACCCCACCAAAATAGGATTGAATCCCGTACTTTGGTGACAAAGGTCAATTCTCGATTGTTTCCTTGTTATTATGAAATTCAATCATCAAGATAGGTGTGAAATCCATACCTTGATGATAATTTCACCTGTTTAAAATTTTATGGATGGTATTTTCCTCAAATGAAATGACCCCATCAAAGTAGGAGTGAATTCCGTTCTTTGATGAAACTTTTCATTTTGCTATATTTTGTTTCTATAAAACTTCAATGTTGAGATAGAAGTGATTATCCTTACCTTAATGGTAAGTTACTTCATTTTATTCTTGTGGATCCTCAACAATGAGTTAGGATCAAGCTTCCGTTCGGTAGTTAAGAGTCATACTTTGGAAAATACACCACCAAGCTAGGAGTGATAACCACATCTTGGTGAGTATTCGCATTCCTTGATCTCAAACATACCAAGATTTTAAGACTTAAATTGACAAGAAACATGTAATAATTTGAAGGGTGAACACCGTTATCTAATTTGTTGAAGATAGTGTTCCAGCCAGTCAAGCTAAAGCATGAATCTTGAATTCAAAAGGGGTCGTTGTTACTTTAGGGTAACCTTAGTTCCAAGCCTGGAACGTTTAAATTTTAAATCAATTTCTTCTCTCATGCTTTTATGTTTCATTTTGACCGTTTGATCTAGCTTTATGGAAACTTTTTATCGACCTTCATTCTGAGTTATCATCAAAACCTAATTGCACGATGACAACACCCCTGAAACAATCTTTCGTACAAGATAAAGCTATTATAAATTTATGCCATGCCTTTCTGGTTATAGCAATGTACGGTTGTGTTCATGGGTTGATGAACCGCGTGCGCAAGCCATACTTGAAAACCTATTTGTCATTGCCTTTATCGTCGATATTCTGAATTATTTAAATTCCAATCCGATCATGAACGACGTCTTTGTTTAACTCTTTACCCATAATTAAAAATGCAATGCCCATTATTTTAGATAACCTTGAACTCCTAATCTTGAAAATATCTAAATCTCTATCTTGATTGCGACTCACAAGACTTGCTATTACATTCATTCCGATGTGAACAAAAAGGATCATGAATTTCCGCGGTTGGTATTCATGGTTCGGCATAAAGGAAATGTTGACGTAGCTTGGTATATGTTCAAATTGCCTTGTATTACTTGATGTCATTTGGTGCATTATTGACCGATTGGCTACTTTTGCGCATTTCATATTGACTCATGTGAGATAACGAGTCGAGAAATTGACTCGTACTTACCTCAAATAGTCGGTTATCGTGGTGTGTCGTTAAACATCAATCGTTAATTTTGATGATCGAATCACTTTCTGTTATTAGCAATGCCTCTAATCATCTTTGGGAACCCAGCTCAAAATCTCGGCATATCGTATCATTCTTAACCCGACAGTTTAACCGGAGGAGCGATACGAATTCACAAGATATGCGTTAAGCTTGTGTCATTATATAGTGGCACTTGGGATTCTTAAATTCCGACGGTCAAACTTTCATACAATTACGGGATATTATAATTTCTTTCTTATTGGCTTCAAGACGTCATTATATTACACAATTTCATTCCAGATGATGGGAGAAGTGTGATATACCTCAAGAACTCATCATCGTTTTCCAACGTTTCATGTGTCAAATCTCAAAGAGTTAGTTTGTCAATGATAACTTTCGCATCCCACTGGAAGAGTTCAAATTTGGATGCATCATGTAAAATATCATAATTCGCAAAGTGAAGCATCTCACCCGTAATCAAACGCCAACCACAGTCTGTTAGTACACTTATCTTTCAGCATAAGTATCCTGTTCGTTTAAGTTTCATTCTTAATTTCAGGACGAAATTCTTAAAAGTTGGGGAGACTGTAACATCTTGTATTTTTGAATTAATTAAAAGCTTGCATCGTTAAATTCTTGTAAGGACTATTGTTGCCATATGTGAAACTTATGGGGCATTTATGCTTATAATTCTTTTTACTTTTAATCCTTTAGTTTAAAGGTTAATAATATTAATTATTACTTACTAAATAAATAATAATCATAATAATTATAATAATAACAATAATAATAATAATAATAATAATAATAATAATAAATAATAATAATAATAATAATAATAATAATAATAATAATAATAATAATAATAATAATAATAATAATAATAACTTAAAATTTATTAAACTTGATGATGTTAAAACTTAAATTAATTAATCTAGGGGGTTAGATTGTTATTTTAGAAACTTAATCTAGATGTTTTGGGCATAAAATAATAAATTAAAAACCGCAGGGACCATTTGTGTAATTAATGTAAACCCAAACCAACCCCCCCTTCCTACCCGTTTTTCCGGCCGCCGGCCGGCAAGCCCGGCCCGGCGCCGGCGAGCCCCAAATCCTCACGAAACCACCTGTTTTTTAAACCAAATAATTCCAAACGCTTCGTGAACACGATTCGAACGTTATTATGAGCTTTAAACGCCTTTAAATCCTGATTATGAACCCATTGAAGCGGGTAACCGTCGACTTTTAATCCTAGAATCGTTCAACCATTAAACCTCAATAATAATACAATTAACTCAACATAAACGGTCATCTATCGACCTTTTATCGAACACAACTCTCAATTTCTTCTGAATCAAACACAAACATGGAGTTTGATTAGCATCTTCATCGCGACCTGTCATCCATTCGTTGACCACATTCCGAGTCTGCTAACCATCAATTGATAGAGGGCTTTGCATCAAGATCACTATCCGAAGCTTCACACAAGTTTAATTTGGTTGTCATAGTCGTTTGCTCACATATTGTATAAAGACTCAGTCGCGACTCGTTCTTCGTAGTGTACGACCTCGATTCGTCCTCAAAACGGGTAATTAAATACATGAATATGCTCGAAATTCAGTGGGGAATCAAAGCCCCATGTTTGTTGCAACTCACGATTGTGATTTAGCCTTCAATTTGGTTCGGTTAGAAATTAGGGTTCTAAAGATTTGGGGGTTTTGTTATATGGATCTTTAAGAAATGATAACCATATGATACCAAGGCCACGGCCCTGGTTCACTGGTTAGGACACTTGCCTCCCATACATGAGGTCCCGGTTTGAACCTGGGCAACCTCATGTATTTTTTTTAAGGCTTTCAGCCTTAAATAAATTATAGAAAATTTTCTAATATATATAAAAACTACTTTTATAAACTTCAAATATTGTTTTAAACCACTAAGGATTATCTATAATTTTTTTTCTAAGTTTAAATAAAAATATTTTTATTGATAAGATTTTTTTAACAAAGCTTGTTTGAATAAGTTTTAATAAAATGGATTGAAATTAATTTGTAAATTATTATTGGTTCAAATATCCCTTTTTAATTAATTTTGTTTATATAATAATAAATTTTTAGTTATAAAAATTTATTTAAAATTTTTATATAACATTTTTAATTATTATAATTGTTTCTTTCACAACTTTGATATATATATATATATATATATATATATATATATATATAAAGAAAATATAAATTATATTTCATTTGTTTAAACATAATTATTTGACAAGCCCCAAATTCGACTTAGAACCCTAGTCCTCGTTGATTCGATAAACTCATTACAATAAAACTTAAATCTTGTAAATATATATACTTAGGTACCTTGTGAAGAACTACGTTGGAACCTTGCTTATTATACTTCTTATTAATCGCCAATTATATACAATTTGATCAAGTGAGTATTTCTATACCCCTTTTTATATTTTCACACTTTGGGGTGAAACATGTTACCTTATAATCGTTGCACTTGTAAAACGTTTGGTTCTTGTAAACCTATGGCAATTTACTTGTATGCTGTGGTTAGTTGAACTTTGTGGCTACCATGTAATGTCGAATATATGTACAATCATTAACTATTGCTAGCCTAGCGACGTCATAGATCTATGGGCCAGACAAGCCTGCTTGGTTGATCCAAGTACACTTAGCTAATCGTATATACTTGTAAACGTTTGAGACTTGTAAAACTTTGTCGAGGTTTGATTGTGGATTCTGTCTTACATCCCTAGTTTACTTTGTTCTCTAACTTACAACATGAATTGCCATCTTTTATATACTTATGTATTGAAAACTATGGAAATCTCACCAATATTATTGTTGACCTTTTTATTTTTAACATGTTTCAGGAAATACTCCAGCTTGATCGCCATTTTTTTGTAGTTGTTCACACCTAGGAATGGACCTAGTCAACTTAATGAATGAGCTTGTTATAATCCTTATATTGTGTTCTTATTTGAGACTTATGCTTGTAATGTACCTTTCAAACTTATGAATAATATATTTGGATTTAATAATAGCGTTATGTGGCTGTGAACGATCTTAACTCTCACTCCTCGACGTTTCTGCCGTCAAGGTTGGGGTGTGACAGATTGGTATCAGAGCCCATAACTATAGGGATTTAGGTTATTAGAAATGGTGACCTAGACTATAGTATGCATGAACCTTATAGAATCATAATTCTATATTGTAATTATATAGTTTCCATGCTACATAATGCTATGCCCTCTTATGTGCAATTTGATGCCTTAGCATATGATTGCCTAAACATTGTTACTTGTCTCCCTAAACTTAACTTTGACACTTTGACTCTCCCCGAACATGAAACCCCTTAATCTTATTTTCGACGACACGTGGAATCTTATGCTTATGCTTATGACTTGGATTTTTAGACGTTATGTCTAATCTATATAATTCTAATCAAGGTTTTGATTCCATACACCTAAGAAATATTGTGTGACACATAGACACCTGTATCTTGGATTTCCTGGCAAAAGGCCTTTGGGCTAAGGCAAGCATATCGCATAAATCCTTCGGGACTAGTTATGCTTAACTGGGGATTTCTGGGATGAGTGATAAACTATGGTCAACATACACAAGTTTCTAAGGCAAATGTGTCAATTTACCTTGACGTGTCAGCGTTTCCAAATGGTGATGCGTTACCAAATGGAACCATCCAGTTTATATTTTAAATATAAAAAATCCTTGATTACTTGGACTGGTTTATCATCGAAACTCTAATATCTTCTCATTCCTATCTTACAGAATGTTCCCGTTAATATTGAACTCATTATACTCCTCAATTCCTACGTTTAAACAACGTTATACGTTGTGCGCCTTATGTAACTATCTTCATACCTTGACCAACATGTACATGGATCTTAATATATCCAAAGATATTGGTCGTCTAAACCGAATGGTTTTTTTTTAACTTAAAATTGTTACTTAGGGTTTTCAAATGTCCTTAAAGTATGTCCCATAACTGAAATCATGCAATGCCGAAAGGTGGAATACCTGCATCCCGGGATACTTTGTCTAGGCAAGGTATACGCATAAATTTGATTCGACCGTTGGATCTGTTTGTCTGACCTGGACCTCATGAGATGGGTGATCGCTTATTGGTACGCGGGTCTACCGTAAAGTTGTGGTTGACGTAACACTTTGAGAAGTCATCGCATTTCCCTTTTATTTTGGGCCGAACGTTTACATCTCATTATTGTGTTGAATCATTTCCGTCATTGATCTTGTTTTCCTGACTTAAACCATTCAAGATTTGAGAACCTAACACAATTAACTCCGTTATCCCGAACTATAACCTTAATCCTAGCAAGCATGATTTTCTTTTCCTGTTAATGTTGCATTGTTGTAATTTGAAGTTTCTGAATGTCTAACGGATATTCTCTTCGTTTGCTAAGTCGAGCTTTATAGAAACTTCAAACCGTTTTGTATCGTAGGCAATGCAAGAGTCCGCAAGTCAACCTATGACTAAGGACACTTGAATCCCCTAAATGATTATATCTCATCAAAACAGGGGTGACTCCCTTACTTTGGTGAAGACTTTCCATTCGCTATCATTGTTCTTATGAAATCTTATCGTCAAGATAAAAGTGAACCTATACCTTGATGACGATTTCCTCCTTTTTGTTTTTATGAATTCGTATTTTACAAATGGAATTACCTCCTTAAAATAGGAGTAAAATATCGTATCTTGATGATGGTTTTCAATTTTTGTATTGTGTGTTTTATGAAATCCCATCCTCTGAATCGGGGTGATTTCCTTGTTTTGAGGACAGATTTCAAACATTTTCCTTTGGAACTCGTATTTCACGAATGAAATGACCCCACCAAAATAGGATTGAATCCCGTACTTTGGTGACAAAGGTCAATTCTCGATTGTTTTCTTGTTATTATGAAATTCAATCATCAAGATAGGCGTGAAATCCATACCTTGATGATAATTTCACCCGTTTAAAATTTTATGGATGGTATTTTTCTCAAATGAAATGACCCCATCAAAGTAGGAGTGAATTCCGTTCTTTGATGAAACTTTTCATTTTGCTATATTTTGTTTCTATAAAACTTCACTGTTGAGATAGGAGTGATTATCCTTACCTTAATGGTAAGTTACTTCATTTTATTCTTGTGGATCCTCAACAATGAGTTAGGATCAAGCTTTCGTTTGGTAGTTAAGAGTCATACTTTGGAAAATACACCACCAAGCTAGGAGTGATAACCACATCTTGGTGAGTATTCGCATTCCTTGATCTCAAACTTACTAGGGTTTTAAGACTTAAATTGACAAGAAACATTTAATAACTTGAAGGGTGAACACCGTTATCTGATTTGTCGACGATAATGTTCCAGCCAGTCAAGCTAAAGCATGAATCTTGAATTCAAAAGGGGTCGTTGTTACTTTAGGGTAACCTTACTTCCAAGCCTGGAACATTTAAATTTTAAATCGATTTCTTCTCTCACGCTTTTATGTTTCATTTTGACGTTTGATCTAGCTTTATGGAAACTTTTTATCGACCTTCATTCTGAGTTATCATTAAAACTTAATTGCACGATGATAACACTTCTGAAACAATCTTTCATACAAGATAAAGCTATTATAAATTTATGCCATGCCTTTCTGGTTATAGCAATGTACGCTTGTGTTCATGGGTTGATAAACCGCGTGTGCAAGCCGTACTTGAAAAGCTATTTGTCATTGCCTTTATCGTCGATATTCTGAATTATTTAAATTCTATTCCGATCATGAACGGCGTCTTTGTTTAACTCTTTACCATAATTAAAAATGCAATGCCCATTATTTTAGATAACCTTGAACTCCTAATCTTGAAAATATCTAAATCTCTATCTTGATTGCGACTCACAAGACTTGCTATTACATTCATTCCGATGTGAACAAAAATGTAAGGATTCCTTAAGTCTGATGCAACCCAAAACATCCAAAGTGTCTCAGCAACATGCACTAAGTACTGAAGTGAAGAATGCTTCGGAAGTTTTACACAATGCATTAGAAAATACTCTAAGTGTAAAATCTTCTGAAGCCAAGACAAATATCTTCCGAAGCCAAACATGAAGTCTTCCGAAGCTTCAGAGACAAAGTCTTCCGAAGCTTCAACCTATGAAGACAGATTTCTTCTGAAGACTTTTAGTACACATGCTTTATCTGATGTACTGTTCCATAAAACACCTTTTCCGCTGCATCTCTCTAAAGTCACCAACTTACATGAGTTGGTGAAAAGGTCCATGCTTTTGGTAACCGTACATTGAGGTCTTGAGTCTGTAACTTTCCACTTTATGTACTTTTCCTTTTTGTAATGTATAAGGATGTGAGCTATGGCATGTCATAGTCACAAGGTCAAGAGGCAGATATGCCTTTTGATCCTACAATTGATTTTGTTAGTGTCTAGTCAATTGTATCCAGCTGGCTTTCAAAGTATAGCCGGCTGTAGATTGTAGTATAAGTATTTCAAGTTCTTGTATCTTTCTTTATGCTTTGTAACACTTGTAAAAGAACTTGAGAAAGCAATATACTGCCTCCTTGAAACCCATACTCTCTTGTTCTGTCTCTTGCTTTACTTGTGTTCTTTGTATCACTTTGGTTAACCCAGTTTACTGTTTGATTAAAGTTTAGTTAATCTCCTCATTGTGTTGTTGTGTTGTAATTGTGTTTAAGCCCTTAAACGATCCTGCAATTGGTATCAGAGCTTTCCAGGCTCTTGATATAAGATCTAACCATCTTAAGATCCCTCACACACATAAAAACTAAACTCTTCAAATGGCTTCCATCTCAAAGACTGATATGGAGACTGGAACCATGAACAAATCCCCACTGATCACTCTTGATGATTTTGACACCTGGTGCATGAGGATGGAAGGCTTCATCAGGTCTCTTGATTCAAGAATGTGGGAATCTGTTGAGAATGGACCTTTCATACCCAGCACCCCCTCTGCTACTGGTGCTGGTATGATTCCTAAAGATGTGGCCAACTACTCAGATGAAGATAGAAAAAGAGTAGAGATTGATAGGAAGGCCATGACTGCTCTTCAGACTGCTCACCCAAACTCTGTATACAGAGGTTTTCAGAAGTGCAAGACAGCCAAACAGCTGTGGGATGCACTGAAGCTGATGTATGAAGGCTCCTCTGAAGCCAAGGAGAACAAGAAAGATCTTCTGAAGCAGCAGTTTGAAAATTTCACCTTCAAAGCAGGTGAAACCATGACCCAACAATACTTCAGGTATGTTGAGATTGTGGATACCCTAGTGGATGGAGGAGTTCCTCTTGAGAACAGGGACATTGTAAGGAAGTTCATGTCCTCACTTCCTAGGCAATGGACACACTATTGTGTGGTGATCAAAAGGACTGAGAACCTTAAAACTCTTACTCTGACAGAGTTGTATGGGATTCTCAGTGGATACCAGATGGAGATGAACATGCAAGGTTCATCTGGCAACTCCAACAATCAAATGGGTTCAGCCCTTCATGTGGTTGAAAGGGACAGCATAGAACCCCAACATCATCTCATATGCTACCCTGACAACTCACAAAAGGGTCCTTTCATCACCTTCCCGGAGACACCAAGGGAGAACTTTACTCAAGGAAGCCCATTCCAAGAGACAAGTTCTTCTCAAGCCTTTGTGTCTACTGATGAAAGCTGTGGGGAATTATCTTTTCACTCTTGAAGACCTGGACTGTATCCATCCAGATGACCTGGAATACATGGAGATAGTTCAGCAGATGGCTCTCCTCACTCACAGAGCCAAGAAGTTCTACAAGAGGACAGGAAGAAGATTTCCAAGCAATGCTACCAGTGGAAAGTTTGGGCTGGACAAAAGCAAAATTAAGTGTTACAACTGTAACCTTATGGGTCACTTTGCTAGGGAGTGTAAGGCACCTAAAGCAAATGGGGGCCAAACACAACCGAGACCAAACTACACTGACAAAGCCCCTCATGCTGAGAAGACAAAGCAACATGATGCTGTTGCTGTTGAAGAGGGAGGCTTTGACTGGAGCTTTCAGGTGGAAGATGCTTCTCCAAACCAAGCACTGATGGCTGACCATGATGAAGCCAAGGTATTGGAACATCTTTGCTTTCCTGAATGCATTGCTAAAGTAAATAGATACAGGTCTTACAACTTAGAGATGAGATCTGATCATGAGTCATTAAACATATTAAAATCTGATTTTAGAAAGTCTGAAAATGATTACAAGTTAAAGATAGAGGACTTGGAGAAAACCATTTCAGTACTAAAACATGAACATACAGATTTTAGAACTCAGATTCAAGATCTCATAACTAAGTTGACTGAGTGCCAGGCTGAGCTTGTGATCAGCAAAGCCAAGGCAGAGAAGAGTGTTCTTGAAGAAGAGACCTTCAAGAACATGATATCCTCATCCCTGCACAACAAAGTTTGTTATCAAAATAGACAAGGACTGGGATCAAATGAGATAGCTCCTCCACACACAATCTTGTCTGTAAGATCTCCTAGGTGTGGAACTTGTGAAGATGAGCTTCCTCTCATAGATCCTGTAAGTGAGGATGATGAAGAAGTGATAGTGAAGAATTCCTCTGAGAAGAGTGAAGAAGAGGATTCTTCCAAGGGCCACTATCCTTCTGAGGAGAAGAAATCAACTGTGATGACCAAGTCCAAAAGAAAGAACTTGATCAGGAAGAGCAAAAGAAAAGCTAAGAAGGCTCAAGAAATCAAGGCTACCTTTGATGCTAAGCAGAAACAAGTTTTTATCTCTGCAGGTTTCAAAGTAGTAAGGACTGAAGACATCAACCAAGACTCCTCAGCTAAGAGTCCTGGTTCATGTTCAAATCATCTCAGTGTAAAGAAGAAGACTGAGCTGCTGTGTACCACTGCTGCACAGCCTGGACCATCAAACTCCAAGAACAGTTCACAGCCCAAAGGAACTGTCTCAGCATCTACCAAGATGAAGGTGGAGAAGGGATGTGACCAAAGCCAGTCTTGCTCTCAAAAGGAGACTTGTTTGAAGAAGAAAATGTTATGTGTCATGTGTGAAAGTACTTCTCACATTGCTAAGGATTGCCCATACAATCCTAAAAGTACATCCACATGACCAATACAAAGACTTCAAAGAGTCTCAAGAAGTCTCAAGCTTCGGAAGGAAAGTCTGTTTCCTTCGGAAGCTCCAAATCAAAGAAGAAGGTAAATGGAAAATTACCTTCGGAAGCAAAGTTGGTCTCGGAAGAAAGGAGTTCTTCCGAAGCACTGAAGTCTGCTGCAGTGACTGTAGACTCTTCAGAAGGTTCAGTCATCAAAACTTGTGAAGTTCCAAAAGCTTCTAAGGTTTTGAAGGTCAAGTCCAAGACTCCAAAGGTGGTGTGGAAGTCTAAGAAAGACCAAATGACTGAGGTTTCTCCATCAACAACAGCTGAAGATCCCCATAGTACAACCATAGGATCTATTACTGTTGCATTACCTTCTATTACACTTAATGAGCCCAAGACAAGTAAGGCTTGGGTTTCCAAATGTAACTAATCATTTTCTTTGTGCAGGAACAGCTCAAGACAAACAGGAATGTCTGGATAATTGACAGTGGCTGTTCCAGGCACATGACAGGCAATAGGTCTCTACTCCATAATTTTGAGAGAATTGATGGAGGACCAGTTGCTTTTGGAGGAGATGAAGGTGGTTACATTTCTGGAAGGGGCAAGGTCACAAATGGTAAGCTCAGCATTGAGAAGGTAAACTTTGTTAAGGAGCTTGGGTACAATCTTCTGAGTGTATCCCAATTTTGTGATCAGAGTCATAACATGCTCTTTACTGAGCATGAGTGCATTGTTCTCAAGCCTGGTGTGGTCATTCCTCATGAGCATATCCTGCTCAGAGCCCCCAGGAAAGGGAACATGTACAAGATGGATTTGCAAGAAACATCTCCCTCTGGAGAAGTTTCATGCTTTCTATCTAAAGCAAATAGTGATGAGTCTTTCCTATGGCATAAAAGAATGTGCCATGTAAACTTTAAGAACATGAATAAATTAATTAAACATGATCTGGTAACTGGAATGCCAAAGAAAGAGTTTACAAGTGATGATCATTGTGTTGCATGCCTGAAAGGGAAGCAACACAAGGTATCTCACAAGCCTAAGGAAAAGAACTCCATCACTACTCCCCTACACTTGTTACATATGGATCTCTTTGGCCCCACCAGTGTAATGAGTTTAGGAAGGACCTCTTACTGTCTGGTGATCACAGATGATTTTACAAGATTCACTTGGGTCTTCTTCCTTAGAACTAAGGATGAAACCCCTGAGATTCTGAAGAATTTCATCTTAAAAGTTGAGAATCAATGTGATCACAAGGTCAAAACCATAAGATGTGATCAAGGAACTGAATTCAAGAACCAAATCCTTGATACATTTTGTGATGAAAAAGGTATTACAAGACAATATAGTGCTCCCAGGACTCCTCAGCAAATCGGAGTTGCTGAGAGGAGAAACAGGACACTTATTGAAGCTGCAAGAACTATGTTGTCTGACTCTAAACTGCCTATCACCTTCTGGGCAGAGGCAGTTAATACTGCTTGCTATGTGCAAAACAGAGTTTTAGTAGTTAAGACACATGGTAAGACTCCTTATGAACTTTGGCACAAGAGGAAACCTTTCATTGGTTTTCTCAGGTCATTTGGATGTCCCTGCACCATCTTGAATACCAAAGATCAAATTGCCAAGTTTGCTGAGAAATCAGATGATGGACACTTTATTGGATACTCTTCTCAAGCTAAAGCTTATAGAGTATACAATCTCAGAACTAGAATTGTTGAGGAGTCAGCCAATGTGACTTTCAATGAGCACACTCCCTGTGTGGCTGGTTCTGGTCCGGATTGGCTGTTTGATCTTGATTTAGTTACCAACTGTTTTAACAAATCTTGTGAGCATGTTTCAGGATCTGCAGAAAATTTAAATACAGGTGATCCTGATCCAAGATTTGAGCTAGGAAGACCCTCAACTCATACATCTTCAGCTCCAGTTGGAACTACTTCAGCAAATGAGGTTTCTATCAGCACAACAATGACAAATTCAGCTGATACATCTGGTATGCCTTCAAATTCCAGCTCAGAGGCTTCTCAACCAGATAAAGACACCTCACTTGTAGAAGACAACAATGGTGATGGTGATAGTGATCAGGAATTTCTTGATGCTAATAACCATACCATAGATGACAACATCAATGATGTCACACACTCATTGGATCAAGTTAATCTTGATAAGTGTGATAATGTGGAGGGTGAATCTTCAAGACCAGATCTAAATTTCTCAAATTTGGATCTTTCTCAACAACTTGCTGTGATCCCTCAGCTAAGGATCCACAAGTCTCACCCCACCACAAACATCATTGGAGATGTTGTCACAGGGGTAAGAACAAGAGGACAAACCCATGAAGCAAATGTTTGTCTTCACTCTTGTTTCTTATCTCAGATAGAGCCCAAGAAAGTTGATGAAGCTCTAAAGGATGGAAGTTGGGTTGAAGCTATGCAACAAGAGCTGCTTCAATTCAAAAGGCAGAAAGTTTGGAACCTTTGTCCTCTTCCTCATGGGAAGACTACCATTGGAACCAAATGGGTTTTTAGGAATAAGAAGGATGATAGAGGAATCATCATCAAGAACAAGGCAAGACTAGTTGTTCAAGGATACACACAAGAAGAAGGGATTGACTACACTGATGTCTTTGCTCCTGTAGCAAGACTAGAAGCTGTTAGGATATTCCTGGCATTTGCTGCATCCAAGAACTTCAAGGTCTACCAACTTGATGTAAAGTGTGCTTTCTTATATGGAGTGATTGATGAGGAGGTTTATGTCAAACAGCCACCTGGTTTTGTAGACCCTGATCATCCTGATTATGTCTGCAAGCTTGACAAAGCTCTTTATGGGCTGCATCAGGCACCCAGGAAGTGGTATGAGACACTATCTGAGTATCTTTGTAAACATGGATACAGGAGAGGTACTATAGATGGAACTCTCTTCATCAAAGGACAGGGAAATGACTTATTGCTGGTTCAAGTATATGTAGATGACATCATCTTTGGTTCAACTAATCCAAAGCTCTGCAAAGACTTTGAGAAGCTGATGAAAGACAGATTTGAAATGAGTTCAATGGGAGAACTCAACTTCTTTCTGGGAATTCAAGTGAAGCAAGTTGAAGATGGCATCTTCATAAGTCAGTCAAAGTATGTTCAAGACATACTCAAGAGGTTCAACATGACTGATTGTAAGATTGCTAAGACACCCATAGCCAGAAACCACTCCCTTGGTCCAGATCTTGAGGGGGAGTGTGTAGATGAACACTTATACAGGGCTATGATTGGGTCTCTTATGTATCTTACAGCTAGCAGGCCTGATATCATGTTTGCTACATGTATTTGTGCAAGATATCAAGCCAACCCTAAGATGTCTCACTTAATCACTGTGAAAAGGATTTTAAGATACCTCAAAGGTGCTTCAACACTTGGTCTATGGTATCCAAAGAATCCCAATTTCAATCTGTATGCCTATACAGATAGTGATTATGGTGGTTGCAACATGACTGCAAAGTCTACATCTGGGGGATGTCAATTCCTTGGTGGAAGGGTTGTCTCATGGCAATGCAAGAAACAATCCTGTGTGTCTGCATCAACTGCTGAGGCTGAATACATTGCTGCTGCAAGCTGCTGTGCTCAAGTGCTTTGGATTCAAAATCAGATGCTGGACTATGGATTTAACTTCAAAGAGACTCCTATCCACATAGACAACAATAGTGCTATCTCTATCACTGAGAACCCTGTGCAGCACTCAAGGACCAAACACATCAACATCAGGTATCATTTAATAAGAGATAACTATGAAAAGGGATTAATTAAACTAGTCAAAGTTCATACAGATGAACAATATGCTGATCTGTTCACAAAAGCTTTTGATGAACAGAGGTTTAAGTATCTAATATCAGCTATTGGGATGATTAACCTTGAGTAGACTTTTTCTTAAAACTAATTCTAATTATTTCTTCTTAAAATATGTGTGTCCTAAGTTGTCTAGTTCATCACTTTCATAAGCTCATGTTTTCTTTGGATGTAAAATTCTTTTTGAAGACTTTCCTTAGATTCTTGAAAATTTTCTGATACTTCGGAAGATAAAGTTTTATCTTCGGAAGAAAATCATGTCTTCAAAATAAATAACTGTCTAAGAGATTTTACCTTCGGAAGAAGTCTAAACTCATCTTCCGAAGCTTAAAATTCTTATCTCAGACACTTATTCATTTTTAAGGACTTTTTCCTTCTGAAGCAAAATTAACCTTCGGAAGCTTTGTTTATTCTTATACAAAGCATCCAAGGGTTTATTTCTCTTCCGAAGCATAAATTTTCAAGACTCTCAGGAAAATCTTCCGAAGCCATTTTAGCTTCGGAAGCTTTTTCAATCAAAACTTCCGAAGACAAATTACCTTCGGAAGCTTTTCGAATTCCAAGAAAACTACTTTTTGAGCAAAAGTAAACTACCTTTTCAGAGGTGGGACCGACTTCCGGATTTCAAAGTTTATCCTCTTTCATTAACTTTGGTTCAAATCCCTTTTCACATAAATACCCAACGGTTCCCCCTCTTTCCCACTATCTTCCTCAATTCTACTATTCCTCTAACCTAATTCTCTAAACCGCCTTTGCTTTCTACCTTTCTTCACCCTTAAGCTTCTGAAATGGCCAACCTTAACCGCAGAAACAACCCAGATTTCTCCATGCAACTTCACAGGCAACATAATCAAGTTGCTCTGTTAAGCTCTGAGAAAGATGCAAGTTTCTCAGAGATTTGCCAATTCTTGACTCTATCAAACTATTTCACCTCCCTGACCATTGATCCTACTCTATATGAGGATCACTTGCTTGAATTCTGGAAGACCTGCCAAGAGGTCATTATGGATGGGGAGAAGGCACTGTCTGCCACAGTGCAAGGGAGGACAATCTTCATCACTCCGGCCATCATTAATCAACATTTGCAGCTGGATGATGAAGAAGGTGAGGTGTCCTTCCCCTGTTAATCATTCCTTTGAGCAGATGGGCTATGAGGGAGATTTCTCTGTAAAGACCTTCAGGAAAGGGAAGGTCTCATCCCAATGGAAATTCCTGCTCCATGTGGTTATCCACAGCTTATCAAACAAGCATGGTGGATGGGACCAGATTCCTGAGGATCTCTCCTTTATAGTTCATGGAATGGTTCAGGGGGTCAAGTTCAGGTATTCACAATTTGTCTATACTAATTTACTTGCAAACTTAGACTCCTTAGAGTATTACATGTTTCCTAGATATGTTCAACACATTCTCAACTGTGAACTGGGCTCACAGTTGAGGGAAACAAGTAATATTCTTAAATTGGGACAGATGAAGCCCGGCATCTTTAAAATAATGAAGAAGCCAACTGTAGGCTTCTCAGGGGTAGAAACAGCCCTAGTCCCAAAAATGTTAGAGCTCATTGCTCAAGGTGACAACCTAGCAACACAAGCTAGTGTTGAACCCACACCTCTTTTATCCTTACCCCTAAAAAGACCAGAAATCACCCTCACCTACCAAAGAAAATCCAAACGAACCCCTGCTCAGGCTATTGAGTCTGTGCAGGCCCCCATATACTCAACCTTACAGGAAGAAGTGGATACTAGAGCTCCCACTTCTCCTGAGGAGCAAACCACTCCCATTACTTCACCTATCAGGGCTGAGGTTCCTCATGCTCACCCTGATGAGCTCACTAGCCCAACAGCCTTAAGCCTTCACTCTGAGTCTCAACACTCAAGTGAACAACCTTCAGGGGACAGCTACCATCCCCAGCCTTTGGATCTCAACCAACCAATTCCCAACCTATCCTTCTATACTGATGAAGACTTAGGATTCAGTGAGTACCATGAGTCTCTCTTCTCCTCCCCTACTCAAAGAGAGATGAGTACCTCTGACTCTCCTCAGTCTATCCCACATCAGTCACCCACTACTGAGGTGGACACTTCTGAACCTGTTCAGGATGTCCATATGGAAGAGGCTCTCACTTTTGAAAGTGATTACATCATTAAGACCTCAACCATGGCAACTCAGCCCACTGGCATCTCAACTGAGGCTGCCAGTGAGCAGAGGAAAACCAGCAGCCAAGAACCTCAAGCTGGTGGTGAGAGAGAGGACTTTGGTCCAATCATCTTATCCCCCAATGATTCTTCTGATGAAGATGAGGGGAATTTGAGACTAAAGGTGCAGAAATTGTCAAAAACATGCACCTATTTAGTCTCTAAGGTTAGTCACTTGGAATCTCAGGTGACTACCTTACAAAACAGGGTCAATGATCAGCAACTTCAGATTTCATATCTGCAGGAAAAACTAGCTGGGAGACCTTTAAGGAGAGCTCAACCAGGAACACAAGAACCTGTGGAAGTGATTGACTTATCCTCCAGCTCACCTATGCAAGTGGGTGATGCTACCAAAAAGGGGGAGAAAGTTATTACAACCACAGAACCTGGGAGTTCTTCAAAGAGAATGGACATAGAGGACTCACCATCCTCACTTGCTGTTGTGCATTCTCAGCAACTTCCTCAAGTTCACATTAATGTGGACTCTATAAACTCACTCATAGGAGTCTCTTTGAGGAAGGTATACCAAGGGTTGTCTCATCTCCACCACAAGGAACTCGCAACTACATCATAAGGTGGAGGTATGATGATGACAGAAGAGCCCTTATACTTCACAGAGTTCAAAGCCAACAAGAAGTTTTTCAGTTCCAAAGCCTGAGCTTCTATGAAAGACTGGATTTAGTCAACATCCCACTTGTCAATCCAAGCAATTCAAGACAAGCTGACAGGCTGGCTCAAAGAATCCAAGACAGGATCCTTGCAGAGTTCTCTCTAAGAAGGAGACTTAGGCAATCAGGCAATGTCATCGGTCAACTGGATGTTGAGGTGGACCCTAAGATTAGTTTCATAGGGGAAACCTTGACTGAAGGCCCAGTGGCAGAACCTGAGACCCCTGTCTCATCATCAACAACTGCTGCAGAGGTCCAAACTCCATCTGAGACACCTGCTGGTGAAGGTGTTTCTCAGCCTCTCTCTGGCCAGAGCATGGAAGCTACACCAAGCAATGAAGGCCAAGCCTCAATCCACCCTGAGTCACAAAGGTCTGTTGGTGACAAAGGGAAAAGGATAATGACTCCTGAGGAAATTGAGGAGGAAGAGAGAGAGAGGAAAAGGAGGCTAAGGGGAGAAAGTTCTTCTAGGTCATCTAGCTTCATGCAAGCTGCAATTAGGGCTGCCCCCAGACCAAATACTCAAGATGATGAGTTAAGGGCAGTCAGGATTACCTACTTACAGACCAGGAACTATGATATTGATGAAATCATCTCCCTCCCCTTAGAAGAGTTAAATGAACTGGCTGACATGGAAGTGTCAAGAGAGATGAAGGAGAAAGAGGATGCAAGGTTACTTCTCCAATTCAAAGAGGAGAAGAGACAGAAAAGACTTTACAAGCATGCTCCCACTCTCTCTCCAGTTCAAGAAAATCCTGCACGGGAAGATGTGGCTCCACAAGAACCTCAGGTAGATAAAGAAGAAGACAGGATCAAGATGATCAACTACCTGAGTGCCACAGGCTTCTATCAGGCAGATGCACTTCTTCCCCTGTCCTATGACTTCATTGAGTTCGAGTACCTAAAGCAACTTGAGCTTGAGCTAGTCAAAGAAAGAAAAACAACCAAAAGGAAGCTAAGGGAAGAAGCTGCAAAGTCAAGAGCCATCATTCAAAAGAATGCAAAGAAGTCTGCTGACAGACAAAGAATGGTGAGCTTCTTGAAGCTATATGGATTCTCCGGAAGGAGACTTGGCCCCATGTCTCTATCCACTATGGATGAGCATATAAGGGTGATCAAGCAGAAGATTAAAAGTGGAGAACTGACTGACTTGCACTCTCTTCCAAGTCAAGTCCCACCTGAAGTGGAGGTCAAGTTTGAACAACCAGAGACACCTCAACCAGCACCTCCAGCTGAGCCTCAGCAAACTTCATCTTCTGATCCTAGGCAGGGTCAAACTCTCTCTCCTTCTGAACCTGTGAGGGAGGAACACCCAACTGAGAAAGATACTGATGATCAACATGGTGCTGCAGACCAGTCTTCTCAGTTAAAGTCATCTAAGAGGAAGAAGAGAATGGCTTCTAAACCAAAGACAAAGAAGAAGAAGCCAAAGTCATCTACCTCTACACCTCAGGCTGAATCAGATCAACCTGAGGAAGTGCATGATGAAGCAGCCCAATCAACTCCTATTCAAGTGGCTCCTCTAACTACTGAGACACCCATCTTGTCCTGGACTTACTCTACCAATCCAGAAAGATGGAATGTTATCAGAGATCAAGGTGTTGAGAATGTCTACTCATGGCAAGACATAATCAACTTACCTTTGCATGATCTCTTTGAGATGAGAAGATACTATGAGAGTCTTGATGATCCTGACCATCTAATGAAGAAAGGAATGGTCTTGATTGTACTGAAGACTACCAACATATGAAGATCTTCTAAGTGTTTTGGTAGCATCAGCCTAGGGGGAGTTTGTAAGGATTCCTTAAGTCTGATGCAACCCAAAACATCCAAAGTGTCTCAGCAACATGCACTAAGTACTGAAGTGAAGAATGCTTCGGAAGTTTTACACAATGCATTAGAAAATACTCTAAGTGTAAAATCTTCCGAAGCCAAGACCAATATCTTCCGAAGCCAAACATGAAGTCTTCCGAAGCTTCAGAGACAAAGTCTTCCGAAGCTTCAACCTATGAAGACATATTTCTTCCGAAGACTTTTAGTACACATGCTTTATCTGATGTACTGTTCCATAAAACACCTTTTCCGCTACATCTCTGTAAAGTCACCAACTTACATGAGTTGGTGAAAAGGTCCATGCTTTTGGTAACTGTACATTGAGGTCTTGAGTCTGTAACTTTCCACTTTATGTACTTTATCCTTTTTGTAATGTATAAGGATGTGAGCTATGGCATGTCATAGTCACAAGGTCAAAAGGCAGATATGCCTTTTGATGCTACAATTGATTTTGTTAGTGTCTAGTCAATTGTATCCAGCTGGCTTTCAAAGTATAGCCGGCTGTAGGTTGTAGTATAAGTATTTCAAGTTCTTGTATCTTTCTTTATGCTTTGTAACACTTGTAAAAGAACTTGAGAAAGCAATATACTGCCTCCTTGAAACCCATACTCTCTTGTTCTTTCTCTTGCTTTACTTGTGTTCTTTGTATCACTTTGGTTAACCCAGTTTACTGTTTGATTAAAGTTTAGTTAATCTCCTCATTGTGTTGTTGTGTTGTAATTGTGTTTAAGCCCTTAAACGGTCCTGCAAAAAAGGATCATGAATTTCCGCAATTGGTATTCATGGTTTGGCATAAAGGAAATGTTGACGTAGCTTGGTATATGTTCAAATTGCCTTGTATTTCTTTATGTTATTTGGTGCATTATTGACTGATTTACTACTTTCGCGCATTTCATATTGACTCATGTGAGATAACGAGTCGAGAAATTGACTCGTACTTACCTCAAATAGTCGGTTATCGTGGTGTGTTGTTAAACATCGATCGTGAATTTTGATGATCGAATCACTTTCTGTTATTAGCAATGCCTCTAATCATCTTTGGGAACCCAGCTCAAATCTCGGCATATCGTATCATTCTTAACCCGACAATTTAACCGGAGGAGTGATACGTATTCACAAGATATGCGTTAAGCTTGTGTCATTATATAGTGGCACTTGGGATTCTTAAATTCCGACGGTCAAACTTTCATACAATTACGGGATATTATTATTTTTCTTATTGGCTTCAAGACGTCACTATATTACACAATTTCATTCCAGATGATGGGAGAAGTGTGATATACCTCAGGAACTCATCATCGTTTTCCAACGTTTCATGTGTCAAATCTCAAAGAGTTAGTTTGTCAATGATAACTTTCGCATACCACTGGAAGAGTTCAAATTTGGATGCATCATGTAAAATTTCATAATTCGCAAAGTGAAGCATCTCACCCGCAATCAAACGCCAACCACAGTCCGTTAGTACACTTATCTTTCAGCATAGGTATCCTGTTCGTTTAAGTTTCATTCTTAATTTCGGGACGAAATTCTTAAAAGTTGGGGAGACTGTAACATCTTGTATTTTTGAATTAATTAAAAGCTTGCATCATTAAATTCTTGTAAGGACTATTGTTGCCATATGTGAAACTTATGGGGCATTTATGCTTATAATTCTTTTTACTTTTAATCCTTTAGTTTAAAGGTTAATAATATTAATTATTACTTAATAAATAAATAATAATCATAATTATTATAATAATAACAATAATAATAATAATAATAATAATAATAATAATAATAATAATAATAATAATAATAATAATAATAATAATAATAATAATAATAATAATCTTAATAATAACTAATTATAAGAGTAATAATAATAATGATCATAATAATAATAATAATAATAATAACAATAATAATAATAATAATAATAATAATAATAATAATAATAATAATAATCTTAATAATAACTAATTATAAGAGTAATAATAATGATCATGATAATAATAATAATAATAATAATAATAATAATAATAATAATAATAATAATAATAATAATAATAATAATAATAATAATAACTTAAAATTTATTAAACTTGATGATGTTAAAACTTAAATTAATTAATCTAGGGGGTTAGATTGTTATTTTAGAAACTTAATCTAGATGTTTTGGGCATAAAATAATAAAGTAAAAACCGCAGGGACCATTTGTGTAATTAATGTAAACCCAAACCAACCCCCCCTTCCTACCCGTTTTTCCGGCCGCCGGCCGACCAAGCCCGGCGCGGCGCCGGCGAGCCTCAAATCCTCACGAAACCGCCCGTTTTTTTATACCAAATCATTCCAAACGCTTCGTGAACACGATTCGAACGTTATTATGAGCTTTAAACGCCTTTAAATCCTGATTATGAACCCATTGAAGCGGGTAACCGTCGACTTTTAATCCTAGAATCGTTCAACCATTAAACCTCAATAATAATACAATTAACGCAACATAAACGGTCATTTATCGACCCTTAATTGAACACAACTCTCAATTTCTTCTGAATCAAACACAAACATGGAGTTTGATTAGCATCTTCATCACGACCTGTCATCCATTCGTTGACCACATTCCGAGTCTGCTAACCATCAATTGATAGAGGGCTTTGCATCAAGATCACTATCCGAAGCTTCACACAAGTTTAATTTGGTTTTCATAGTCGTTTGCTCACATATTGTATCAAGACTCAGTCGCGACTCGTTCTTCGTAGTGTTCGACCTCGATTCGTCCTCCAAACGGGTAATTGAATACATGAATATGCTCGAAATTCAGTGGGGAATCAAAGCCCCATGTTTGTTGCAACTCACGATTGTGAATTAGCCTTCAATTTGGTTTGGTTAGAAATTAGGGTTCTAAAGATTTGGGGGTTTTGTTTATATGGATTTTTAAGAAATGAAAACCATGTGATACCAAGGCCACGACCCTGGTTCACTGGTTAGGACAGTTGCCTCCCATACATGAGGTCCCGGGTTCGAACCCGGGCAACCTCAAGTATTTTTTTTAAGGCTTTCAGCCTTAAATAAATAATAGAAAATTTTCTAATATATATAAAAACTACTTTTATAAACTTCAAATATTGTTTTAAACCACTAAGGATTTTCTATAATTTTTGTTCTAAGTTTAAATAAAAATATTTTTATTGATAAGATTTTTTTAACAAAGCTTGTTTGAATAATTTTTAATAAAATGGATTGAAATTAATTAGAAAATTATTATTGGTTCAAATATCCCTTTTTAATTAATTTTGTTTATATAATAATAAATTTTTAGTTATAAAAATTATTTACATTTTTTATATAACATTTTTAATTATTATAATTGTTTCTTTCACAACTTTGAATAATATATATATATATATATATATATATATATATATATATATATATATATATATATATAAAGAAAATATAAATTATATTCATTTGTTTAAATATAATTATTTGACAAGCCCAAAATTCGACTTAGAACTCTAGTCCTCGTTGATTCGATAAACTCATTACAATAAAACTTAAATCTTGTAAATATATATACTTAGGTACCTTGTGAAGAACTACGTTGGAACCTTGCTTATTATACTTCTTATTAATCGCCAATTATATACTTTTTTGATCAAGTGAGTATTTCTATACCCCTTTTTATATTTTCACACTTTAGGGTGAAACATGTTACCTTATAATCGTTGCACTTGTAAAACGTTTGATTCTTGTAAACCTATGGCAATTTACTTGTATGTTGTGGTTAGTTGAACTTTGTGGCTACCATGTAATGTCGAATATATGTACAATCATTAACTATTGCTAGCCTAGCGACGTCATAGATCTATGGGCCAGACAAGCTTGCTTGGTTGATCCAAGTACACTTAGCTAATCTTATATACTTGTAAACGTTTGAGACTTGTAAAACTTTGTTGAGGTTTGATTGTGCATTCTATCTTACATCCCTAGTTTACTTTGTTCTCTAACTTACAACATGAATTGCCATCTTTTATATACTTATGTATTGAAAACTATGGAAATCTCACCAACATTATTGTTGACCTTTTTATTTTTAACATGTTTCAGGAAATACTCAAGCTTGATCGCCATTTTTTTAAAGTTGTTCACACCTAGGAATGGACCTAGTCAACTTAATGAATGAGCTTGTTATATTCCTTATATTGTGTTCTTATTTGAGACTTATGCTTGTAATGTACCTTTCAAACTTATGAATAATATATTTGGATTTAATAATAGCCTTATGTGGCTGTGAACGATCTTAACTCTCACTCCTCGACGTTTCCGCCGTCAAGGTTGGGGTGTGACAGCTCAAGCTATTGAGCTTGTGCAGGCCCCCATACACTAACCCATACAGGAGGAAGTGGATACTAGAGCTCCTACTTCCCTTGAGGAGCAAACCACTCGCATCTCTTCACGAATCAGTGCTGAGGTTCCTCATCCTCCTGATTTTCCTTTCTTGCAGTCCCTTTCCACATGTCCCATCTCGCCATACTGCTAGCACTTTACCGCCTTGCAGTCCCTGGCATAGTGGCCCTCGCTCCCAAATTTAAAACATTTTCCAGTCCCAACTCTACACTCCCCTGAATGACCTTTTCCCCATTTTCTACAAGCACCTCCTTCACCTGTATTTCCTCGTCTCCCTAATTGATCATCAACTCTCATCCTCTTCTCTCCACTCCTGAAGTTGTCACCTCCGAACCTCTTCCCATTTCCATTCTTGTTCCCACTCCATTTCTCCACCTTCTTCTGTACAGACATTGGATCTCTCTCATCATACAACCTCCCAGCTAAATCCTTCACAGACCTAAATGTGCCTGGTCTAGCCGCAATCATGTGCCTCCTGATATCCACGGGCAAACCCTGCATGTATCTCTTGATCTTCTTGGATGTAGGTGTCACCATGTCTGGCACAAGTCTTGCAAGTTCATTGAACTTGGAGGTATACTCTTGATAAGTCATGTTTCCGGCCTCCAAATACAAGAACTCCTTCTCAATCTTGTCTAATTCCCGATGGGGACAATACTCCTCCAGCACCAACTCTTTCAACTCAGACCACTTCATTCTGGCTATCAATCGCTTTCCTTCAACCTGGACAAGATTGTCCCACCAGTACAACGCTGAGTTGACGAAAAAATGAGTGGCAAACTTAACTTTCTGATCTTCCCGGCACTCACTAATTTCCAGTACTGCTTCCATCTCTCTGACCCAACGATGAGCGGCAGTAGCATTGCCGTTACCGTCAAAGGTCGGGGGCTTGCACCTTTGAAATGCCCCATAGTTGCACCCCCTAGTAGTCTCTCTCTCGGACTCCTCATCACTGTCGTCATCATGGATTACCACCTTAGGGTTTGATGGCTCCTCTTCAGATTCCTCCATCCTAGCGGTGGACCTTCCAGAATTCTTCTCATTTTCCTTCCTATTCTTATCAGCTTTCTCTCCATCCTTGACTACCTTGATCACCTCGGTCACCACCGAGGGCAAGACATTTTGCATGACATTGTAGACTTCGTCAGCGATAGCCTCTTTCACAGTGGATTTGAGGGTGGCTGATCCTTCCCCCTCCGGGTGACTATGGAGGTCTGACTCCTCGTGAACAGTCTCGGGAGCCTTAGCTTTGCTCTGGGTGACACGCGGCTCAATAGTACGCCCGCCACGAGCACCTCCTCGGGTTGCCTTCCCTGATTTTCTACCAGCCATAATTAATACCTATAAGATTCAAACACCAAAATGGTTAGTCAAGATAATTGCTCAGATCATTATAAGTACGGTAAGTCCTTAATTACAGTGGCCAAGTGTGATTAACCACTTACCTTACCCTCCTGTCCCAAGCAATCACTATCCTAACGCATGTTAGTATTCAAATCTAGAAGAACATAAAACACATAGCACACGCACATAATCCCAGTTCTACTTCGGTCCCAATTTCAGTTTAAGTTTAGGTTTTGAAAACAGTTTACCCAATTATCTTAAACTTTGGCTCTGATACCAACTTGTGAGGCCCCGTTCCCGGGAAACCTCATAGTTGGTTAATCATAGCATAAAATCATTTTTAATAACCAAAACATTGCAGCGGAATTAAACAGGCATTCATTTAAAACTTGGAAAACATATTGTACTCATACATTTGTCCTTCAATTGTAAATAAAGCATAGTACTTGTTCTTAAATTACAATAATAGATTTTATAAAAAGAAATGCCATCCACTGCCATCCAAGTAGCTTCCCACCTTCTGCCATCCTCAGCAGCATCATTTACCTGCCAACTATTATGCATAAAAGTCAGCTTTGCTGAGTGAGTTCTAGTTTTAGATAAATAAGAAAATCTAAACTTTATCCTTCATATAATGACCACGCATACATCATAATACATAACATTTCTTGCATCATAGTAAGCATGTTCATTATCTTTCATTTCTTTATTATCTTTCATTTTCATCATAAACAAGATTGCACAAAGCAAGAGCTCCATGTTGATCAACAACGAAGGTCAATCCCTGTCGGTACACATCATCATGGTAGCTAACCCCCGCCGGTTGATCCACACTGCAAGGCACATATCCCGCTCATGAATACGGATCAATCGTCATACATCAGACTCACGTAAGTGAAGTCGATCATAGTGCTTGTAAGACTTTTCATCATCAAAAAGGCCCGGGGTAACATTCATTAAGTTTCACTTTTCATTAATATCATCTTCCACTTTAATATATAATACTTTACCGATAAACAACACAACATATCAAGTACATGCCATCATAAAAACATCACCGACCCGCCACGAGACAGCGGGGGTTCGGGGGCGGCAGCCCTTGATAGCGAGTCCTAGGGGCAGTAGCCCCTAGTGGGGTCTAAGGGGCAACGCCGCTGGCTGGGGCCGGGCTGCCAAGTCAGCGCGAAAAGTTTTTATTTTTAAACATTTATGTACCACATTTCCTTATAGAAAAACGATCTTCTTGTTAAAACCTCATAAAATCTAGGTCATTTAAAAACATATATTTAGTATGCATAATAACCCCAAAACATGGAAAAACTTATAAACAGGGGATCTAGAACTCACCTGGATACTATAAGTAACTTCTAAACTAAGCTTTCTAGGCTAGGATCACACTACACAGCCTGCAGATAAGTTAACACTTAAAGGGGTTAATTTCTGCCTAAATTCGCTGCTAATTTCGCTACCAGGAAAGCAGTTTCGTTGACAGTTTCACTGCCAGTTTCGCATGGCAGTTTCGCCAAACATTCGTTGGAATTCAATGGCGTGAAATTACCTGCGAAACTATACTTTCGCAGAAAACCCACAGTTTCGTAGTTTGAATATGCAAATTTGCTGGATGCACAGACAGTTTCGCAGATCGCATAAAAATTACGAACCAACCCGTTTTTAACCCAAAATCGCAACTTTTTACGTCCAATCTCTTTGTTTATCAACCATGAGGCTATATAAGCTTTATACATGTTTTCATACGTAAAAAAGTGACCTTTATGCGATTATTTGCAACTTTTCAAAACCCAAAACCCTAGAATCCAGGTTTGATCTACAGAAGGGTTTAGAGGTCGATTCTTACCTGGATTTGTTGCTCCTTTCTTATGGTTTGATGCTCCAACACCCAGATCTTCAATCTCTTAAACTTTGAAGCTCCTAATCTTGAGTTTTCTTCACTTTCTCTCTACTTTCTCTCTCTACGAGTTTGGGTGGCTAGGGTTGCAAATGAGGAAGATGAAGGCTGATTTGGTGGGTTAAAGGGCTGATTATGGGCCCTTAATCACTTTGGCTCTTGCCCATAAGCCTAATTTAGCCCATAACCCATTTTCTTCCTTTATTAAATACCCAATAATTAAGCCCATTATCCTTGATGACTCGTTTTGACTTTTCGAGGTGTTAAATAAGCAATGCAGCATTCTGAAAAAAGCTAGATGATGGCATCATGGACTGATTAAACTCCTTTCTCTTCATCTTTAATTCAAATGATTTAAGCTTGTTAATGATGTCCATAAGCTTGTATTCAGTAAACCTTCTTTCTTGGTTCAACATCCGCACTTGTAGACTCCACTATAGTGGAAGTGAATCCAACAACCGTCACTTGTTCACTGTTTGAGAGTTTTTCATCATACTTCTTTAACGTGCTTGAGACCATCAGAAAACGGTTTGTCAAATCAGTAAGACTCTCATTTTTATAACCCACGAATGAGTTAAACTTCTTCTAATCCTGTATACCCTTGTCTTTTACCAACTCATCATTTCCATCGTAAAAGGCATTCTTGTGTTCAGCAAAGCGGTTGTAGATGTCTGGTGCGAGGCATAGAGTTAAAGCTCCAAAAGCTTTCCGATCCTTGTCAATCAACTTCAGATCCTTTTTATTAAACGTGGCCGGATCTTTGCTTTGAGAAACGACATCTCCAACAGTAATAGTTGGTATGTGGGGATCAGAGATGATTGATTCCCATTGATTATGATCGGTGTAGAAAAGAATGCTTTAAGACATCTCTTCCAACCTTCAAAATTATCTCCGTTGATTAGCCTCGGGGGTCTATTGGGTGCCATCTTTCTAGATCAGCAAGAGTAAGAGTAGTCATCTTTGACATGGTAATTTTGCAAAAGAAATGGTAGTTTTGTTGGATTGAGCTAGTTTCGCTGAAGAATCTGTAGTTTCGCTGATAATTCCGGCAGCAATTTCGCTTGACAATTGCTTGATTATGCTAGTTTCGCAGTCAAATTTTCTCGAAACTAGCTTGAACTTTCGTTCAAATGTAAATTTGGTAGCAATTTCGCTTTATAAATGATCACAAGCAATGTTGAACTTTCGTTCAAAGATGGTACTTTCATTGAGGTTCCAAAAACAATCAAAATTAGCAAAACACTCGTAGTTTCGCTGACTGAAGCTCACTGTTTCGCTGCCCGAACTGCAATTTCACTGGATGAATCTGAAATACTTTTTCAACAAGAAATCAATCCAAAATCACTCAAATCTCAACAAACTTGAGATCTTATGATTACTAGAGCTTTCCCAACCAAAAACTAAGCAAATTCAATCAAATTCCTTATCAAATACACTCAAATTTGATCTGGAATTAATGAAATAGTGATATTGAACTCAAACAACCAAAATCCCCAAACAATCAAGAGCACAAAGGCTCTGATACCATTTTTTTGGTCCAAATAGTGCAATATCCAAAGCAATACACAATAAAAACAATTGATGATGAAGAATATACCAAAAAGTATTCAAAATAAGACAATCAATACCAATACTCACAATAGAACAATTGTAAGGATTCCTTTAAGTCTGATGCAAACCAAAACATCCAAAGTCTCTCTGCAAGTAATGCACTAAAGAACTGAAGTAGAATTGCTTCGGAAGTTTTACACCATACACTAGAAATATTCTAAGTGTAAAATCTTCCGAAGCCAAGACCAATATCTTCCGAAGCCATATATGAAGTCTTCCAAAGCCTCAGAGACAAAGTCTTCTAAAGCTTCATCCTATGAAGACAGATCTCTTCCGAAGACTTTTAGTAACATGCTTTATCTGATGTACTGTTCCATAAAGCTGGACACCTTTCCGCTGCATCTCTGTAAAGTCACCAACTTACATGAGTTGGTGAAAAGGTCAATGCTTTTGGTAACTGTACATTGAGGTCTTGAGTCTGTAACCTTCTACTTTATGTACTTTATCCTTTTTGTAATAGATAAGGATGTGAGCTATGGCATGTCATAGTCACAAGGTCAAAAGGCAGATATGCCTTTTGATTCTACAATTGATTTTGTTTGTGTCTAGTCAATTGTATCCAGCTGGCTTTCAAAGTATAGCCGGCTGTAGGTTGTAGTATAAGTATTCCGTGTTCTAGTATCTTTCTTTATGCTTTGTAACACTTGTAATAGAACTTGAGAAAGCAATATACTGCATCCTTGAAACCCAAATCTCTGGTTCTGTCTCTTTATTATTACTTGTGTTCTTTGTATCATTATTGTGGTTAATCCAGTTTACTGTTTGATTAAGTTTGGTTAATCTCCTCTTTGTGTTGTTGTGTTGTAATTGTTAAGCCCTTCACCGGTCCTGCAATTGGTATCAGAGCTTTTTAGGCTCTTGATATAAGATCTCACAATCTTAATATCCCTCACACACACAAATACTAAACTTTCAAAATGGCATCCATTTCAAAGACTGATATGGAAACTGGAACCATGAACAAGTCCCCACTGATCACTCTTGATGACTTTGATACCTGGTGTATGAGAATGGAAGGTTTCATCCGGTCTCTAGACTTAAGAATGTGGGAATCTGTCGAAAATGGACCTTTCATACCTAGCACTCCTTCTGCTACTGGTGCTGGTATGATCCCCAAAGATGTGGCTAACTACTCTGATGAAGATAGGAAGAGAGTAGAGATTGATAGAAAAGCCATGACTGCTCTTCCAAACTCTGTGTACAGAGGTTTCAAGAAGTGCAAAACAGCTAAACAGCTATGGGATGCACTAAAACTGATGTATGAAGGCTCCTCTGAAGCCAAGGAGAACAAGAAGGATCTCCTGAAGCAGCAGTTTGAAAACTTCACCTTCAAAACAGGTGAAACCATGACTCAGCAATACTTTAGGTATGTTGAGATAGTGGATACCCTTGTGGATGGAGGAGTTCCTCTTGAAAACAGAGACATTGTAAGGAAGTTTATGTCCTCACTTCCTAGGCAATGGACACACTACTGTGTGGTGATTAAGAGGACTGAAAATCTCAAAACTCTTACTCTGACAGAGTTATATGGGATTATCAGTGGCTACCAGATGGAGATGAACATGCAAGGTTCATCAGGCAACTCCAACAATCAATTGGGTTCAGCCCAGCATGTGGTTGAAAGGGATAGCATAGAACCTCAACATCATCTTATATGCTACCCTGACAACTCACCAAAGGGTCCTTTCATCACCTTCCCAGAGACACCCAGGGAGAACTACACTCAAGGAAGCCCATTCCAAGAGACAAGCTCTTCTCAAGCCTTTGTGTCTTCTGATGAAAGTTATGGCAACTCTCTTTTCACTCTTGAAGACCTGGATTGTATCCATCCAGATGACCTAGAATATATGGAAATAGTTCAGCAGATGGCTCTTCTTACTCATAGAGCCAAGAAGTTTCACAAGAGAACTGGAAGGAGGTTTCCAAGCAATACAACCAGTGGAAAGTTTGGCTTGGATAAAAGCAAAGTCAAGTGTTACAACTGTAACTTGATGGGCCACTTTGCTAGAGAGTGTAAGGCACCTAAAACAAATGGTGGTCAAGCACAAACCAGACCAAACTACACTGACAAAGCCCCTCAGAATGAGAAGCCAAAGCAACAAGCTGTTGTTGCTGTTGAAGAAGGAGGCTTTGACTGGAGCTTTCAGGTGGAAGATGCTTCTCCAAACCAAGCACTAATGGCAGATCATGATGAAGCCAAGGTATTGGAACATCTCTGTACTCCTGATTGCATTGCTAAAGTTAACAGATATAGGTCCTATAACTTGGAAATGAGATCTGATCTTGAGTCCTTAAACATTTTAAAATCTGATTTTAGAAAGTCTAAAAATGATTATAAACTAAAGATAGAGGACTTAGAGAAAACCATTTCAGTTCTAAAACATGAGCATACAGATTTTAGGACTCAAATCCAAGATCTCATAACCAAGCTGACTGAGTGCCAGGCTGAGCTTGTGATCAGCAAAGCCAGGGCAGAAAAGAGTGTTCTTGAAGAAGAGACCTTCAAGAACATGATATCCTCATCCCTGCACAACAAGGTGTGTTATCAAAATAGACAGGGACTGGGATCAAATGAGATAGCTCCTCCACACACAATCTTATCTGTAAGATCTCCTAGGTGTGGAACTTGTGAAGATGAGCTTCCTCTCATAGATCCTATAAGTGAAGAGGATGAAGAAGAGATAGTGAAGAATTCCTCTAAGAAGAGTGATGAGGAGGATTCTACTAAGGGCCACTATCCTTCTAAGGAGAAGAAGACTACTGTGATGACCAAGTCAAAGAGAAAGAACTTGATCAGGAAGAGCAAAAGAAAAGCAAAGAAGGCTCAAGTGATCAAGGCTACTTTTGACTCTAAGCAGAAACAAGTTTTTATCTCTGCAGGGTTTGAAGTAGTACTGAAGACATCAACCAAAACTCTTCAGCTAAGAGTTCTGGTACTTGTTCAAATCATCTCAGTACCAAGAAGAAGACTAATCTGCTGTGTACCACTGCTGCACAGCCTAGACCATCAAACTCCAAGAACAGTTCACTGCCCAAAAGAACTGTCTCAACATCTACAAAGATGAAGGTGGAGAAGGGATGTGACCAAAGACAGTCTTGCTCTCATAAGGAGACTCTTGTGAAGAAGAAAATGTTGTGTGTCATGTGTGAAAGTACCTCTCACATTGCTAAGGATTGTCCATATAATCCTAAAAGTACTGTCCATATGACCAAGACAAAAACTTCAAAGAGTTTCAAGAAGATTCAAGCTTTCGGAAGGAAAATCTGTTTCCTTCGGAAGCTCCAAATCAAAGAAGAAGGTAAATGGAAAATTAGTTTCGGAAGAAAAGTTGGTCTCGGAAGAAAGGAATTCTTCCGAAGCACTGAAGTCTGCTGCAGTGACTGTAGAATCTTCCGAAGGTTCGGTCATCAAAACTTGCGAAGTCCCAAAAGCTTCCAAGGTTTTGAAGGTCAAGTCCAAGACTCCAAAGGTGGTGTGGAAGTCTAAGAAAGACCAAGTGACTGAAGTTTCTCCATCAAAAACAGCTCAAGATCCCTCTAGCACATCCATAGGATCTATTACTGTTGCATTACCTTCTATTATACTTAGTGAGCCCAAGACAAGTAAGGCTTGGGTTTCCAAATGTAACTAATCATTAACTTTGTGCAGGAACAGCTCAAGACAAACAAGAATGTCTGGATCATTGATAGTGGCTGTTCCAGGCACATGACAGGCAATAGGTCACTACTCCATAACTTTGAGAAAATTGATGAAGGACCAGTTGCTTTTGGAGGAGATGAAGGTGGTTACATTTCAGGAAGGGGCAAGGTCACAAATGGTAAGCTCAGCATTGAAAAGGTAAACTTTGTCAAGGAGCTTGGGTACAATCTTCTGAGTGTATCCTAATTTTGTGATCAGAGTCATAACATGCTCTTTACTGAGCATGATTGCATTGTTCTCAAGCCTGGAGTGGTCATTCCTCATGAGCACATCCTGCTTAGAGCCCCCAGGAAAGGGAACATGTACAAGATGGATTTACAAGAAACGTCTCCCTCTGGAGAAGTTTCATGCTTTCTATCTAAAGCAAATAGTGATGATTCTTTCCTATGGCATAAAAGAATGTGCCATGTAAACTTTAAGAACATGAATAAACTAATTAAACATGATTTGGTAACTGGAATGCCAAAGAAAGAGTTTACAAGTGATGATCATTGTGTTGCATGCCTGAAAGGGAAGCAACATAAGGTATCTCACAAACCTAAGGAAAAGAACTCCATCACTACTCCCCTACACTTATTACATATGGATCTCTTTGGCCCCACCAGTGTAATGAGTCTAGGAAGGACCTCTTATTGTTTGGTGATCACAGATGATTTTACAAGATTCACTGGGGTTTTCTTTCTTAGAACTAAGGATGAAACCCCTGAGATTCTGAAGAACTTCATCTTAAAAATTGAGAATCAAAGTGATCACAAGGTCAAAACCATAAGATGTGATCAAGGGCAGGAATCAAAGTAGAGTTCTCAGAGGAAGAAGGAGCTGTTGAGTCAGATGTGGCATTAGACTTCAAATAGGTTCTTCTCGAAGTGGTCATTAGTAAGCCAAGGAAGTTCTTTCCCCAAGGCAAAGAGTCCGTTCATGGTAGAAGTCATTTCCTTTCAACTAAGAATGCCCGGATCTTCAAAAGCTTCGCTGGGGACGTGACGTCCAATTGTAGCTTAATCTTAGTATTTTGGGATCAGGCTTTCGCCCATTGTCGGACTGAATTCAAGAATCAAATCCTTGACACATTTTGTGATGAAAAAGGTATTACAAGACAATATAGTGCTCCCAGGACTCCTCAGCAAAATGGTGTTGCTGAGAGGAGAAACAGGACACTAATTGAAGCTGCAAGAACTATGTTGTCTGACTCTAAACTGCCCATCACCTTCTGGGCAGAGGCAGTAAATACTGCTTGCTATGTGCAAAACAGAGTTTTAGTAGTTAAGACACATGGTAAGACTCCTTATGAACTTTGGCACAAGAGAAAACGTTTTATTGGCTTTCTCAGGTCATTTGGATGTCCTTGCACCATCTTGAATACCAAAGATCAAATTGCCAAATTTGCTGAGAAATCAGATGATGGACACTTCATTGGATACTCTTCCCAAGCTAAAGCTTATAGAGTATGTAGGGGTTTTAACATGTTTATCAAAGCTCATATAATCTTGTTTATATGAAAACGCAGCGGAATATATATGTTTTAAAACATGTTGATAAGATGATTATTAAACCATTTAATAAAGAACCCCAAGCCATGGATCATTATACAAATGCATACAATATAGAACAAAAGATACTTAGAAGTATATACAACCTTTGTAGCTTCCTAAAACCCAAAGTTGTGAGCTGTGAAAGATGACTTTGTGGCTGAGTTTTCAACCAAGAAAACCTCAAGGAGTGATACCCCAAGCTTGTACAAACACCTTTGATTGCTAGGAATCTTGACACCAAATTTTCAGCAACCAAAAACCCCTTTTGAAAGCTGAAAATTCTGCTCTTTTCTTCTTTCAAAACCGTGAGAGAGAGAGAGAGAGATATGGAGAGAGCTTCTCAAGTGTGTGTGTGTGAGAAAGAGAGAGGATACAAGAGTGTTCAAGTGGGAAAGTAATTGCATGGCCTTGGAACTAAAAAGGGGGGGAACCAAGACAAAAGGGGCGGCCGATTTTGGCTCCCTTTGTCTCCCTCTTGTTTCAAATTTTTAATAAAAACTAAATACACTCTTGCACCCTTATGATGTAAAATTAAACCATTTTAATTTTATATCACTAACACACACACTATTATTTGTCATTGTCTAACTAATTTAAAAAATGAACAAATAATCCCATATGAACATATATATATATATATATATATATATATATATATATATATATATATATATATATATATATATATATATATAAACTTGTTCATTTGCAAAAGCAATGATTTAGAAAACCCGGTTTCTAAATTGGTGTTTATATTTATTTGTTTGATCTAATCAACAAATAAATATTTGTCGGTGTTTGTTTGGCTTGTTATTGGGTATGACCCGACTTGGATCATATCACACTAGCCACATCAGTTTAATATATATCTTGGGCAGATCATTTCCTTCAATCTCCCACTTGCACAAGATTTATAGAAGATTGATGCAAGCAGCAAATAACGCCTAGCAACGGTTTGCTACCCCTAATGTATATGACTAAGTGCCATTCAATAACATCATCCTTTTCAAGTACCTTACTTGAATATGTTTTAGGTGAATTAATCATCTATCCTTTTGTTGCAGATGTCATGTTAAATCCAAGAGACACAGAATAGTCATTCTCCGATGATTTAACTTTAACAGGCCTTAGACATCTAACTCTCAACGAATAAGAGGAACAAATTCCATCTTGACTACATACGTCTCTCACAATCACCTCATGTCATACCTGAACTCAGCCTTATGTACTGCCTTTTCAGAACAACAAAGGACTAAGTCAAAGTACAATACTTGGTGAATATCAAGACCCAATATGTATCTCAGGTCTGAGGATACAATGATATTCGCCTTTACTCAAAATCTCTTATGACTAATCAGAAAGATTCCATGCAGAAATAATTGAGAGCGGGTCAGTCCAATATCTATATCCCATAGATATCAATGAACCTTGGTAGCAACCTCTTGCTCTATATTCATACCTTATGAATATCAACCAATCCAAGTTCATTATAGTCTTACATTCATAGTTGTTCCCACAAGTATGATCGACTACGGACGTTGAGAATAATTCATTTATTCACGGATTTAAACATGCTAAAATAGAAGAACAAATGAAATTATAACCATATAATTAAATCAAATAACATTAGTTCCAATATCCAAATACAAAATACAACATCAAACCCAGTCACTTGAATATCTAAGTCCCATGGCACAAACATGACCTTCATGCTTTGCCTTTTCAAGGAGTTTTGTGAGTGGATCCGCAACGTTTTTATCAGTGTGGACTTTGCGAATACATATCTTTCCTTTTTCAACTTCATCCCTTATGTAGTTGAATCTCCGTTCAATGTGCCGAGTCTTTTGATGAGCACGAGGTTCCTTGATTTGAGCAATCGCAGCCTCGTTGTCATAAAAGATCTCTAGGGGATCCTGAATGGAAGGGACTACCCCTAGATCGGCTATGAATTTCTTCAGCCATGCAGCTTCCTGTGCTGCCATTGAAGCGGCGACGTATTCTGACTCTGTAGTGGACAACGCTACGACTTCTTGCTTTGAGCTTTTCCAAGAAACAACTCCCCCATTCAGAATAAAGATGTACCCCGATTGAGATCGTGAATCATCTCGATCGGTTTGGAAACTCGCATCCGTGTAACCTTTTACAACGAGTTCCTCTTCACCAGACCCGTAGATCAAGAACATGTCCTTAGTCCTCCTTAGGTACTTCAGAATGTTCTTGACAGCCATCCAATGACTATCACCAGGATTTTGCTGGTATCTACTTGTCATGCTTAAAGCGCATGACACGTCTGGTCTAGTGCATATCATTGCATACATGATGGATCCTATAGCAGATGCATATGGGATTGCCTTCATTCTATTTTGCTCCTCCTTGGAGCTTGGATATTGAGTTGTACTCAATATTGTCCCTCTTTGAATAGGTACAGTACCTTTCTTAGAGTTTTCCATCTTGAACCTTTTCAAGATTTTGTCAATGTATGCACTTTGATTCAAACCAATTAGCCGTCTTGATCTATCCCTATAGATCTTTATTCCCAGAATATAGGCGGCTTCACCAAGATCCTTGATGGAAAAACAACTTCCAAGCCAGGTTTTTACACCTTCCATGGTTGGAATGTCGTTTCCAAACAGTAGTATGTCATCAACATACAATACTAGGAAGGTTATTGTGCTCCCACTAGCCTTCTTATACACGCAAGCCTCATCAGCGTTTTTGATGAAGCCAAATTTCCTTACTTCATCATCAAAATGGTGATTCCAACTTCTTGATGCTTGTTTCAATCCATAGATTGATTTCATTAACTTGCATACTTTATTGGGATATTTTGGATCGACAAAACCTTCAGGCTGAACCATATAGACATCTTCCTCAAGATATCCATTTAGGAAAGCAGTTTTGACATCCATTTGCCAAATCTCATAATCATAATGAGCTGCTATGGCAAACAATATCCTTATAGACTTAAGCATTGCAACAGGTGAGAAGGTTTCATCATAATCAACCTCTTGAGTTTGAGTGAAACCCTTTGCTACAAGTCTAGCTTTGTAAGTATCCAAGTTTCCATGCATATCGGTTTTCTTCTTGAAAACCCACTTACTTCCAACTACTTTGGAATTAAGAGGTGGCACAACAAGTTCCCAAACTTGATTGTCATACATGGATTGCATCTCAACGTTCATGGCCTCAAGCCATTTGTCACAATCCAAATTGGACACTGCATCATGATATGTGGTTGGTTCATCTGAATCCACCACATAGCATCCATCCATGAAAAATCCGTATCTTTCAGGTGGATTACTAGTTCTACCACTTCTGCGAACGTTTTGTGTGTATTGATCAACCGCTTGATCATCCTCAACATCCTCACGTTGAGTGCTAGTTTCAACCAAACGTGCATCGGGCTGTGTTTCTTGATCCTCCTCAAGATCCACTGTTCTACTGCTAGTTCCTTCCATAAGGAACTTAGTTTCTAAGAACTCACCCTTTCTGGCAACAAACACTTTTTGTTCCAGTGGATCATAGAAATAATATCCCATAGAATCTCTAGGATATCCAACAAAGATACACTTGGTGGATTGGACATCTAATTTGTTTGGGGTGGGAGTCTTAACATAAGCCTCACAACCCCAGACCCTTAAGTACGATAGGGATGGAACTCTTCCATGCCATATCTCAAAAGGTGTCTTTTCCACCTTTTTGGTTGGGGCCATATTCAGAATACGGGCCGCGGAGAGCAAAGCGAAACCCCAAAATGATAGAGGTAATGTGCTTCTAGCCATCATAGATCGAACCATATCCAATAAGGTTCGATTCCTCCTCTCAGACATACCATTATGTTGTGGTGTTCCAGGTGGAGTGAGTTGTGAGACAATCCCACAACTCCTAAGATGATCTTGAAAAACATCACTTAGGTATTCGCCACCTCTATCGGTGCGGAGAATTTTAATTGACTTGTTGAGTTGATTTTCTACTTCATTCTTGAAGATTTTGAACATTTCAAAAGCTTCATCTTTGTGCCTTAATAAGTACACATACCCATAGCGACTATAATCGTCGGTAAAGGTAATGAAGTATCTTTCACCATTCCTAGTCATTGGCTTAAAAGGACCACATACATCCGAATGTATGATACCTAATAAATCTTTTGCCCTTTCGTTAGTTCCACTAAAGGGTGCCTTAGTCATTTTACCTTGTAAACAAGATTCACATACATCAAATGAATCACATTCATTTGTTTTTAAAAGACCATTCTTTTGAAGTGTTTGTATACGTTTCTTGTTTATATGACCAAGACGGCAATGCCAAAGGTAGGTATCACTCAAATCTAATTTGAGTCTTTTGGTGGTTGCTTGGTATATTGAGCTATCATATGTTACGTTTTCATGAACCAATTCATAAATACCATTACAAGGTATAGCCTTAAAATAAAATACATGATTTAAAGAAACATGAATATCATTGTCAACAAACTTGAAATCATAATCACATTGTCTTAAACGGGAAACAGAAATTATGTTCCTAGTCAAACTAGGAGCATATAATACATTGTTAAAATAACTTCCAAACCACCTGGAAGCTTCAAAATGTAGTCTCCTTGGGCTTCAACGTGAACCTTTGCACCATTGCCCATGAAGAGACTTATTTCCCCTTTTGCATAATGCTCATTTCTTTTGAACCCCTGCAATAAATTGCAAATGTGAGTTCCACATCCGGTATCTAATACCCATGTGTTAGAAGAAATAACATTTAGCTCAACATGTATCATGTAAATTATACCTGAGGTTTGCCCTGCATCCCTCTTTTCTCTCAACTCTTTGAGATAGACTGGACAATTTCTCATCCAATGCCCTATCTCACCACATTTGAAGCATGGGTCGTTTACAGCAACCTTTTGCTTCTTCTCCTTGGGCTTCGGAGGTTCCGCCCTAACAACCATCTTCCCCTTTCCTCCAACGTGCCCTTTTCCTTTGGCAACATTTGCCTTGGGAGGGGGTAGAGACCTCTTCCTTCTCCCACCTTCATTAATGGTGAGAACGGGTAAAACCCTTTTACCCATTCCCGCCTCAGCTGATTTGAGCATCGAATGAAGTTCATTTATGCTCTTGTCCCATCCGTTCATGTTGTAATTCATGACGAATGCTTCAAACCTTTTAGTTAGGCCATTAAGGATCAAATCCGTGGCCAACTCCTTTGAGACAGGACAATTTAGCCTTTGAAGGCGGTCGATGTGGCTTTTCATCTTAAGAACATAAGATGAAACTGACTGGGATTCCTCCATCCGACATGCATGAAGCGCTCGAACCGTTTCGAAGCGCTCCACTCTAGCTTGTTTCTGGAACGTTTCCCGCAACTGAGTGATCATGTCATAGGCTCCATGGAGCTCATACTCCTTTTGGAGTTCGGGTGTCATACTTGCTAACATTAAGCAAGAGACTTGGATGGAGTCTTCCGTATATCTAACCCAATCATTATAGGCCTCCACATCCTCCTCGTTAGGTTCATCGGGGATGGGATCATCAAGAATGTAGGCCCGCTTTTCTTGCTTGAGAACAATTCTCAAGTTGCGGTACCAATCCATGAAGTTGTTAGGTGTTAGACGATCCCTTTGAAGGATCGCCCTAAGAGATTGGTTGTTTTGGTTTGGTACATCGTTATTAGCGTTGCTGTGGTCGGCCATCTACAAGATTTTACAAAGTTCCATTTTAGTAATCGTTGATATAATTATATATTTCATTTATTAATACCCTTTACATCTCATAGACTATTAATAAAAAAAATTTTTAGAATCCAATGTTATATTTAAATATTGGTTAGGTGACCTTTATCCCATTATTTAAATAAACAAGGTAGTCATAAATGACAATTGCAACCCATTGCAACTTCTAATGGTATGGGATTGTTTGAACATCTTATGTTTATAACGGCATGTTTACCCCATCAACACCTTTTATAAAACACATTTTAGGTGATCCATTCAATATATTTTATAAATCAAGTCGTCCTACTTACACACACGTGTGAGTTTACCACATAAGTGGTTAGGTGACCTTTATCCCACGAACATGGCATTCTCACCTCAAGTTACAAGTTCCCTCAAAGTGGTTAGGTGACCTTTATCCCACTAAGAGTTTGCAAGTAACCTAAGTGTTGTGTAAAAGGATGGTGTTTAACTTGTTTTCAAAAGGGATTTATAATTTCACAATTCTTGTTTTAGAAAAGTCCATGTACTATATGATTGTATGCATTCAACCATATGGTACCCATTTGGTTCTTTTAAATAAAACCCATTTTATTTTGCAAACCATTAACTCCTTTTATAGAACCATTCTATTTTGCTTAATGATTTGAGAACCAATTTCTTGTAATAGCTTGTTCTAGTTGATGGTTTGTTAATGACATCCAAATATCCAAAACAAAACAACATCATAAGCATTCAACCAAGCATAACCAAACAATTCATATATGCATAACAGAGCATACTAAATTGAGCACACTTGTTTAGCCAAAACAAGTGTGTCAAAAGGTCTTGTCCTAAGGGTTAAGAACATGACACATGGTTGACAAAAGGAACTCCCACTTGAATCCACATCTTCAAGCATCCTCTTTGTCCATCTTTTCTTCAAGTCTTGATCTTGAGCATCCTTACAAAATATGTATCCTAATACATTTTTCTAGTAAAGATAAACTCCTAATCTATTTATTACAAACCATATGAATGAATAGATTACAAAACAAGACTTGAAACAAAATTAAATTATTACATGCCCAAATGAATATAACATGACAACCAATCATTCAATCCAAATGGTCTAGGCTTTGTTATGCATAATCAACAACAACATGATCAAACATACACAAGATAATCGATTTTGGCAGCCCCTTATAGCCCATGTTTTTGGCCAACATAAACCAAGAACAAATGGGTTAAGAACATATAAATAAACATCTAATAATCTAGAGTTTTAAAGATCCTTATATGCATAAAGAAGCATCTTTAAAACACCAAAGGGGGTCAAAATCCAGCCCCTAACTCACGGATTTTTGGTGTCAAGCACCACAAAAACGTGAACTAGGGAGGAAATACATGTATGCATATGTATAAGTGGCTCTTGATGCCATTGTAGGGGTTTTAACATGTTTATCAAAGCTCATATAATCTTGTTTATATGAAAACGCAGCGGAATATATATGTTTTAAAACATGTTGATAAGATGATTATTAAACCATTTAATAAAGAACCCCAAGCCATGGATCATTATACAAATGCATACAATATAGAACAAAAGATACTTAGAAGTATATACAACCTTTGTAGCTTCCTAAAACCCAAAGTTGTGAGCTGTGAAAGATGACTTTGTGGCTGAGTTTTCAACCAAGAAAACCTCAAGGAGTGATACCCCAAGCTTGTACAAACACCTTTGATTGCTAGGAATCTTGACACCAAATTTTCAGCAACCAAAAACCCCTTTTGAAAGCTGAAAATTCTGCTCTTTTCTTCTTTCAAAACCGTGAGAGAGAGAGAGATATGGAGAGAGCTTCTCAAGTGTGTGTGTGTGTGAGAAAGAGAGAGGATACAAGAGTGTTCAAGTGGGAAAGTAATTGCATGGCCTTGGAACTAAAAAGGGGGGGAACCAAGACAAAAGGGGCGGCCGATTTTGGCTCCCTTTGTCTCCCTCTTGTTTCAAATTTTTAATAAAAACTAAATACACTCTTGCACCCTTATGATGTAAAATTAAACCATTTTAATTTTATATCACTAACACACACACTATTATTTGTCATTGTCTAACTAATTTAAAAAATGAACAAATAATCCCATATGAACAAATATATATATATATATATATATATATATATATATATATATATATATATATATATATATATATATATATATATATATATATATATATATATATATAAACTTGTTCATTTGCAAAAGCAATGATTTAGAAAACCCGGTTTCTAAATTGGTGTTTATATTTATTTGTTTGATCTAATCAACAAATAAATATTTGTCGGTGTTTGTTTGGCTTGTTATTGGGTATGACCCGACTTGGATCATATCACACTAGCCACATCAATTTAATATATATCTTGAGCAGATCATTTCCTTCAAAGTATACAATCTCAGAACTAGAATTGTTGAGGAGTCAGCCAATGTGACTTTCAATGAACACACACCCTGTGTGGCTGGTTCTGGTCCTGATTGGCTATTTGATTTTGATTTAGTTACCAACTGTTTTAACAAATCTTGTGAGAATGTTTCACGATCTGCAGAAAATTTAAATACAGGTGATCCTGATCCAAGATTTGAGCTAGTAAGACCTTCAACTCATACATCTTCAGCTCCAGTTGGAACTACTTCAGCAAATGAGGTTTCTATCAGCACTACAATGACAAATTCAGCTGATACATTTGGGGTGCCTTCAAATTCCAGCTCAAATGCTCCACAACTGGATAAAGATACCTCAATTATGGAAGACAGCAATGGTGATGGTGAAAGTGATCAGGAATTCCTTGATGCAAATAACCACACCATAGATGACAACATCAATGATGTCACACACTCATTGGATCAAGTTAATCTTGATAAGTGTGGTGCTGTGGAGGGTGAATCATCCATGCCAGATCTAAATTTCTCAAATTTGGATCTTTCTCAGCAACTTGCTGTGATCCCTCAGTTAAGGATCCACAAGTCTCACCCCACCACAAACATCATTGGACATGTTGTCACAGGGGTGAGAACAAGAGGACAAACCCATAAAGCAAATGTTTGTCTTAACTCTTGTTTCTTATCCCAGATAGAGCCAAAGAAAGTTGATGAAGCTCTAAAGGATGGAAGTTGGGTTGAAGCTATGCAACAAGAGTTGCTTCAATTCAAAAGGCAAAAAGTTTGGAACCTTTGTCCTCTTCCTCATGGGAAGACTACCATTGGAACCAAATGGGTGTTTAGGAATAAGAAGGATGAGAGGCATTATCATCAAGAACAAGGCAAGACTAGTTGTTCAAGGATACACACAAGAAGAAGGGATTGACTACACTGATGTCTTTGCTCCTGTAGCAAGATTAGAAGCTGTTAGGATATTCCTGGCATTTTCTGCATCCAAGAACTTCAAGGTCTTTCAACTTGATGTAAAGTGTGCTTTTCTATATGGAGTGATTGATGAAGAGGTATATGTCAAACAGCCACCTGGTATTGTAGATCCTGATCTTCCTGATTATGTCTGCAAGCTAGACAAAGCTCTTTATGGGCTGTATCAGGCACCCAAAAAGTGGTATGAGACATTGTCTGAGTATCTTTGTAAACATGGATACAGGAGAGGTACTATAGATGGAACTCTCTTCATCAAAGGACAGGGAAATGACTTATTGCTAGTTCAAGTATATGTAGATGACATCATCTTTGGTTCAACTAATCCAAAGCTCTGCAAAGACTTTGAGAAGCTGATGAAAGATAGATTTGAAATGAGTGTAATGGGAGAACTCAATTTCTTTCTAGTAATTCAAGTGAAGCAAGTTGAAGATGGCATCTTCATAAGTCGGTCAAAGTATGTTCAGGACATACTCAAGAGGTTCAACATGACTGATTGTAAGATTGCTAAGACACCCATAGCCAGAAACCACTCCCTTGGACCTGATCTTGAGGGGGAGTGTATAGATGAACATTTATACAGGGCTATGATTGGGTCTCTCATGTATCTTACAACTAGCAGGCCTGATATCATGTTTGCTACATGTATTTGTGCAAGATATCAAGCCAACCCTAAGATGTCTCACCTCATCACTGTCAAAAGGATTTTAAGATACCTCAAAGGTGCTTCAACACTTGGTTTATGGTATCCAAAGAATCCTAACTTCAATCTGTATGCTTATACAGATAGTGATTATGGTGGCTGCAACATGACTGCAAAGTCTACATCTGGGGGATGTCAATTCCTTGGTGGAAGGGTTGTCTCATGGCAATGCAAGAAACAATCATGTGTGTCTGCATCAACTACTGAGGCTGAATACATTGCTGCTGCAAGTTGCTGTGCTCAAGTGCTTTGGATTCAAAATCAGATGCTAGACTATGGATTTAACTTCAAGGAGACTCCTATCCACATAGACAACAATAGTGCTATCTCTATCACTGAGAACCCTGTGCAGCACTCAAGGACCAAACACATCAATATCAGGTATCATTTAATAAGAGATAACTATGAAAAAGGATAAATTAAACTAGTCAAAGTTCATACAAATGAACAATATGCTGATTTGTTTACAAAAGCTTTTGATGAACAGAGATTTAAATATCTAATATCAGCTATTGGGATGATTAACTTTGAATAGATCTTTTCTTAAAACTAATTCTAATTATTCTTAAAATATGTGTGTCCTAAGTTGTCTAGTTCATCACTTTTATAAGCTCATGTTTTCTTTGGATATAAAATCCTTTTTGAAGACTTTCCTTAGATTCTTGAAAATTTTCTGATCCTTCTAAAGATATAGTTTTACCTTCGGAAGAAAATCATGTCTTCAAAATAAATAACTGTCTAAGAAATTTTACCTTCGGAAGAAGTCTAAATCTATCTTCCGAAGCTTAAATTCTTGTCTCAGACACTTATTTGTTTTTAAGGACTTTTTCCTTCCGCAGCAAAATTAACTCTCGGAAGCTTTGTTGTTTTATATACAAAGCATTCAAGTGTTTATTTCTCTTCTGAAGCAAAATTTTCAAGACTCTCAGGAAAATCTTCCGAAGTCATTTTAGCTTCGGAAGCTTTTTCATTAAAACTTCCGAAGATAATTTACCTTCGGAAGCTTTTCGAATTCCAAGAAAACTACTTTTTGAGCAAAAGTAAACTACTTTTTCAGAGACCGACGTTCGGATTTCAAAGTTTATCCTCTTTCATTAACTTTGGTTCAAATCCCTTTTCACATAAATACCCAACGGTTCCCCCTCTTCCTCACTATCTTCTTCAATTCTACTATTCCTCCAACCTAATTCCCAAAACCGCCTTTGCTTTTTACCTTTCTTCAACCTTAAACTTCTCAAATGGCCAACCTTAACCGCAGAAACAACCCAGATTTCTCCATGCAACTTCACAAGCAACACAACCAGGTTGCTCTGTTAAGCTCTAAGAAAGATGAAAGTTTCTCAGAGATTTGAAGAATGATGAAAGTTTCTTAGAGATTTGCTAATTCTTAACTCTATCAAATTACTTCACCTCCCTAACCATTGATCCTACTCTGTATGAGGCTCATCTGCTTGAATTTTGGAAGACCTGCCAAGAGGTCATCATGGATGGGGAGAAGGCACTGTCTGCCACAGTGCAAGGGAGGACAATCTTCATCACTTCGGCTATCATCAACACTCATTTGCAGCTGGATGATGAAGAAGGTGAGTTGTCCTTCCCAAAGGAAGCTGTCAATCATTCCTTTGAGCAGATGGGCTATGAGGGAGATTTCTCTGTAAAGACCTTCAGGAAAGGGAAGGTCTCATCCCAGTGGAAATACCTACTCCATGTGGTTATCCACAGCTTGTCAAATAAGCATGGAGGGTGGGACCAGATTCCTGAGGATCTCTCCTTCATAGTGCATGGAATGGTTCAAGGGGTCAAGTTCAGGTACTCTCAATTTGTCTATACCAATTTACTTGCAAACTTGGACTCCTTAGAGTATTATATGTTTCCTAGATATGTTCAACACATTCTCAACTATGAACAGGGCTCACAGTTGAGGGAAACAAATAATATTCTTAAATTGGGACAGATGAAGCCCGGCATCTTTAAAATCATGAAGAAGCCAACTGTAAGCTTCTCAGGGGTAGAAACAGCCCTTGTCCCCAAAATGTTAGAGCTCATTGCTCAAGGTGACAACCTAGAAACACAAGCTAGTGTTGAACCCACACCTTCTACCTCTTTACCACTAAAAAGGCCTCAAGTAACCCTCACCCACCAAAGAAAATCCAAACGAACCCCTGCTCAAGCTATTGAGTCTGTGCAGGTCCCCATATACTCACCTTTACAGGAGGAAGTGGATACTAGAGCTCCCACTTCCCCTGAGGAGCAAACCACTCCCATCTCTTCAACTATCAGGGCTGATGTTCCTCATGCTCACCCTGATGAGCTCACAAGCCCAACAGCCTTAAGCCTTCACTCTGAGTCTCAACACTCAAGTGAACAACCTTCAGGGGACAGTTACCATCCCCAGCCTTTAGATCTAAATCAACCCATTCCCAACCTATCCTTCTATACTGATGAAGACTTAGGATTCAGTGAGTACCATGAGTCTCTCTTCTCTTCCCCTACTCAAAGAGAGATGAGTACTTCTAAGTCTCCTCAGTCTAGCCCACATCAGTCACCTATAACTGGGGTGGATACCTCTGAACCTGTTCAGGATGTCCATATGGAAGAGGCTCTTACTTCTGCAAGTGATTACATCATTAAGACCTCAACCATGGCAACTCAGCCCACTGACATCTCAACTGAGATTGCTAGTGAGCAGAGGAAAACCAACAGTCAAGAACTTCAAGCTGGTGGTGAGAGAGAGGACTTTGGTTCAATCATCTCATCCCCCAATGATTCTTCTGATGAAGAAGAGGGGAATCTGAGACTAAAGGTGCAAAAACTGTCAAAAACATGCTCCTATTTAGTCTCTAAGGTCAGTCACCTTGAATCTTAGGTGACTACCTTACACAACAGGGTCAATGATCAGCAACTCGATATTTCATATCTCAAGGAAAAACTAGCTGGGAGACCTTTAAGAAGAGCTCAACCAGGAGCACAAGAACCTGTGGATGTGATTGATTTATCCTCCAGCTCACCTATGCAAGTGGGTGATGCTACCAAAAAGGAGGAGAAAGTCATTGCAGCCACAGAACCTGGGAGTTCTTAAAAAAGAATGGACATAGAGGACTCACCATCCTCATTTGCAGTTGTGCATTCTCAGCAACTTCCTTAAGTTCACATAAATGTGGACTCTATAGACTCTATCATCAGGAGTCTCTTTGAGGAAGGTATACCAAGGGCTGTGTCATCCCCACCTCAAGGAACTTCAAACTATATCATAAGGTGGAGGTATGATGCTGATAGAAGAGCCCTTATTCTTCACAGAGTTCAAAGGCAACAAGAAGTATTTGACTTTCAAAATTTGAACTTCTATGAAGGTTTGGATCTAGTCAAAATGCCACTTGTCAATCCAAGCAACTCAAGACAAGCTGACAAATTGGCTCACAGAATCCAAGACAAGATCACTACAGAGTTTAGCTTAAGAAGGAGACTTAGGCAATCAGGTAATGCCATCAGTCATCTGGATGTTGAGGTGGACCCTAAGATTAGTTTCATAGGGGAAACCTTGACTAAAGGCCCAGTGGCAGAACCTGAGACCCCTGTCTCATCATCATCAACTACTGCAGAGATTCACATTTCCTCTAAGACACCTGCTGGTGAAGGTGTTTCTCAGCCTCTCTCTGGCCAGAGCATGGATGCTACACCAAGCAATGAAGGCCAAACCTTTATCCACCCTGAGTCACAAAGGTCTGTGGGTGACAAAGGGAAAAGGATTTTGACTCCTGAGGAAATTGAGGAGGAAGAGAGAGAGGAAGAGGAAGCTAAGGGGAGAAAGTTCCTCTGGGTCTTCAAGTTTTATGCAAGCTGCAATCAGGGCTGCCCCCAGACCAAATACTCAAGATGATGAGTTGAGGGTAGTCAAGATTACTTACCTGCAGACCAGGAACTATGACATTGATGAAATCATTTCTCTCCCCTTAGAACAACTAAATGAACTGGCTGACATGGAAGTGTCAAGAGAGATGAAAGAAAAAGAGGATGCAAGGTTACTTCTCCAATTCAAAGAGGAGAAGAGACATAAAAGACTCTACAAGCATGCTCCTACTCTCTCCCCAGTTCAAGAAAGCCCTGTACAAGAAGATGTGGATCAATAAGAACCTCAGGTAGACAAAGAAGAAGATAGGATCAAAATGATCAACTACCTGAGTGCCACATGCTTCTATCAGGTAGATGCACTTCTTCCTTTGTCCTATGACTTTATTGAGTTTGAGTAATTAAAACAAATTGAGCTTGAGTTAGTCAAGGAGAGAAAGACAACTAAGAAGAAGCTAAGGGAAGAAGCTGCAAAATCAAGAGCCATCATCCAAAAGAGTATGAAGAAGTCTGCTGACAGACAAAGGATGATGAGCTTCTTGAAGCTGTATGGATTCTCCGGAAGGAGACTTGGCCCTATGTCTCTATCCATAATGGATGAGCATATAAGGGTAATCAAGCAGAAGATCAAGAGTGGAGAGCTGATTGACTTACACTCTCTTCCAAGTCAAGTCCCACCTGAAGTGGAGGTTAAGGTTGAACAACCTGAGACAACACAACCCAGACCTCCTGCTGAGCCTCAGCAAGCTTCATCTTCTGATCCACAGCAGGGTCAAACTCCCTCTCCTTCTGAACTTGTGAGGGAGGAACACCCAACTGAGAAAGACGAGGATGATCAACAAGGTGCTGCAGACCAGTCTTCTCAGTTAAAGTCATCTAAGAGGAAGAAGATGATGGCTTCTAAACCAAAGTCTAAGAAGAAGAAGCCAAAATCATCTACCTCTACACCTCATGCTGAGTCAGATCAACCTGAGGAAGTGCATGAAGAGGCAGCCCAATCAACTCCAATACAAGTGGCTCCTCTTGCAGCTGAGACACCCATCCTATCCTGGACCTTCTCTACCAATCCAGAAAGATGGCATGTAATCAGAGATCAAGGTGTTGAGAATGTCTATACATGGCAAGACATAATCAACTTACCTCTACATGATCTCTTTGAGATGAGAAGATACTATGAAAGTCTGAATGATCCTGACCATCTAATGAAGAAGGGTATGGTCATGATTGTGCTGAAGAGTACTAACATCTGAAGATCTTCTAAATGTTTTGGTAGCATCAGCCTAGGGGGAGTTTGTAAGGATTCCTTTAAGTCTGATGCAAACCAAAACATCCAAAGTCTCTCTGCAAGTAATGCACTAAAGAACTGAAGTAGAATTGCTTCGGAAGTTTTACACCATACACTAGAAATATTCTAAGGGTAAAATCTTCCGAAGCCAAGACCAATATCTTCCGAAGCCAAATATGAAGTCTTTCGAAGCCTTAGAGACAAAGTCTTCCGAAGCTTCATCCTATGAAGACAGATTTCTTCCGAAGACTTTTAGTAACATGTTTTATCTGATGTACTGTTCCATAAAGCTGGACACCTTTCCGCTGCATCTCTGTAAAGTCACCAACTTACATGAGTTGGTGAAAAGGTCCATGCTTTTGGTAACTATACATTGAGGTCTTGAGTCTGTAACCTTCTACTTTATGTACTTTATCCTTTTTGTAATAGATAAGGATGTGAGCTATGGCATGTCATAGTCACAAGGTCAAAAGGCAGATATGCCTTTTGATTCTACAATTGATTTTGTTTGTGTCTAGTCAATTGTATCCAGCTGGCTTTCAAAGTATAGCCGGCTGTAGGTTGTAGTATAAGTATTCCATGTTCTAGTATCTTTCTTTATGCTTTGTAACACTTATAATAGAACTTGAGAAAGCAATATACTGCATCCTTGAAACCCAAATCTCTTGTTCTGTCTCTTTATTATTACTTGTGTTCTTTGTATCATTATTGTGGTTAATCCAGTTTACTGTTTGATCAAGTTTGGTTAATATCCTCTTTGTGTTGTTGTGTTGTAATTGTTAAGCCCTTCACCGGTCCTGCAACAATGCTCAATAATATTCAATATGATTCCAGCATACACAATACACTTGCAACAATAATCAAACGAATTAGGGTTTTTCCAGGTTGTCTACAATTAAAGAAATAAAATCTATATATAGAGTTGATAGTTTTGCTGATAGCATCAGCGAAACTATCATGCCAAACCATAGTTTCGCCCGGCTGAGAAACACAGTTTCGCTAGTGAAACTGGCAGTTGACTATAAGCGAAACTATAGTTTCGCTCATAGTTTCGCTCATAGTCTCGCTCATAGTTTCGCTCATAGTTTCGCTCATAGTTTCGCTGGACAGCAAAACTCACATAACTAAAATACTTACAAAAGTAATCTAACATTTAACCTATTACAATTAAACATAAACAAAACTAATCTAAGGTGAGTCCAACCTATTCTAGATATTCAGTTATGTTGTATTTGTATTCTTCTATTCTTAAGCTTTCTGAGATTATCGATTTCGGTATCAACTAAGTGTTGGTCGTGTGGAAACAAGTTTCAAACATTCAAAACTGTATGAATTAAACCTTCAGGAAATTAACAAAATAATCGGACCCAAAGTTTCTACCATTGTGTCCTCGGAATTGATGGTAGGTCAAACCCAAAGTTTCCTTGCCAGCCCATTGTCTCATCTATTGTTTGGTATTGTGAGAGTTGATAATTAGAATGTTGGGTTTGACCCATTCTTGTAATTATGAATACATTTTTTTTCTTTTATCTTGATTTAATCTATATAGGAACATAACTTTAAAGCCACAATAATTTTGTACAGTATCATATATACATATATTCTAAAATTTTGAAATCAGGATGCAGCAAAAGACCAACACTTTTGTGAAGGGTTTGTTAGAACACTAAAACAAAGTTTAACCTTTTAAACTTTCAGAAAACGCAGCGGATATGTAGCTTTTAAAACCGATTTTAAAGCTGAAAATTTCATGTTCTTAGTTATGTTTTAAGATGGAAAACAAACCCTAATCAATAGGATCTTTAATATGTGAATAGACAAGCTATGAAAACATAAAACGTGCATTATGGACAGCCATAAAGAAGCTGCCATAAACTACCTTGCAGCAGCAAAACAAGGTCGAAATAGATGAAGATGATGATGCTTTTGAGCGACTAATCTTCAAAAGAGAAGGCCTCAAATCCGTGATACCCCAAGCCCTTCAAACACCTTGCTTGTTAGGTTGCTACACCCAAAAGAACTCTTCTTTTGCTTCACAAGAACTCGAAATTTCAACCCCAATATTTCTGCTCCAAGCTCGAAAATATGCAGCCAAGTTGAGAGAGTTTCTTGTGTGTGTGAGAGAGAGAGTCTTAGGAGAGTTTATTGTTTTGTGTTGTATTAGTTAAGTCATACAAGAACCAAGACAAAAAGGGGGTCTCCCAATGCCCCTTGGGCGGCAGCAACATCCCATTCAAAATGGGTTTTCCCACACTTTTATTTTGTAGTAGTTGCACTCTTTTATTATTTCATGTTATAAAATTAAAACCTAGTTGTAATTTTATAACACAACACTCTTTTATAAGTCATTATCTAACCATTTTAAATAATGAAACAAATAAATCTCTCTTGAACAAAATCATCCATATAATTTTGTTCTAACACAAAAGCAATATTTAGAAAACCAATTTTCTAAATTAGGTGTCTATATTTGTTGCATGATCCTATCATTAAACAAATATTTGATGGTGTTTGTATAACTTGTTATTGGGTATGACCTGACTTGGATCATAACGCACTAACCACATCAATCTTATATGTGTCTTGGGCATATAAGATCCAATAATCTCCCACTTGCACAAGATTCATAGAAGATTGATGTAAGTAGTAAATACCGCCTAACAACGGTTTACTACCCTTAATACGTATGACTAAGTGCCATTCAATAACATCATCCTCTTCAAGTACCATACTTGAAATGTTTTTAGGTGAATTAATCATCTATCCTTTTGTCACAGATGTCATGTTAAATTCTAGAGACACGGAGTGAACATTCTCATTGATTTAACTTTATCAGGCCTTAGATATCTTACTCTCAACGAATAAGAGGGACAAATCCCATCTTGACTACATACGTCTCTCACAATTACCTTATATTATGCCTGAATTCAGACTTTAGTACTGCCATATTTCAGAACAGTGAAGAACTGAACCAAAGTATAATATTTGGTAAATATCAAGACCCAATATGCATCTCAGGTCAGAGGATACCAAATGATGTTCGCCTTTACTCAAAATTACTTATGATCAATCAGGAAGATTCCATGTAGTAATATTTGAGATGCAGGTCAGTCCAATATTTGCATCCCACAAATATCCATGAACCTTGGTAGCAACCCATTGCTCTATATTCATCCTTATGTATATCAACCAATCCAAGTTCATAATAATCTTACCTCACACTTGTTCCCACAAGTATGAACGACTACGGACATTTAGAGTAAACAATTTACTCATGGATTAAACATGCTAAATTGGAACATTAATTGAAACATTATAACCAAATAATTTTATTCAAATTATAAAGAGTTCCACATATCCAAATACAAAGTTTATAGATCAAATCCAATCACTAGAATATCGAAGTCCCATGGCACAAGTATGACCTTCATGCTTTGCTTTTTCAAGGAGCTTCGTGAGAGGATCCGCAATGTTTTGATCCGTGTGAACTTTGCGAATACATATCTTTCCCTTTTCAACTTCATCTCGTATGTAGTTGAATCTCCGCTCAATGTCCCTCGTTATCACAAAAGATCTCTAGGGGGTCCTGAATGGAAGGGACAACCCCTAGATCGGCAATGAATTTCTTCAACCATGCAGCTTCTTGACCTGCCAATGAGGCGGCGACGTATTCTGATTCTATAGTTGATAGAGCCACCACATCCTGCTTGGAGCTCTTCCAAGAGACAGCTCCTCCATTCAGAATGAAAATGTATCCCGATTGGGACCGTGAATCGTCACGATCGGTTTGGAAACTCGCATCCGTGTAACCTTTTACAACGAGCTCCTCGTCACCAGATCCGTAGATCAGGAACATATCTCTTGTCCTCCTTAGGTACTTAAGTATGTTCTTAACAGCCATCCAATGACTGTTTCCAGGATTTTGCTGGTAACGGCTTGTCATGCTCAAAGCGCATGACACGTCCGGTCGAGTGCATATCATTGCATACATGATGGATCCAATAGCAGATGCATATGGGATTGCCTTCATTTTATCTTGCTCATCCTTTGAGCTTGGACATTGAGTCGTACTCAATATCGTTCCTCTTTGAATAGGTACGGTACCTTTCTTAGAGTTCTCCATCTTGAACCTTTTCAAGATCTTATATGTATGCACTCTGATTCAAACCAATCAACCGCCTTGATCTATCCCTATAGATCTTTATTCCCAGAATGTAGGCGGCCTCACCAAGATCCTTAATGGAAAAACAACTTCCAAGCCAGGTTTTTACACCTTCCAGGGTTGGAATGTCATTTCCAAATAGTAGTATGTCATCAACATACAATACTAGGAAAGTTATTGTGCTCCCACTAGCCTTCTTATACACACAAGCCTCATCAGCGTTTTTGATGAAGCCAAATTTCTTTACCTCCTCATCAAAACGATGATTCCAGCTTCTCGATGCTTGTTTCAATCCATAGATTGATTTCTTTAACTTGCATACTTTATTAGGATGTTTTGGATCGACAAAACCTTCAGGCTGAACCATATAGACATCTTCCTCAAGATATCCATTTAGGAAAGCGGTTTTGACATCCATTTGCCAAATCTCATAATCATAATGAGCAGCTATGGCAAACAATATCCTTATAGACTTTAGCATCGCAACAGGTGAGAAGGTTTCATCATAATCAACCCCTTGAGTTTGAGTGAAACCCTTTGCTACAAGTCTAGCTTTATAAGTATCCAAGTTTCCATGCATATCGGTTTTTTTCTTGAAAACCCACTTACTTCCAACTACCTTGGAATTAAGAGGTGGTACAACAAGTTCCCAAACTTGATTGTCATACATGGATTGCATCTCAACGTTCATGGCCTCAAGCCATTTGTCACAATCCAAATTGGACATTGCATCATGGTATGTGGTTGGTTCATCTGAATCTACCACATAGCATCCATCCATGAAAAATCCGTATATTTCAGGTGGATTACTAGTTCTACCACTTCTGCAAACGTTTTGTGTGTATTGATCAACCCCTTGATCATCCTCAACATCCTCATGTTGAGTGCTAGTTTCAACCAAACGTGCATTGGGTTGTGGTTCTTGATCCTCTTCAAGGTCCACTGTTCTACTGCCAGCTCCTTCCATAAGGAACTTTGCTTCTAAGAACTCACCCTTTCTGGCAACAAACACCTTTTGTTCCAGTGGATCATAGAAATAATATCCCATAGAATCTCTAGGATATCCAATAAAGATACACTTGGTGGATCGGACTTCCAATTTGTTTGGGGTGGGAGTCTTAACATAAGCCTCACAACTCCGGACCCTTAAGTATGATAGGGATGGAACCCTTCCATGCCATATCTCAAAAGGTGTCATTTCCACCTTTTTGATTGGGGCCATATTTAGAATACGGGCCGCGGAGAGCAAAGCAAAACCCCAAAATGATAGAGGTAATGTGCTTCTAGCCATCATAGATCGGACCATATCCAATAAGGTTCGATTCCTCCTCTCAGACACACCACTATGTTGTGGTGTTCCAGGTGGAGTGAGTTGTGAGACAATCCCACAACTCCTAAGATGATCTTGAAAAGCATCACTTAGGTATTCACCTCCTCTATCGGTACAGAGAACTTTAATTGACTTGTTGAGTTGATTTTCTATTTCATTCTTGAAGACTTTGAACATTTCAAAAGCTTCATCTTTGTGCCTTAATAAGTACACATACCCATAGCGACTATAATCGTCGCTAAAGGTAATGAAGTATCTTTCACCATTCCTAGTCATTGGCTTAAAAGGACCACATACATCCGAATGTATGATTCCTAATAAATCTTTTGCCCTTTCGTTAGTTCCACTAAAGGGTGCCTTAGTCATCTTTCCTTGTAAACAAGATTCACAAACATCAAATGAATCACATTCATTTGTTTCTAAAAGACCATTCTTTTGAAGTGTTTGTAAACGTTTCTTGTTTATATGGCCAAGACGACAATGCCAAAGATAGGTATCACTCAAGTCCAACTTGAGTTTCTTGGTGTTAGTTTGGTACAATGAGCTATTTAAAGTATTTTCATGAACCAATTCATAAATACCATTAATGGGAATAGCTTTAAAATAGAATATACCATTAAAAGAAACATGAATATCTTTTTCAACAAATGATAATACATATCCAAATTGTTTTAACAGGGCTACAGAAATAATATTCCTAGTCAAACTAGGAGCATACAAAACATTGTTCAAAATCACTTCCAAACCATTTGGAAGTTTCAAGATGTAGTCACCACGGGCTTCAACTTGAACTTTAGCCCCATTGCCCATGTAGAGGCTTACATCCCTTTTCTTGAAGTCACTACTTCTTTTGAACCCCTGCAACAAATTGCAAATGTGAGTTCCACATCCGGTATCTAATACCCATGTGTTAGAGGATATCATGTTTAAATCAATATGGATCATGTATATTGTACCTGAGGTCTGCCCGGCATCCCTCTTTGCTTTCAACTCTTGGAGATGGACAGGACAATTCCTTGCCCAATGTCCAATCTCCCCACACTTGAAGCATGGGTCGTTAGTAGTAACCTTTTGCTTTTTCTCTTGTGGTTTGGGTGGTACCCTTACCACCCCTTTCCCTTTTCCCCAAGCGGGTCCCTTACCCTTAGCAACCTTTGCCTTGGGTGCGGGACGAGGCCTTTTATTGTTCCCACCTTCATTGATGGTGAGAACGGGTAAAACCCTTTTACCCATGGCCGCCTCGGCCGTTTTGAGCATTGAGTGAAGCTCACCAATGCTCTTGTCCCAAGCATTCATGTTGTAGTTCAACACAAACGTCTCGAACTTCTTGGTAAGGCCATTAAGGATCAAATCTGTTGATGCATGTATCTCCCTAGATCATGAGTTGTAATGTAATAAATCTTGTCTGTCTGATTATGATGTAATAGTATCGATTAATGAAATGATATGAATTGTTTGTTACTTGTGATGTTTAATATTTCATTAATGAGTCGTGATTGAATTGATTGGGTTTATGATTGTTTGAATGATTGCACATTATGTTATATTAATTAAAACATTCAAACTTAACTTAATGAAGTTCTCATGCGAATGGCCCATGCGAATGGACCACACGCATGAATAACTTCATACGATTGACTCAATCGCACGACTGAACCAGGAGACTGGATCAGTCGTATGATTGACACATAAGATTGACTCAATCGCACGACTGAACACTCAGTCGTGCGGATGAATCAACCGCATGGTTCAATCGCACGGCTGAACCATACTTATGGCCCAGTCGCACGATTGAACAATACTAACCTATAAATAGACCCAATTCGTGGAAAAACGTAAGCATTCATCCCATTACGATTCCAGACGTACCCTAGCCGTCCAGAAGCCTCCCAAATCGTTCTCCAAGTTCACAGAACACATCAGATCGATTCCTAATCGATTTCTGACGTTGGATTCAATTCTTGATTGATTCTTCGTGTGTTCTCACTGATTGGATCGCCAATCAAATAGGATTCCGCACTATTTGAGTTGGTTTAACACGCTAATCACTAGGTATTTCGTTCAAATACCAGGTCCTAACAAGTGGTATCAGAGCTTTGGCTCTTGATTACGTGTTGATTCAATCAAGATTGCATAAAAGTTTGTGTTTTTGCACGAAAAACGCAATCTTTGGCATCAAAAGTGATCTTGGACGTTCCCTGCTTATTGAAGTTTAGTTTCTACGGACTTAGGCGATTAGGACTTGTGAAATTTCGAATTTTTACGGCTGAAACCCGTCAAACCTAGAAATTTTCGCAAAACAGCAGCTTCAGTCGCACGAGTGACCCATTCGCACGACTGGACTCCATTCGCATTGCCCATTCGCACGATTGGACCCAGTCGCACCCTCATTCGGCCGACTGAACCGTTCGTTCGCATAACTCATACGCCCAGTTTCATTCGCACGACTGAACCAATCGCCCAGTTCAGCCGCACGATTGAACCAATCGCAGAGTTCATACGCACGATTAGACCATTCGCATCCTTCAGTCGCATCAGTGAAAGTGTTGTTTGATTAGATTCTAAGTTTATTAGCCATGGAAGATCAGATGTCAGCCTTTACTGCTGGGAAGGACTCGAGGATTCAGAACCTGCTGTTGCTTGAGAGTGAGGTGGGTAATCACAATAAACCACCAAAGCTCTTGACTTTAGATGAGTTTCCCCACTGGAAGAAACAACGTTTTGAGATCTACCTCAATGGAGTAGATCCTAATCTGTGGGAAGCCATTGAGATCGGATATAGTACCCGGTGGGAGCTGATGGAGTTAAATTAACGTTAAGTGGGATGACAGACGCACAGAAAGTAAAGTACAATGCAGAGAAAAGGGTTTATGCATTGATCACTCAGTCTATCCCCAAAGACATATTCCACCAGTATTCAGAGAATAAGCAGTCCAAGAAACTGTGGGATGAGCTAGAGAAGAGATATGATGGGAATGCGTCATTGAAGGCAATCAAGGCAAAGGAGCTAAAGAAGGAATTCGATAACTTCTCATCGATTGGTAATGAGGGTTTAGACGAAGTCATAGACAGATTCTACCACTTGATGAGCGAATTGCATACACATGGAGTGGAAACAACTATGGAAGAGAAAGTAAGCAACTTCGCAGACGGATTGCTTGATAAGTGGGCTTCATTTGTGTCTAACCTGAGACAGAATGGAATGCTTGTAAAGCTGGATATAAATGACTTCATTCTCAAGTTGCGAGAAGAAGCACTAAGGATGAAGTATAGAGCACAGAAGTCTTCGTATACACAAAATCCAGCTTTATACAACGCCACGCCTCAAGCTAAGACTTCTGGAGCACCTCTCCAGACTGCATTTGTGTCTAGCTCGTCAGGTCCTTCACATGCTTCTCCTTCTGGATCAGACACGTCAGGGTCATCATGTACCCACTATATTGGATCAGAAGCAAGTGCTACCAAACTGAAGACCGAGAACCTCGGTAATGTGACCGTAGAAGTAGCTCGAGAGCATATGGATCTTTTAGCAGCAGTGGTTCATTCATATGATGGACTTGTTGCCGGGAAGATTGGAAACTGCCATCTGGCAGATGAGGACTACGAGCAGGTGGATGAAATGGAGCTTGAGAGGATGATATAATGTGGGCCTTAGCTAGCGCTGTCCGAAGGGCGAAGAAGTTTGTTAAGAAGACAGGACAGAACTTGATAGCTACTAAGGATACCACATTTGGCTTTGACAAGAGCAAAGTGACCTGCTTCAACTGTGGAGAGAAGGGGCACTTCAAGAGAGAATGTGTCAAGCCAAAGAAGACGGGTAATGGGAACCCGTTCTCGTCCTTTACTCGCCAAGACAAGCAAGCCTCCAGTTCTACTTCATCAAACAAGGATCCAAAAGCCTTGACTGCTCATGATGATGAAGGACAGGATTGGAGTTTTAGGTTTGTCTCACCAGGAGAATCTAACATTGCCAGTGTTGAGGATATTGATGATGATTCTGCGAGTGAAGGTGATCTAGCAGTTGAGATAGCAATGTCACATAGTGAAGAAACAACTGCAGCTGAGGTCAGTTACAAGCCAAAGGAGGAGACTTCCACGTCAGAGACAGAAAAGTCAGAATCACCAGAACCAGAGACGTCTGATGCTGCGTTGATGGCTAACTCTTCTGAACCAACACAGGTAAGTACAACTGACCAAATGTTTGATAATCATGCTTGTTCTGATTGTGATATGTTTAGGAATAGCATTGATGAAAAATTTGCTAGGTTATTAGATCACAATGATAACTTAGTAAAAGATTTACAACTGTGCACTGAGGCTAATAGAGTTCTAAAACAAAATGAGCATAGTTATAAAGAAAAGATAGACCTATTGACTAAACAGCTTAGGGAAACCGAAGTAGTTGCCTTTAACCAAGCAAATGACATTAGGTACTATCTAAACTCCCTAGAGGACACTAAGAAGCAAAAAGCAGTTCTAGAAGTAGAAGTTAATTCATTAAAACAGAAACTGCACAGTTGGACTAGTTCTTCACACATAGTTCAACACTTAGTGAGAGAAAGGAATAACGGGGAGGGATTAGGCTACAAAGTGGTTCCACCTCCACCTGAGACCTTGATGAACACTAAGTCTAGACCAGTAAACAACAACCCCATCAAGGATCATGTGGTGACTACTCCTCTTGTTACTGATCCAGACATATCATGTTCATCTACTGAATCTGGACAGAAACAAAAGGAGGCCACTTCAAAGGCAAAGGGTAAATTGCCTTGTGTTAATCTGGAAAATGAATTTGAAAAAGTTAACTTAAAGTCAGGGTCAAACAGAGTCAAATCAGAACCTAAAAGGACTTCAAACGTTAATTTTTCACATGCTTCAAGTCAAAAACCAGTTAACCAAAAAGTGGAACATGTTAAACAGGTGAAAACAGTTAATTTTGTTAAACCAGAGAAAACATCAAACATACAAGAGTCAAAACCTAAAGTGATTGATGTTACTAGAGTGTCACGCACTTCTCCACAAAGAAAGTCTACTTATAAAGTTGATAGCAGGTCATGCTACAACTGTGGAGAATGTGGACACATTGCTTTCTATTGTCCTTTCTATCAGACACCTAGGAAGAAGATAGATCTTCAGGACTCTAGACCTAGGTCTTCTAAGAGGAGTTCTCTAACTCCACCTAGAAGATCTAGTGAACCTAAAGTCCAACCTGTAAGCCAGACGACTGTTTATCATAAACAGGCATTGCACAAATCTGGCTTATGGAAAGAGAAGTCATCCTGCGTGTCTGATACTGATGACAAGAAGGAACCTGAGCTACCCTCACCCTCTAAGGGTCAATGGGTAGAGTTTATGATGTGTGATGCCTCTGGGAAACCCAAGACAGTAAAGGCTTGGGTTCCTAACCTAAACTAATACATTTACTTTATATGTGCAGGGTGTTCGATACAGCGCTGAGACTAACACGTGGATTATAGACAGCGGAGCATCCAGGCACATGACAGGAAATAGAGCCCTTTTATCAAACGTCAAACAAATAAAAGGAGGGCATGTTTCCTTTGCAGGAAACAAGGGAGGATACATCACAGCTCAGGGAGAAGTGGGAAATCAGAAAGTTAAGTTTGATAAGGTGAACTACGTTCAACAACTTCAGAATAACTTACTTTCTGTCTCCCAAATCTGCGATAAAGGATTTAAAGTCATCTTCGACAACAAGAAGTGTTACGTGCTGAAGAAAGACTACATGATCCCAGAGGACCAAGTTCTGATGACTGCTTCAAGATATAAAGACCTTTATGTCTTGGATCTGTCAACAGCTGCTACAACGGATCATGAGGTTCAGTGCTTTCTATCTAAAGCTACTGAGAAGGACTCAATCTCCTGGCATAGGAGAATGGGACACATTAGTCAAAGGAAGATGAATCATTTGATTCAGAAGGATTTAGTGAGAGGAGTAAATGTCAAGAACTTCCAACTTCCTGATTTTTGTAGCTTGCAAGAAAGGCAAACAGACAAAGAAGTCTCATAAGAAAAAGAAAGTTCATTCAATAGAACTTCCTCTTGAACTTCTTCACATGGATCTGTTTGGTCCAGTCAGTACAAGGAGCATTGCAGGCGATTTGTACTGTTTTGTGGTCACTGATGACTACTCAAGGTTCACTTGGGTAATGTTTCTGAAATCCAAATCAGAAACATTTGAGTCATTCAAGGAATTAGTAACCACACTGGAATCTCTCTACAAGCTAAAAGTTAGACAAGTACGCTCAGACAACGGGACAGAATTCAAGAATCAATGGATGGAGGCATACTGCAAGGAAAAGGGAATTGTTCATCAATTCACTTCTGCCTACACGCCTCAGATGAATGGTGTTGCTGAGAGAAAGAATAGAAGCTTGATAGAGACTGCACGGACTATGCTGGCTGACTCGAAACTGCCTATTCAATTCTGGAATGAGGCAGTGGCAAACGCATGTTATACACTGAATCGAGTCCTAATAGTCAAGCGCCACGGAAAGACATGTTATGAGCTACTACAAAGACGCAAACCAAATTTGGAGTATCTTGAACCTTTTGGCGCGCCGTGTACACTTCTGAAGAAGACACAAGAAGGAAAATTCAGCGAGAAGGCAGATGAAGGAATTTTTCTAGGATACAACATACCGAACAAGCGAGTTTACAATAACTCAACGGGTCTTGTAGAAGTGTGGTGTAATGTCGACGTTCAGAGATATACCACACCACCTACAGGCAAAGGACCTGCATACTTCTTCGATTATGATGGATTTTCAAGTCCTTCAACATTCCTCTCTCTCCCTCGGATGATGAGTTAGCTACTAGGATGATGTATGACATTCTGAATACACCATCTAGCACACAGGGAGAATCATCTACTCAGTCAGGGGGAGTAGTCGATGACAGTGACTCCTCTTCTGAAGATGAAACTGAAGCAGATGACCAGAACAGTCAGGAGGAACAGGTTCCAGTTCCTGAAAGTCCACAAGCATCTACGAGTGATGCTCCTTCGACTTCGGAACCTCAAACTCCAACTACCTCAGATGCAGAACAAAATGTTCATAATCTCGGTTCTGAGGTGGCTGTTCCTACTACTCCAGGATCACGACTAAACGTCTATCATCCCCTTGACAATGTTATTGGGGATGTCAGATCAGGAGTACAAACCCGAAATCAGCTATACTCAGCTGATTACGCCTCGGTTATGGAGAAGGGTTACATTCATGATGGTGCTTATCGATGTTTTGTCTCGCAGGTTGAGCCAAAATATGTCAGTGAGGCACTAAATGATGAGGCGTGGGTGAGTGCCATGCAAGAAGAACTTCTGCAGTTTAAGAAGTTAGGTGTATGGACTCTGGTTGATAGACCTAAAGGTGCTAAAGTCATTGGCACCAAATGGGTACTAAAATGCAAGAAGGATGACCAAGGAGTCATTATCAGGAACAAAGCTCGACTGGTGGTTCAAGGTTTTCGCCAAGTCGAGGGGATTGACTATAATGAGGTGTTTGCACCCGTGGCAAGGATGGAAGCTATTCGTATCTTCCTTGCCTATGCCTCGTACATGAAGATTAAAGTCTACCAATTAGATGTGAAGAGTGCATTCCTTCATGGGGAAATCAGGGAAACAGTCTATGTAAGTCAACCCGAGGGATTTGAAGATCCTTATCATCGGGATAGAGTTTACAAGCTCGACAAAGCTTTATATGGGCTTCATCAAGCTCCTCGAGCTTGGTATGAGAAACTCTCGACTCATCTTGTGAAACATGGCTTTCGCAGGGGAGTCATTGACTGTACACTGTTTATTAAAGAAAAGGATGGCGACCTACTGCTTGTACAGATATATGTTGATGACATAATCTTCGGGTCAAAGAACGAAGAGTTATGTAAAGAGTTTGAAGCAGTGATGAAGAAAGAGTTTGAGATGAGTGCTATGGGGGAGATGAAGTTCTTTCTCGGGTTACAGGTGGATCAAACACCTAATGGAATCTTTCTACATCAGACCAAGTATGTAGGAGACATTCTCAGTCGCTTTGACATGGAGAATGCTTCTGCTGCTGGGACTCCACTTGCTACGAATCATGATATAGCACCTGATGAGAATGGAGATCTAGTAGATGCCACTATGTACCGAGGAATGATTGGATCCCTCATGTATCTCACTGCCTCAAGACCTGATATTATGTATGCTACATGTCTATGTTCTAGATATCAGGCTAAACCAAAGGTCAACCATCTGATCGGGGTCAAGAGGATTTTTCGTTATCTGAAGGGTACACCCACACTTGGATTGTGGTATCCTCATGATGATGACTTTGAGCTTACCGCGTATAGTGACTCGGATTACGGGGGCTGCAAGATGAACTACAAGTCTACATCAGCGGGGTGTCAATTCTTTGGGAGAAGATTAGTTACCTGGCAGTGTAAGAAGCAGACATCGGTTGCATTGTCAACCTGTGAAGCCGAATATGTTGCTGCTGCAAGTTGCTGTTCACAAATCATCTGGATTCAACAGCAAATGCGGGATTACGGTTTAAAATTCTCATCTACTCCTATTTTTGTTGATAACTCTGCTGCAATTGCAGTAACTAAAAATCCGGTTCAACATCCTAAGACCAAACACATCGGTATTAAATACCATTTCATAAGAGATTGCTTTGAAAAGAACTTAATTGATGTGGTTAAAATTAATACTGATTTTCAACGCGCTGACCTCTATACTAAAGCCTTTGATAAACCACGTTTTCAATACTTGCTAGAGGTCAACGACGTTAAAAAGAAAAGTGAGGTAATTCCTGATGATGATAATGTGTAGTCCGATGTAGTTTAGTTAAAGTTTATTTTATTTTATTTTATTTGTTTTATTCTCGTCTGTTTTATTTAAACTCATGTTATTTTGCTGTTTATTAAAATCCTAAAATAATTAAACCAGAAATGATTTTAGTATTTTAGGGGGAGAATATGTCAGCAAGTTAACATCAAAAAAAAAAAAATTGAGGGAGAAGGAGTAACTAGCTGAAATAAGGTAGATTGTGTGTGTGATACCGATTCAATACCTTGGAAAATGATAGTACACAGGAACAAATCAAGAGGGACTTTAAAAATTTAAGTTTTGAAAAGATGCAAAAGTTCAAAGTATAAGTCTGTGTAGTCTGAGCAATATAAAAAGGAAAGATGATAGAAAACTGGCAACTCCTAAGGTGACACAAAGAAAGTAGACTTAGAGGCTGCTAGACCACAAATGATATGTTGGTAGATTCAACACAATAGACAATTAGACCTGATTGGTGATCTCAAGATCAAACTAAGTTGTTCAACTGACTGTGGGCTTCCATCTTATCACTGGTTAACACAATCAAATATATTCCAATAAGGAGTAATGAGCAATTAAACGCCACAAATGTGTGCGGATGACCATAATTAGAGCAAAGCAAGAAAAAAAATTGAAAGACAAATGCAATAAAGCTAATGACTTATGTTGTTGGTGCATTTTGTGTAAAATAAAATAAGCTGCTCTAACAAGGAGATAGGTTGTGTGCCTCTCTGCTGTGCGATGGCACTGACCTGAGGATAAGCATAACCTAGATATTCTAGAATTCATTGTTGTTTGCCGCCTCTCTGCTGTGCGATGGCACTGACCTGAGGACAGGCTTCTCTTTGAAAACTCTAAGAATAGTCTCTTCTTGTAATAATACCCGTAGACCGCTCAAAAACTCCTGAGGAATGTTGATTACCATATAAGTGTGGGATCCACAAATGTTAGTTGAAATAATTAAACCTAAATAAGTCACCAGTCTGGGTCAAAAGTCTGTGTATGGATTTAAGTGGACAAACATACTGACAATCATTGTGGCTACATTCTCAAAGGTTCAAATCAATGTGAAAATCTAAGAGTTTCAGTATGAATTCCTTAAGTTGCTAACGACTCTGGATGAACACCGAGAATTTGAGCTTCAAAGGTTTTAATAACTAGTCCCAAATGATTTGACTTACCTGTATGATTCCAAAATTGAATTGGTCCAGATATGATCAATCTAAGTTGAAGCTATCTACTCCCGAACCAAATCCCGTAGATATCAATCTCTGGATTTATCTCTCACAAAAAGCCAAAAATATGTCTGTTTATGTAATTTGTTTAAGTTCTTAAATTAGTTAGTTGTTTTAATTTTAATTTTAGTCGTGTGTCGGGCTACATCAGGAAAATCAGAAGGAATCAACTCACTAAAAGGGTCATGTCTGAGATGACCATATGCGCTTTGAAAGGTTAAAATAGTCACGTCTGAGGTTGCAAAGTGTTTTTTAAAAGGATCACGTCTGAGGTGATCAAAATGTTTTCAAGATAAAAATGGTCACGTCTGAGGTGATCAAAATGTTTTCCAGATAAGATGATCATGTCTAAGATGATCAAAGGTTCATAATGTTAATTTCATAAAGTTAAAAGGGGTTTTAAATGTAAATTGGTCAAAATGGCAGAAAATTAACTAAGTATGACCCATTCGCACGAATGGACCATACGTATGGACTAACCATACGAATGGAATCCATTCGCACGAATGAACTATGAGTATGGACCATCAAACCGAATGGCCCATACGATTAGTCCAGTCAGAGGCTTAAGTGCGAACGAGTGAGTCAGTCGCACGACTGAAATCCAGTCGGACGACTGGAGAAGGGCGACTGACCCAATCGCACGACTGAGTCCCACTCGCACGACTGAAAGGTGCGTATGAACTCAGTCGCACGATTGGATCTAGGGTTGGTATAAATAGAGGAGGAGTCGGTCGTAGAGACTCATCACCCTCAAATCGCCCCTAAATCGCACTCCCTACCGTTACGCTGCCAAAATTTTATTTGCCCTAGTTTTACCGTTGATTGTGATTCACTGACGTTCGCCACTCATCATACAGGTAGTTTGAAGTCTTATTTCACCAAAAACAGAAGGATTGGAACCCTAATTTGGATTGTTAGACTGTGAAACTTGAACCGAGACAAGAAAGCCCTAATAACCTATTAAAACCAAGCAAAACGTTAAAATTAAGTCAAATAGGTTATTAGTAACGAGAATGCGAGTCTAATGAACCGGTTAATTGGGTTAAAAGACTTAGTTGTTGAAGTTTCGAACGATTGGCGACTGAACAACTGAGACAGGCGACTGGTCGTCCGGATGAACTTCAGTCGCACGACTGAAGGGGGCGATTTACTTAACCGTACGACTGAACCATGCGAATGAGACTCAGTCGCACGACTGGTGTAACCGCATAAGAGTACATGCGCATGAGTCCAGTCGCACACTCAGTCGTACGCATGAGGTCATTCGCACGTCTGAACCTCAATCGCACTGTTCAGTCGCACGACGTCTTCAGTCGCACAACCTCAATCGTATGACAAAGACATTCTACTCAAAGTTTAAGTGTTTCATTATACTTGTAGCCAGTGGAACTAATGTTTATATTGTTATGTGTTACAGATGGCGAGTCGATGGAACATGAGCACCAAGCATAACATATGTGCTCATCTGGATTTGACATCCAGGAACGCAGCTGACTTCTCAGGCATCATTACGTTTCTGTTGAGATCCAGGATCGCTCATGCTATCTCTACACCATGCACGCCGTATAGATCAGTGCAGCAGGCCTTCTGGGAAGGCGCGACTGTTGATAGATCCTCTGAGCCTCATTGCATCAGGAGTACGATCTTTGGTGAGGCTATTACCGTATCAGAGGAGGATTTGAGGATTGTTCTTCAGTTAGGGGATGATGCTGATTGTCCTACTCGTCTACACCCCCTCACTGTCAGAGGATGTTTATGAGAGCCAAGTACTCTGGGGACATCAATGCTGGGGTACTCAACAAGAGTAACCTCTGTCCCCAGTTCAAGTATCTTGCGCATGTTCTGCTGAAGTGCATAGCGTCGAGGAAGGGAGGATTTGATGAGTTGTCGGATCAGATCCAGAACGCTTATGCAACATTGGTGCTGAACCACCCGTTCAGCTTCTCCAAAATGATCTTCACCTACCTGGTGGAGAACATTGAGGGGAAAGGGAAGGAAGGCTTCTGTATGTATCCGAGGTTTATACAGATTATTATTGATCAGAAGCTTCCCTCCCTGCCAAAGGAGAAGGAGGATGCTGTAGTGCTAGAGGTCATGGATGACACTACGCTAGGCCGGATGAAGGTATACAGGGGGAAGCAGGTGAAACCCCCTGTCAGGAGGTTGTTTGGGCATCTGGCCCGTGCTGACTATGTGGCGCCAGCCAAGAGAAAGTGGCGCCACGATGACAGTGATTCAGATGTTGAGCATATTGCTATACCAGATACTGACTCAGATGATGATGATAGCGGCGACGCCGGGGATGATATGCCTGCTCCACATAGAGGCACTGATTCAGACGTTATTCCCCCGGGGTCTGCCACTGCCGGAGAGGTTGCTGAGATGGCCGGTTTCCATCAGGAGTTTGTAGCTGGTGATCAAGAGGAGGAGGAGTCGGATGAGGAGCCCCTCACTAGGACTGTGGGAAGCAAAGTTGTTCCCACAGACCACGGGCTTAGGGTGGTTGGTGAACACCCTCGGGACTCCTCAGAGAGAGAGACTGACCCGAGCTATGTTCCGGGTTCAGTGGGCAGAGCTGCAGGGGGAGCATCCACTTCCACCGGGACTAGGAGGAAGCAGATGGCTCAACCCCATGGATTGAAGAAGAAGAAGCGTCGCCTGACCTTCGTTACCACTGCTGCCACTACTTCCACTACCACAGCCACCACCTTACCTACCACCACTGTATCCTTCCCATCCACCACCAGACCATTCACACCTACATCACCAGCACCAGCCTACCGACCCATATTCACCACTGCCACTGCCACCACCACCTCACATCATGCTGGACCCTCAGCCCAACCACCACATGTTTATGGATCTACTCTACCTCACATCGGGGTAGAGGAGCAGCTGTCAGCGCTTAACCGTATGGTGATGCGCCTGCTCGCTGCAGATGAGGAGAAGGCGGCGCAGATCCGCCAGCTGACCGACCTGACTGCTGCCCAGTCTCAGCAGATGGCAGAGCAGGCTCGGGTGATAGACCAGCAGAACCAGCTAATCGATGCTCAGAGAGTCGAGGTGTCCCAACTCCAGGACCAGCAGACCCAGTCAGTCAAACGTATAGAGGAGTTGGAGACGACCAACAAGACGATTATGCTGAGGTTAAAGGGGTCGAAGGATGAGCCCTTGAAGATAAAGGAGGGTGATGGGGATGATGGAGATGGTGATGATGAAGATGATGATGATGATGAGGAAGATGATGATGATGAGGAAGAGACTGAGGAAGAAAGGACAGAAGGTAGAGATGATGATGACGAAGCAGAAGGAGGGGATGCGGCTGCATCGGCCTCTGCTTCTGGTCAAGAGCGAAGATCTAAGCATCGACAGGACCAGTCATCTACCACTTCTGCTCCTCCGAGCGACACGCCCATGATTCAAGACAAAAGTATAGATTAGATGTCTTATGTATTTATTTATTTTGTATTTGAATCATGTAATGAAAACCAGTGTGTTGAATGTTTATATATTAAGTTAATATACTTCTGTTTGATTACTTACTAATGGTTTATGTGTTGAATGTTTAAATCAAACAGATCCAAACTTTCAAAGGGATGAGTTTGACTTTGCTCCCCTTCAACAGGTCAAGACTCAATTAACCATGATTCTTGATCTGCAAGGGATTGTAAGAAGGTCTGTGAGTTATACCCCTGAAGAAGGGGAGATAATTCATGACCTATCTGATGAGCAACTGGCAGAGATGTTCAGACTCAATCCTGATGAAATTGTCAAGGATGCTCCAACAGTTGATTCAACCAGTGATGAAGAACTAAATGACGTTGATGAAGTTGAGGTTGAAGATATTACTGCAGAAGAGTACCCTCAGTATGCTGACAACGAGGGTAATGTGGTCCCCAATCTGGGTGAGTCCCTAGTCAGTGATACGTTTGAGGTACTAGACAAGATGGAGCAGGAAACCGAAAAGACTGAAGGAACAGCCCAAGCCTCCAATGATGATGTAGACATTCGCAAGGCTGAGTGGGCTGCCTGTTTTGAAGAAGTAAGAGCCCAGCGTGCTGCACCAAAGAAAGATGCCTACACCAAGCTCTACAGAGTCAAGAAACACCATAAGGTGTCAGGCAGGATTATTGCATGGGCTTATTTTGATGACCTTAACGCGTATGCGGTTAAAAGGGAACAGGGAATAGAGTACTTCAGGTTCCCACATGATCTGAAGACTCTACCTGGTTTTGAGCTCAACCAGCTGGCTAAGCTAAAGCTGCTGTATGCTGACCCAAGAAAGATGTCAGGCTGGTTCGAGGCTGCCCTGAAGAAGGAGTACCACACCAGATGGGTTAACTTCAGACCACAACAGCCTACGAGGTACATAAGAAGGTCTGAGGTTGATGCCATTACTGGCAAGCCCAAGATTGTGTTGAAGTGGAGTCCTCCGCGCACTATGTCGAGAATCCCTCTCAGGGAAATGCCACAGGACTTCACTCCACACTTCAAATGGTGGTACTATGATTGGAGAACCGCTGAAGCTGTCATAGTTCTGAATAAAGAGGGCCAAATGGATACTATCAGGGTATTCGACCCAATGTGGCTAACCAACTTGTCTGCTAATGATGTCTATACATTATACAAGTGGCCACTGTTCTATGACACACAAGACATTGTACAAGCCCTCCAGTTCCAAAACGTTATACGACTTTACTTTGCCTTTGAGATTCACGCAGGAGTCACTAAAGAGGAGAAGTACAAGAAGTATAAGGAGGTGATGCAGAAGACAAGAGATTAGATAGATCTAGGTCCAAGGGGGAGTTTGTTGATGCATGTATGTCCCTAGATCATGAGTTGTAATGTAATAAATCTTGTCTGTCTGATTATGATGTAATAGTATCGATTAATGAAATGATATGAATTGTTTGTTACTTGTGATGTTTAATATTTCATTAATGAGTCGTGATTGAATTGATTGGGTTTATGATTGTTTGAATGATTGCACATTATGTTATATTAATTAAAACATTCAAACTTAACTTAATGAAGTTCTCATGCGAATGGCCCATGCGAATGGACCACACGCATGAATAACTTCATACGATTGACTCAATCGCACGACTGAACCAGGAGACTGGATCAGTCGTATGATTGACACATAAGATTGACTCAATCGCACGACTGAACACTCAGTCGTGCGGATGAATCAACCGCATGGTTCAATCGCACGGCTGAACCATACTTATGGCCCAGTCGCACGATTGAACAATACTAACCTATAAATAGACCCAATTCGTGGAAAAACGTAAGCATTCATCCCATTACGATTCCAGACGTACCCTAGCCGTCCAGAAGCCTCCCAAATCGTTCTCCAAGTTCACAGAACACATCAGATCGATTCCTAATCGATTTCTGACGTTGGATTCAATTCTTGATTGATTCTTCGTGTGTTCTCACTGATTGGATCGCCAATCAAATAGGATTCCGCACTATTTGAGATGGTTTAACACGCTAATCACTAGGTATTTCGTTCAAATACCAGGTCCTAACAAAATCCGTGGCCAATTCCTTCGAGACGGGACAATTAAGCCTCGAGGCGGTCAATATGACTTTTCATCTTAAGAACATAAGATGAAACAGATTGGTTGTCGTCCATACGACATGCATGGAGTGCTCGAACCGTTTCGAAGCGCTCAACCCTTGCTTGCTGTTGGAACGTTTCCTTCAGCTGGGTTATCATGTCATAAGCTCCGTGATGTTCATACTCCTTTTGGAGATCCGGAGTCATGCTCGCTAGCATGAGAGAAGACACTTGGACGGAGTCCTCAGTGTACTTCAACCAATCGTTGAAGGCCTCCTCATCATCCTCGCTAGGTTGATCGGGGATAGGGTCGTCTAAAACATACGATCTTCTCTCTTGCTTGAGAACGATTCTCAAGTTTCGATACCAATCTATGAAGTTGTTATGATTTAGACGTTCCTTTTGGAGGATCGCTCGTAGAGATTGGTTGGACGCGGATGAGTTATCGGAATTATCATTATTTGAGGCCATCTACAAAATTTAACAAAGTTTTATTTTAGTATTTTCGATATTGTAATTTTAATAATAAATTCCTTTTAAGGTCTTTTCATATTAAAATCTAGAACCCAACATTACATTTAAATTGTGGTTAGGTGACCTTTATCCCACGTTTTAAATTAATAAGGTGGTCAACGTTTGACGATTGCAACCATTTGCAACTTCTAGAAATATGGGATCGACTTGAAACATCATATGTAAAGTTGGCATGTTAATCCCATCAACACCATTTGGAAACCACATCGTAGGTGATCCATTTGACATGATTTGCAAATCAAGACACCCTACTTACACCCACGTGTGAGTTTGCCAAAACAAGTGGTTAGGTGACCTTTATCCCACAAATAAGGCATTCTCACCTCAAGTCACAAGTTCCCTCAAAATGGATAGGTGACCTTTATCCCACTAAGAGTTCCCAAGTGACTCAAGTGTTGTGTAAAAGGACGGTGTTGATCTTGTTTGTAAAAAAAAGTTTAGAGGTTTCAAAATTCTAGTTTAGAAAACTCTATGTACTTGTATTTGCATGCTTTCAAATACAAGGTACCCTATGGTTCTTTGATTAAAACCTATTTTAATCTTTAAAATCATAAATCATTTTAATAACCTTTTACTAACTTTTAAGAACCATCAATTTTCAGCTTGTTAAGTTTGTTAATGAGTTTGTTATGAATATCCAAATATCAACCAAACAATCAATCAACAAACAATCAACCAAGCATAAACATAAACAACCATATGTGCATATGTGCATAACCATAGCATCTAAAGTGGTCCACACTTGTTTGCCATCACAAGTGTGGTCCATAGGACATTCCTAAGGGTCACCAACAAAGCATATAGAAAACTTCCAAAAGCCTCCCACTTGAAACCGCATCCAAAATGCTCCTTGTTTCTTTCATGACCTTCCTTTGTGCTTCCAATGTGTATGTCTTCATATTACAAGATATAAAGTCCTAATACAAGATATCTAGTAAAATGAAAATACACCTAATCTATTTATTACAACCCAATAATAAATAAATTACATTTGAAACAAAGCACAAACAACAAATAATACAACCCAATTGAATGAATGAATACAACCATCTCAAACATCCAAACAATCACAAGGTCAATGGCTAGGTTATGCACTAAAACAAGCATCTATCAAATCATCCAAAATATAATGAAAACCCCACTTAAAACCACGAAATTTCAGCCAACATAAACTGAAATTTCGGGTTTTATTTTGTCCAAACAAAACAAATAACAAACATGTATATCTTTCAAAGTTTAATCACAAGCATGTGTGATATAACTTTGAAAGATTGGGGTTTCATATCATATGAACTTAGCAGCCCAAAATCAGCCTATACTAAGTTTATTATCATTCTTTAAAACCAATTTTAAAGACAAAACAAGCAAGTCATCCACATAACCGGCTCTTGATGCCATTGAAGGGTTTGTTAGAACACTAAAACAAAGTTTAACCTTTTAAACTTTCAGAAAACGCAGCGGATATGTAGCTTTTAAAACCGATTTTAAAGCTGAAAATTTCATGTTCTTAGTTATGTTTTAAGATGGAAAACAAACCCTAATCAATAGGATCTTTAATATGTGAATAGACAAGCTATGAAAACATAAAACGTGCATTATGGACAGCCATAAAGAAGCTGCCATAAACTACCTTGCAGCAGCAAAACAAGGTCGAAATAGATGAAGATGATGATGCTTTTGAGCGACTAATCTTCAAAAGAGAAGGCCTCAAATCCGTGATACCCCAAGCCCTTCAAACACCTTGCTTGTTAGGTTGCTACACCCAAAAGAACCTCTTCTTTTGCTTCACAAGAACTCGAAATTTCAACCCCAATATTTCTGCTCCAAGCTCGAAAATATGCAGCCAAGTTGAGAGAGTTTCTTGTGTGTGTGAGAGAGAGAGTCTTAGGAGAGTTTATTGTTTTGTGTTGTATTAGTTAAGTCATACAAGAACCAAGACAAAAAGGGGGTCTCCCAATGCCCCTTGGGCGGCAGCAACATCCCATTCAAAATGGGTTTTCCCACACTTTTATTTTGTAGTAGTTGCACTCTTTTATTAATTCATGTTATAAAATTAAAACCTAGTTGTAATTTTATAACACAACACTCTTTTATAAGTCATTATCTAACCATTTTAAATAATGAAACAAATAAATCTCTCTTGAACAAAATCATCCATATAATTTTGTTCTAACACAAAAGCAATATTTAGAAAACCAATTTTCTAAATTAGGTGTCTATATTTGTTGCATGATCCTATCATTAAACAAATATTTGATGGTGTTTGTATAACTTGTTATTGGGTATGACCTGACTTGGATCATAACGCACTAACCACATCAATCTTATATGTGTCTTGGGCATATAAGATTCAATATTTTGTACAAAAATTCTTGTAATTATGAATATATTTTTTGTCCTTTATCTTGATTTAATCTATACAGGAACATAACTTTGAAGCCACAAGAATTTTGTACACTATATTTGGCATTGTAAGAACACATATTTTGTGTTCCTGTTATGTACTTTATGATATACCCAATCTTAGTGTATTGCTGCAAATAAGAGAAACAAGTTTTGGTCATTTTCTAATTTGGTTAGAATAGAATGTTTCTTTTCTTTGGGTTGTTCTGTGATACACGATACCGTTATTTTAAATCTTGATCTAGGCCATCATATCAATGGAACAATATATTATGTTGATGCATAATTTCCGGTTATGTAGATTAGTATAATACTTTGATTATTTGTTAACTTTATGATATCTACTAATATTGTACGTGTGTGGTTTCTATTGGTGTTATGTACATCAATAGGTATTCCTACATAATTATAATAACAAAGGTTCGTCATTTAGTCTTTTGGTTAGAGTACCAAAATATTTATGTTTGATTTTTCTGGTAACACATGATACCTTTTTAGTATTTTAAATGTTGATCTGATTCATCATATTAATAGGTCCGCATTAGGGGTTTTCAATCATACAGACAAGTCCATCCTCACCGTACTTCATGATCCATCTGCTGATGTTCTTGTGAGTATCATATATTCATTTATTCAGAAATTTTAAAATACCATTTTGCATATTATACTCTTATTTTTTTGTTTTACGATAATGTTATCCTATTTATTAATTTTTTTTCACAGCCGCTGCATAGTTCTTTTTTCCATATTATAGCAGCCAATGATATTCAACTCAAACCACTTAATATTCAAATGTCAAGCGGCCTTTCATGGAAAGTAGCACTGGAGGTTGGTAATGGTTACTTCATATTTACAAACGGCTGGAAAAATATCTTTGATCGGTTATTTCTAACTGAGGGCCGCATACTAGTGTTTGATTATATCTTGAAGCAGACCTTCAATATGACATTCTATCATCGTAATCAAAGCCGTACGATGGGTCCTTCCTTCTTCTATGTTTCATCGTGAACCAAACCATAGCTATTTGGTATAACCATTTGATTTTTATACATTTATATACTTACTTTACTAGCCTATAATATGTTAAATAAAAACTAATACTTTGAATCAAAATGTTTATTCGTGTTAAGGAATTTCCTCACACCTTCTCCAAAGTCAACTTTGAAAATCAGGCTCCCAAGCAGATAGTTATTCTATTTGCAAGCGAGACTCAAGCATGGTCGGTCACTGTTGAAGCTGTTAACAAGAAGCTCCGTTTTACTGACGGTTGGATGAGGGTTGTTCAAGAAATCCCCCTAAAACAAAGTCATTTTGTTATTTTCACTTGTGTAGACACAAACACGATGAAACTTACTGTTTACGATGAAAATGGATTGCAACGTTTCCTCCCTAATTTCGATGAACCTATGGATGTGGATGTAAAACCTAATATACAAGATTCACTAACTGGAACACATGATGGTACTGTTGTGCACAAACAATATGATTACACTGAAAAGGTTACACGTCCACTGTCTATTATTTTTTGTTTATTCATTAAAACAATAAATATTATTTGTTATCTTACATTTTTTTTATTATTATGCGTTTTCCCACCAACGTTCAAGTTAAACCTCATGAGCACAAAGAGTATGCTTTTACTGATAAAGTTATACGTCGTCTTGTAAGTTCAATACCCGCTTATCAAAAACTATCATTTTTGCGTTATTTATTTAATTAACCCATAAAAATTTTCATTTATCTTACATGATTTTTTTTCTTAGCGTTTTCGCAAAAAGCTTGAGATTCTTTCTCGTGTAGCTTCTCGCAAGCAAATGAAGGTTAGGTATGCTGGAACTCATATTTGTTTGTTGGACGTTGGGTATGAGAAGAACGTTGGTTACAAAAAGTTACTTATTCACTTACAACCTTAAATTATTTTAATTCAATATTTACTTTAACAAACATACCATACATACCATTTCATCTTTTATCTTTATAGGTATGTTTTGAGAGGGTGACCGGAGTTTTTAAACAAAACATGAAATTTCTGTGGGTGAAATCTGCTACTTCAAGTATGTAACCACTGAAGATGTTTTGGTCGTGTCGAGGTTTGAAAATTGACAATTTAGAAGATGTTATTTTGGGTACTGCAGTTAAAGGTTTTTTTTTAGTTTGGTAAAAAGACTACAATCAGACTTGTAGGTTTTTGTAAGGATTCCTTAAGTCTGATGCAACCCAAAACATCCAAAGTGTCTCTGCAACATGCACTAAGTACTGAAGTGAAGAATGCTTCGGAAGTTTTACACAATGCATTAGAAAATACTCTAAGTGTAAAATCTTCCGAAGCCAAGACCAATATCTTCCGAAGCCAAACATGAAGTCTTCCGAAGCCTCAGAGACAAAGTCTTCCGAAGCTTCAACCTATGAAGACAGATTTCTTCCGAAGACTTTTAGTACACATGCTTTATCTGATGTACTGTTCCATAAAGCACCTTTTCCGCTGCATCTCTGTAAAGTCACCAACTTACATGAGTTTGTGAAAAGGTCCATGCTTTTGGTAACTGTACATTGAGGTCTTGAGTCTGTAACTTTCCACTTTATGTACTTTATCCTTTTTGTAATGTATAAGGATGTGAGCTATGGCATGTCATAGTCACAAGGTCAAAAGGCATATATGCCTTTTGATCCTACAATTGATTTTGTTAGTGTCTAGTTAATTGTATCCAGCTGGCTTTCAAAGTATAGCCGGCTGTAGGTTGTAGTATAAGTATTTCAAGTTCTTGTATCTTTCTTTATGCTTTGTAACACTTGTAAAATAACTTGAGAAAGCAATATACGGCCTCCTTGAAACCCATACTCTCTTGTTCTGTCTCTTTGTTTTACTTGTGTTCTTTGTATCATCTTGGTTAACCTAGTTCACTGTTTGATTAAAGTTTAGTTAATCTTCTCATTGTGTTGTTGTGTTGTAATTGTGTTAAAGCCCTTAAACGGTCCTGCAATTGGTATCAGAGCTTTCCAGGCTCTTGATATAAGATCTAACCATCTTAAGATCCCTCACACACACAAAACTAAACTTTTCAAATGGCTTCCATCTCAAAGACTGATATGGAGACTGGAACCATGAACAAATCCCCACTGATCACTCTTGATGATTTTGACACCTGGTGCATGAGGATGGAAGGCTTCATCAGGTCTCTTGATTCAAGAATGTGGGAATCTGTTGAGAATGGACCTTTCATACCCAGCACCCCCTCTGCTACTGGTGCTGGTATGATTCCTAAAGATGTGGCCAACTACTCAGATGAAGATAGAAAAAGAGTAGAGATTGATAGGAAAGCCATGACTGCTCTTCAGACTGCTCTCCCAAACTCTGTATACAGAGGTTTTAAGAAGTGCAAAACAGCTAAACAGCTGTGGGATGCACTGAAGCTGATGTATGAAGGCTCCTCTGAAGCCAAGGAGAACAAGAAAGATCTTCTGAAGGAGCAGTTTGAAAACTTCACCTTAAAAGCAGGTGAAACCATGACCCAACAATACTTCAGGTATGTTGAGATTGTGGATACCCTAGTGGATGGAGGAGTTCCTCTTGAGAACAGGGACATTGTAAGGAAGTTCATGTCCTCACTTCCTAGGCAATGGACACACTATTGTGTGGTGATCAAGAGGAATGAGAACCTTAAAACTCTTACTCTGACAGAGTTGTATGGGATTCTCAGTGGATACCAGATGGAGATGAATATGCAAGGTTCATCTGGCAACTCCAACAATCAAATGGGTTCAGCCCTTCATGTGGTTGAAAGGGACAGCATAGAACCCCAACATCATCTCATATGCTACCCTGACAACTCACAAAAGGGTCCTTTCATCACCTTCTCGGAGACACCAAGGGAGAACTATACTCAAGGAAGCCCATTCCAAGAGACAAGTTCTTCCCAAGCCTTTGTGTCTACTGATGAAAGCTATGGGAATTATCTCTTCACTCTTGAAGACCTGGACTGTATCCATCCAGATGACCTGGAATACATGGAGATAGTTCAGCAGATGGCTCTTCTCACTCACAGAGCCAAGAAGTTCTACAAGAGAACAGGAAGAAGATTTCCAAGCAATGCTACCAGTGGAAAGTTTGGGCTGGATAAAAGCAAAGTTAAGTGTTACAACTGTAACCTTATGGGTCACTTTGCTAGGGAGTGTAAGGACACCTAAAGCAAATGGGGGCCAAACACAACCCAGACCAAACTACACTGACAAAGCCCCTCAGACTGAGAAGCCAAAGCAACATGCTGCTGTTGTTGTTGAAGAGGGAGGCTTTGACTGGAGCTTTCAGGTGGAAGATGCTTCTCCAAACCAAGCACTGATGGCTGACCATGATGAAGCCAAGGTATTGGAACATCTCTGTACTCCTGAATGCATTGCTAAAGTAAATAGATACAGGTCCTACAACTTAGAGATGAGATCTGATCTTGAGTCATTAAACATATTAAAATCTGATTTTAGAAAGTCTGAAAATGATTACAAGTTAAAGATAGAGGACTTGGAGAAAACCATTTCAGTACTAAAACATGAACATACAGATTTTAGAACTCAGATCCAAGATCTCATAACTAAGTTGACCGAGTGCCAGGCTGAGCTTGTGATCAGCAAAGCCAAGGCAGAGAAAAGTGTTCTTGAAGAAGAGACCTTCAAGAACATGATATCCTCATCCCTGCACAACAAAGTGTGCTATCAAAATAGACAGGGACTGGGATCAAATGAGATAGCTCCTCCACACACAATCTTGTCTGTAAGATCTCCTAGGTATGAAACTTGTGAAGATGAGCTTCCTCTCATAGATCCTATAAGTGAGGATGATGAAGAAGTGATAGTGAAGAATTCCTCTGAGAAGAGTGAAGAAGAGGATTCTTCCAAGGGCCACTATCCTTCTGAGGAGAAGAAATCAACTGTGATGACCAAGTCCAAGAGAAAGAACTTGATCAGGAAAAGCAAAAGAAAAGCAAAGAAGGCTCAAGAAATCAAGGCTACTTTTGATGCTAAGCAGAAACAAGTTTTTATCTCTACAGGTTTCAAAGTAGTAAGGACTGAAGACATCAACCAAGACTCCTCAGCTAAGAGTCCTGGTTCTTGTTCAAATCATCTCAGTGCAAAGAAGAAGACTGAGCTGCTGTGTACCACTGCTGCACAGCCTGGACCATCAAACTCCAAGAACAGTTCACAGCCCAAAAGAACTGTCTCAGCATCTACCAAGATGAAGGTGGAGAAGGGATGTGACCAAAGCCAGTCTTGCTCTCAAAAGGAGACTTGTTTGAAGAAGAAAATGTTGTGTGTCATGTGTGAAAGTACTTCTCACATTGCTAAGGATTGCCCATACAATCCTAAAAGTACTGTCCACATGACCAATACAAAGACTTCAAAGAGTCTCAAGAAGTCTCAAGCTTCGGAAGGAAAGTCTGTTTCCTTCGGAAGCTCCAAATCAAAGAAGAAGGTAAATGGAAAATTACCTTCGGAAGCAAAATTGGTCTCGGAAGAAAGGAGTTCTTCCGAAGCACTGAAGTCTGCTGCAGTGACTGTAGAATCTTCCGAAGGTTCAGTCATCAAAACTTGTGAAGTCTCAAAAGCTTCTAAGGTTTTGAAGGTCAAGTCCAAGACTCCAAAGGTGGTGTGGAAGTCTAAGAAAGACCAAATGACTGAAGTTTCTCCATCAACAACAGCTGAAGATCCCCATAGTACAACCATAGGATCTATTACTGTTGCATTACCTTCTATTACACTTAATGAGCCCAAGACAAGTAAGGCTTGGGTTTCCAAATGTAACTAATCATTTTCTTTGTGCAGGAACAGCTCAAGACAAACAGGAATGTCTGGATAATTGACAGTGGCTGTTCCAGGCACATGACAGGCAATAGGTCTCTACTCCATAATTTTGAGAGAATTGATGGAGGACCAGTTGCTTTTGGAGGAGATGAAGGTGGTTACATTTCTGGAAGGGGCAAGGTCACAAATGGTAAGCTCAGCATTGAGAAGGTAAACTTTGTTAAGGAGCTTGGGTACAATCTTCTGAGTGTATCCCAATTTTGTGATCAGAGTCATAACATGCTCTTTACTGAGCATGAGTGCATTGTTCTCAAGCCTGGAGTGGTCATTCCTCATGAGCATATCCTGCTCAGAGCCCCCAGGAAAGGGAACATGTACAAGATGGATTTGCAAGAAACATCTCCCTCTGGAGAAGTTTCATGCTTTCTATCTAAAGCAAATAGTGATGAGTCTTTCCTATGGCATAAAAGAATGTGCCATGTAAACTTTAAGAACATGAATAAATTAATTAAACATGATCTGGTAACTGGAATGCCAAAGAAAGAGTTTACAAGTGATGATCATTGTGTTGCATGCCTGAAAGGGAAGCAACACAAGGTATCTCACAAGCCTAAGGAAAAGAACTCCATCACTACTCCCCTACACTTGTTACATATGGATCTCTTTGGCCCCACCAGTGTAATGAGTTTAGGAAGGACCTCTTACTGTTTGGTGATCACAGATGATTTTACAAGATTCACTTGGGTCTTCTTCCTTAGAACTAAGGATGAAACCCCTGAGATTCTGAAGAATTTCATCTTAAAAGTTGAGAATCAATGTGATCACAAGGTCAAAACCATAAGATGTGATCAAGGAACTGAATTCAAGAACCAAATCCTTGATACATTTTGTGATGAAAAAGGTATTACAAGACAATATAGTGCTCCCAGGACTCCTCAGCAAAACGGAGTTGCTGAGAGGAGAAACAGGACACTTATTGAAGCTGCAAGAACTATGTTGTCTGACTCTAAACTGCCTATCACCTTCTGGGCAGAGGCAGTTAATACTGCTTGCTATGTGCAAAACAGAGTTTTAGTAGTTAAGACACATGGTAAGACTCCTTATGAACTTTGGCACAAGAGGAAACCTTTCATTGGTTTTCTCAGGTCATTTGGATGTCCCTGCACCATCTTGAATACCAAAGATCAAATTGCCAAGTTTGCTGAGAAATCAGATGATGGACACTTCATTGGATACTCTTCCCAAGCTAAAGCTTATAGAGTATACAATCTCAGAACTAGAATTGTTGAGGAGTCAGCCAATGTGACTTTCAATGAGCACACACCCTGTGTGGCTGGTTCTGGTCCGGATTGGCTGTTTGATCTTGATTTAGTTACCAACTGTTTTAACAAATCTTGTGAGCATGTTTCAGGATCTGCAGAAAATTTAAATACAGGTGATCCTGATCCAAGATTTGAGCTAGGAAGACCTTCAACTCATACATCTTCAGCTCCAGTTGGAACTACTTCAGCAAATGAGGTTTCTATCAGCACAACAATGACAAATTCAGCTGATACATCTGGTATGCCTTCAAATTCCAGCTCAGAGGCTTCTCAACCAGATAAAGACACCTCAATTGTAGAAGACAACAATGGTGATGGTGATAGTGATCAGGAATTCCTTGATGCTAATAACCACACCATAGATGACAACATCAATGATGTCACACACTCATTGGATCAAGTTAATCTTGATAAGTGTGATAATGTGGAGGGTGAATCTTCCAGACCAGATCTAAATTTCTCAAATTTGGATCTTTCTCAGCAACTTGCTGTGATCCCTCAGCTAAGGATCCACAAGTCTCACCCCACCACAAACATCATTGGAGATGTTGTCACAGGGGTAAGAACAAGAGGACAAACCCATGAAGCAAATGTTTGTCTTCACTCTTGTTTCTTATCTCAGATAGAGCCAAAGAAAGTTGATGAAGCTCTAAAGGATGGAAGTTGGGTTGAAGCTATGCAACAAGAGCTGCTTCAATTCAAAAGGCAGAAAGTTTGGAACCTTTGTCCTCTTCCTCATGGGAAGACTACCATTGGAACCAAATGGGTTTTTAGGAATAAGAAGGATGATAGAGGAATCATCATCAAGAACAAGGCAAGACTAGTTGTTCAAGGATACACACAAGAAGAAGGGATTGACTACACTGATGTCTTTGCTCCTGTAGCAAGACTAGAAGCTGTTAGGATATTCCTGGCATTTGCTGCATCCAAGAACTTCAAGGTCTACCAACTTGATGTAAAGTGTGCTTTCTTATATGGAGTGATTGATGAAGAGGTTTATGTCAAACAGCCACCTGGTTTTGTAGACCCTGATCATCCTGATTATGTCTGCAAGCTTGACAAAGCTCTTTATGGGCTGCATCAGGCACCCAGGAAGTGGTATGAGACACTATCTGAGTATCTTTGTAAACATGGATACAGGAGAGGTACTATAGATGGAACTCTCTTCATCAAAGGACAGGGAAATGACTTATTGCTGGTTCAAGTATATGTAGATGACATCATCTTTGGTTCAACTAATCCAAAGCTCTGCAAAGACTTTGAGAAGCTGATGAAAGACAGATTTGAAATGAGTTCAATGGGAGAACTCAATTTCTTTCTGGGAATTCAAGTGAAGCAGGTTGAAGATGGCATCTTCATAAGTCAGTCAAAGTATGTTCAAGACATACTCAAGAGGTTCAACATGACTGATTGTAAGATTGCTAAGACACCCATAGCCAGAAACCACTCCCTTGGTCCAGATCTTGAGGGGGAGTGTGTAGATGAACATTTATACAGGGCTATGATTGGGTCTCTTATGTATCTTACAGCTAGCAGGCCTGATATCATGTTTGCTACATGTATTTGTGCAAGATATCAAGCCAACCCTAAGATGTCTCACTTAATCACTGTGAAAAGGATTTTAAGATACCTCAAAGGTGCTTCAACACTTGGTCTATGGTATCCAAAGAATCCTAATTTCAATCTGTATGCCTATACAGATAGTGATTATGGTGGTTGCAACATGACTGCAAAGTCTACATCTGGGGGATGTCAATTCCTTGGTGGAAGGGTTGTCTCATGGCAATGCAAGAAACAATCCTGTGTGTCTGCATCAACTGCTGAGGCTGAATACATTGCTGCTGCAAGCTGCTGTGCTCAAGTGCTTTGGATTCAAAATCAGATGCTGGACTATGGATTTAACTTCAAAGAGACTCCTATCCACATAGACAACAATAGTGCTATCTCTATCACTGAGAACCCTGTGCAGCACTCAAGGACCAAACACATCAACATCAGGTATCATTTAATAAGAGATAACTATGAAAAGGGATTAATTAAACTAGTCAAAGTTCATACAGATGAACAATATGCTGATCTGTTTACAAAAGCTTTTGATGAACAGAGATTTAAGTATCTGATATCAGCTATTGGGATGATTAACTTTGAGTAGACTTTTTCTTAAAACTAATTCTAATTATTTCTTCTTAAAATATGTGTGTCCTAAGTTGTCTAGTTCATCACTTTCATAAGCTCATGTTTTCTTTGGATGTAAAATTCTTTTTGAAGACTTTCCTTAGATTCTTGAAAATTTTCTGATACTTCGGAAGATAAAATTTTATCTTCGGAAGCAAAACATGTCTTCAAAATGAATAACTGTCTAAGAGATTTTACCTTCGGAAGAAGTCTAAACTCATCTTCCGAAGCTTAAAATTCTTATCTCAGACACTTATTCATTTTTAAGGACTTTTTCCTTCCGAAGCAAAATTAACCTTCGGAAGCTTTGTTTATTTCTATACAAAGCATCCAAGGGTTTATTTCTCTTCCGAAGCATAAATTTTCAAGACTCTCAGGAAAATCTTCCGAAGCCATTTTAGCTTCGGAAGCTTTTTCAATCAAAACTTCCGAAGACAAATTACCTTCGGAAGCTTTTCGAATTCCAAGAAAACTACTTTTTGAGCAAAAGTAAACTACCTTTTCAGAGGTGGGACCGACTTCCGGATTTCAAAGTTTATCCTCTTTCATTAACTTTGGTTCAAATCCCTTTTCACATAAATACCCAACGGTTCCCCCTCTTTCCCACTATCTTCCTCAATTCTACTATTCCTCTAACCTAATTCTCTAAACCGCCTTTGCTTTCTACCTTTCTTCACCCTTAAGCTTCTGAAATGGCCAACCTTAACCGCAGAAAACCCCAATTTCTCCATGCAACTTCACAGGCAACATAATCAAGTTGCTCTGTTAAGCTCTGAGAAAGATGCAAGTTTCTCAGAGATTTGCCAATTCTTGACTCTGTCAAACTATTTCACCTCCCTGACCATTGATCCTACTCTATATGAGGATCACTTGCTTGAATTCTGGAAGACCTGCCAAGAGGTCATTATGGATGGGGAGAAGGCACTGTCTGCCACAGTGCAAGGGAGGACAATCTTCATCACTCCGGCCATCATTAACCAACATTTGCAGCTGGATGATGAAGAAGGTGAGGTGTCCTTCCCAAAGGAAGCTGTTAATCATTCCTTTGAGCAGATGGGCTATGAGGGAGATTTCTCTGTAAAGACCTTCAGGAAAGGGAAGGTCTCATCCCAATGGAAATTCCTGCTCCATGTGGTTATCCACAGCTTATCAAACAAGCATGGTGGATGGGACCAGATTCCTGAGGATCTCTCCTTTATAGTTCATGGAATGGTTCAGGGGGTCAAGTTCAGGTATTCACAATTTGTTTATACTAATTTACTTGCAAACTTAGACTCCTTAGAGTATTACATGTTTCCTAGATATGTTCAACACATTCTCAACTGTGAACTGGGCTCACAGTTGAGGGAAACAAGTAATATTCTTAAATTGGGACAGATGAAGCCCGCATCTTTAAAATAATGAAGAAGCCAACTGTAGGCTTCTCAGGGGTAGAAACAGCCCTAGTCCCAAAAATGTTAGAGCTCATTGCTCAAGGTGACAACCTAGCAACACAAGCTAGTGTTGAACCCACACCTCTTTTATCCTTACCTCTAAAAAGACCAGAAATCACCCTCACCTACCAAAGAAAATCCAAACGAACCCCTGCTCAGGCTATTGAGTCTGTGCAGGCCCCCATATACTCAACCTTACAGGAAGAAGTGGACACTAGAGCTCCCACTTCTCCTGAGGAGCAAACCACTCCCATTTCTTCACCTATCAGGGCTGAGGTTCCTCATGCTCACCCTGATGAGCTCACTAGCCCAACAGCCTTAAGCCTTCACTCTGAGTCTCAACACTCAAGTGAACAACCTTCAGGGGACAGCTACCATCCCCAGCCTTTAGATCTCAACCAACCAATTCCCAACCTATCCTTCTATACTGATGAAGACTTAGGATTCAGTGAGTACCATGAGTCTCTCTTCTCCTCCCCTACTCAAAGAGAGATGAGTACCTCTGACTCTCCTCAGTCTATCCCACATCAGTCACCTATTACTGAGGTGGACACTCTGAACATGTTCAGGATGTCCATATGGAAGAGGCTCTCACTTTTGAAAGTGATTACATCATTAAGACCTCAACCATGGCAACTCAGCCCACTGGCATCTCAACTGAGGCTGCCAGTGAGCAGAGGAAAACCAGCAGCCAAGAAACTCAAGCTGGTGGTGAGAGAGAGGACTTTGGTCCAATCATCTCATCCCCCAATGATTCTTCTGATGAAGATGAGGGGAATTTGAGACTAAAGGTGCAGAAATTGTCAAAAACATGCACCTATTTAGTCTCTAAGGTTAGTCACTTGGAATCTCAGGTGACTACCTTACATAACAGGGTCAATGATCAGCAACTTCAGATTTCATATCTAAAGGAAAAACTAGCTGGGAGACCTTTAAGGAGAGCTCAACCAGGAACACAAGAACCTGTGGAAGTGATTGACTTATCCTCCAGCTCACCTATGCAAGTGGGTGATGCTACCAAAAAGGGGGAGAAAGTTATTACAACCACAGAACCTGGGAGTTCTTCACAGAGAATGGACATAGAGGACTCACCATCCTCACTTGCTGTTGTGCATTCTCAGCAACTTCCTCAAGTTCACATTAATGTGGACTCTATAGACTCAATCATCAGGAGTCTCTTTGAGGAAGGTATACCAAGGGCTGTCTCATCTCCACCACAGGGAACTGGCAACTACATCATAAGGTGGAGGTATGATGATGACAGAAGAGCCCTTATACTTCACAGAGTTCAAGGCCAACAAGAAGTTTTTCATTTCCAAAGCCTGAGCTTCTATGAAAGACTGGATTTAGTCAACATGCCACTTGTCAATCCAAGCAATTCAAGACAAGCTGACAGGCTGGCTCAAAGAATCCACAACAGGATCCTTGCAGAGTTCTCTCTAAGAAGGAGACTTAGGCAATCAGGCAATGTCATCGGTCAACTGGATGTTGAGGTGGACCCTAAGATTAGTTTCATAGGGGAAACCTTGACTGAAGGCCCAGTGGCAGAACCTGAGACCCCTGTCTCATCATCAACAACTGCTGCAGAGGTCAAAACTCCATCTGAGACACCTGCTGGTGAAGGTGTTTCTCAGCCTCTCTCTGGCCAGAGCATGGAAGCTACACCAAGCAATGAAGGCCAAGCCTCAATCCACCCTGAGTCACAAAGGTCTGTTGGTGACAAAGGGAAAAGGATAATGACTCCTGAGGAAATTGAGGAGGAAGAGAGAGAGAGGAAAAGGAGGCTAAGGGGAGAAAGTTCTACTGGGTCATCTAACCAAATACTCAAGATGATGAGTTAAGGGCAGTCAGGATTACCTACTTACAGACCAGGAACTATGATATTGATGAAATCATCTCCCTCCCCTTAGAAGAGTTAAATGAACTGGCTGACATGGAAGTGTCAAGAGAGATGAAGGAGAAAGAGGATGCAAGGTTACTTCTCCAATTCAAAGAGAAGAAGAGACAGAAAAGACTTTACAAGCATGCTCCACTCTCTCTCCAATTCAAGAAAGTCCTGCACAGGAAGATGTGGCTCCACAAGAACCTCAGGTAGATAAAGAAGAAGATAGGATCAAGATGATCAACTACCTGAGTGCCACAGGCTTCTATCAGGCAGATGCACTTCTTCCCCTGTCCTATGACTTCATTGAGTTCGAGTACCTAAAGCAACTTGAGCTTGAGCTAGTCAAAGAAAGAAAGACAACCAAAAGGAAGCTAAGGGAAGAAGCTGCAAAGTCAAGAGCCATCATTCAAAAGAATGCAAAGAAGTCTGCTGACAGACAAAGAATGATGAGTTTCTTGAAGCTATATGGATTCTCCGGAAGGAGACTTGGCCCCATGTCTCTATCCACTATGGATGAGCATATAAGGGTGATCAAGCAGAAGATTAAGAGTGGAGAACTGACTGACTTGCACTCTCTTCCAGCTGAGCCTCAGCAAGCTTCATCTTCTGATCCAAGGCAGGGTCATACTCCCTCTCCTTCTGAACCTGTGAGGGAGGAACACCCAACTGAGAAAGACACTGATGATCAACATGGTGCTGCAGACCAGTCTTCTCAGTTAAAGTCATCTAAGAGGAAGAAGAGAATGGCTTTTAAACCAAAGACAAAGAAGAAGAAGCCTAAGTCATCTACCTCTACACCTCAGGCTGAATCAGATCAACCTGAGGAAGTGCATGATGAGGCAGCCCAACCAACTCCTATGCAAGTGGCTCCTCTAACAACTGAGACACCCATATTGTCCTGGACTTACTCTACTAATCCAGAAAGATGGCATGTTATCAGAGATCAAGGTGTTGAGAATGTCTACTCCTGGCAAGACATAATCAACTTACCTCTGCATGATCTTTTTGAGATGAGAAGATACTATGAGAGTCTTGATGATCCTGACCATCTAATGAAGAAAGGAATGGTCTTGATTGTACTGAAGACTACCAACATCTGAAGATCTTCTAAGTGTTTTGGTAGCATCAGCCTAGGGGGAGTTTGTAAGGATTCCTTAAGTCTGATGCAACCCAAAACATCCAAAGTGTCTCTGCAACATGCACTAAGTACTGAAGTGAAGAATGCTTCGGAAGTTTTACACAATGCATTAGAAAATACTCTAAGTGTAAAATCTTCCGAAGCCAAGACCAATATCTTCCGAAGCCAAACATGAAGTCTTCCGAAGCCTCAGAGACAAAGTCTTCCGAAGCTTCAACCTATGAAGACAGATTTCTTCCGAAGACTTTTAGTACACATGCTTTATCTGATGTACTGTTCCATAAAGCACCTTTTCCGCTGCATCTCTGTAAAGTCACCAACTTACATGAGTTTGTGAAAAGGTCCATGCTTTTGGTAACTGTACATTGAGGTCTTGAGTCTGTAACTTTCCACTTTATGTACTTTATCCTTTTTGTAATGTATAAGGATGTGAGCTATGGCATGTCATAGTCACAAGGTCAAAAGGCATATATGCCTTTTGATCCTACAATTGATTTTGTTAGTGTCTAGTTAATTGTATCCAGCTGGCTTTCAAAGTATAGGCGGCTGTAGGTTGTAGTATAAGTATTTCAAGTTCTTGTATCTTTCTTTATGCTTTGTAACACTTGTAAAAGAACTTGAGAAAGCAATATACTGCCTCCTTGAAACCCATACTCTCTTGTTCTGTCTCTTTGTTTTACTTGTGTTCTTTGTATCATCTTGGTTAACCCAGTTCTTTGTTTGATTAAAGTTTAGTTAATCTCCTCATTGTGTTGTTGTGTTGTAATTGTGTTAAAGCCCTTAAACGGTCCTGCAGTTTTCTTTATGTCTTTTGCCGTTTGAAACTTTTACCATGGTCGATGTGAATCTTTTTTATTAGGATTTTATATATTTACCCATCTATTGAATTTGTATCTTATATTTTGGTTGGGTACCAACCATGCGTTTTGTTCATTGATAGAATTTATAAATGACTTTGTCATTATTATGAATTCTTAAGAAATTTTAAGAAATAAGAACCCCATTTGAAATTGATACTCAATCCGCCTCAATTGTAGGAAATCAGTTATAGCTACTAATTGCTAAGTCAATTATAGGAAATCAGTTATATGTTTCATTACTAGCTTAAGAATGTTTAATATTATCATTGATGAATTGAATAAGGAACTTTTTTAGATTAAGTTTACTAAAAATCCATTTTCCTACTTTTTTAAAACTGCTTTTAGCGTAAATTAATATTATAATAATATCTTTCATATAGATTTTATGGGTATACACTTTAAAGTTATTGTTATTAAAATCTTTATTTGTTTATACAAAGGATTTTTTTAATCTACTTGCATTCACATATTGGGGGGACCTTTTTAGTTAATTAAACTGTACAACATTATAATTTTCAAACACATATACTAAACAAGACTAATAACCATCCCACCATTACTCTTATTACTCTTATAAAAACTCAATATCTATACCTTGTATCAATATCTATAAAAATAAAAAAAATGCACATACATCTATATAATGTATCTATATCTATATCTACATATATATGGTTCATTAATCTACGTATATGTTTCATATTACTAGCTTAAGATTGAAATTGATATCCAATCCGCCTCAATTATAGAAAATCAGTTATTTAACATCAGTTATCAGTTATTTAACATATTGCTACTTGATTAGGTTTATAGAATTTTCCTCTTACCTTTCATTTGAAATAGCTTAAAATAAATTTGAAATTATTAATCATAACAGATCAGTTATAGTTGAAATTTCTGTTATTTGAATATTATTATGGAATGTGTTTTAGTAATTCTAAAATCACGCTTTTAGATTTAGTTTGTTTCATCATAATAATAATATTCTCCATTTTATATTTTCCTTACTTACCAAATATATAATATATATATATATATATTTAAATTTATAGCACGGATTCAAAAAAATTTCCCTCCTTATATTAGAACTTATTGCAAATCTTTAAATCAACTTTTAATCAATAGTTAACTATACCAAAAATTACAAATAAGTACATGGTTCATATATCTTTTATTTATTTAAATGAAATTAAAAAAATAAGAAAATAACCGTATATCTGCAGGACCGGTGAAGGGTATGCACTTACAACACAACAACACAATGAGGAGAGTTGCTTAAAACACTTAACAGATCAAATAGGGAACTGGTTAACTTGTTAATGAAAGATGCTAAGAACACAAGTAAATATGAGACAGAACAAGATTGCAAACAACACAAGTATTTGGTTTTCAAGAATGATGTATATTGCTTCTCAAGTTCTATTACAAGTTACAAAGCATCGATATGAAGTTACAAGTACTTGAGATACTTTATACTACATCCTACAGCCAACCATACTTTAAAGGCCAGCTGGATACAATTGACTAGATAACTACAAAATAAAATGTAGAGTCAAAAGGCAGATCTGCCTTTTGATTTGTGACTATGATATGTCATAGCTCACATCCTAATATATTAAAAAAAAGGATAAAAGTACATAAAGTAGAAAGCATGGACTCAAGATCTCAATGTACAGTTACCGAAAGCATGGACCTTTCACCAACTCATGTAAGTTGGAAACTTTACAGAGTAGCAGCGGAAAGGTGGTCCAACTTTATGGTAAAGTACATAAGATAAAGGCATATTGTGACAACCGGCCTCTAGGTTGTTATTCTAACCCTAATTTACTTGCATCATTATCCGTCTTATAAGTACTAATAATAGAAACAATCCAACCCTATTATGAATTTAGAAACATTTCTTGCTATTTGATCCAATTTATGATTTCATATGATTTTATTGACTTTTAGTTAGTTTAGGTTTTACCTTTTTAAAAACTAGTGTCCCGGGAATGTTAACTAGTCACCCTTACAAAATTTAATCTCAAGTGAAACAATCAAAATATGAGCATACATTCACACTATTAAATTTTCGGTTCATGCATGCATGGACATGCACAAGACATTACAATTAACATCATCCACCAAATAATATATTCTACCCAATACTATAAAATTACACTACCTAATAATTATTTACAATTAAAATTTAAAAAATAATCACCCTCACAAGATGCCAAATCGGCCGCCCCCTCTCCCTCCACTCACCTCTCCTCTACACCACCCACACTCCCACCATTCAAGATTCATGCAAGGCTCTTATCTCTAAAACTCTCTCTCTCTCATTATTTCAAACCCTCTTCATCTGATTTCACACTCCAAAACACACACACTAACTATTCTCTCTAGATTTCCAGCCTTGTTCATCGAAGAACAAGGCATTCCCACACTCGGTCGACCGAAAATCACAAGAAGGTGGCCATATTCGCGAGATTGGACACACCTCTACATCTTGTTCTACTTTTCCAGCTTTGTTAGAAGATTCTTCAGCCTTGTCCAAGGAGTTTCGAGCTATCCAAGACCATCTACACTCTCCAAATCGTGAACAACACCAAGTGTAAGCTTCATGTCACCCGAAAATGGTCTTTTCATGTGTTTCTTTCACTTCTATTTTAAAAACACCTCCTCTCTTTGTTGTAGCAGAAACCAGACACTATTATCTTGTTCTTGAGGAGCTTTCAACTTCACAAGAGGTATCTCACTCGTTATATTTGTCATTCTTAAGGTGGAAACCGATTTCCACCATGAAAACCCTATTTTTGGACTCTTTGCACCATCTAACTTGTAAATCTTGCAACCCTTGAAAGAAAAACTTATAACCTGCTTGGGTAATGGTTTAATGGACTCTTAATAACCTGTTTTGAAAGTTACAAAAGAATATACACCGTGGATATATGGTTATAGCTCAAGTTACACCTTAAAAACCTTCTTTTTACAAGAAATGTTACAATCTAAGCACTTGTTTGAAAACCCTCTTAACCAAAGTTTACAACCTGCTCATGAACAACTTGGTAACACCCTAATAATCTGGTTTTAAGGTTAAATGAGGTTTTGGTATGGTTTGAATACAAGTTTGCAAGGATTTACACATGTGTTATGGTCGGTTATGGAAAAATCACTAAGTTGATGGTTCATTGTTGTGATGGGTAACCTAGCCGTGAGTTTGGACATAATTTCAGAAAGTTTTGATGAATATTAAGTGTGTGACAAGTGGTTAATCTCTGGAAATTAAGGACATGTTAAGATTAGACCCATTTTGGTTATTTTCGGGACCCGAAACATGGTAAAACAACCTTAAAAATAGTAAAACATGGTTTTAACCATTTTAAAAAGAATTCCAGGCTTAATAATAGCTAATAAAGTGTTCTGGAGTCAATGGGTAATTTAAATGGTCAAAAGAACAATTAAATGACGTTTCAACTAAAAACGGGTACCAACCGGGCATCGTTTTTGAGAAAAATCCAAGAAAAAGGAGTTTAAAGCTAAAATTTATAAAAATCATTTAATTTCAGAGATTTAAATGATAAAAGACTTAAAGAATTTGAAAAATTGGTCAAACAAGCTTTAAATGGTCAAATACGGTCAAAAACGCGTTTTAACGGGTTAAACGTAAAAACAAGATTTTCAACTATTAGAGGCAAAATTTCACAATTTAAGGACTTAAAAATTATAAAAATATCTTTTAGATGATACCTACTGGTCCGAGACCCAATTTTATGGAAATCCTAAATTAACCGTTAAAACTCTCCGATTTTGCCGCAACCGGGAGCGTTAAACGCATAGTTTTTAAACCGGACCCGTAAACTGAAATTTTGGAACACTTACTCAATAATAAGTCATTTTTTACTCTAATAACCTGATTTTTTGTCTTAAGTGTCATAAAGGACAAGAAACCAAACGTGAGGGTAGAAATTGTTAATTTTGAAACTTGAGGGACTAAACTGTAAAATTTTACCAAACTTTATAACCGACTCCTATGAAACTAATAATCACTTGAACAACAAAATTTCCTTATATCCTTAACCTAATGATGTAAAAATCCCAAATTACATGAAGAAACCATGACCTGCCATAAAAGGAAATTTTTTATACAAACCTTCGCGAAATCAAAGCCTTAACCGATAACTAAATTCGTGACACGCTTGTTGCACCTTAAATGAGTCTAGAGTAGTAGCCTATCACTTAATATGTTCATGTTAGGGTGCTAGACTTGAGACACTCCCGGCACACGAAGAGTTATTTTGACTTAAAACCTAAGGTGAGTTCTAGTGATTCCCCTTTTTACTACTGTTTTGGGGTGAAGCATGCTCTGTTATTTTTTAACAATATTTGTGCCGTACTTGGTGATAATATGTGGGATTTATGGTTACCTGCTGATACTTATATCATGATCATTAATTCTTTCGTGAACCGCTTGTTTTATATGGACAGATCTATTTGGGGAATCCCCCACACACAGTGGCTTCCGTTCCAGGAAGGGTACCCCACTAGATCCTAAGGGGTTGTTTGTGGCATGTGACAGGTTTTGTTAAGAAACTATGGTGAACCATCCGGGCAGGTATGGTTCACTGGTTTGGGGCTCAGTTCTTCCTTCGGGTATATCCGGTTAAACACAACTTTAGAAGAGGCCAACCGGGACTGAGTGCAGGGTTGATTATAATTTTCCCACGATGTTGAAACTATGATTTCTTCCTTTTTATCAAATAAGGATTTATTAAGTCCTTTTTGTTTTTAAACTTTAAGCACTTGAATTCACCAACTTTTTAGTTGACACAAATTTCTTTTTGAGTATGTTTCAGGTAATGTATGAAGAGATCCTAGCTGTTGTGAAGACCTAGTCTTATCCCCGCATCCATGGCATTGGCATATTTTCCTTCATGAACAATTTGAACAATTTTATATTTGTGTTGAAGAAGTACAATTTATTTTTATGATTGGTTGTAGAACTCATTTGGGGGCTTGATTTGTTTCTAGCCCCGGTACCTTTTGAAAACATTTAATGCCATGTGGTATTCTCTCCTTTGAGCTCTTGTAATGGTTTGTTTCCGCTGCCATATGTTGTTTCTAGTCTGTGACGTCCCACCCTACCTGGGCCCGGGGTATGACAGATTGGTATCAGAGCCAAAGGTTGTAGAGAAGTCGGGAATACCATAGTAGACCCTAGGCTACAACCCTAATACCCTAGGACTGTCCTTGTGGGAAGTGTAGGGATGATCGGGTTGGGTAAATTGATGATTACACTTGATCAACGTAATCATGAATTTACCGAACGCGTAATTTCCATCACAAACCTTTAGGTTATGGCTGGACTTTTTCTGATTTATACTGATGATTTTGAAACTGATTTCAAAAAGGGGATTTAAATGATTTTTATGATGAACTATGTTATCCGATACTATTTGAAGAGACTATTGATTTGGGCAACACGGTCAATTATATGTTGGAATAACGGATACTATTGCCATCACTACTATTACTAGTACTATTATTATAATCATGAGCTTTGAGAAACCAAATTACTCATGATGTATTTCTTACAGGACAACGACCATGGCTGATAAAGGTAAGGCGCCTGCTCACCCTGACACTGAGACCACTCCTACCGGGACCCTAAGAAGGGCGAAGCCTCAGACTGAGTATGAAGCGTACCTCCAGAGATTCAGACATCCAGGATGGATATCCGTCACGTCAGATGACACTAAAGCTTCTGAGGACTCCTCCTCCACATCACCTTCCAGAAGCCTAACGCGTTCCCACTCTCCTCACGTAGCTGCTTCTACCCATTCACCCATCCCACCTATTGGGAATAAGGGTGAACGTACTGTCACCCGTCCTTGCAAAAGTGTTAGGCCAGGATCCTCAGTATCCTTTAGGATGCCTCCTCCTCCTCCCCCGCCTGTTAGGATTCTGACACCGGCACCTCCGCTGTTTGACCCACGTGATGAGCACCTGATGCCACCGAGGCACAGTATGTATGACGGCCCTAGCATACTGGCTGGTGATAGGTACTCCCAGTCGAGCCGCCGGGCAAGTGACGTAGGACCCTCTGATGCTACACTGGATGAAATCTTGAGGACTGTTCGTCGTCATGAGTTGACTGTTCAGCACGCCACTCGGACCTCCCAGTCTGCTCAATTCCAGGCTATGATGGCTACGCAAGGAGTGCAGCGTTTGGAGCAGGAGCAGAGAAAGAAGAGTTCAGGATGGTTTGGATGGCTGAAGATAAAGTGGATGTGAGAGCTGGGGTACGCAGTGGGATTATCTGTCTTTAGACAGTAGAAGGAAACTATTTGAATTATTATTCGATACTATTATTATTATTATCATGGAGTGATGGCACCTTCCAATTTGTAAGAGCTTGACTCTGATTCAACTTCGCTGGATGATACTACTATATCTATTTATCTATGAACTGTTTGTTTGGATGCTAGATTTATTGGACTATCTATATTGAATTGCAATATGTTGTGTTGTGCCTTGAAATTGGTCCGTGCCCCTTTTTAAATTTTTTGTCTAACTGTTATGTCGTGCTTTGAATTGGACCTTGTATGATTTTCTTAGTGGGTTGTATATACATATGTGCACGCCATGATTCCTCCTCCCGAGGCATGGTGTAATAGGGTAATGATGCATAAGCTATTCGAAGCAAATTTTGAGATGCTAAACGAATCTATTTGTGATACTATCAGAATGCCGACTCGCAGAGGAACACGATTCGGACGGCGAGGAGCCACTAGGGGCCACCATGAGGAAGCCAGACAGACTGGAAACCAACCTACTCCACCAGGAACTCCCCATAGGGAAAATGCTAATCAAGAAAGCGATGAAAGAATTGCTAACCTTGTAGCTCAGCAACTGGCTAACGCCATCCCGACCATTATCGCTCAGATAAATGCTGATCGGGATAATGCTAATGGTGATGATCGGCCAGCAAACGACGAGGGCCACGACGAGGAAGCCGAGGCGTTAAAGAACGGATGCTCCTATAAGACCTTCATGGCATGTAAGCCTAAGGACTTCTACGGCACCGAGGGTGCTATAGAGACTTACAGATGGATTGACGAAATGGAAGTTGTCTTGGACATTAGCAAGTGCAAGATGGACCATATGGTGAGGTTCGCATCACAATCCCTCAAGGGATCAGCTCTTGAATGGTGGAAGTCAATTACTCAAACCCGTGGAAGAAATGTGGCTAATCGAATGAGTTGGACTGAATTCAGGGAGCTAATGACCAGCAAGTATCGCCCCATCAATCAACTCGAGAAGCTGGAGACAGAATTCCTAAGTTTGGAAATGAAAGGTCCCAACTACACGGAATATATCAATCGTTTCTTATCCCTATCCCGACTTGTTCCCCATCTAGTGACACCTGAAACTAAAGGTGTAGCACGATTCATCTGGGGGCTACACCCAAGAGTTAGGGGAATGGTCCGTTCCTCCCAGCCTTCAACCCTACAAGCTGCTGTTGACCTTACCAGCAGTTTGACTGATGACTTATTTAGGGCTGGATGGACTGAGCAAGCAAGGGCTGATGAGAAGAGGAAGTTTGTTGGTGAGAAAAGAAGGTGGTTTGAAGTAAAAAGAGCGGTTGGAAGTAGTAGCGGGTCAGGTAGAAAGAGTTCTGAAGGTGCAAGGCGCGATGATCAGGGAAGCAAGACCCGGAGATTGTACTCAGGGACAAGCCCATTTTGCAACAAGTGCAAACTACACCATCAAGGAGAATGTAACCCGATGCCCTGTTTTAGATGCAAGAGAACAGGCCATCTAATCAAAGACTGCACTTACGCACCAGGAAAACAATGCTATGAATGCAAAGATCCAGGGCACATAAGGAACAAGTGTCCTAAGCAGGTAGAGACAAGGATGCCAAGCACAACAAGCCAAAGGGAAGAGCATTCGTTATGGACCCAGCTAGAGCTCGTAGGGAACCTGATGTGGTTAACGATACGTTCCTTGTAAACAATCATCTTGCTACTGTTCTGTTCGATACTGGAGCGACTGCTAGTTTTGTCTCTAGTACTTTTAGGCCTTTGATTGACTTAGACGCGTGTGCCTTGACCGATACGTTTACTGTAGAATTAGCTGACGGTAACATTTTAGAAACTAACAAAGTCATCAGAGATTGCTCGCTGAATCTAAAGGGAAATACGTTTAGGATAAACCTGATGCCCATTAAGTTAGGAGGATTCGATGTGGTTGTTGGTATGGATTGGCTAGCTAAGCATAGAGTCGAAATCGTATGTGATGAGCGTCTACTCAAGATACCGTTGAGCGACGAGGAAGTGTTAGTGGTACAAGGCGAAAGGAGTAACACCCTATACCCCATGGTATCCCACTTAAAAGCTACCAAGAGCTTAATGAAGGGATGCCCAGCTTTCAAAGTTTATGTGATGAAATCCCAAAAGGAGAAGAAGATTGAAGAGATTCCTGTGGTTTCTGAATACCCAAAAGTGTTTCCGGAAGACCTACCGGGACTTCCCCTGAACCGACAAGTCGAGTTCCAGATAGATTTACTGCTTGGCGCTGCACCGGTAGCCAAGGCACCGTACCGACTCGCCCCACCTGAGATGAAGGAACTAATGGCGCAAATACAAGAACTACTTGACAAGGGATTTATACGTCCGAGCGTCTCTCCATGGGGTGCCCCGGTACTATTTGTGAAAAAGAAAGACGGAACCTTGCGAATGTGCATTGATTACAGAGAATTGAACAAGCTGAACATAAAGAACCGTTACCCTCTTCCGAGAATAGATGACCTATTTGACCAACTGCAAGGAGCAAGTTATTTCTCCAAAATAGATTTGAGGTCAGGTTACCACCAACTGAAGATAAGAGAAGAGGACATACCCAAAACAGCCTTCCGAACTAGGTATGGACACTATGAGTATTTGGTCATGCCCTTTGGACTGACTAATGCTCCAGCAGCATTCATGGACCTCATGAACCGCGTTTGCCGCCCTTACCTCGACAAGTTTGTGATCGTGTTTATCGACGACATACTGATCTACTCCCGTAGTAAAGACGAGCACGAGAAGCAACTCAGGCTAATACTTGAACTACTCAAGAATGAGCAACTATATGACAAGTTCTCTAAATGCAAATTCTGGATGCGTAGGATTCAATTCTTAGGGCATGTGGTGAATGAGAATGGGATTCAAGTCAACCCTTCCAAGATTGAGGCCATAAAGAATTGGAAGATTCCTAAAACTCCCACGGAGATAAGACAATTCTTAGGGCTGGCTGGTTACTACCGACGATTTATAAAAGACTTCTCGCGCATAGTGCAACCTTTGACCGCATTAACCAAGAAGAACACAACCTTTGTGTGGGAGCGAGAGCAGAACGAGGTGTTTGAAACGCTTAAAGCGAAGTTATGCAGTGCACCTATCCTTGCTCTTCCAGAAGGAGTAGAAGACTTCGTGGTCTATTGTGACGCTTCGCGTCAAGGACTAGGATGTGTATTGATGCAACGCAATAAGGTGATTGCTTATGCATCTAGACTGCTGAACGATCATGAGAAGAACTATACGACGCACGATCTGGAATTGGGTGCCGTGGTGTTTGCTCTCAAAATGTGGAGGCACTACCTCTATGGCATGAAGTGCATCATCTACACTGACCATAGAAGTTTGCAACACATTCTTGACCAAAAGATGCTCAACATGCGTCAGAGAAGATGGGTCGAGCTGTTAAACGACTACGAGTGCGAAATCCGCTACCATCCCGGTAAGGCCAATGTTGTGGTGGATGCGTTGAGCAGAAATGAGAGAGAAAAGCCTCTTCGTGTACGAGCCTTAAGGATGAGTGTGTATACCAACCTTATCGCAAAACTGAAAGAAGCTGAAAGAGAAGCATTAGAGGAAGAAAGGTTAAAAGAAGAAGGGTTAACCGGAATGGAAAAGCGATTTGAGACAAGGGACGATTCATTCCATAACCAACTTCGAACACTACTACCTCAAAAATCCACTGAATCATTTAAAATGATAACTATTGATTCAAAGAATATTTTATAACCATCTCGGCATGGAAACCGGGTGTAAAGAAACAAGAAACTACTCGTATTCACTCGAAAAGAATTGATTATCAAATTACACTAACGGAATGAAAGAATAAAAATATTAACCAAGAAACGCAAAGCGTGATCAAGGAAAAAGAAGTCAAAGCAAGGTAACACAATTAAGTAAATAAGAATTACTTGTATTTTAAGTAAAATCATGCAACTACAGATTGGTGTATCAAAGTAGTGACTAAAGCTTAACTAAATAAATAGAAAAGGAACTAGTTATACAAAAACATTAAACAACAATACTTCTCGAATTGATTATGTTTTGATTTTCGTAACAAGCTCCAATGCTATGGAGTTTTGATTATCAAGCTTTCTTAACACACTTGTGAACCAATATGATCATATCTGATTACAAGATCATTGGAATCACACTAACTTATCATAAACGGGAAATAGTATATGTTGTACAAATCGTAACCAAAACCGAACACGAAACCACACGAATGAGCCCTAAAATAAATACAATAGAGCCCGAAACTCATAGAGAGCATTCCATAACCAACTTCAAAGACTACTACATCAAAAATTCACTGAATCATTTAAAATGACAATTATTGATTCAAAGAATACTTTATAGCCATCTAGGCAAGGAAACTGGGTGTAACAAAACTAGAAACTACTCGTATTCACTCAAAAAGAATCGATTATCAAATTTCACTAACGGATTGAAAGTATTCAAACTTTAACCAAGAAACGCAACGCGTGATAGATGAAAAAGAAGTCAAAGCAAGGTAACATGATTAAGTAAATAAGAAATACTTGTATTTTAAGTAAAATCATGGAACTACAGATTGGTGTATCAAAGTAGTGACGAAAGCTTAACTTAATAAACAGAAATGAACTAGTTATACAAAAACATTAAACAACAATAGTTCTCGCATTGGTAGTGTTTTTCTTTTCGTAACAAGCTCCAACGCTATGGAGTTTTGATTATCAATCTTTCTTAACACACTGGTGAACCAATATGATCATATCTGATTATAAGGATCATTGGAATCACACTAATCAATCATAAATGGGAAATAGTATCTGTCGTACAAATCAAAACAAAAAAAGTACACGAAACCACACGAATGAGCCCTAAAATCAATACAATAGAGCCCGAAACTCATCAAGAGCATTCCATAACCAACTTCGAAGACTACTACATCAAAAATCCAACAAATCATTTAAAATAACAATTATTGATTCAAAGAATACTTTATAACCATCTAGGCAAGGAAACAGGGTGTAACAAAACAAGAAACTACTCGTATTCACTCAAAAAGAATCGATTATCAAATTACACTAACAGAATAAAAAATATTCAAACTTAAACCAAGAAATGCAAAGCGTGATCAAGGAAAAAGAAGTCAAAGCAAGGTAACACGATTAAGTAAATAAGAACTACTTGTATTTTAAGTAAAATCATGCAACTACAGATTGGTGTATCAAAGTACTTACAAAAGCTTAAATAAATAAATAGAAAAGGAACTATTTATACAAAAACATTAAACAACAATAGTTCTCGCATTGATAGTGTTTTGCTTTTCGTAACAAGCTCCAACACTATGGAGTTTTGATTATCAAGCTTTCTTAACACACTTGTGAACTAATTTGATCATATCTGCTTACAAGGATCATTGGAATCACACTAACTAATCATAAACGGGAAATAGTATATGTTGTACAAATCGTAACCAAAACCGAACACGAAACCACACGAATGAGCTCTAAATTCAATACAATAGAGCCCAAAACTCATCGAGAGCATTCCATAACCAACTTCGAAGACTACTACATCAAAACTCCACCGAATGATTTAAAATGACAATTATTGATTCAAAGAATACTTTATAACCATCTAAGCAAGGAAACCGGGTGTAACGAAACAAGAAACTACTCTTATTCACTCAAAAAGAATCGATTATCAAATTACACTAACGTAATGAAAGTGTTCAAACTTTAACCATGAAACGCAAAGCGTGATCGAGGAACAATTAGTCAAAGCAAGGTAACACGATTAAGTAAATAAGAATTACTTGCATTTTAAGTAAAATCATGCAACTACAGATTGTTGTATCAAAATAATGACGAAAGCTTAACTAAATAAATAGAAAAAAGGAACTTGTTATACAAAAACATTAAAGAACAATAGTTCTCGCATTGATATTGTTTTGCTTTTCGTAACAAGCTCCAACGCTATGGATATCAAGCTTTCTTAACACACTTGTGAACCAATTTGATCATATCTGATTATAAGAATCATTGGAATCACACTAATCAATTATAGACGGGAAATAGTATATGTTGTACAAATCGTAACCAAAACCGAACACAAAACAACACGAATGGGCCCTAAAATAAATACAATAGAGCACGAAACTCATCGAGAGCATTCCATAACAAACTTCGAAGACTAGTACATCAAAAATCCACCGAATCATTTAAAATGACAATTATTGATTCAAAGTATACGTTGTAACCATCTAGGCAAGGAAATCGTGTGTAACGAAACAAGAAACTACTCGTATTCACCCAAAAAGAATCGATTATCAAATTACACTAACAGAATGAAAATATTCAAACTTTAACCAAGAAATGCAAAGCACGATTGAGGAAAAAGAAGTCAAAGCAAGGTAACACGATTAAGTAAATAAGAATTACTTGTATTTTAAGTAAAATCATGCAACTACAGATTGGTGTATCAAAGTACTGAAGAAAGCTTAACTTAATAAAAAGGAAAGAAACTTGTTACACAAAAACATTAAACAACAATAGTTCTCGCATTGATAGTGTTTTGCTTTTCGTAACAAGCTCCAACGCTATGGAGTTTTGATTATCAAGCTTCCTTAACACACTTGTGAACCAATCTTATCATATCTGATTATAAGGATCATTGGAATCACACTAATTAATTTTAAATGGGAAATAGTATCTTTTGTACAAATCGAAACAAAAAAAGAACACGAAATCACACGAATGAACCCTAAAACCAATACAATCTAACCCGAAACTCATCAAGAGCATTCCATAACCAACTTTGAAGACTACTACCTCAAAAATGCACCAAATCATTTAAAATGACAATTATTGATACAAAGAATACTTTATAATCATCTAGGCAAGGAAACCAGGTGTAACAAAACAAGAAATTGTAACAACCGACATCTAGGTCATAATTCTTACCTTGCCAACCTGCATCTTTTCTGATTCTACTAATTTTATTACTATTACTATTGATACTATTCTCTCTTACATGTTATGTGTTTTAGTACTCTTGTCTTAATTGGCCGTTTTTCCTCCTGGCTCAGTCGCATTTGGTTAATGCGAATGAACCTCTTCATTCGGTAGTATCTGGTTAATGCGAATGGACCTCTTCATTCGGTCGTATCTGGTTGAAGCGGATGAGCTTCTTCAGTCGCATTTCACCTTGTATGACCCTATCAACTTGTGTTTTGTAATGACTTTATCTAGATCAAGCATTTGTTAGGGACATCTTAATGTCCCGGGAAAGTTTATTCGTCACCCTTGTAAATTTAATCTTGGTTGAAACAATTAAATTGTGTTCCTACACACTAAAATTTTCGGTTAATTATCAACTAACTAATTATACCATCTAATAAACTAAACTACATAATTACATTTATTGCCCGGCGACTAGACTGGGAGTAGCGGTCACCAGCCAGTACACTAGGGCCGTCATACATGCTGTGCCTAGGTGGCATCCAGTGCTCGTCGAGTGGTTGGTGTCAGGGTGGATCAAATGGCTGCGGGGCTGGTATCGGTCTCCTGACTGGTGGAGGCGGAGGAGGAGGCATCCTGAAATAAACTGAAGTTCCCGGCCTAATGCTCTTCCGTGGGCGGGTAACAGTCCGCGCACCCCTGTCCCCGATAGGAGGGAGAGGTGAGTGAGTGGGTGCAACGGCGTGTGGTGAGTTGGAGCGTGTTCGGCTCCTAGATGGGGACGTCGAAGTAGAGTCCTCCGATGGCTCCGAGTCATCCGAAGTCATAGATAGAAATCCAGGGTGTCCACACCTCCTCAGGTAAGCCTCGTATTCCATCCGAGGAGTGATCTTTAAGCTGCTCCCGATAGAAGTAGTCTCGTCAAATGACAACAATAAATAAATAAAGAGGTTCTTTTAAATAAAACTCTTAGAGTACACAAAGAAAACTTTAGAAATTATAAATTTCAAAAAGAGAAGGGTCCAAACACGACCTAAGGTCCATGCTCGAATTTACACGTATGGTAAATTCATGATTACGTTGATCAAGTTTAATCATCAATTTACCCAACCCGATCATCCCAACACTTTCCATAAGGGTGGTCCTAAGGTATCAGGGTTGTAGCCTAGGGTCTACTATAGTATTCGCGACTTCTCTACAACCTTTGGCTCCGATACCAATCTGTCAGGGTGAATTGACATGGAGTATGTAACTCCGCAAGCTTGAGGTAGACAATTTGGTTGTTCGGGAATGAACCCCCACAACCATCCTTAATGAAACTACTTATTATGTCATGTGTTCTTATACTATGATGTTGTGCAACTGTTGGCGTGACCTTTAGAGTAATCAATGTGTTAGGATAATCAAAACTTGTTATGTGATGCTAAATGAGTTGCTTGTCTTGAAAATAGAATGCCGCCAAGACGAGGAGCCCATATGGGTAGGAGAGGAAATGGTAGAAGCCCCCGCGAGGAGCCAGGGCGAGAAGAAAATGAACCACCAACCCCAATAGTAAACAATAACCCGGGAAGTGATGATAGAATTGCAAACATTGTGGCGCAACAAATCGCTAACGCCATACCCACCATCATTGCCCAGATCAACATGGATCGAGACAACGCCACCAGAAACGGGGAAGATCGTCAAGATGATACCGATGAAATCCGGACCGGGTGCTCGTATAAGACGTTTATGGCTTGCAAACCCAAAGATTTCTACGGCACTGAGGGTGCTATCGAGACTTACCGCTGGATGGACGAGTTCGAGGCGGTTTTAGACATAAGCGAGTGCAAGATGGAGCACATGGTACGATTTGCCTCCCAATCTCTAAAGGGGTCAGCGCTTGAATGGTGGAAAACCATCATTCAGCCCCGAGGAAGAAATGTTGCAGGCCGTATGAGTTGGGCCGAGTTTAGAGAATTGATGATCAACAAGTACTGTCCGATCAACCAGCTAGAGAAACTCGAATGTGAATTCTTAGGCCTAGAGATGAAAGGGCCAAACTACACCGAGTACATCAACCGGTTCCTAGCACTATCCAGACTGGTGCCCCATCTAGTGACACAAGAAGCCAAAGTTGTAGCCCGATTTATCTGGGGGTTACATCCTAGGGTTCGGGGAATGGTGAATTGACATGGAGTATGTAACTCCGCAAGCTTGAGGGAGACAATTTGGTTGTTCGGGAATGAACCCCCACAACCGTCCTTAATGAAACTACTTATTATGTCATGTGTTCTTATACTATGATGTTGTGCAACTGTTGGCGTGACCTTTAGAGTAATCAATGTGTTAGGATAATCAAAACTTGTTATGTGATGCTAAATGAGTTGCTTGTCTTGAAAATAGAATGCGGCCAAGACGAGGAGCGCGTATGGGTAGGAGAGGAAATGGTAGAAGCCCCCGCGAGGAGCCTGGGCGAGAAGGAAATGAACCACCAACCCCAATAGTAAACAATAACCTGGGAAGTGACGATAGAATTGCAAAAATTATGGCGCAGCAAATCGCTAACGCCATACCCACCATCATTGCCCAGATCAACACGGATCGAGACAACGCCACCAGAAACGGGGAAGATCGTCAAGATGATACCGATGAAATCCGGACCGGGTGCTCGTATAAGACGTTTATGGCTTGCAAACCCAAAGATTTCTACGGCACTAAGGGTGCTATCGAGACTTACCGCTGGATGGACGAGATCGAGGCGGTTTTAGACATAAGCGAGTGCAAGATGGAGCACATGGTACGATTTGCCTCCCAATCTCTAAAGGGGTCAGCGCTTGAATGGTGGAAAACCATCATTCAGCCCCGAGGAAGAAATGTTGCAGGCCGTATGAGTTGGGCCGAGTTTAGAGAATTGATGATCAACAAGTACTGTCCGATCAACCAGCTAGAGAAACTCGAAACTGAATTCTTAGGCCTAGAGATGAAAGGGCCAAACTACACCAAGTACATCAACCGGTTCCTAGCACTATCCAGACTGGTGCCCCATCTAGTGACACCAGAAGCCAAAGTTGTAGCCCGATTTATCTGGGGGTTACATCCTAGGGTTCGGGGAATGGTCTGATCCTCCAGGCCTACTACCCTATAATCCGCGGTGGATCTTATTAGCAGCCTAACTGATGACCTGATTAGGGTTGGATGGACAGAGAAGGGAAGGACAGAAGTAAGGAAGAGAAAATGGGTTGATGCCAAGAAAGTGATGGGTAGCAGCAGTGGGTCGAGCTGGAAGACAGACGAAGGTGTGAGGCGTGAAGATCAAGGTGGAAGGGCACGAAGGCTGTATGTAGGCACAAACCCTTACTGCAACAAGTGCAAATTGCACCACCAAGGGGAGTGCAACCCAATGCCTTGTTTCAGGTGCTAGCGAACCGACCACTTGATCAAGGATTGCACATTCACGCCGGGTAAGCAGTGTTATGAATGTGGAGACCCATGGCACATGAGGAACAAGTGCCCCAAGTTGGCAAGAGACAAGGATGCGAGACCTAACAAGCCTAAGGGACGAGCATTTGTGATAGGACCAGCTGATGCTCGCAAGGAACCCGATGTGGTTAATGGTATGTTCCTTATAAACAATCATCCTGCTACCGTACTCTTTGATACTGGAGCAACTGCTAGTTTTGTCTCTAGTGCTTTTAGACCTTTGATTGACTTGAATGCGTGTACCCTGACTGATCCGTTTACCGTAGAGCTAGCCGACGGTAACATTATAGAAACTAATGAAGTCATCAAGGACTGTTCTATGAACCTAAATGGTAGCACGTTTAAGATTAACCTGATGCCTGTTAAGTTAGGAGGATTTGATGTGGTTGTTGGTATGGATTGGTTGGCTAAGCATAGAGTCGAAATCGTCTGTGAGAAATGCCTGCTTGAAGTGACACGCTATGCCCTATGATATCCCATCTGAAAGCTACTAAGAGCCTTAAGAAGGGACGTCCAGCTTTCATGGTCTACGTAATGAAAGCAAAATAGGAGAAGAAGATTGAGGATATTCCAGTAGTTTTTGAATATCCAGAAGTGTTTCCCGAAGATCTACCGGGACTCCCTCCGAACCGACAAGTTGAATTCCAAATAGATCTACTGTCTGGCGCTGCACCAGTGGCTAAGGCACCTTATATACTCGCTCCTCCCGAGATGAAAGAACTAATGTTACAGATCCAAGAACTACTCGAAAAAGGATTTATTCGACTGAGTGTTTCTCCATGGGGTGCACCGGTCTTATTTGTGAAGAATAAAGATGGAACCCTACGGATATGCATTGATTACCGGGAGCTGAACAGCTAACGATAAAGAATCGTTATCCCCTCCTAAGGATTGATGACTTATTCGATCAGTTGCAGGGAGCTAGCTATTTCTCAAAAATCGACTTAAGGTCGGGGTACCATCAGCAGAAAATAAGGGAAGAAGACATACCCAAAACAGCTTTCAGGACGAGGTACGGACACTACGAGTATCTAGTCATGCCCTTTGGACTGACCAATGCACCAGCGACGTTTATGGATCTCATGAACCGTATATGCCGCCCGTATCTTGACAAGTTTGTGATCGTGTTTATTGACGACATCTTGATTTACTCCCGTAGTAAAGAAGAGCACGAGAAACACCTCAGGCTAATTCTCAAGCTGCTAAAAAATGAACAATTATATGCCAAATTCTCCAAATGTGAAATTTGAATACGAGAGATCCAATTTTTAGAACATGTGGTAAATGAGAATGGGATTCAAGTCGACCCTTCTAAGATTGAGGCGATTAAGGACAGGAAAACTCCTGAAACTCCTACCGAGATAAGACAATTTCTTGGATTGGCCGGGTACTACAGAAGGTTTATCAAAGATTTCTAGCGCATTGTGCAACCATTGACTGCTCTGACGAAGAAAAACACAACCTTTGTGTGGGAAAGAGAGCAGAATGACGCATTTGAAACGCTCAAGGAGAAGCTGTGTAGTGCACTTATCCTCGCTCTCCCAGAAGGAATTGAGGACTTCGTGGTCTATTGTGACGCTTCGCGCCAAGGACTAGGATGTGTGCTAATGCAACGCAACAAGGTAATCGCTTATGCCTCAAGACTACTAAACGATCATGAGAAAAATTACACAACCCATGATCTAGAATCGGGTGCCGTGGTATTTGCACTCAAAATGTGGAGGCATTATCTCTATGGCACGAAGTGCATTATTTACACTAACCATAGAAGTTTGCAACACATTCTGGACCAAAAGATGTTGAACATACGTCAACGAAGATGGGTTGAGTTATTGAATGACTAGGAATGTGAAATACGCTACCATCCTGGCAAGGCCAATGTAGTGGCCGATGCCTTGAGCCGGAAATATAGGGAGAAACCTTTACGCGTACGTGCCTTAAGGTGAGTGTGTACACCGACCTTATCGCCAGACTAAGAAAGCACAAGGTGAAGCGCTAAAGGAAGATAAGCTAGCAGGGGAAATGTTAACAGGAATGGAGAAGAGATTTGAGCTGAATGACGATGGTATATATAAATTTGAAGGGAGAACATGGGTACCAAAGCATGAGGGAATTAGGGAGGTGATCGTCGATGAAGCCCATAAGTCTAGGTACTCGGTTCACCCCGGAAGCGACATGATGTACCATGATCTGAAGGCCCTTTTCTGGTGGCCTGGGATCAAGAAATCCATCGCCATTTACATGAGCAAGTGTTTGACGGGTGCCATGGTAAAGGCTGAAAACAAGAAACCGTCAGGGACGTTGCAACAGCCCGAAATTCTAGAATGGAAGTGGGATAACGTCACCATGGATTTCGTCACAAAGCTACCCAGAACTTTTAGGGGTCATGACGCCAATTGGGTAATAGTGGACAGGTTAACCAAATCAGCTCACTTCTTGCCGATTAGGGAAGACTACGACTTAACGAAACTGGCTCAATTATATATTGACGAAATAGTGACCAGGCATGGTGTGCCTTTGTCAATCATCTCTGATCGTGATAGCCGTTTCACTTCACGTTTCTGGAGATCACTCCAGCAAGCGTTGGGAACTCGTTTAGACCTAAGCACTGCATATCACCCACAAACTGATGGATAGAGCGAAAGAACTATTCAAACCCTGGAAGATATGCTTAGAGCTTGCATGATTGACTTTGGTGGGAACCGGGACAACCATCTTCCTTTGGTAGAGTTATCCTATAATAATAGCTATCATGCAAGTATAAAGGCAGCTCCGTATGAGGCCCTACATGGTAGAAAATGCCGATCACCATTGAGTTGGAATGAGATTGGCGACAACCAAGTAATGGGACCCGACATCGTGTTGGAAACCACCGAAAAGATATTCAAAATTAAGGAGCGTTAGAGAGCAGCCAGGGATCGTCAAAAGAAATATGCTGACAGAAGACGAAAACCTTTAGAGTTTCAAGTGGGTGATAAGGTAGTGTTGAAAGTGGCACCATGGAAAGGCACCGTGAGATTTGGAAAGAGAGGAAAACTAAGCCCGAGATACATTGGACCATTCGAGATACTAGCAAGAGTTGGACTCGTGGCATATAAGTTAAAGTTGCCGCAGGAGTTAAGTTACATACATGACACCTTCCATGTGTCGAACCTTAAGAAGTGCCTGGTAGACAAGACATTGGAGATACCATTGAAGGAAGTTAGGGTAACAGATAAGTTGAACTTCGTAGAAGAACCCATAGAGATCACTGACCGGCTGGTCATGAAACTAAGACAAAGTCGCATACCCAAGGTCAAAGTAAGGTGGAATTCTAGGCGAGGACCTGAATTCACTTAGGAGCGAGAAGACGAAATGAGGAAGAGTTACCCGCATCTCTTCAAGCCCACTCGTACCGAATCTGAGCGAAGCTAAAATTTCGGAATGAAATTTCTTAAACGGTGGGAGAATGTAACAACCGACCTCTAGGTCATAATTCTTACCTTGCCAACCTGCATCTTTTCTGATTCTACTAATTTTATTACTATTACTATTGATACTATTCTCTTTTACATGTTATGTGTTTTAGTACTCTTGTCTTAATTGGCCGTTTTTCCTCCTGGCTTAGTCGCATTTGGTTAATGCGAATGAACCTCTTCATTCGGTCGTATCTGGTTAATGCGAATGGACCTCTTCATTCGGTCGTATCTGGTTGAAGCGGATGAGCTTCTTCAGTCGCATTTCACCTTGTATGACCCTATCAACTTGTGTTTTATAATGCTTTATCTAGATCAAGCATTTGTTAGGGAAATCTTAGTGTCCCGGGAAAGTTTATTAGTCACCCTTGCAAATTTAATCTTGGTTGAAACAATTAAATTGTGTTCCTACACACTAAAATTTTCGGTTAATTATCAACTAACTATTATAAAACCCACTTCTAATAAACTACACTACAAAACTACACCTACATAATACATTTATACAATAAAAATTTAATTAAATAACCCCTTCACAAGACTCCAAATCGGCGCCCCTCCCCACCAATCTCCTCCCACTCTCCTCCTCCACTCAACATCACCACCCTTGTACACCACTAATACTTCATGCAACCTAGCTTTCATCACCTCACTCTCTTCTCTCTTCTCTCGGTCACCAGCAGAAAACACTCACACCACTCCACAGTTTTCTCTAATCCCAGCCACAACATTCGAAGATCAACCGCAAGGAACCATCGACCGACCCCAAACGACTGAGAAAGGTGCTATCTTGTGAGCTTTTGATGCAAGTTCTCATCAAGTTCGACTTCTCCAGCACTTGTTCGTGATTCTCCAGCCTTGTCCAAGGAGTTCCAATCCATCCTCGTCCAACTACACGCCCCAAACCACGAGTTACATTGAGTGTAAGCTTCATGTCGCCCGGTTTTGGTTATTTCATGTGTTGTCTTCATTTTTTTCATTCAAAACCTTACCCTTCTCATATCTCACAGAAACTTGCTGCTACAACTTCGTTCATAAGGAGCTTTTCACATCCTTAAAGGTATCATACTCGTAAAGCATGTCATTTTATAGGTGTAACACGGTTTACACCTAGAAAACCCTCTTTTCGGGTGCTTTTACACCATCCATCTTGCACAACTTATAACCCTTCTAAACTTATCTCGTAACCTGCTCAAAATGGGATTTCTAATCTCCTAATAACCTGATTTCTAAGTTACAAAGGATTGGTAAAGGTTTAATCATGAGTTATGGCATTTAACACATGTGTAATGGATGAGAATGGTATAACACTATAGTTTCCATTGTGTTCTTACTTGGATTGATGAACACGTGAGGTTAACATAGTATTTCAGTAAGTTTTGGATGATTTTGGTTATGTGATGAGATGTTAAAGGCTGAAAATATGAATGTCTTAGACTTGAAAGCTATTTGGACATAGTCGGGGACCCGAAAAGTGGTAAAACAACTTTAAAACAATAAAATGACCATCTTAAAAAGAATTCCAGGTTCTAAAAGGATTAACAAAGTATTTCGGTTGGATTTGTTGATTAAATGGTCAAAGAATAGGTTAAATGGAATTTTTAGTGAAAAACGGGTTTTAACCAGGTAACGTTTGGAAGAAAATTTAAAAATGAGGGTATAACACCAAAATCCATGGAAACCATGTTATTTCAGCAAGTTATGTACTATAAGATCTAAAAGAGTTGAAAAATTGGTCAAACGAGCTTTTAACGAGTCAAATTCGGTTAAAAACGCGTTTAAACGGGTAAAACTCAAATGGTAGACTTTTACCTAAAAGGAGCTCGAAATGCACCTCTAACAGACTAAAAACATTAAATAAAGTCATAAAAATGATGTTTAATGAATCTAAGACCATTAAATTAGAAATCAACACAACTGTTAAAAACCCTCGGTTTTACCGTAACCGGTAACGAGAAACATGAAAATTTGTAAACCGGAATTAAATTATGAAATTTTGGTAGAAACTTACTTAAAATCAGTTTCCTAACTCTAAGAAACTAATATTTGGGCATAAAAGACATTAAATGCAAGAAACCAAACTTTGGGGTAGAAATTATAAATTTTGAAACTTGATGGACTAAACTGTAAATTGTTGCCTAACTTCTATAAACCGACCCCTTGAACAAGGAATCACTTAAAAGACTCAAATTAACTTGTATAAGTGATTTAGCATAGCAAATCATATATTCTTTCCTAAGAAACCCTAACTTTCTATAAAAGGAAACTTTTTATATAAAGACTTAGAAATTCAAATGCTATTAAGATTCTAACCACATGACACATCTTATGCATCTCCATAACCCTAGAATTAGTGGATTAACACTTAAATCTCATTGATTAGGGTGCTAGATTTGAGACTTTACCCGGCACACGTAGTGACACTTTGCTTGAATTCTAAGGTGAGTTTAAGTGTTTCCCTTTTTATTACTGTTTTTGGGATGAAGCATGCTCTGTTTAAACTGAAATATGTTGTGCTATATTATGATGCTATATGTTGTGGCTATGTTGAGACCTGCTGATACTTGTATCACAGTCATTAGTTCTTTTGTGGGAACCGCTTGATTATATAGGTAGATCTACTTGGGGAATCCCCCACACAGTGCCTCCTGTGATGAATGGGAAGGGTACCACACTGAGATCCTGCGGGGTCGTTTGTGGCATGTAACAGGCTTTATAAGATACTATGATGGACCATCCGACAGGTACGGTCCACTAGTTTGAGGCTCAGTTCTCCCCACGGGGATTTAACCGGTAACTTAATTTTTGAAGAGGCTAACCGGGGCTGAGTGCAGGATTGATTGTGATCCCCACAACAATGATACTATGACTTTTAATAAAGAGTGGATTCCAGTGAATCCTTTTGTTTTTAAACTTTAAGCACTTGAATTCACCAACTTTCTAGTTGACACAAATTCTTTTGAGCATGTTTCTTGTAATCCATGAAGGGACTCTAGCTATTGTTGAAGACCTTGACCTAGCACCGTTACCATGGGATTGGCTTGTATGATTTTCAAATCTATCTGAACAATTTTTAAGTATTGTAACTTATACATTTTGTTATTATGTTGAATGTACAATTTAATTTATGGGCTAAATCTGTTCCTAGCCCGGGATTATTTTAAATTCGGAATGCATGTGATGTTCTCTCCCTTTGTGCTCTTATAATGGTTTGTTTCCGCTGCCATATGTTGTTGCTAGTTTGTGACGCCCCACCCTACCTGGGCCCGGGGTGTGACAGAAATTACTCGTATTCACTCAAAAAGAATCGATTATCAAACTACACTAACGGAATAAAAGTACATAAACTTTAACCAAGAAACGCAAAACGAGATCGAGGAAAAAGAAGTCAAAGCAAGGTAACATGATTAAGTAAATAAGAATTACTTGTATTTTAAGTAAAATCATGCAACATTATTATTGGTGTATCAAAGTACTGACAAAAGCTTAACATAATAAATAAAAAAGGAACTAGTTATATAAAAACATTAAACAACAATAGTTCTCGCATTGATAGTGTTTTGCTTTTCGTAACAAGCTCTAACGCTATGGAGTTTTGATTATCAGGCTTTCTTAACACACTTGTGAACCGATCTGATCATATCTGATTATAAGAATCATTGGAATTACACTAATCAATCAAAAATGGGAAATGGTATCTGTTGTACAAATCGAAACCAAAACCATACAGGAAACCACACGAATAAGGCCTAAAATCAAGACAATCGTGCCCGAAACTCATCAAGAACATTCCATAACGAACTTCAAACACTACTACCTCAAAAATCCACCGAATCATTTAAAATGACAACTATTGATTCAAAGAATACTTTATAATCATCTAGGCAAGGAAACCGGGTGTAAAGAAACAAGAAACTACTCGTATTCACTCGAAATGAATCGATTATCAAATTACACTAACGGAATGAAAGTATAAAAATTTTAACCAAGAAACACAAAGCGTGATCGAGGAAAAAGAAGTCAAAGCAAGTTAACACCATTAAGTAAATAAGAATTACTTGTATTTTAAGTAAAATCATGTACCTACAGATTGGTGTATCAAAGTACTGATGAAAGCTTAACTAAATAAATAGAAAAGGAATAGTGTAATACAAAAACATTAAACAACAATAGTTCTCGAATTGATTATGTTTTGCTCTTCGTAACAAGCTCCAATGCTATGGAGTTTTGATTACCAAGCTTTCTTAACACACTTTTGAACCAATTTGATCATATCTGATTACAAGGACTACCTAATCATAAACGGGAAATAGTATGTGTTGTACAAATCGTAACCAAAATCGAACATGAAACAACACGAATGAGCCCTAAAATAAATACAATAGAGCACGAAACTCATCGAGAGCATTCCATAACCAATTTGAAGACTACTAAATCAAAACTCCTCCGAATCATTTAAAATGACAATTATTGATTCAAAGAATACTTTATAACCATCTAGGCAAGGAAACCGTGTGTAACGAAACAAGAATCTACTCGTATTTACTCAAAAAGAATCAATTATCAAATTACACTAACGGAATGAAAGTATTCAAACTTTAACCAAGAAACGCAAAGCACGATTGAGGAAAAAGAAGTCAAAGCAAGGTAACACGATTAAGTAAATAAGAATTACTTGTATTTTAAGTAAAATCATGCAACTACAGATTGGTGTATCAAAGCACTGACGAAAGCTTAACTAAATAAATAGAAAAGGAACTAGTTATATAAAAACATAAAACAACAATAGTTCTCGCTTCGATAGTGTTTTGCTTTTCGTAACAAGCTCCAACGCTATGGATTTTTGATTATCAAGCTTCCTTAACACACTTCTGAACCAATCTTATCATATTTGATTATAAGGATCTTTGGAATCACACTAATCAATCATAAATGGGAAATAGTATCTGTTGTACAAATCGAAACAAAAAAAGAACACGAAACCGCACGAATGAGCCCTAAAATCAATACAATCGAGCGCGAAACTCATCAAGAGCATTCCATAACCAACTTCGAAGACTACTACATCAAAAATCCACCATATCATTTAAAATGACAATTATTTATTCAAAGAATACTTTATAACCATCTAGGCAAGGAAACCGAGTGTAACGAAGCAAGAAATTACTTGTATTCACTAAAAAAGAATCGATTATCAAATTACACTAACGGAATAAAAGTATTCAAACTTTAACCAAGAAACGCAAAGCGTGATCGAGGAAAAAGAAGTCAAAGCAAGGTAACATGATTAAGTAAATAAGAATTACTTGTATTTTAAGTAAAATCATGCAACTACATATTGGTATATTAAAGTACTGACGAAAGCTAAACTAAATAAATAGAAAGGAACTATTTACACAAAAATTTTAAACAACAATAGTTCACGCATTGGTAGTGTTTTGCTTTTCGTAACAAGCTCCAACACTATGGAGTTTTGATTATCAAGCTATCTTAACACACTTGTGAACCAATCTGATCATATCTGATTATGAGAATCATTGGAATCACACCAATCAATCATAAATGGGAAATAGTATATGTTGTACAAATCTAAACCAAAACCGAACATGACACCACACGAATGAGCCCTAAAATCAATACAATCGAGCCCGAAACTCATCGAGAGCATTCCATATCCAACTTCGAAGACTACAACATCAAAAATCCACTGAATCATTTAAAATGACAACTATTAATTCAAAGAATACTTTATAACCATCTAGGCAAGGAAACCGGGTGTAAACTAACAGAATGAAAGTATTCAAATTTTAACCAAGAAACGCAAAGCGTGATCGAGGAAAAAGAAGTCAAAGCAAGGTAACACGATTAAGTAAATAAGAATAACATGTATTTTAAGTAAAATCATGCAACTACAGATTGGTGTATCAAAGTAATGACGAAAGCATAACTAAACAAATAGAAAATGAACTAGTTATACAAAAACATTAAACAACAATAGTTGTCGCATTGATAGTGTTTTGCTTTTCGTAACAAGCTCCAACGCTGTGGAGTTTTGATTATCAAGCTTTCTTAACAAACTTGTAAACCAATCTGATCATATCTGATTATAAGGATCATTGGAATCACACTAATCCATCATAAATGGGATATAGTATCTGTTGTACAAATCGAAACCAAAACAAAACAGAAAACCACACGATTCAGGCCTAAAATCAATACTATCATGCCCTGAACTCATTGAGAGCATTTCATAACTAACTTCGAACACTACTATCTCAAAAATCCACCTAATCATTTAAAATGACAACTATAGATTCAAAGAATACATAATAACCATCAAGGCAAGGAAACCGGGTGTAAAGAAACAAGAAACGACTCGTATTCACTCAAAAAATAATTGATTATCAAATTACACTAACGGAGTGAAAGTATTCAAACTTTAACCAAGAAACACAAAGCGTGATCGAGGAAAAAGAAGTCAGACCGAGGTAACACGATTAAGTAAATAAGCATTACTTGTATTTTAAGTAAAATCATGCAACTACAGATTGGTGTATCAAAGTAATGACGAAAGCATAACTAAATAAATAGAAAAAGAACTAGTTATACAAAAACATTAAACAATAATAGTTCTCGCATTGATAGTGTTTTGCTTTTCGTAACAAGCTCCAACGCTATGGAGTTTTGATTATCAACCTTTCTTAACACACTTGTGAACCAATCTGATCATATCTGATTATAAGGAACATTGGAATCACAATAATCCATCATAAATGGGATATAGTATTCGTTGTACTAATCGAAACCAAAACAAAACAGGAAACCACATGATTGAGGCCTAAAATCAATACAATTATGCCCGAAACTCATTGAGAGCATTTCGTTACCAACTTCGAACACTACTACCTCACAAATCCACCTAATTGTTTAAAATGACAACTATTGATTCAAATAATACTTTATAACCATCAAGGCAAGGAATCCGAGTGTAAAGAAACAAGAAACTACTCGTATTCACTCAAAAAGAATCGATTATCAAATTACACTAAAGGAATGAAAGTATTCAAACTTTAACCATGAAACACAAAGCGTGATCGAGGAAAAAGAAGTCAGAGCGATGAAACACGATTATGTAAATAAGAATTACTTGTATTTTAAGTAAAATCATGCAACTAAAGATAGGTGCATCAAAGTAATGACGAAAGCATAACTAAATAAATAGAAAAGGAACTAGTTATACAAAAACATTAAACAATAATAGTTCTCGGATTGATAGTGTTTTGCTTTTCGTAACAAGCTCCAACGCTATAAAGTTTTGATTATGAAGCTTTCTTAACACACTTGTGAACCTATCTGATCTTATCTGATTATAATGATCATTAGAATCACACTAATTAATCATAAATGGGAAATAGTATCTGTTGTACAAATCGAAACCAAAACCGAACAAGAAACCACACGAATGAGCCCTAAAATCAATACAATCGTGCCCGAAACTCATCGAGAGCATTCCATAACCAACTTCGAAGACTACTACATCAAAAATCTACCGAATCATTTAAAATGATGATTATTGATTCAAAGAATACTTTATAACCATCTAGGCAAGGAAACCGGGTGTAACAAAACAAGAAACTACTTGTATTCACTTAAAAAGAATCGATTATCAAATTATACTAGCGGAATGAAAGTATTCAAACTTTAACCAAGAAACGCAAAGCGTGATCGAGGAAAAGGAAGTCAAAGCAAGGTAACACGATTAAGTAAATAAGAATTACATGTATTTTAAGTAAAATCAATTAAGAAACTAGTTATACAAAAACATTAAACAACAAAGTTCTCGCATTGATAAAGTTTTGCTTTTCGTAACAAGCTCCAATGCTATGGAGTTTTGATTATCAAGCTTTCTTAACACACTTGTGAACCAATCTGAACATATCTGATAATAAGGATTATTGGAATCACACTAAACAATCATATATGGGAAATAGTATCATATATAGAATCACACCAATACCAAACAGGAAACCACACGAATAAGGCCTAAAATCAATACAATCATGCCCGAAACTCATCGAGAGCATTCCATATCAAAATTCGAACACTACTACCTCAAAAATCCACCGAATCATTTAAAATGACAACTATTGATTCAAAGAATTCTTTATAACCATCTAGGTAGGGAAACCGGGTGTAAAGAAACAAGACACTACTATCATTCACTCAAAAAGAATCGATAATCAAATTAAACTAATGGAAAGAAAGTATTCAAACTTTAACCAAGAAACGCAAAGCGTGCTCGAGGAAAACAATGTTAAAAACAAGGTAACACGATTAAGTAAATAGAATTACTTGTATTTTAAGTAAAATCATGCAACAACAGATTGGTGTATCAAAGTAGTGACGAAAGCTTAATTAAATAAATAGAAAAGGAACTAGTTATACAAAAATATTGAACAACAGTAGTTCTCGCATTGATAGTGTTTTGCTTTTCGTAACAAGCTCCAACGCTATGGAGTTTTGATTATCAAGCTTTCTTAACACACTTTTGAACCAATCTGATCATATCTGATTATAAAGATCATTAGAATTACACTAATCAATCATGAATGGGAAATGTATCTGTTGTACAAATCAAAACCAAAACAAAACAGGAAACCACACGATTGAGGCCTAAAATCAATACAATCGTGCCCCTAATGCCATTGTTGGGTTTGTAACAAGTTTATCAAAGATTGTTTAACTACTTAAACAAAACCGCAGCGGATATATTGACATATAAGACATGTTTAGATTCTGAAAATTAACCATTTTAATAACCAAGATTACAAACCCAAGAACAAGGATAAAATATATGTGAAAAGAAATGTTATCAAACATAAACAACCATAGGGTGTTCATAGAATACAACCTTTCTAAGAACAAGGAGATATAAGATGGATGATAGATGAAGAAGATGATGTTCTTGAATGTAATCCTCCAAAGAAGAAGACCTCAAGCAAGTATACCCACAAGCTTCTTGCAAACACACCTAACTTGTTAGGAAGTTGAACACCAAATCTTCTTCTTGTGCCTTCTTCCAAATCCGAAAATTTCACCCAAGAAGAAAGAAGAGAGAATTTGCACTTATGTGTGAGAGAGTGTGTAGAGAGTGGAGTGTGAATAGGTTAAAGTCTTGTAATAAAACAAGACAAGGAATGCCAAGGAATAGAACCAAGGGGCGGCCGAAAATGGGGAGGTTCCCTTCCATTTTTATAAATTTTTTCACACTCATTTAAAATGTATAAGTTTATAAAATTAAACCCTTTTTTAATTTTATAACTTAACCACACTTTTATTTGTTGTTATTAGCCTACTTAACTAACAATAAAAATAATTTATCATGAACAAAATATCCATATAATTTGTTCTATTTTAAATTCAATAATTTAGAAAATACATTTTCTAAATTGGTGTCAATATTTATTTGTTTGATCATATCAAGTAATAAATATGTATTGGTGTTTGTTTAGCTTGTTATTGGGTATGACCCGACTTGAATCATAACGTACTAACCCATCAATCTTGTATGTGTCTTGGGCATATAAGATCCAACAGGAGTTTTGATTATCAAGCTTTCTTAACACACTTGTGAACCAATTTGATCATCTCTGATTACAAGGATCATTGGAATCACACTAACTAATCATAAACGGGAAATAGTATATGTTGTATAAATCATAACCAAAACCAAACACGAAACCACACGAATGAGCCCTAAAATCAATACAATAGAGCCCGAAACTCATCGAGCGCATTCCATAACCAACTTCGAAGACTACTACATCAAAAATCCACCAATCATTTAAAATGACAATTATTGATCCAAAGAATACTTTATAACCATCTAGGCAAGGAAAGCGGGTGTAACGAAACAAGAAAATACTCGTATTCACTCAAAAAAATTGATTATCAAATTACACTAACGGAATGAAAGTGTTCAAACTTTAACCAAGAAACACAAAGCATGATCGAGGAATAATTAGTCAAAGCAAGGTAAAACGATTAAGTAAATAAGAATTACTTGCATTTTAAGTAAAATCATGCAACTATAGATTGGTGTATCAAAATAATGAGGAAAGCTTAACTAAATAAATAGAAAAGGAACTAGTTATACAAAAACATTAAACAAGAATAGTTCTCGCATTGATAGTGTTTTGCTTTTCGTAACAAGCTCCAACACTATGGAGTTTTGATTATCAAGCTTTCTTAACACACTTGTGAACCAATCTGATCATATCTGATTATAAGAATCATTGGAATCATACTAATCAATCATAAATGGGAAATAGTATCTGTTGTACAAATCGAAACCAAAACCGAACACGACACCACGCGAATGAGCCTTAAAATCAATACAATCGAGCCCAAAACTCATCGAGAGCATTCCATAACCAACTTCGAAGACTACTACATCAAAAATCCACCGAATCATTTAAAATGACAACTACTGATTCAAAGAATCCTTTATAAGCATCTAGGCAAGGGAACCGAGTGTAACGAAACAAGAAACTACCCGTATTCACTCAAAAAGAATCGATTATCAAATTACACTAACGGAATGAAAGTATTCAAACATTAACCAAGAAACGCAAATCGTGATCAAGGAAAAAAAAGTCAAAACAAGGTAACACGATTAAGTAAATAAGAATTACTTATATTTTAAGTAAAATCATGCCACTATAGATTGGTGTATCAAAGTACTGACGAAAGCTTAACTAAATAAATAGAAAAGGAACTAGTTATACAAAAGCATTAAACAACAATAGTTCTCGCATTGATAGTGTTTTGCTTTTCGTAACAAGCTCCAACGCTATGGAGTTTTGATTATCAAGCTTCCTTAACACACTGTTGAACCAATCTGTTCGTATCTAATAATAAGGATCATTAGAATCACACTAATCAATCATAAATGGGAAATATTATCTGTTGTACAAATTGAAACCAAAACCGTACATGAAACCACACGAATAAGGCCTAAAATCAATACAATCGTGCCCGAAACTCATCGAGAGCATTCCATAACCAACTTCGAACACTACTACCTCAAAAATCCACCGAATCATTTAAAATGACAACTATTGATTCAAAGAATACTTTATAACCATCTATGCAAGGAAACCGGGTGCAAAGAAACAAGAAACCACTCGTATTCACTCAAAAAGAATCGATTATCAAATTATACTAACGTAATGAAATTATTCAAACTTTATCCAAGAAACGCAAACTTGATCGAGGAAAAAGAAGTTAAAGCATAGTATCACGATTAAGTAAATAAGAATTACTGTATTTTAAGTAAAATCATACAACTACAGATTGGTGTATCAAAGGAATGATGAAAGCTTAACTTGATAGGATCAAATGTACCAGTCTGTGATAACAATTCAATGAAATTCACACAAAGTAATCAAATCAAAACAAGATATCAACAAAATTCAAGTTTTCATTAATATCGAGCTCAGACAATTACAAAGTATGAAAGCAGGTTCGAATACAATTCTTAGTTTTCTACTACCTGTAAGTCTAAGCTATTTATAATGAAAACAGAAAGTAAAGGAACTAACTAATTACACAAATAGTCCCTATACTATTACAAAATATTAAAAGACAACTAAAGACAACATGTTAATCTTTTTAAGAGCACTAACAATACTCCCCCTAAGATTGACATGGTCTTCTGTCTTCAAAATCTTCAATCTTTGTCTTTTTTGTCTTTTCTTCCATCTTCAGCTTTATCTTCATCCTTTATCTTCAACTCTTTATCTTCATCCTTCAAAGAAATCTTCAGGTTCTTCTTTGACTTTAAACATCGGCTTCTGTTTATACATCTCTAACTCTTTCAAAGCATTTGAAATTGCAGACTTGAATTTACTTGCAAGAATGCCTTGTTCGGGTTTAGATTCATTCGTCTTAATTTCCATCTGGTTCATTCTCTCCAAGGTATCTTTTGACAGACATGAGATATCAATGTTAGCATACAACTCAATAGGCTTTTGACTTTCCTTTGAGTATACTTCCAGTACTCCTTTTCTTGATATTCTCATGAATTCAATATCTTTAATATCTTCTTGACAATGTTGGCATAAGCAAGAGCCTTTCTCAGAGATATTCTTTCCATAGCTGCATTCATCACATTAATAATGGAAATGAAATATTTCTTGTCTTGCTCCGCTATCTCAGGAGATATTTTCTCAAATTTTTGTACTGACAAAAACGAGATATAACTCGGATGTAAAAGCTTTAGCTCAAAAACTCCAAAAAAGTAATCATGTCCTCATCCCATCTTTCTAGATTGTGGACCAACTTAAGCTCAAACGTCTTAGTGTTATAAAACCATCTGAGGATTGGCTTGGAGTTTTGATTACCATCTATTACTTTAAGACCAGGAGTTGTAACCTTCTCAAAATACTTGTCATGAAATTCAATCATATAATGTTCCTCCTCAGATTGTAATCCCTTGAGCTTTTTATTATTCCTCATAATAACAAAATACTCCTTATCCTCTTGCTCACATCTCGTATTAAGAAAATTACTTGATCGATCCAATCCTCTTCTTAATAATTCTACAAACATCTTGCCACGTTTTGACTCAGAAGGATTGATCAGAGGTAATCTATTCAGCTCTTTCAAATCTTGCATTGGAAGTTTTATGATGCTAGAGTAAAAGTGATATACATCACACACAACATTTACTCTTTTTATCAAGAATGCATCAAATACTTCATCATACTTCCATGCAATGATCTTTACTTGGTTGGTAAAATCTGGAGCAATCATAGCATTCAGCAGTTCAGCAACTGATTGTCCTCTTTGCAATACGTTTCTTACCAAATCTCCTGTTGATCTTGAATTGTCAAAAATATGCCTTTGTTCAGTAGAAGCTTTATAAGCTTGTCTTTCTGGATCAGGAAACATTTCAATCAACTCTTTCCTGTGAACATGTGCATCAGCAAATCTTGACATTTGTTTAATCTCCTATGGCTTTAACATTCTTGTTCTTTTTGTTATTTCAAGATATTGAGGATTATCTGTATCAAGTACTATCATTTTCTTCAATTGTTTCTCAGTCTCTTGAAAACTTCTAACAAGGTTCCTCAGTGATACAGACTGTAGCCTTTTTAGTTTCCTCCAAGGGTAGTTTCTAGATTGCAACCATGATCTAAGAGCAGGAATACTCATATCTTCTGGATCAGGATGGTGCAACTCTGAGCTAGATAGTTCTTCTACATTAATCACTTCTTTTGCTCTTGTCCATTCACCATGCTCAACAACAATCTCATTTGGATCTACTGGTGCTACTGACTCTGCTGAAATACATTTCTCATATTCATCGTTAATCTGAGAAACAGTCAGTCCATCCAAATACACACGATTGTATTTCATTTTCACAAGATAATTATATCTTTCTTCAAAGTCTTGTGGTACTTCATCTTTTTCATGAGTATGTTCTTGTGAAGAGAAATGTGATATAAATTGAGCTTCATCAATGTCTTCATCATCTAGAACTTCATCATACCAATCATCGTTGTATACTTCTTCAATATCTTCTAAAGCCTCAATCTGTTCTTGAACATTCTGTTCTTCAACAGTTTCTTCAGTTCTTTGCATCTTAGAAGATGATTCAGTTATACTTATATCTTCTACTTCATCCACTTTTCTTTTACCTTTTATTGCTCAAGATTGTCATCAACATTTATCTTGGTACTTATCACTTGTACTGGTGAGATAGGCTTCTGAGCTTCTTTTTCTTTGATCAAATAATCTTTGAGCTTTTCATTTTCTTCAGTTAGTTTCTTGAACTTCTCCTCAAGAATGTCATAATCTTTGATCATAACTTCAAAATTCTTGATTACATCTTCTTTATCTTTAGCAAACCTTACAATCTTTTCATCTTTTGAGGCATTTTCTTCAGTCAACTTTAAGTTTTCATCCTTAAGCTTTTGAATTTCTTTTTCAAGAGATATGTTTATCTCTTTCACCTTTTCATTTTCCAATCTCAACTCTTCAAGCTCTTTCTCTTTACTCAGATTTTCATCTTTCAATCTTTCCAACTCATCAATATTCACTATCTCCTCTGTTTGTACAGACACATTGTGTTGGGTTTGTTGGACCTTTAACAAACTAGTTTAACCATTTAAACTTAGAAAAACGCAGCGGAATAATAGATTAATATCATGTTGTAATCTGAAAATTAAAAGTTCATAACTTTGTTTCAACAAACCCAAAACATAAGGATCAATCATATGTGTTTGAACTAGCTATCAAGAGAAGGAAACAACCAAACAAACATCAACAAACTACCTTTGTAGGCTGCTGAAAACGTGAATGAAACACCTTCCATAAGGGCTGCTAAAAACGTGAATGAGGTGAAGAAAAGGCTGCTCTTGAATGGCCAAAACACCAAAGTAGATGTCCTCAAGTGTCCATACCCACAAGCCTCTAAGAAAACACCATCTTTGCTAGGATTTGAACACCAAATCGGATCAAGAAGGCTGCTGGAACCTCTATTCCAGCCGTGAACATCAACAAGGATGTTAGAAGTTTGTTCCAGCCATGATATCTTTCTTCCAAAAGAAAGATCATGTTCTTGTGACCCTTTTGCATATAAGAGAGTGAGAGAGATCTGAAAATGGAGTGTGTATCTTCTAAGAGAGCCAAGAACCCAGAGAAACAACACAAAACAAAGGGATGGGGCTGCACTAAGGGGGGCGGCCGAACACCCTTTAGGGTTGTTTTAATTTTGTGTTTTTTTCAAAATGGTCCTTGTATATTAATCTTTTGTCAAACTAAAGATTAATAAAGATACATATATATATAATTAACCTTTTAATTATATAACATACACACACTTTTATTATTTGATGTTATTTAACTAAATTAAACAACATTACAAATAATGTCCATGAACAAAATATCCATATAAGTTGTTCAATTTCATATGAAACTTATTTAGAAAACCCATTTTCTAAATTGGTGTATTTATTTAATTGCATGATCATATCATCAATTAAATATTAATTGGTGTTTGCTAAGCTTGTTATTGGGTATGACCCGACTTGGATCATAACGTACTAACCACATCAATGTTCTATGTGTCTTGGGCATAAAGGATCCAACAATCTCCCACTTGCACAAGATACATAGAAGATTGATGCAAGCAGTAATACACGCCTAACAACGGTTTACTACCCTTAATACGCATGACTATAAGCCATTCAATAACATCATCCCCTTTCAAGTTCCAAACTTGAAATGATTTAGGTGAATCAATCATTTATCCTTTTGTTACAGATGTCATGTTAAATCCAAGGACACAGAATGATCATTCCTTGTTGATTTAACTTAATCAGGCCTTAGACATCATACTCTCAACGAATAAAAGGAACAAATCCCATCTTGACTACATACGTTTCTCACAATCACCTTATGTCATATCTGAACATAGCCTTATGTACCGACCATTATTTCATATCAGCGAAGAACTAGCTCAAGGTATAACACTTGGTGAATATCAAAACCCAATATGTATCTCAGGTCAGAGGATACCAAATGATATTCGCCTTTACTCAAATTTACTTATGATCAATCAATAAGATTCCATGTAGTAAGATTTGAGACGCGGGTCAGTCCAATATTCGTATCCCACGAATATCTATGAACCTTGGCAGCAACCAATTGCTCTATATTCATGCCTTATGAATATCCACCAATCCAAGTTCATAATAGTCTTACATTCATATTTGTTCCCACAAATATGACCGACTACGGACATTTAGAATAAAAGAATTATTCATGGATGTAAACATGCTAAAAGGGAACATAACTCAAATATATAAAAGAGTTAAATATTACAATTGTTCCATGTTTTATATGCTAAACAGATCAATTCTAATCACCAGTAAATCGAAGTCCTAAGGCACAAGTATGACCCTCATACTTTGCCCTCATCAAGGAGCTTCGTTAGTGGATCAACAATGTTTTGATCTTTATGAACTTTACGAATACATATCTTTACCCTTTTCAACTCTATACCTTATGATGTTGAATCTCCGCTCAAGGTGCTTAGTCTTTTGATGAGTACGGGGTTCCTTGATTTGAGCAATCCCCCACGTAATTACCAAAGATTTCGAGGGGTCTTGAATGGTAGAGACCACCCCTAGGTAAGCAATGGACAAATTTATCCATGCAGCTTCCCAAGCTGCCAATGAAGCGGCTATGTATTCGGATTTTGTAGTGAACAATGCTACCGTGTCTTGCTTTGAACCTTTCAAGGACACTTCTCCTCCATTCATAATGGAAGTATACCCCGATTGTGATCGAAAATCATTTCGATCAGTTTTGGAAGCCTGCATCCGTGTAACCCTTTACAACGACTTCCTTTTCAATAGATCCGTATATTAGAAACAAATCCTTAGTCCTACTAAGGTATTTCAATATACTTTTAAGAGCCATCCGATGGTTATTTCTATTGGTATCTACTTTGTCATACTTAATAAGCATGACTCGTCCTCTAGTGCATATCATCACACAAATGATGGATCCTATAGCAGATGCGTATGGGATATCATTCATTTGATTTTGCTCATCCTATGAGCTTGGACATTGAGACGTAGTCAACACTGTCCCTCCTTGAATAGGTACCATACCTTTCTAAGAGTTTTTCCATCTTGAACCTTTTCAAGATTTTATCAATAATATGCACTTTGGTTTAACCCTATCAACCCCTCGATCTATCCTTATAGATCCTTATTCCAAAATATGGGTGGCTTAAACGAGATCTTATATGAAAAACATCTTCCAAGCTAGGTTTTAACACCTTCCAAGGTTGGAATATTATTTCCAAATAGTAGTGTGTCATCAACATACAACACTAAGAATACAATTATGCTCCCACTAGCCTTTATATATATACACAACCTTCTCGATGCTTGTTTCAATCCATAGATTGATCACTTTAACTTATATACATTATTAGGATGTCATGGATCGACAAAACCATCATGCTGAACTGAATGGACAATCTCTTCGAGATGTTCATTAAGAAAAGCGGTTTTGACATCCATTTGCCAAAATCATATTCAGAATATGCAGTTATGGCACATGATATCCTAATCGACTTTAGCATTGCCACGGGCGCAAGAGTTTCATCATATTCAACCAATTGAGTTTGATGGAAACCTTATGCTATAAGTCTTTAACGTATAAGTATTCAAGTATCCATGCATATCTGTTTTCATCTTGAAAACTCACTTGTATCCAACCGATTTGGAGTTAAGTGGAGGGTCAACCAATTCCCAAACTTGGTTGTTATAAATGGATTGCATCCTTACGTTCATGGCTTCTAGCCATTTGTCCAATCCAAATTGGACATAACATCTTGGTATATGGTTAGCCTATAGGGGTCAACCACATAGTATCCATTCTTTGAATATACATATCACTTAGATGGAATACTAACTCTACCAGATTTGTGAACGTTTTTGTGTATATTTATCAACCTCTTGATTATCATCAACAACCTCTTGTTGGTAGCTAGTGTCAACCAAAAGTGTACCGGCTTGTGAATTTTGATTCTTATCAAGTTCCACAGTTCTATACGTCATTCCTTCCATAAAGAACTCGGTTTCCAAGAACTTAGCCTTTCGAGCAATAAATACTTTTGCTCTGTTGAGTCAAAGAAACAGTATTCCATACAGTCTCTGTGGATTCTCAACTTATATACACTTTCTTTGTCCGGGTCATATTCATAATATGAGCCTTAGAGAGCAATGCGAAAACCCAAAATGATAAAGATGGTAAGCTCATAGCCATAATAAATTGAACCATATCCAAATAAGGTTCAGTTTCTTCTTTGTCAGAATGAAGAACACAGATAGTTATTTGGAGTTGATATTCTACTTCATTATTGAAGATTTTGAACATTTCAAAAGCTTCATACTTATGTGTCATCAAGTGCACACAATAATAGCGAATGTAATCGTCGGTAAAATAATGAAGTATCTTTCACCAATCTTTGTCATTGTCTTAAAAGGACTACATACATCCAAATGTATCATTCCTAGTAAGTCTTTCGGTTCACACTTATCAAATGAAACATTTTCATTTGTTTCCAAAAGACCATTCTTTTGAAGTGTTTGAATCCAATTATTGTTTATGTGACTAATACGATAATGTCAAAGATAATAATAACTTAAACCCATTTTAAGTTTCTTTGTGCTTAATGTGTATAATAAGTCATTGTAGGACGAATTTGTAACACCCGGAAATTTATTATTTTGAAGCCGACAGAGAAAGAAAAGAAATAAAGTCCAAAGTCGAGGGACCAAACTCGCCAACGAAGGAAAAGTCGGGAATGTGGTGATATGTGTAGGGAGAGGGCAACCCCTCTCCCCACACTTCACAAAATTCAGCCACCAAAGAAGAGAGAAGAGAGAAAGAAGAGAAAAAGGGAGAAAAGGGTTGATTCGGGTGATTCGGGTGTCCAAATTCGTCGAGTAGCAAGCCAAATCGAAGCTCTTGTCTTTGTGCTCGATTGTGTGAGTTCTAGGACCCCACTTTTACTTGTTTTCAAACCGATTTGGGGCTGGAAAGTGTGCAAAACCCGTTTTCTTAAGTGTGTGTGTTTGACCCATTTGGGTGTGATATGTATGGTGTGTTTAGAGTTTGATTTCGGGCTTGTGTGTGCTTGTATGGTGTTAAGGTATACATTCCTAAGGTCAGGAGGGTTGATTTAGGCTTAGAATGGGTTTGGATGAGCTTGGAGGCCGAAAATGGCAGATTGGGTTCGGGATGAACTCCATTCTGCATCAGCTAGGGCTAGGCGACCGAATGAAGGCCATACGGCCGAATGAGGGCGATTGAAGGTCATTCGCACGATTGGGACTCATTCGCACGACTGGGAGTCCAGTCGCATGAGGGTTGTACGACTGAGGGTTCAGTCGCATGGATGCTTAGTCGCATGAGTCCATACGCATGAGGTTAGTCGCATAGGTGCCCATTCGCAGTAATCCCATTCGCACAAGGTCCATACGCACGATTGGATGTTCATTCGCATAGATGTTCATCCGCATGAGTCCAGTCGCACGATGTTCAGTCGCATGGAGGCCATGCGACTGAAGAGTGTCCATACGCCGAATAGGGCTGTTGCACTCGAAGGAATGGGTAGTTTGACTTCTGGCCTTCGGGAAAGGTGCAGATGTAAGTGTTGACGAAAGGTAACCCGTAAGAGCATGTAAGAGGATGGTTATGGCCTTAGAGAGCATGTAGGGCATGATGATGAGGATGTTGCATGTTTATGCATATTATGAATGTATGATATTGCCCTGTATGATGATATGATGAATGTGTATGATATATGTTCCTTATTATGATGTATGCTTATCTTTCTTGTGGCTTTACATGTCATGCTAATGAATGAATGAATGAATGAATGAATGAATGAAGTATATATAATGTAAAGCGAAAGATAAAGAAAGAGGAACATGAAGTAAGAATGCATGCATTAAAGAATGATGAATGAACGAAAGAAAGGCTTGCAAGCATATTTATTGGGGTGAGCGACTTTGTGTTGCAAAAGACTCGGATGAAGTGCAATCATTAGATTGCCTATGAGGTGAGCAACCTTGTCGTTGCAAAAGACTCGAGTAAGAGCTATCGTGATGTTGCCTTGGGTGAGCAACCTTGTTGTTGCAAAGACTCGGATAGCTTGCTATCGTGATGGGCAATTGGGTGAGCAACCTTAGGGTGCAAAAGACTCGGATAGCGAGCAATCATTGAGATTGCCATTGAGGTGAGCGACCATGTTGTCGCAAAAGACTCGGAAGACAAAATGAACGAAAGAATGGAAGATAATGAATGTGATGAAGAGATAATAATGAAATTATCTGTGTATACGTATGTTGCATGATCGCATGATAAAGGAATGGTTTTTAATGAAAGTAAAGTATGTTTTATTATTAAAACTAGAACTCACTCAGCAACGCTGACTTTTATTGCATTTTCCAGTTGGCAGGTAAACGATTGCTGAGGATGGCATGGCGAAGCTACTCAGCTCTTTTGGGATGGCATCCAATTATATAGCTTTTGTGATGTAATGCAACATGAATTTTGTAACCGGATAATGATGTAATATTTGGCAAAAGTATTTATAATGAAGTGATGTCATTTTTGATGTTTCCGCTGCAATGTTTTCTTAATCAAATTGTAATTATACGTTTTATGTGCGATGAATGACCAACTGTAAGCGTCCCGGAAACGGGGCCTTACAAGTTGGTATCAGAGCCAAAGTTTAAGTGAAATGGGTAAATTTTTAAAATAAACCTAACTTAAACTGAGAATGGGACGGAAAGGGAATGGGATGCCAAACTGAGTAGCTGCGTGCCATCAGGTATTTTCTTAAAGTTAACCGGTTTTATGTGCGCATGGTATATGTTATGTGTTGTATGTAGATTTGAATACTGATGTAGTCAGGACAGGTAATACTTGGGGTATGAAGAGTACAGTAAGTGGCTAATCACAACTGGCCACTGTAATTAGGGACTTACTATACTTGACATAAACTGAGTTGTTTCCTTGAATGACCGTGTTGGTGTTTGAATCTTTCAGTGTGTTAGAGAATGGCGGGTGGTAGATCTTCTAGAGCTTCTAGGGGTGGAGGGCCGTGATGGCCCCGTTGCTGAACCACGCCCTAAGAGAGGAAGGCCTAGAGCTGAGAAAGAGGTTCCTGCAGAACCTGAGACCCCACATCCAGAAGTTGGGGATGAGAGTGCGAACCTGAGGGCCTCGGTAAAAAGGAGGCTGTAGTGGAGGAGGTACACCAGGTCATGCAGACAATTCTACCGCTCTGTGGTGACCGAAGTCATCAAGGCTGTGAAGGAAGGGGAAAGGAAGAGAGAAACCGGGCCTCGGGGGAGCACCGGAGCCTGAAACGATTTTCTCGATAATGAGGAGGAAGAGGAAGAGGAGCCTGTGCGGGAGGGGGTGCACGAGCTGTAACTACGGGGTATTTATGAGATGCAAACACCCCTACTTTGACGGTAATGGCAATGCTGCTGCTGCTGCTCACCGATGGTTGAGAGAAATGGAGGCTGTTCTCGACATCAGCGAGTGCCGAGAAGATCAAAAGGTAAAGTTTGCCACCACTCCTTCGTGGACTCGGCACTATGCTGGTGGGATAACATTGTCCAAGCAGAGGGTAATCGGGCGATCGGGAGAATGAGGTGGCCGAACTGAAGAAGATGGTGATCGAGGAGTTTTGTCCTCATCGGGAAATGGATAAGGTTGAGAGGGAGTTTCTGCAACTGGAGGCGGGAACCATGACACACCAACAGTACACCACGAAGTTCAACGAGATGGCACGTCTGGTGCCGGATCAAGTGACACCTCTGTCCCGAAAGATCAAGAGGTATATATAGGGTTTGCCGGGGGGCGGTCGGATATAGTGGCACACATGATCGCCGCCCGGCCGAGCACGTTTAGGTCGGCGGTGGATTGGCGGGAAGATTGTATGATGAGAGGACGGTGGTGGTGACTGATGGTGGGCAGGAAGAGCGGTGGTGACCGGAATTGGCGGGGAAGAGGTTTGGTCGGGGTATATGCCCTCGACGGGGTAAGGAATGCGGCGGGTGATGATCGCCGTGTGGTCACGTCAGGTGGCGGGGTCGAGAAGGTGTGGGCTAAATGTGGACGGGAGCACAGCGGGGAGTGTCAGGTTTGGATCGAACTTGTGGCTTCAGGTTTGGGAAAGGCGGGGCACATGGCAAAGGACTGTCGTGCGGTCCGATGCTTTAACTGTGGTGAAGAGGGTCACATGCTCAAAGATTGTAAGAAGCCGAGGGCTGAGAGTTCAGGGGCGAAGAGGACGGGAGGTGATGGACCGAGGGCGAGCGCCAGGGCATTCACCATGACACAGGAGGAAGCTAGAACGGACCCTGATGTCATGTCCGGTACGTTTCTGGTGAACCAAACTTTAGCTTCTGTGTTATTTGATTCGGGTGCTAGTAAGAGTTTTATTTCTGCTGCTTTCTGTGCTAAGCTGCCTGTTAGTAGTAGATGTGTTGATGCGCCCTTCGATGTAGAAACTGCCATAGGTAAGTCTACCAGGATTTCTGAGATGATAGAGAATTGTGATGTGGAGCTCGAGGGTCATAAGTTTCCTGTTAGACCGTTTGTGATGACCTTAGGTGTTTTGACTTGGTTCTTGGGATGGATTGGTTAGCGGACTTCGAGGCGAACATTGTGTGTCGCAAGAAGATGATTCGGTTGTCGGCGCCTGATGGTAGTTCAGTGACGTTTATGGTGATAGGGTTACTACGATTCCGAAGGTGATCTCGATGGCGGTAGCGGGAAAGTGTATGAGGCGTGGATGTAGTGCCTACTTGGCCTATGTAAAGGATGTGGATACGCCAACACCACAACTAGCTGATGTACCGGTTGTGTGTGACTTTCCAGATGTGTTCCCAGAAGACTTATCAGGAGTGCCACCTGACAGAGAAATCGAGTTTCAGATTGATTTGATACCGGGTGCCCAACCTGTTGCCAAGGCACCGTATCGGTTGGCTCCGACCGAGATGAAAGAGTTGATGGAGCAGTTGCAGGAGTTGCTTGATAAGGGGTTCATTAGACCGAGTATCTCTCCTTGGGGTGCTCCGGTCCTGTTTGTAAAGAAGAAGGACGGTAGTATGAGGATGTGCATCGACTACCGCGAGCTAAACAAGTTGACAGTGAAGAACCGATACCCCTTACCGAGGATAGATGATTTGTTTGATCAGCTTCAGGGGCCAGTTGGTTTTCAAGGATAGATCTTCGATCTGGTTACCATCAGTTGAAGGTAAAGGAGCAGGATATTCCTAAAACAGCTTTCCGTACGCGCTATGGTCACTACGAGTTTCTTGTCATGTCCTTTGGCTTGACAAACGCGCCAGCTGCTTTTATGGATTTGATGAACCGTGTGTGTCGGCCTATGATGGATAAATCAGTGATTGTGTTTATTGATGATATCCTGATTTATTCGAGGAGCGAAGCAGAGCACGCCGGTCACATTCGGGAAGTTCTTGAGACGCTGAGGAGGGAGAAGTTGTATGCAAAATTCTCCAAGTGCGCGTTCTGGTTGCGCGAAGTTCAGTTCTTGGGTCACGTGGTGAATCCTGATGGGATTACGGTGGACCCGGCGAAAGTGGAGGCGGTTATGCAATGGAAGTCACCAAAACGCCATCCGAGATTCGCAGTTTCTTGGGTTTGGCGGGCTACTACAGAAGATTTATCCAAGACTTCTCTAAGATTGCTTCTCCACTGACTAAGTTGACCCGAAAAGATGTGAAGTTCGTATGGGGTCAAGCTCAAGAGAAGGCGTTTGAAGAATTGAAGGCGAGATTGACTCAAGCTCCTGTTCTGTCATTACCCGATGGAAGTGAAGATCTGGTGGTTTATTCCGATGCTTCTTACTCGGGGTTGGGGTGCGTGTTAATGCAGAGAGGAAAGGTCATAGCGTATGCATCCCGACAGTTGAAGGTTCATGAGGTCAATTATCCTACTCATGACTTGGAGCTGGCAGCCGTGGTCTTTGCTTTAAAGATTTGGAGGCACTACCTCTACGGACGAAGTGCACCATATTCACTGACCATAAGAGTCTGAAGTACTTCTTTGAGCAGAAGGATTTGAACATGAGGCAGAGGCGGTGGTTGGAACTTATAAAGGATTATGATTGTGAGATCCACTACCATCCGGGCAAGGCCAACGTGGTGGCTGATGCCCTTAGTCGGAAAGAGAGGCCCGAGCCGATCCGGGTGAAAGCCTATCAGTTGATCATGACCTCTGATGTAATGAAGCAGGTTAAAGAGTTTCAAGATGAGGCACTGAAAGAAGATCATCTTAACTCTGAAAGGATGAGAGGTCTGGTTGGAGAATTGGGTGAAAACACGCTCGGTGTTAGAACTCGATTTGATCGTGTGTGGATTCCTCGATTTGGGGATCTACGGGGAAGATAATGGATGAAGCTCACAAGACTCGGTACTCCATTCATCCTGGTGCCACGAAGATGTACCATGATATGAAGAAAGATTATTGGTGGCCGGGTATGAAGCGCGACGTGGTGGAGTATGTGAGTAAGTGCCTTACTTGCTTACAAGTGAAGGCCGAGCACCAAAAGCCGTATGGGAAGATACAACCTTTGGATATACCGGAATGGAAGTGGGAGCACATCACCATGGATTTCATTACAAAGCTGCCGCGTACCCGAAAGGGTATGATGCCATATGGGTGATAGTTGATCGTTTAACGAAGAGTGCTCACTTCCTACCGATTCGCGAGACATATTCATCTGAGAGGTTGGCTGACCTGTTCATCAAAGGGTTGTGACTCGTCATGGTGTGCCGGTGTCTATTGTGTCGGATCGCGACACTCGGTTTACATCCAAATTCTGGAAGAAGTTCCACGATGCTATGGGGACGAGGTTACATATTAGCACGACTTATCATCCCCAGACTGATGGTCAGTCAGAAAGGACCATTCAGACGCTGGAAGACATGCTTCGGGCATGTGTGATCGATTTTGGTGGAAGTTGGGATGACCACCTACCGTTAGCCGAGTTCTCATATAACAACAGCTATCACGCCAGCATTGGCATGCCTCCATATGAGATGCTATACGGTAGGAGATGCAGAACACCCGTTTGTTGGGGTGATATTGGTCAGAAGGAATTGGGAAGCGTCGAGGTAATTGAGGCTACGACTGAGAAGCTTGAGAAGATCAAAGCCTTCATGAAGGCAGCCAAAGACAGACAGAAGTCGTATGCTGATAAACGACGCAGACCGATTGAGTTCCAGGTGGGTGACCGGGTTATGTTGAAGGTCTCACCTTGGAAGGGTATCATTCGCTTCCGAAAGCGGGGCAAGTTGAGCCCAAGGTATATAGGCCCTTTCCGAATCATTGCTCGAGTAGGAGAGGTGGCCTATAGACTGGAGTTACCAGATGAGTTAAGTGGAATTCACCCGACATTCCATGTATCTCATCTAAGGAAGTGCTTAGCAGATGAAGATATGATTGTTCCATTGGAGGATATCGAAGTAGATGAACGGCTCAATTATGTGGAGCAACCAGTGGCAATCATCGACCGAAAGGAGAAAAGGCTAAGGAATAAAGTGGTTCCTCTTGTGCGTGTACAGTGGAAGCACAGGAAGGGATCCGAATCGACGTGGGAGACTGAGGAAGAAATGAGACAGCATTATCCACGTTTGTTCGAGGAATGACAGGTTTCGGGGACGAAACCTATTTAAGGGGGTGGACTTGTAACACCCGGAAATTTATTATTTTGAAGCCGACAGAGAAAGAAAAGAAATAAAGTCCAAAGTCGAGGGACCAAACTCGCCAACGAAGGAAAAGTCGGGAAATGTGGTGATATGTGTAGGGAGAGGGCAACCCACTCTCCCCACACTTCACAAAATTCAGCCACCAAAGAAGAGAGAAGAGAGAAAGAAGAGAAAAAGGGAGAAAAGGGTTGATTCGGGTGATTCGGGTGTCCAAATTCGTCGAGTAGCAAGCCAAATCGAAGCTCTTGTCTTTGTGCTCGATTGTGTGAGTTCTAGGACCCCACTTTTACTTGTTTTCAACCGATTTTGGGGCTGGAAAGTGTGCAAAACCCGTTTTCTTAAGTGTGTGTGTTTGACCCATTTGGGTGTGATATGTATGGTGTGTTTAGAGTTTGATTTCGGGCTTGTGTGTGCTTGTATGGTGTTAAGGTATACATTCCTAAGGTCCAGGAGGGTTGATTTAGGCTTAGAATGGGTTTGGATGAGCTTGGAGGCCGAAAATGGCAGATTGGGTTCGGGATGAACTCCATTCTGCATCAGCTAGGGCTAGGCGACCGAATGAAGGCCATACGGCCGAATGAGGGCGATTGAAGGTCATTCGCACGATTGGGACTCATTCGCACGACTGGGAGTCCAGTCGCATGAGGGTTGTACGACTGAGGGTTCAGTCGCATGGATGCTTAGTCGCATGAGTCCATACGCATGAGGTTAGTCGCATAGGTGCCCATTCGCAGTAATCCCATTCGCACAAGGTCCATACGCACGATTGGATGTTCATTCGCATAGATGTTCATCCGCATGAGTCCAGTCGCACGATGTTCAGTCGCATGGAGGCCATGCGACTGAAGAGTGTCCATATGCCCGAATAGGGCTGTTGCACTCGAAGGAATGGGTAGTTTGACTTCTGGCCTTCGGGGAAAGGTGCAGATGTAAGTGTTGACGAAAGGTAACCCGTAAGAGCATGTAAGAGGATGGTTATGGCCTTAGAGAGCATGTAGGGCATGATGATGAGGATGTTGCATGTTTATGCATATTATGAATGTATGATATTGCCCTGTATGATGATATGATGAATGTGTATGATATATGTTCCTTATTATGATGTATGCTTATCTTTCTTGTGGCTTTACATGTCATGCTAATGAATGAATGAATGAATGAATGAATGAATGAAGTATTATATAATGTAAAGCGAAAGATAAAGAAAGAGGAACATGAAGTAAGAATGCATGCATTAAAGAATGATGAATGAACGAAAGAAAGGCTTGCAAGCATATTTATTGGGGTGAGCGACTTTGTGTTGCAAAAGACTCGGATGAAGTGCAATCATTAGATTGCCTATGAGGTGAGCAACCTTGTCGTTGCAAAAGACTCGAGTAAGAGCTATCGTGATGTTGCCTTGGGGTGAGCAACCTTGTTGTTGCAAAAGACTCGGATAGCTTGCTATCGTGATGGGCAATTGGGGTGAGCAACCTTAGGGGTGCAAAAGACTCGGATAGCGAGCAATCATTGAGATTGCCATTGAGGTGAGCGACCATGTTGTCGCAAAAGACTCGGAAGACAAAATGAACGAAAGAATGGAAGATAATGAATGTGATGAAAGATAATAATGAAATTATCTGTGTATACGTATGTTGCATGATCGCATGATAAAGGAATGGTTTTTAATGAAAGTAAAGTATGTTTTATTATTAAAACTAGAACTCACTCAGCAACGCTGACTTTTATTGCATTTTCCAGTTGGCAGGTAAACGATTGCTGAGGATGGCATGGCGAAGCTACTCAGCTCTTTTGGGATGGCATCCAATTATATAGCTTTTGTGATGTAATGCAACATGAATTTTGTAACCGGATAATGATGTATTATTTGGCAAAAGTATTTATAATGAAATGTGATGTCATTTTTGATTGTTTCCGCTGCAATGTTTTCTTAATGAAATTGTAATTATACGTTTTATGTGCGATGAATGACCAACTGTAAGCGTCCCGGGAACGGGGCCTTACAGAATTATCATGAACCAATTCATGGATATCATTAAAAGGTATGTCCTTAAAATGAAATACATCATCCATAAAACTTAATACCATTATTTACAAACTTTAAATCATGATCACATTGTTTTAATAGGAAACCTTAATTATGTTCCTAGTCAAACTAGATGCATACAAAAGGTTTTGAGAACAACTTCCAAACAATTTGAAAGTCTCAAAATAGAGTTTCCTTCCTTGAAGCGCACATTTCTTTTGAACCCCTTTGCAACAATTGCAAGAATAAGTTTCACATCCGGTATCCAATACCCATGTGTTTGAAGAAATGACATTTAATACAATGTGTGAATCATGGAAATTGTATTTGAGGTTTGCTCAACATCCCTCTTGTCTTTCAACTCCTTGAGATAGGAGGAACAATTCCTTTTCATTTTCCTATCTCTCCATACTCAAAGCATGGAACGTTCTTCGTTACCTTAGGCTTCATAAGCTTAGGCTTTTCGAGGTTTCGCATTAACCTTTGCTTTGATGTATTCCTTTCCTTTGGCAATAATTGCCTTAGGATCGGGATTGGCCATTTATTATAGCCTTCCTCATTGATCGAGAGAATAGGTAGAACCTCTCTATCCATCCCTGCCTCGGTTGCTTTGAGCATTGCGTGAATTTCACCAATGCTCTTGTCCCACCCATTCATATTACAGTTTATTATGAATGTCTCAAACCTTTAGTTGGGCAATCAAGGATCAAATCCTTGGCCAACTACTTTGAGACATGACAGTTAAGCATCTTGAGGTTATCAATGTGGCTTTTCATCTTAAGAATATATAAGATGATATCGATTGGGTTTCTTCCATGTGACATGTATAAAATGCTCGAACCGTTTCGTAGCAATCTACTAGAGTTTGTTGAAGGAACATTTCCTTCAACTAGATTATCATGTCATATGCCCCATGATGCTCCAAACCCTTTTGGAGTTCGGGAATCATATTCCCAACATGAGGTAGGATACTTGCACAGAATCCTTAGTGTGCCTAAGCCAATCGTCAAAAGGCCTTAACATCAACAGCGTTGGTTGGTGAGGTATGGGATCGTCAAGGACATAGGTCTTTACTCATTTTTGAGAACGATTCTCAAATTTCAAAATTGAGTCCATAAGTTTATTATGGTTAAGACGATCCCCTTTTAAGATGGTTCTCGGTGATAGGGTAGGGACGGTCGGGGTAGTAGCATCATGGTTGCGGCCATTATTACAAAATTACAAAGTTCATTTTAGTTTTTCTGAAAAATTGCATTTTAACTATTAATACCCTTTACATGTCTCATAGACAATTAATAATTAAAATCTAGAAACCAACGTTACATTTAAATGATGGTTAGGTGACCTTTATCCCATTATTTAAATTAACAAGGTAGTCAGCAGTTGACAATTGCAACCTATTGCAACTTCTAGTCTTATGGGATCGGTTAAACATCATATGTTTAGTCGGCATGTTTAATCCCATCAACACCATTGTACGCCATGCTTCGGTGACCCTAATCACATGGTTTCCAATTCAAGTCGTCCTACTTACACACACGTGTGAGTTTTCACATACAAGCAGTTAGGTGACCTTTTTCCCACAAGTACGTTAGACTCACCTCAAAGATACAAGTTCCCTACAAGTGGTTAGGTGACCTTTATCCCACAAATAGTTCCCAAGAGATTCGAGTGTCGTGTAAAAGGATGGTGTTAGACTTGTTACCAAAGGGGTTTAAGTTTCCATTAATTCTAGTTATGAAAACTCTATGTACCTTGTATTCGCATGCTTTCAAATACATGGTACCCTATGGTTTATTTTTAATAAAACCTCTTTTATTAAATCATTAATCCTTTTAATAACCTTTTATTAACCACTTAATGATTAGAAACCATAAATTTCTAGCTTGTTAAGTTTGCTAATGAGTTTGTTTTGCATATCCAAATATCAAATCATACAACAAACAACCAAACAAGCATAATCATACAAACATATGTGCATAACCATAGCCACTAAGTTGACTACACTTGTTTGCCATCACAAGTGTTGTCATAAGGTCATTCCTAAGGGTTAACAATGACACATCATATGTGTCCATGAACTCCCACTTGATTCCATATCCAAATGCTTCAAGTGTCCATGTCTTTTGTGTCCTTCCTTTTGGGTCTTCTTCTTGTGCATCTTCTTTTACAAAATCATATCCTAATACAATTTTCTAATAAAAGAAATGCATCTATTCTATTTATTACATAACCAAATGAGTAAATAAATTACAACCCAAATACAAACACAAAAGAATAATATTACAACCCTTTGAATGAATACAACCAACATGACAAAATCACAAACAACCAAATCCAAAACACACATGGTCAAGGCTATGTTATGCACTAAAATATGTATCCATATACATCATTTCAAGAACAAAATGAACCCCTTTTATAACCGTAAAGTTCTGGCCAACATGAACCAAAACATTTAGGTTATGTCCAAACAACACAATCAACCATTTGATGTCATCCTTTCAAGATTTAATCATAAGCATGCAAGATATAACCTTGAAAGGTTGGGGTATCATCATATCATCACAAAACAGCCCCTATTAGGTTGTTAAAGTCCTATAAAACCAATTTTACAAGGACAAATGAAGCTATTCATCCACATATCCGGCTCTAGATGCCAATGTTGGGTTTGTTGGACCTTTAACAAACTAGTTTAACCATTTAAACTTAGAAAAACGCAGCGGAATAATAGATTAATATCATGTTGTAATCTGAAAATTAAAAGTTCATAACTTTGTTTCAACAAACCCAAAACATAAGGATCAATCATATGTGTTTGAACTAGCTATCAAGGGAAGGAAACAACCAAACAAACATCAACAAACTACCTTTGTAGGCTGCTGAAAACGTGAATGAAACACCTTCCATAAGGGCTGCTAAAAACGTGAATGAGGTGAAGAAAAGGCTGCTCTTGAATGGCCAAAACACCAAAGTAGATGTCCTCAAGTGTCCATACCCACAAGCCCTAAGAAAACACCATCTTTGCTAGGATTTGAACACCAAATCGGATCAAGAAGGCTGCTGGAACCTCTATTCCAGCCGTGAACATCAACAAGGATGTTAGAAGTTTGTTCCAGCCATGATATCTTTCTTCCAAAAGAAAGATCATGTTCTTGTGACCCTTTTGCATATAAGAGAGTGAGAGAGATCTGAAAATGGAGTGTGTATCTTCTAAGAGAGCCAAGAACCCAAGAGAAAACAACACAAAACAAAGGGATGGGGCTGCACTAAGGGGGGCGGCCGAACACCCTTTAGGGTTGTTTTAATTTTGTGTTTTTTTCAAAATGGTCCTTGTATATTAATCTTTTGTCAAACTAAAGATTAATAAAGATACATATATATATAATTAACCTTTTAATTATATAACATACACACACTTTTATTATTTGATGTTATTTAACTAAATTAAACAACATTACAAATAATGTCCATGAACAAAATATCCATATAAGTTGTTCAATTTCATATGCAACTTATTTAGAAAACCCATTTTCTAAATTGGTGTATTTATTTAATTGCATGATCATATCATCAATTAAATATTAATTGGTGTTTGCTAAGCTTGTTATTGGGTATGACCCGACTTGGATCATAACGTACTAACCACATCAATGTTCTATGTGTCTTGGGCATAAAGGATCCAACACATTGTGTGTCGTATTCACAGGAATTTCTTCTACTCCTTCATTAAAACCAACTTCAAATACTGGATTGTATAGTATATCATTCGTAAAATCAAAATCAAAGGTTTGATTTTGTGAATTAATTTCCTGTACAGCTTCCTCATGAATCTCATCAACATTTCCTTCATCCATATTTTGTGTTTCATTAACAGTCTCATCATGAATATCAGCAATATTAGTTTCTTCAACCACATTTTGAGGTTCATCTCCAGTATCTTCCTCATTTCTTTCCTCAGTTTCTTCTTGATGTGCTTCAGTGGCACCATCATTTCCATCATCATCATCATTGTCATCACTTTCTTCACTTGATGAGCTTTCAGAAGATTCATCCTCACTTTCTTCAGCACCATCATTATTATCATCATTTTCATTGTCTTCATCATCATCTTCTTCTGATGAGCTTTCAGTAACATCATCCTCACTTTCTTCCTCATCTTCTACATCCTCAATCAGATCATTTGGATCTATTGGTTCTTCTTCAGATAGATGAAAATGTTGCTGATCAATGTCTACTTCATTCATTGCTACATTCCTGATATAATCAAAAACTGGAATGTTCTGAGTACCAGTGTTCATTGCCAGTCTTTTGTAAACAGCATCTGACATATGCTCTAACTGTAGCTTTTCACCAGTAACTCCTTCAGCATACAAATCAGGATTTGCTTCATTAATAAGCAATTGGAGGAATCTTGGATACATCAAATACGTATTCCTCACTCCTCTTTCAAGGTTGAAAATGAAACCATTCATTATCCACTTAGCCATATTAAATCTTCTATTTGTGGCTAAGGCAATAATGGAAGATGCAATGTCTATAGGAAATGAATCCCAACCAGCACTTTGTTTAGACATGCAGTGTTGAAAAATATAGCATAACAGCTTCCAATGCTTAAATACTCGAGCTCTGAAAAATTGCTTTTTGGGAAAGTGATCTAGATGACCCATTTGTAGAAACACCTCTCTACATTCATTAAAAGCATATTCTGATAAGTCTTCAGGGTCATTATCACCAAGTCTTAAAGCTATTCTAATAGCTTCTTCAGATACTTCAAGCATTCTTTCTGTAGTAATAAAAGCTCTTAGTACTTTGTTTCCCTCATCATCTCTTTCAACTTGTGCAGTTCTCCAGAATCTCTTAATCATTCTTCTATTGATCATTGGTCTTGCACACATAGCAAAGACATATTTTGTTCTGAGCAGAAATCTAATAATTTCTTCATATCCAATGGCTTCTCTTGTTTCATCATTTAAGTAGGCAGCCACATTATGCTTTGGCTCAAACTTTAATTCTGCCATCTGTAAACACAAAGAAATTATTATAAGAAAATTGAATATTGATTAATGAAATTTATTCCTACATATGACTTAGCAGATTTAATTTATAACCTTTTCATTTCAATTTGACTTATTATTTTGACTTTTGATTTTGACTTTTGAATTTGACTTTTTATTTTTACTTTTGAATTGAGATTTCAAGTTGTAAAACATAAATCTTTATTCATTTTGAATTCATTATCTAACATTTTAAGTTTGATTTACTTCTTTAAAAAATTTATTTTATTTTAATTTTTATTTTTATTCAAAATTTTTACTGTCTGTTCATCTTCTTCAAGACCCGACTGCTTTAACAATCATCAATTCATTTTCACTTTCAGATTAATCACATTACATCAACATACTCGCAAACAGATTCTTATCAATAATCCAGTATCAATTTTTGATATGATTCACATTTGATTAGTTAAACTTGAATTATATAGGGTTCGAACGCACAAATAGCATTCAAACGCCTATGTCAATACTCTGATTTAACCAAACATTTACAGATTTGAATCACAAACTTACGTTTATAGATCCAAATACTATCTATAATCAACAGGATTTGATGTAATCTCATATGAAATGAGAGTATGAATATAAGTGATAGTCTCAATATCAGGGGTTTTGTCTGAGAAATTTTGAGTGTGAATGCGGAAATAAATGTAAGTGTTCAATTTATATTAAGTGAAATTTTAGGCGCATGAGCCCTGTTTGGGCGTCTGAAACCCTAAAATTCACTAACTTTTTAGACGCATGAACACTGTGTGTGTGTGTTTTTACTTAGACGCATGGGAACTGTTCAGACGCATAAGACCTTTTTAGGCGCTTTTGCACTGTTCAGTCGCATGGACTTTTTGAAACGTCTAACACTTGTAATTTTTTTAAACTTTTCAACTGTGTAGACGCATGAGACATGTCAAATGTCTAACTGTAACTCCAGGATGATCAAACTTAAATCAAATCATGAAGAATTAGATCAAAATATGATAATCGCAATAAAACCCCTTTGATCTTCAATTAGATTGCAAATAATATTGTTTACAAATAATCCCTCAATCTATTGGTCATGCAACCATTAACCTAATTTTAATTACAATTAGGCTATTTATAGTCTAGTTTAAGTTTCCATATTTACACATAACCCCCTAGACTATATATTTAGACTAAAACATGACTCAAAGAAAGTAAAATATATTTTGTTCATACAAAATATATTTATTACAATAAAACTCCTAGTCATCTAAATCTTCAACGTCTCGTCTCGGTTCCTCGTCTCGAACGTGTCGGGTTTGACTTTTGTTGACTTTGACCGTGACGTTGACTTTGGTTGATATTCACTGTGTTGATAATATAGACTATCTTTTACAGCTCCAACACTAACACTTGGTCAAAATCAAACTCACTGTTTAGGCGCATGGGATTATCACAAACGCCCAACACTTGATTAAAATCATGGACTTATAACAACTGTTTAGACGCATGGGAATGTGTCAAACGCCCAACACTTGTAAAATTCTATAGATTTATTACAACTGTTTAGACGCATGGGAATGATTCAAACGTCCAAACACTTGTATAATTCATGAAAATTTCAACATGCTCTTATTAAGACGTATGTGCACTGTTTAGGTGCATGAGTTGACTTTGTGTTGACTTTCAGTTGACTTTGACTTTGAGTTGACTTTCATGATTTAAACACTTGTAATTTCCAATTTCTTCGCCTGCACACTTGATTAAAAATATTAGTAATATTTCATACTAATTTTTAAAACATTTAAAGCATAATTTTGAATTTTTCAAACTTTTTCCTTTTAGTCCCCCAATTTTGAACATTTTGCATTTTGCACTTTCAATTCACAAAATTTTATGTTCTTTTTAATTTTTAAATTTATTTTGTCCCTTCATTTTAGTCTCAACATAAAATCAATTATCATCTAATTTTCAACTTATGACAGAAGCATTTCCATTTGCAAAATTATGTAGGTTCACATTATATTTTTCAATAATTACATTTTCAATTTACACAAATACTTTGAACATATAGCATCATCCTTTCAATTCAACATTTAAATTTTGATTATGATTATTTTCTGAGAACAACCCTTTCATTTATTACTCCCTCTAAACTTTTAAGTTTGGAAAACTTATAAGTTTCTTAGGAAAGATAATAAGATCACACATCACATTGTGACATTGCCTTCACACACAAAAACATGCATAAAAGCAAAATGAAATCAGAATCAAAATCTAAAACCAAAAAAATTAATGTCTGCAGTAAGATCATATTAATGAAGATCAGCACATTAAAATTAAAAAAATGTGGATAGTCATAGACAATGAATAAATCCTGATCAAGTGTGTTCCAGGTCAGTGATATCACAGCAAAGGAGACACAAGATCTAAGGACAGACAATGAGTGTTTTTGACAAATTATCAACTCACTTACTTTTTCAATTCTTGGATTGGTTAGGGTAGATTTAGGTATGACATGATGTAAAACATACAGAGACTAAGAGACCTCAACCATCATCATGATATACAAGAAAGAACACATACTCAACTTATTACCTGAAACATATGTATCACCAGAGTTCATGTTACTTAAATTAATAGAGAATGATCATGGATAACCATTTGATCAGCTCTGACTATTCATTTGAATAGTTTGTGCACATTGGCATCTTTTACATTAAAAAGAGAATCCAGGTCTGTAATCACTTACAACAAAGGATATCTCAGCACTTCAGGTCTATGATGACTCATAACAGAGAAGTGAAATGATGCTTTGTAACAGATCTCATGTTAAACATAGTATCAACAGGTGTGAGTGGTGTAACTTAACAAGCATTCAATCTGATAAGCTAAAACAACTCAAAAGTACTCAGATGAATACACACAAGCACTAATATTTAGTTTGATCCCAAGAATTTACTTTTTCAGCATAATAGTCTTATATTGTCTACACATCATATCTAATCATGTCTAGACTTTATTTATGAGTGAAGTATGCAACTGATCTCACTAATGTACTATCATTTCTGACATGATGCATAACATAATCCTTTCTAAAAGACTCTATTTTTGTAGTTTTAATATATATTTTTGTATTTTAGTTTTTCTAAGGAAAACAAGAATCACACACACACACAAAATATAAACAGGCAATTAGCAATGAGAGGATCACTTATTATGATCTTTTGATTTAGGGAGTTCACATATGATTTATAAGACCAATTGATTCTACTAAATACTCAAACCGTCCTGGTAGAAAGGCTTTAGTAAATAGATCTGCCAATTGTTTTTCTGTTGCAATTTGAATCAATATGATTAATCCTTTTTCAGAGTTATCCCTAAGAAAATGATATCGAATTTCGATATGTTTTGTTTTTGAGTGTTGAACAGGATTAGCTGTTATAAACATAACAGCTGTGTTATCTATGTAAATTGGTGTTTTAAGAAAATTGAACCCATAATCCAGTAGTTGATTTTGCAACCAAAGGATTTGAGAACATCCTGCTGATGCAGCAATGTACTTAGCTTCTGCAGTTGAAACAAATACATTTGTTTGTTTCTTACATTGCCACGAGACTAATCGAGGACCAAGAAATTGACACCCACCCGAAGTAGATTTTCTATCTTGACAGCATCCACCATAATCACTATCTGTATATCCGTATAATTCAAAGTTACCTTCGTATGGATACCAAAGCCCTAAGGATGGTTTACCTTTGAGATACCTGAATATCCTTTTGACAACAATTAAGTGAGATTCTTTCGGTCTGATTGATACCTGGCACATACACAAACAGCATACATAATGTCCGGTCTAGATGCAGTAAGATACATCAAAGAGCCAATCATTGATCTGTATAAGGTTTGGTCAATAGATTTTCCTTTTGGATCAGGTTCAATTTTGGTGTTAACATCTGCTGGAGTTCGTATGGACTGACAGTCTTGCAACTTAAATTTCTTCAAGAGCTTGTCAACAAACTTCTCTTGATTGATGAAGATTCCATCTTCAGTTTGCTTGACTTGAAGTCCAAGAAAGAAGTTAATCTCTCCCATAGAACTCATTTGGAACCGAGATTTCATGATTTCTTCAAATTCATTGCACAATTTTGGACTGGTAGAACCGAATATGATGTCATCAACGTACACTTGTACACATAAAAGATCATTATTATCTTTCTTTATGAATAAAGTTGGATCAATTTTCCCTCTTGTGTATCCATGTTGGATTAAGTGTTGTGATAACATCTCATACCAAATTCTAGGGGCTTGATGAAGTCCATATAAAGCTTTACTCAGCTTATATACTTGATGTGGAAATTGTGCATCCTCAAAGCCTGGAGGTTGCTTCATAAACACATCGTCAGTGATAGGACCATATAGAAATGCACCCTTTACATCCATTTGATACACCTTGAATTTCATGAATGAAGCATAAGCCAGAAAAACTCGAATTGATTCAAGTCTTGCAACTGGTGCAAACACTTCATCATAATCTATTCCTTCTTCCTGTGTGTATCCTTGTGCAACAAGTCTCGCTTTGTTCCTTATTACAACACCACGGTCATCAGTCTTATTTCTAAATAGCCATTTCGTGCCTATTGCATTTTCTCCTTCAGGTAGATCCACCAAATTCCACACTTCTTGTTTGCGGAATTGAAGTAATTCTTCTTGCATGGATTCTATCCAACCATTGTCCTTTAATGCTTCGGTAACATTTTTAGGAACAATTTGAGAAAGAAAACAAGAGTATAAGCACACGTTTGCTTGTTCTAATTTACTCCTTGTTGTTCTCTCATTCAATGGACCAATAATCTGAGAAATTGGATGATTCTTGTGAACATGAGATGTTGGAATCTCATCACATTGAACATTAACATCCAGATTTGTTTGGTTCAAGTTGGAAAGCTCATGTATCAAAGTAGAAGAATGTGGATTGAAGTTTGGAACTTGAGTCGGTGAGTTGATAAAGTAATCAAAGTTACCAGTATCAACTACATCACCTGATCAATTGAAGCTGAATGACCTGAAACTGCATTATCATGATTTTGTATTGTTGAATCCTTGACGAATGATAAGAATGGGTAGTCTGAGCTAGAATCATCTGGGTCATCAGAATCTGAATCCTCACTGAAAGATCCAAACTCTCCTCTTGAGTTCTTCTTACCTGTAGAATCAAGACAATTTGGTTGATTAAACAAGTTAGATTGAAGAGAGTTTGATAATGAATCTAAGTCAAATAACCATGCAGGACCATTTGAAACTGATGGAAAAGAATTTTCCAAAAATTTAACGTTGAATGTTTCAAGAATTATATTTGTCCTAGAGTTGTAAACTCGATAGGCTTTTGAAACAGATGAATATCCAACGAAAAATCCATTATCAGATTTTGCTTCAAATTTTCCTAATTGATCACTTGAATTAAGAATCATAACAGGACAACCAAATGATTTTAAAAAGTTTATGTTTGGTTTCCTGCCAAACATTAACTCATATGGAAGTTTTCAATTTATCTTTCACGATTAAAATTCGATTCTGGACGAAACACGCAGTTGATATTGCTTCATCCCAAAAAGTGATAGGAATTTTTGCATCAGCTAACATAGAACGAGCAGCTTCAATCAGTGTTCTATTCTTCCTTTCAGCAACTCCATTTTGTTGAGGAGTTCTGGGAGCACTGAACTGATGAGCTATCCCTTTCTGTGCACAAAACATTTCAATGTTAGCATTTTTGAATTCTGTTCCATTATCACTTCTTATTATTTTCACTTTATTTTCTAATTGATTTTCTACTTTAATGATAAATTCTTTTAGTAAATCAGCCGTTTCAGATTTGGCATATAGAAAGAAAACCCATGAAAATCTTGTGTAGTCATCAATGATAACTAAACAATATGATTTTCGTCCAATACTCTTGACGTTTATTGGTCCAAAAAGGTCCATATGTAACATCTGAAGAGGTTTGGATGTTGAGTTTATAGGCTTGGACTTATAAGACGCTCTGTGTTGCTTTCCCTTCAAACATGCTGAGCAGTGATCATTTGTTGCAAACTTCTTAGATGGAAGTCCAATGACATGATTCCCTGCTACAAGCTTGTTCATATTCTTGAAATTTGAATGACCGAGACGTCTATGCCAAAGCTGGCTTTCATCATTTGATGCCTTAGCAATTAGGCATGTTGTTTCAGTTGAAGGATCAACTTGAGACATATCCAACTTGTATACATCTCTATCTCTCTCAGCTGTAACAATCACCCAATCATTGCTTATCTTGAAACCTGGCTTCAAAACATAACAAAATTAATCATCAAATAGAACAGAATATGATTTGTCACATATTTGAGATACGCTTAAAAGATTAAAGTTCAATTGTGAACAGAAGTTGACTTTATCAAAGCTTATTATCCCATTTGATACTATTCCTTCTCCGGTTATTTTTCCTCCAGCATCACCACCAGAGGCGACGTGAGTTCCATCTTTTAACTTAAAGTCTTGTAACAAGGCAAGATTGCCTGTCATGTGCCGGCTACACCCACTATCCACATACCATGTATTGAGTGGTCTTTTTGGGCGTACCTGCACAACAAGAAAATTAAGTTGAGATATCTACCCAAGCCGAGATGGTCTTGGGTTTTCCAAACTTATCAACAATTATAAATTGTTTGTAATGTAAATTATTCAAATCAGGTTTATTTTTGATGAATTTACCAATTTTATTTTGGAAATTGTTTTGAAAATTGTTTGATTTATTTTTAAGAACATTCATATCGTTTGATTGATCAACTTTTGAAATGTATTTATGACTAACATTTCTATTAGTCATACTTACAGATCTAGGTATGAAATGTTCTTGCATGTTTTGTTTTGATCTCACAAAACTGTTCTTTGGAAAAGATCTCAAACCTAAAGTAGGTTGATTAATGACTTTTTGAAATCCATTAGTTTGATTTCTCAAATATTGTGGATTAACAAATCCTTTGCTCATGTTTGATTTTGCAAAGTTTCTAGTCAGAGATCTATTTCTAAAGTAACAATCTGCAGTATTGTGAGTCTTTTCATCACAATAAGTACAATATTTGTTGAAATAACAATCTGCTGTCGAATGATTTCTCATGTCACATATGTGACAGTACTTGTTGAAGTAGCACTCAGCAGTATTGTGATTTTTCATATCACAAATTTCACAGTACTTTTGTGGTGTCACAAACAACTTTTTGTTCACTTTTGACATTGACACAATGTTTGATTTTGGTGTCAAATTATTATTCATTATTCTTTCATTTTAAGTTTGATTTAGTTCTTTAAAAATAATTAATTTTATTTTAATTTTTATTTTTTTTCAAATGTACCAATCTGTGATAACAATTCAATGAAATTCACACAAAGTAATCAAATCAAAACAAGATATCAACAAAATTCAAGTTTTCATTAATATCGAGCTCAGACAATTACAAAGTATGAAAGCAGGTTCGAATACAATTCTTTCGTTTTTCATAGTTTGATTTTGTGTCAACTTATTATGCATTTGTTTGACATGAACTTCCTTCTTGAATGTATTAGGAACAAATCTTTTTGCTACAGCGAAGTCTTTGAATCTGAATTAGATTTCAGATCAGAGTGAGATTTGTTCATAATATTTGCTTTATTATTTTGAAGAGAATTCATATTCAACAGACCAGCTGACACAAATTTTATTGGTTTAAGTTTTGATGTTTGATTTGTTGTTTTAATCAAATTTTCTGAACTTTTGTTTTGTTCAGATGTTGCTTTTGATGATTTCTTTCTTCTTCTTTGATTCTTTGATTTTGAAAAACTTGGTTTAATTTCAGATTGAACATCATCAGAAGAAGATTCCTATTTTGATTGAACTTGTTTCAGATTAATGGTGTTTGAATCTTCTGATGTTCCTATCTGTTGTTTATCTTTGCTTTGTACTTTCACTTCTTCTATTACATCATGAATTTGATCAGAAGTGTTTTGTTTTGGTTGTTTTGGTTCATAAGATTTTATCTTGATTGGATGACCATTTTTGATCTTTTCTTGATCTTTTTCAACAAACACTTGAACATTTTCTTTTTCTTCTTCTTCGTTCTTGATTTTGATCTGGAAGGCTTTAAGCTTAGCTTTATTTTTAGGAGAATGATCATGAGTATTGAAGTTTTCTGGTAGTGTGTTTGTAATTGATTCAGGCATAGTGCAGGACCGTTTAAGGGCTTTAACACAATTACAACACAACAACACAATGAGGAGATTAACTAAACTTTAATCAAACAGTGAACTGGGTAACCAAAGTGATACAAAGAACACAAGTAAAGCAAGAGACAGAACAAGAGAGTATGGGTTTCAAGGAGGCAGTATATTGCTTTCTCAAGTTCTTTTACAAGTGTTACAAAGCATAAAGAAAGATACAAGAACTTGAAATACTTATACTACAACCTACAGCCGGCTATACTTTGAAAGCCAGCTGGATACAATTGACTAGACACTAACAAAATCAATTGTAGGATCAAAAGGCATATCTGCCTTTTGACCTTGTGACTATGACATGCCATAGCTCACATCCTTATACATTACAAAAAGGATAAAGTACATAAAGTGGAAAGTTACAGACTCAAGACCTCAATGTACAGTTACCAAAAGCAAGGCCCTTTTCACCAACTCATGTAAGTTGGTGACTTTACAGAGATGCAACGGAAAAGGTGCTTTATGGAACAGTACATCAGATAAAGCATGTGTACTAAAAGTCTTCGGAAGAAATCTGTCTTCATAGGTTGAAGCTTCGGAAGACTTTGTCTCTGAAGCTTCGGAAGACTTCATGTTTGGCTTCGGAAGATATTGGTCTTGGCTTCGGAAGATATTACACTTAGAGTATTTTCTAATGCTTTGTGTAAAACTTCTGAAGCATTCTTCACTTCAGTACTTAGTGCATGTTGCTGAGACACTTAGGCTGTTTTGGGTTGCATCAGACTTCAGGAATCCTTACAAACTCCCCCTAGGCTGATGCTACCAAAACACTTAGAAGATCTTCAAATGTTGGTAGTCTTCAGTACAATCAGGACCATTCCTTTCTTCATGAGATGGTCAGGATCATCAAGACTCTCATAGTATCTTCTCATCTCAAAGAGATCATGCAGAGGTAAGTTGATTATGTCTTGCCATGAGTAGACATTCTCAACACCTTGATCTCTGATAACATTCCATCTTTCTGGATTGGTAGAGTAAGTCCAGGACAAGATGGGTGTCTCACTAGTTAGAGGAGCCACTTGAATAGGAGTTGTTTGGGCTGCCTCATCATGCACCTCCTCAAGTTGATCTGATTCAGCTTGAGGTACAGAGGTAGATGACTTTGGCTTCTTCTTCTTAGTCTTTAGTTTAGAAGCCATTCTCTTCTTCCTCTTGGATGTCTTTAACTGAGAAGACTGGTCTGCAGCACCATGTTGATCATCAGTGTCTTTCTCAGTTGGGTGTTCCTCCCTCACAGGTTCAGAAGGAGAGGGAGTTTGACCCTGCCTAGGATCAGAAGATGAAGCTTGCTGAGGCTCAGCTGGAGGTGCTGGTTGATGTGTCTCTGGTTGTTCAAACTTGACCTCCACTTCAGGTGGGACTTGACTTGGAAGAGAGTGCAAGTCAATGAGTTCTCCACTTTTAATCTTCTGCTTGATCACCCTAATATGCTCATCCATAGTGGATAGAGACATGGGGCCAAGTCTCCTTCCGGAGAATCCATACAGCTTCAAGAAGCTCACCATTCTTTGTCTGTCAGCAGACTTCTTTGCATTCTTTTGAATGATGGCTCTTGACTTTGCAGCTTCTTCCCTTAGCTTCCTTTTAGTTGTCTTTCTTTCCTTGACTAACTCAAGCTCAAGTTGCTTTAGATACTCGAACTCAATGAAGTCATAGGACAAGGGAAGAAGTGCATCTGCCTGATAGAAGCCTGTGGCACTCAGGTAGTTGATCATCTTGATCCTATCTTCTTCTTTATCTACCTGAGGTTCTTGTGGAGCCACATCTTCCTGTGCAGGACTTTCTTGAACTGGTGAGAGAGTGGGAGCATGCTTGTAAAGTCTTTTCTGTCTCTTCTCCTCTTTGAGTTGGAGAAGTATCCTTGCATCCTCTTTCTCCTTCAACTCTCTTGACACTTCTATGTCAGCCAGTTCATTTAACTCTTCTAAGGGGAGGGAGATGATTTCATCAATGTCATAGTTCCTGGTCTGTAGATAGGTAATCCTGACTGCCCTTAACTCATCATCTTGAGTATTTGGTCTGGGAGCAGCCCTGATTGTAGCTTGCATGAAGCTAGATGACCCAGTAGAACTTTCTCCCCTTAGTCTCCTTTTCCTCTCTCTCTCTTCCTCCTCAATTTCCTCAGGAGTCATTATCCTTTTCCCTTTGTCACCAACAGACCTTTGTGACTCGGGGTGGATTGAGGCTTGGCCTTCATTGCTTGGAGTAGCTTCCATGCTCTGGCCAGAGAGAGGCTGAGAAACACCTTCACCAGCAGGTGTCTCAGATGGAGTTTGGACCTCTGCAGCAGTTGTTGATGATGAGACAGGGGTCTCAGGTTCTGCCACTGGGCCTTCAGTCAAGGTTTCCCCTATGAAACTAATCTTAGGGTCCACCTCAACATCCAGTTGACCGATGACATTGCCTGATTCCCTAAGTCTCCTTCTTAGAGTAAACTCTGCAAGGATCCTGTCTTGGATTCTTTGAGCCAGCCTGTCAGCTTGTCTTGAATTGCTTGGATTGACAAGTGGCAAGTTGACTAAATCCAGTCTTTCATAGAAGCTCAGGCTTTGGAATTGAAAAATTTCTTGTTGGCCTTGAACTCTCTGAAGTATAAGGGCTCTCCTGTCATCATCATACCTCCACCTTATGATGTAGTTGTCAGTTCCTTGTGGTGGAGATGAGACAGCCCTTGGTATACCTTCCTTAAAGAGACTCCTGATGAGAATGCACAACAGCAAGTGAGGATGGTGAGTCCTCTATGTCCATTCTCTCTGAAGAACTCCCAGGTTCTGTGGTTGTAACAACTTTCTCCCCTTTTTTGGTAGCATCACCACTTGCATAGGTGAGCTGGAGGATAAGTCAATCACTTCCACAGGTTCTTGTGTTCCTGGTTGAGCTCTCCTTAAAGGTCTCCCAGCTAGTTTTTCCTGCAGATATGAAATCTGGAGTTGCTGATCATTGACCTGTTTTTGCAGGTAGTCACCTGAGATTCCAAGTGACTAACCTTAGAGACTAAATAGGTGCATGTTTTTTGACAGTTTTTGCACCTTTAGTCTCAAATTCCCCTCATCTTCATCAGAAGATTCATTGGGGGATGAGATGATTGGACCAAAGTCCTCTCTCTCACCACCAGCTTGAGTTTCTTGGCTGCTGGTTTTCCTCTGCTCACTGGCAGCCTCAGTTGAGATGCCAATGGGCTGAGTTGCCATGGTTGAGGTCTTAATGATGTAATCACTTTCAAAAGTGAGAGCCTCTTCCATATGGACATCCTGAACAGGTTCAGAAGTGTCCACCTCAGTAATAGGTGACTGATGGGGGATAGACTGAGGAGAGTCAGAGGTACTCATCTCTCTTTGAGTAGGGGAGGAGAAGAGAGACTCATGGTACTCACTGAATCCTAAGTCTTCATCAGTGTAAAAGGATAGGTTGGGAATTGGTTGGTTGAGATCCAAAGGCTGGGGATGGTAGCTGTCCCCTGAAGGTTGTTCACTTGAGTGTTGAGACTCAGAGTGAAGGCTTAAGGTGTTGGGCTAGTGAGCTCATCAGGGTGAGCTTGAGGAACCTCAGCCCTGATAGGTGAAGTAATGGGAGTGGTTTGCTCCTCAGGAGAAGTGGGAGCTCTAGTGTCCACTTCTTCCTGTAAGGTTGAGTATTTGGGGGCCTGCACAGACTCAATAGCCTGAGCAGGGGTTCGTTTGGATTTTCTTTGGTAGGTGAGGGTGATTTCTGGTCTTTTTAATGGTAAGGACAAAAGAGGTGTGGGTTCAACACTAGCTTGTGTTGCTAGGTTGTCACCTTGAGCAATGAGCTCTAACATTTTTGGGACTAGGGCTGTTTCTACCCCTGAGAAGCCTACAGTTGGCTTCTTCATTATTTTAAAGATGCCGGGCTTCATCTGTCCCAATTTAAGAATATTACTTGTTTCCCTCAACTGTGAGCCCAGTTCACAGTTGAGAATGTGTTGAACATATCTAGGAAACATGTAATACTCTAAGGAGTCTAAGTTTGCAAGTAAATTAGTATAAACAAATTGTGAATACCTGAACTTGACCCCCTGAACCATTCCATGAACTATAAAGGAGAGATCCTCAGGAATCTGGTCCCATCCACCATGCTTGTTTGACAAGCTGTGGATAACCACATGGAGCAGGAATTTCCATTGGGATGAGACCTTCCCTTTCCTAAAGGTCTTTACAGAGAAATCTCCCTCATAGCCCATCTGCTCAAAAGAATGATTAACAGCTTCTTTTGGGAAGGACACCTCACCTTCTTCATCATCCAGCTGCAAATGTTGGTTAATGATGGCCGGAGTGATGAAGATTGTCCTCCCTTGCACTGTGGCAGACAGTGCCTTCTCCCCATCCATAATGACCTCTTGGCAGGTCTTCCAGAATTCAAGCAAGTGATCCTCATATAGAGTAGGATCAATGGTCAGGGAGGTGAAGTAGTTTGACAGAGTCAAGAATTGGCAAATCTCTGAGAAACTTGCATCTTTCTCAGAGCTTAACAGAGCAACTTGATTATGTTGCCTGTGAAGTTGCATGGAGAAATCAGGGTTGTTTCTGCGGTTAAGGTTGGCCATTTCAGAAGCTTAAGGGTGAAGAAAGGTAGAAAGCAAAGGCGGTTTAGAGAATTAGGTTAGAGAAATAGTAGAATTGAGGAAGATAGTGGGAAAGAGGGGGAACCGTTGGGTATTTATATGAAAAGGGATTTGAACCAAAGTTAATGAAAGAGGATAAACTTTGAAATCCGAAGTCGGTCCCACCTCTGAAAAGGTAGTTTACTTTTGCTCAAAAAGTAGTTTTCTTGGAATTCGAAAAGCTTCCGAAGTTTATTTGTCTTCGGAAGTTTTGATTGAAAAAGCTTCCGAAGCTAAAATGCTTCGGAAGATTTTCCTGAGAGTCTTGAAGATTTATGCTTCGGAAGAGAAATAAACCCTTGAATGCTTTGTATAGGAATAAACAAAGCTTCCGAAGGTTAATTTTGCTTCGGAAGGAAAAGGTCTTAAAAATAAATAAGTGTCTGAGATAAGAATTTTTAAGCTTCGGAAGATGAATTTGACTTCTTCCGAAGGTAAAATCTCTTAGACAGTTATTATTTTGAAGACATGTTTTTCTTCCGAAGATAAAATTTTATCTTCCGAAGTATCAAAATTTTCAAGAATCTAAGGAAAGTCTTCAAAAAGAATTTTACATCCAAAGAAAACATGAGCTTATGAAAGTGATGAACTAGACAACTTAGGACACACATATTTTAAGAAGAAATAATTAGAATTAGTTTTAAGAAAAAGTCTACTCAAAGTTAATCATCCCAATAGCTGATATCAGATACTTAAATCTCTGTTCATCAAAAGCTTTTGTGAACAGATCAGCATATTGTTCATCTGTATGAACTTTGACTAGTTTAATTAATCCCTTTTCATAGTTATCTCTTATTAAATGATACCTGATGTTGATGTGTTTGGTCCTTGAGTGCTGCACAGGGTTCTCAGTGATAGAGATAGCACTATTGTTGTCTATGTGGATAGGAGTCTCTTTGAAGTTAAATCCATAGTCCAGCATCTGATTTTGAATCCAAAGCACTTGAGCACAGCAGCTTGCAGCAGCAATGTATTCAGCCTCAGCAGTTGATGCAGACACACAGGATTGTTTCTTGCATTGCCATGAGACCACCCTTCCACCAAGGAATTGACATCCCCCAGATGTAGACTTTGCAGTCATATTGCAACCACCATAATCACTATCTGTATAGGCATACAGATTGAAATTTGGATTCTTTGGATACCATAGACCAAGTGTTGAAGCACCTTTGAGGTATCTTAAAATCCTTTTCACAGTGATTAAGTGAGACATCTTAGGGTTGGCTTGATATCTTGCACAAATACATGTAGCAAACATGATATCAGGCCTGCTAGCTGTAAGATACATAAGAGACCCAATCATAGCCCTGTATAGTGCTCATCTACACACTCCCCCTCAAGATCTGGACCAAGGGAGTGGTTTCTGGCTATGGGTGTCTTAGCAATCTTACAATCAGTCATGTTGAACCTCTTGAGTATGTCTTGAACATACTTTGACTGACTTATGAAGATGCCATCTTCAACTTGCTTCACTTGAATTCCCAGAAAGAAGTTGAGTTCTCCCATTGAACTCATCTCAAATCTGTCTTTCATCAGCTTCTCAAAGTCTTTGCAGAGCTTTGGATTAGTTGAACCAAAGATGATGTCATCTACATATACTTGAACCAGCAATAAGTCATTTCCCTGTCCTTTGATGAAGAGAGTTCCATCTATAGTACCTCTCCTGTATCCATGTTTACAAAGATACTCAGATAGTGTCTCATACCACTTCCTGGGTGCCTGATGCAGCCCATAAAGAGCTTTGTCAAGCTTGCAGACATAATCAGGATGATCAGGGTCTACAAAACCAGGTGGCTGTTTGACATAAACCTCCTCATCAATCACTCCATATAAGAAAGCACACTTTACATCAAGTTGGTAGACCTTGAAGTTCTTGGATGCAGCAAATGCCAGGAATATCCTAACAGCTTCTAGTCTTGCTACAGGAGCAAAGACATCAGTGTAGTCAATCCCTTCTTCTTGTGTGTATCCTTGAACAACTAGTCTTGCCTTGTTCTTGATGATGATTCCTCTATCATCCTTCTTATTTCTAAAAACCCATTTGGTTCCAATGGTAGTCTTCCCATGAGGAAGAGGACAAAGGTTCCAAACTTTCTGCCTTTTGAATTGAAGCAGCTCTTGTTGCATAGCTTCAACCCAACTTCCATCCTTTAGAGCTTCATCAACTTTCTTGGCTCTATCTGAGATAAGAAACAAGAGTGAAGACAAACATTTGCTTCATGGGTTTGTCCTCTTGTTCTTACCCCTGTGACAACATCTCCAATGATGTTTGTGGTGGGGTGAGACTTGTGGATCCTTAGCTGAGGGATCACAGCAAGTTGTTGAGAAAGATCTAAATTTGAGAAATTTAGATCTGGTCTGGAAGATTCACCCTCCACATTATCACACTTATCAAGATTAACTTGATCCAATGAGTGTGAGACATCATTGATGTTGTCATCTATGGTATGGTTATTAGCATCAAGAAATTCCTGATCACTATCACCATCACCATTGTTGTCTTCTACAAGTGAGGTGTCTTTATCTGGTTGAGAGGCCTCTGAGCTGGAATTTGAAGGCATGCCAGATGTATCAGCTGAATTTGTCATTGTTGTGCTGATAGAAACCTCATTTGCTGAAGTAGTTCCAACTGGAGCTGAAGATGTATGAGTTGAAGGTCTTCCTAGCTCAAATCTTGGATCAGGATCACCTGTATTTAGATTTTCTGCAGATCCTGAAACATGCTCACAAGATTTGTTAAAACAGTTGGTAACTAAATCAAGATCAAACAGCCAATCCGGACCAGAACCAGCCACACAAGGAGTGTGCTCATTGAAAGTCACATTGGCTGACTCCTCAACAATTCTAGTTCTGAGATTGTATACTCTATAAGCTTTAGCTTGAGAAGAGTATCCAATGAAATGTCCATCATCTGATTTCTCAGCAAACTTGGCAATTTGATCTTTGGTATTCAAGATGGTGCAGGGACATCCAAATGACCTGAGAAAACCAATGAAAGGTTTCCTTTGTGCCAAAGTTCATAAGGAGTCTTACCATGTGTCTTAACTACTAAAACTCTGTTTTGCACATAGCAAGCAGTATTAACTGCCTCTGCCCAGAAGGTGATAGGCAGTTTAGAGTCAGACAACATAGTTCTTGCAGCTTCAATAAGTGTCCTGTTTCTCCTCTCAGCAACTCCATTTTGCTGAGGAGTCCTGGGAGCACTATATTGTCTTGTAATACCTTTTTCATCACAAAATGTATCAAGGATTTGGTTCTTGAATTCAGTTCCTTGATCACATCTTATGGTTTTGACCTTGTGATCACATTGATTCTCAACTTTTAAGATGAAATTCTTCAGAATCTCAGGGGTTTCATCCTTAGTTCTAAGGAAGAAGACCCAAGTGAATCTTGTAAAATCATCTGTGATCACCAGACAGTAAGAGGTCCTTCCTAAACTCATTACACTGGTGGGGCCAAAGAGATCCATATGTAACAAGTGTAGGGGAGTAGTGATGGAGTTCTTTTCCTTAGGCTTGTGAGATACCTTGTGTTGCTTCCCTTTCAGGCATGCAACACAATGATCATCACTAGTAAACTCTTTCTTTGGCATTCCAGTTACCAGATCATGTTTAATTAATTTATTCATGTTCTTAAAGTTTACATGGCACATTCTTTTATGCCATAGGAAAGACTCATCACTATTTGCTTTAGATAGAAAGCATGAAACTTCTCCAGAGGGAGATGTTTCTTGCAAATCCATCTTGTACATGTTCCCTTTCCTGGGGGCTCTGAGCAGGATATGCTCATGAGGAATGACCACACCAGGCTTGAGAACAATGCACTCATGCTCAGTAAAGAGCATGTTATGACTCTGATCACAAAATTGGGATACACTCAGAAGATTGTACCCAAGCTCCTTAACAAAGTTTACCTTCTCAATGCTGAGCTTACCATTTGTGACCTTGCCCCTTCCAGAAATGTAACCACCTTCATCTCCTCCAAAAGCAACTGGTCCTCCATCAATTCTCTCAAAATTATGGAGTAGAGACCTATTGCCTGTCATGTGCCTGGAACAGCCACTGTCAATTATCCAGACATTCCTGTTTGTCTTGAGCTGTTCCTGCACAAAGAAAATGATTAGTTACATTTGGAAACCCAAGCCTTACTTGTCTTGGGCTCATTAAGTGTAATAGAAGGTAATGCAACAGTAATAGATCCTATGGTTGTACTATGGGGATCTTCAGCTGTTGTTGATGGAGAAACCTCAGTCATTTGGTCTTTCTTAGACTTCCACACCACCTTTGGAGTCTTGGACTTGACCTTCAAAACCTTAGAAGCTTTTGGAACTTCACAAGTTTTGATGACTGATCCTTCGGAAGAATCTACAGTCACTGCAGCAGACTTCAGTGCTTCGGAAGAACTCCTTTCTTCCGAGACCAACTTTGCTTCCGAAGGTAATTTTCCATTTACCTTCTTCTTTGATTTGGAGCTTCCGAAGGAAACAGACTTTCCTTCCGAAGCTTGAGACTTCTTGAGACTCTTTGAAGTCTTTGTTTTGGTCATGTGGACAGTACTTTTAGGATTGTATGGGCAATCCTTAGCAATGTGAGAAGTACTTTCACACATAACACACAACATTTTCTTCTTCAAAGAAGTCTCCTTTTGAGAGCAAGACTGGCTTTGGTCACATCCCTTCTCCACCTTCATCTTGGTAGATGCTGAGACAGTTCCTTTGGGCTGTGAACTGTTCTTGGAGTTTGATGGTCCAGGCTGTGCAGCAGTGGTACACAGCAGCTCAGTCTTCTTCTTTGTACTGAGATGATTTGAACAAGAACCATGACTCTTAGCTGAGGAGTCTTGGTTGATGTCTTCAGTCCTTACTACTTTGAAACCTGCAGAGATAAAAACTTGTTTCTGCTTAGCATCAAAAGTAGCCTTGATTTCTTGAGCCTTCTTTGCTTTCCTTTTGCTCTTCCTGATCAAGTTCTTTCTCTTGGACTTGGTCATCACAGTTGATTTCTTCTCCTCAGAAGGATAGTGGCCCTTGGAAGAATCCTCTTCTTCACTCTTCTCAGAGGAATTCTTCACTATCACTTCTTCATCATCCTCACTTATAGGATCTATGAGAGGAAGCTCATCTTCACAAGTTCCACACCTAGGAGATCTTACAGACAAGATTGTGTGTGGAGGAGCTATCTCATTTGATCCCAGTCCCTGTCTATTTTGATAACAAACCTTGTTGTGCAGGGATGAGGATATCATGTTCTTGAAGGTCTCTTCTTCAAGAACACTCTTCTCTGCCTTGGCTTTGCTGATCACAAGCTCAGCCTGGCACTCAGTCAACTTAGTGATGAGATCTTGGATCTGAGTTCTAAAATCTGTATGTTCATGTTTTAGTACTGAAATGGTTTTCTCCAAGTCCTCTATCTTTAACTTGTAATCATTTTCAGACTTTCTAAAATCAGATTTTAATATGTTTAATGACTCAAGATCAGATCTCATCTCTAGGTTGTAGGACCTGTATCTATTTACTTTAGCAATGCATTCAGGGGAGCAAAGATGTTCCAATACCTTGGCTTCATCATGGTCAGCCATCAGTGCTTGGTTTGGAGAAGCATCCTCCACCTGAAAACTCCAGTCAAAGCCTCCCTCTTCAACAGCAACAGCAGCATGTTGCTTTGTCTTCTCAGCCTGAGGGGCTTTGTCAGTGTAGTTTGGTCTGGGTTGTGTTTGGCCCCCATTTGCTTTAGGTGCCTTACACTCCCTAGCAAAGTGACCCATAAGGTTACAGTTGTAACACTTAACTTTGCTTTTATCCAGCCCAAACTTACCACTGGTAGCATTGCTTGGAAATCTTCTTCCTGTCCTCTTGTAGAACTTCTTGGCTCTGTGAGTGAGGAGAGCCATCTGCTGAACTATCTCCATGTATTCCAGGTCATCTGGATGGATACAGTCCAGGTCTTCAAGAGTGAAAGATAATTCCCACAGCTTTCATCTGCAGACACAAAGGCTTGAGAAGAACTTGTCTCTTGGAATGGGCTTCCTTGAGTAAAGTTCTCCCTTGGTGTCTCCGGGAAGGTGATGAAAGGACCCTTTTGTGAGTTGTCAGGGTAGCATAAGAGATGATGTTGGGGTTCTATGCTGTCCCTTTCAACCACATGAAGGGCTGAACCCATTTGATTGTTGGAGTTGCCAGATGAACCTTGCATGTTCATCTCCATCTGGTATCCACTGAGAATCCCATACAACTCTGTAAGAGTAAGAGTCTTAAGGTTCTCAGTCCTCTTGATCACCACACAATAGTGTGTCCATTGCCTAGGAAGTGAGGACATGAACTTCCTTACAATGTCCCTGTTCTCAAGAGGAACTCCTCCATCCACTAGGGTATCCACAATCTCAACATACCTGAAGTATTGTTGAGTCATGGTTTCACCTGCTTTGAAGGTGAAATTCTCAAACTGCTGCTTCAGAAGATCTTTCTTGTTCTCCTTGGCTTCAGAGGAGCCTTCATACATCAGCTTCAGTGCATCCCACAGCTGTTTGGCTGTCTTGCACTTCTTAAAACCTCTGTATACAGAGTTTGGGAGAGCAGTCTGAAGAGCAGTCATGGCCTTCCTGTCAATCTCTACTCTTTTTCTATCTTCATCTGAGTAGTTGGCCACATCTTTAGGAATCATACCAGCACCAGTAGCAGAGGGGGTGCTGGGTATGAAAGGTCCATTCTCAACAGATTCCCACATTCTTGAATCAAGAGACCTGATGAAGCCTTCCATCCTCATGCACCAGGTGTCAAAATCATCAAGAGTGATCAGTGGGGATTTGTTCATGGTTCCAGTCTCCATATCAGTCTTTGAGATGGAAGCCATTTGAAGAGTTTAGCTTTTGTGTGTGTGAGGGATCTTAAGATGGTAGAGTCTTATATCAAGAGCCTGGAAAGCTCTGATACCAATTGCAGGACCGTTTAAGGGCTTAAACACAATTACAACACAACAACACAATGAGGAGATTAACTAAACTTTAATCAAACAGTGAACTGGGTAACCAAAGTGATACAAAGAACACAAGTAAAGCAAGAGACAGAACAAGAGAGTATGGGTTTCAAGGAGGCAGTATATTGCTTTCTCAAGTTCTTTTACAAGTGTTACAAAGCATAAAGAAAGATACAAGAACTTGAAATACTTATACTACAACCTACAGCCGGCTATACTTTGAAAGCCAGCTGGATACAATTGACTAGACACTAACAAAATCAATTGTAGGATCAAAAGGCATATCTGCCTTTTGACCTTGTGACTATGACATGCCATAGCTCACATCCTTATACATTACAAAAAGGATAAAGTACATAAAGTGGAAAGTTACAGACTCAAGACCTCAATGTACAGTTACCAAAAGCAATGCCCTTTTCACCAACTCATGTAAGTTGGTGACTTTACAGAGATGCAGCGGAAAGGTGCTTTATGGAACAGTACATCAGATAAAGCATGTGTACTAAAAGTCTTCGGAAGAAATCTGTCTTCATAGGTTGAAGCTTCGGAAGACTTTGTCTCTGAAGCTTCGGAAGACTTCATGTTTGGCTTCGGAAGATATTGGTCTTGGCTTCGGAAGATTTTACACTTAGAGTATTTTCTAATGCTTTGTGTAAAACTTCTGAAGCATTCTTCACTTCAGTACTTAGTGCATGTTGCTGAGACACTTAGGCTGTTTTGGGTTGCATCAGACTTCAGGAATCCTTACACTCTAAAATTCTGGGCAGAGGCGGTCAACATTGCATGTCATGTGCAGAACAGAGTTCTTGTAGTTAAGCCCTATGGAAAAACCCCTTATGAGTTATGGAACAAGAGGGCACCGTTCATTGGCTTTCTTAGGTCATTTGGCAGCAGGTGTACCATACTTAACACAAAGGACAATTTGGCAAAATTCGCTGAAAAGACGGATGATGCTATCTTTGTTGGATATTCCTCTAACTCTATTGCCTATAGAGTTTACAACATTAAAAATCAACAATTTAGGAATCTTCCAACATTGTTGTAAATGAGCACACTCCTTGTGTTAGAGGGGATGAACGTGATCACATCTTTGATTTTGAATTGTTTCAAAACTATTCTTAACCTTCTTGTGAGAATGTTTCAAATGGAACAAGTAGTCAAAAGTGATTCTGATAATGACCAACTGTTTGAGTTACCCCAACCTCTTCCAAGTTCTCCAAGAGTTGTTGAAAATCAAGCTCTCACAATTGGACGAGCTGATAGTACGACTATCTCAAGAACCAGTGGAGCTTCAACAAGTTGTTAACAAATTAAGCCTCAAAACTCATCAGTGACAATGCATAACACCAAGCTGATGGAAACATCATTTCAAAGAAATGGGCAATTGTTAATGCTCATTATAGCCAAATGATACCGATACTGTCTATCTTTCATTCAATCAGTCCTCATTGAATGAATGTGAGACATCAGCCGGGCCAAGTGTTCAAAACCCTGAGCAAAACTTTTTCAGTTTGGATCTATCCATGAAACTGGATGTGATCCCTAGGCTCAGGATTCACAAAACTCACCGAGCTGAGAACATCATTGGAGATGTTTCTAAAGGTATGAGAACAAGGGGACAAACTCACAATGGGAATGTTTGCTTGTACTCATGATTCGTATCTCAGATGGAGCCAAAGAAGGTAGAGGAATCCTTGAAAGATAGTAGTTGGGTTGAATCAATGCAAGAGAAATTGCTTCAATTCAAAAGACAAAAGGTTTGGAATATATGTCCACTACCATCTAGTCAAGTACCTATTGACATAAAGTGGGTATTTAGGAACAAGAGAGATAATAGAGGCTTGATTATCAAGAACAAGGCAAGACTGGTATTTAAATGATACACATAAGAGGACGGACTTGATTACACTGATGTCTTTGCACCTATTGCAAGACTTGAGGCAGTGAGGATCTTTCTTGCTTATGTAGCATCCAAGAACTTTACAGTCTAACAACTTAATTTCAAGTGTGCATTTCAATACGGGGATATAGACAGAGAAGTCTATGTGTGCCAGCCTCCAAGATTTGAATACCCACAGCACCCCCCAACTATGTGTGCAAATTGGATAAAGCTCTCTACGGGCTGCACCAAGCACCTAGGCTGTGGTATGAGACTCTGTGTTGGGGTTCAACAATGGAATAAACTAAATCTTACCAAATCATAATTACAGCCAACTGAAGATCTCATTGTACAAGTTCAGAGACCAAGTTGATCACAACAAAAACAACAATACAAGACAATTCAACATAACAAAGTCAACATCAAGACAATTAGAAAGTCAAAATTAGATCATGTTGTAATAATAATATAAATAGTAAACCCACTAGTGTATTTTTGCAAGTGTGGTTCCTTTGTGTGTGTTTCTCATGGTGTAAGTCACCACCCAAGGAGAAATCCTCTCCTTTGGGTGGGTTTGATTTTATCAGCCATCTATGATTCTCATTGTAACTTGTTTATCAACATCAATGAAATTATAACATTATTATTATCCATCTCTTTGTTCTTTGATTCACACACATCCACCCATCTTAAGATCCAAGCTCAATGAATCTGAAATATTGATTTAGCAAAATGGTATCAGAGCTGTTGGTTGCTAGATTTATCTAGTTTTCAGATCTGATTACATCTTTAATGATGTCAAGAACAATGAAGAAAAGAAGAAAAATAAAGAACAAAGTCCCTGTTCATCAAAAACCTATCTGTTCATACCCAAAATCAGAACAAAAACCAACAAATCTGTTCAACTATGGTACGATTTGAAGAATCACGAACATGTTCATGATTATTCCTTCAAAATTCGATGCAATTGAACAAGATTATCATCAAAAAGAAGAAAACCCATCTGTTCATCTCAAAATGAAGAAGAAAAATCATCAGATCTGTTCTAATATGGTATGATTTAAAGAAATATAATCATTCCCTAAATTATTCCTTCAAAATTCGATGCAACTGAACACGATTATCATTAACAACGATGAAAAGATGAAGAAATAGAAGCTATGCTAATTTCTCGATCTGCACTGCAGTGTGAAATCATATTTATTCGTCTCAAAACAAATGCGGATGAACAAAAACAAATGCGGATGAAGCTTGTTCAAATGCGGATGTGTTATCCACAAATGCGGATGTGTTATCCACAAATGCGGGTGTGTTATACACACATGCGGATGTGTTATCCATAAATGCAGATGTGTTATACACAAATACGGATGTGTTATCCACAAATGCGGATGTGTTATACACAAATGTGGATGTGTTATCCACAAATACGGATGTGTTATACACAAATGCAGATGTGTTTTCCACAAATGCGGATGTGTTATACACAAATGCGGATGTGTTATCAACAAATGCGGATGTGTTATACACAAATGCGGTTGACTTGTAAACAAATACGGGTACTGTAAGCACAAATGTGGATGCATTGAAATCAAATGTGGATGCCTTGCAAACAAATGCGGATGCTTTGCAAACAAATACGGATGAGTTAGCAAAGAAATACGGATGTGTTGCAAGAAATGCGTATGAACAGCTAATGAACAGGACATGAAAAAGAAAAGAAAAACATGAATATGGATGATAGCAACCAACAAGCACATCCGTTTTGATCATGAAACCAAAAAAAAGAGTATAGAAATCAACTTTGGTCACTTTTTCACAGATTCATCCAGGGACTTATACGACTATCAGATGCTCTTTCTGAAGTACTTAGGCTCACATTCTATAATGATCTTTTACACCCGTGTGTGACTACTGAGTGGAAAAGTTAGACGGACTTTAATCAAGGGGACCATTGATTATTGGAAGAATGTCATCTATCAAGTTATTTCAAAAGAGTGGAGGTGTGTTCGATATTAATTCATGTTCCTGATGCAGTTTATTGAAGTTCAAAGCCTCACCATATGCCTAATACATTCTAATCCTTGAGTTATGATATGAACTGTATCCAAGAGTGATACAATCCATATCCAATACCAAGAAGTATTCTCAAGAAATTCTAACCTGCAGGATCGGGTTTGTCACTTAAACACTTGGATTTCTCTCAAACTCACTTATGGAAACACTCAAATCAGATGAAGTAATGTCTTTTACAAGAGTTGATAATAATATAATCAGTAGCAAAGGAACACACAGAAATAATTTTCAAGGCACTTGTATATATTACTTCTCAACTCAAGATATTACAAGACTCTTACAAGCATATTGCATGAGTTACAATAAGAAACTACATATACTAGATCCTACAGCCGGATATACTTTGATACCAGCTGGAAACCTAAGACTAAAGCATATACTACAATGCTAAAGTTAAGGTATCTTAGTTAAAGCATTATCTAAGATATGGTAGTCATGACATGTCCATGACTTACCTTTTGTCACCAACTAAAGATGGCAACTGTACTAACATAAAAAGGTAAACAATAGATTAAAGTATGGTTAACTACATTGCTTTTGAGAAAACGCCATGCAGTATCTCAGAGATTTGCAGCGGAGTGTCAGGGAAACATACTTATGTCCACTGGATAATCGCAGTGTCTTCCGAAGGTAAGTTGGCTTCGGAAGAACAAGTTCTTCCGTAGCCACTTATACTTCGGAAGAGGCTTCTATACTTCCAAGGCTTAAGGACTTCTGTACTTCGGAAGTTGACTTTAGATCTTTCTTTCTGAGTCTTGATCTTCGGAAGTTGGTTCTTTGTCTTCCGAAGTTGGAGTTTTCCTTCGGAATTAAGTTTTACAATTTGTCTTTGGAAGAGCTCCTTCTTCCTTCGGAAGTTCCATACTTAGCTTCGGAAGTCCTTTGTTTGTTGTACCAAAATCTTCTAAGTGACTTGGTTTTGGTTTCACCAGCCTTTCTAGATCCAACAAACTCCCCCTAGGCTGATGCTACCAAAACCTCACTTATTTCTGCTTCTAAAAGCTTTCAGCACTAGGGACAAAAGGTATTTGTCTGTCTCTTTGTTTTTCCCTGAAGTGGTGCTGAGAAGCTTGTACAAGTCATTGGTGGATAGGAGATCCAGTCTATCACTCTGAATGACATGTACCCTTTGTTGTGTCCCCCTGAAAAGAGTTAGTTGACGGGAGTTATAATCATACTCCCATCTAACTATGGATTTAAGTTCAGGACCTTCAACCATTTGTAGAAAGGCTTTGCCTTTGGTTGTTGATCCCTTCCTTTCCTCCTCCTCTCTCAGTTTCAACTCTTCTTCAACCTTGCTTCTAGCAGTTAGCTCGGCCATATGAAGGCTGCCTAGATGATTTCTGATATGAGCAGCTACATCAGAGTTTGAAGAGTTGGAGAATGGCTTCTCTGCTAACTCAGCAATGTCAAACCTACTCAAGTGTAGCAGAGATGAGGCACTTAGCCTGTTGAGCTCTCCATTCTCTCTTTCAACAACAAAGTTGTGAGAAGATTCTTCGAACCACCACTGGATGATCTTCTTTCTAGGTGCAAGAGGTTGTCTTGGCACCCGGTCTCCTTTCTTGGTATCTAGTAGAGTCACCAGCCTTCTCCTTAACTTCTTTTCTTCCTCATTCAAAGTGTCTGAATTGAGGCCAAGGAGATTTGCAGCTTGGTCCAAAGTTCCTCTGGGCAGATCAAGAAATTGATTTCTAGTGAGGGAACTTTAGGATCCATCAACATAGGTCAAATTGACTGAATCCTTCTCACAGGAGATATCGCTCAGAGTTGTGCAGTTTATGAGCTTTGTCTTGACTGCCTTGAATTCTTCGAAGGAGAGATGTTTAGAGGGCTGAGGGGATGGTTTGATGGTTTGATGGGTAGGTTGAGGTGTTTGGGTTCTGGCTAGTGTTTTGGGTTGGAGGATGGGTAGTTTAGGTGGTTGAGGTGAAGAGGTTGGTAGGGGTGATGGTGTAGGTTCAGGGGTATATGGTTCAGTGGTTGGTTCGGTTTTGATGGGGAATGAAAAGGGTATAGGTTCAGGTTGTGGTTGGGTTTGGAGTTTGGGTTGAGTGGTTGCTTTGAAGGTCATCCCCTGTCCCCTTCTATACATCTCCTTCCTTTTTCCTGCGCGAATGTCAGCCTTAATGTCACTGACATGTCGCTGGAGAGTCTTTTCTGACATAGGACCCACCTGCCTGCCAAAGAAGCCATGAGACTTGAGATAGCTCTTCATCTAGGCCTTCTCACCTATCTTCTTGGCAGCAGTCAGTCCTGCTTCCTCTTCCTTCTTCTTCTTCTGCAATAGCTTTTCCCTTGCAGCTTTCTTTCTCTCTTTCTCCATTTGATCTTGCTCTTTGTTGAAGAGCCATAAGATCGTATTATTGTTATGTGGAGATAATTCTTCTTGAGAGAAACCTCTGGAGGTGAGGAAAGTTATCCTTTCCCTCCTGAGCTGTAGATCAGCTTCTCTTTCTTTCCTCTCCCTTTCTTCTTCTAAGACCAACCTTGCTTCTTCTTTTTGCTGTTTTAGCAGCAAGGTTTCCTTTTCCAGCTCTATTAACTCCTCTGATGGTAGCAGGAGTACATCTTCAGTTGTAGCTCCTAGACTAACAAGTCTATCAATAATCTCTACTCTTTTTCGGTTGTTGACTGCCTCCTGGTTGGCTGCAGCTGCTTTGGTACTTGCAGCTAGCAGTTTTCTAGTTGGAAGCCTACCTTTTCTTTTGAGTTTCTCCAACCTTTCTTCCTCCTGAAGCTCTTCCGAAGTCATCTTCCTCTTTCCTTTGATGTCTTCGGAAGTACTAGACTTTGGGGGTTCTTGAATGGAAGATTCAGATAGAGTAGTAGAGATGGGAGCTGGAGTTAATGCTGATGTTAGAGCTAAGGGTTGGGTGAGAAAATCCTCCCTATTAACCTCAGATGCAAGTTCCAGGATTGCATTTGTGACTATTAGATCATCGGATAATGAGAATAGTCCTTCCGAGGCAGCAATCTCAGCTTCGGATGTTTGAAATTGTTCTTTCGAGGCTTTGAATTGTGCTTCGGAAGTCTGTGAAAATGCACTATCTATCCCAACTGTTTCAGTTGCTGGGCCATCAATCCTTGTTTCCCCTTTGAAGTTAATCTCAGGTTCCACTTGGACCTTAGGTTGACCAACTTCCTCAATAGTGGTAGAAGGTGTATTTAACCTCTGAAGCTCTTGAGCTCCAAAGTAGATCACAGACATATCAGGACTTGGCTGTTCTATAAGAGATTCCAATAGGAACTTGTTAAAGAACCTATTGTGATCTTGGAGCATCCTTTGATCCACTTGAAAAACAACTGGAGGAGGCTCAGGGAAAATTGCAGCTTGATGCACAAGATACTTTGAGCTCAAGGAAGTAAGAGCTTGACTTTGGGTTTCCTTCTGTCTTTGACTTTGTCATTAAACACTCTCCCCCTTTTTGGTAGCATCATCCTGAGAGCTTGATGAGCTAGAGGAAGAGGTCAAGGAGACCTGAATTGGTACATGCCTAACAGGCCTCTCAATCTGTTTCTCAGCTAGTTTGGCCTTAAGAGTTTCAATCTCAAGTTGCTGAGTGACAGACCTATCCTCTAAAGTCCTAACCTTGGATTCAAGTTTTGAGACTTTAGAAAGTAGGTCTTGAATGGTGAGTTGCATTCTTCCCTCATCTTCTTTCGAAGAATCACGGGGAGATGAGGTAACATACCTTGTATGTTCATCCTCACCACCAGATGTGGTTTCTTGGCACCCTGGTTTCCCTTGCACAATGATGTCTCTTTCAGAGTCATCAAAGGGCATGGTTGCCGTAGATTCAGTCTCAAAGATGTTACCACTGTCCCGAGGATCCATTGAGGCTCCTTCAGTAGTGGCAGCTGAATCTACATGAGTCCCCTCCACATCAGTGGGACTCACCTCAGTAAAGCTTTGCTGATGGGGGCTAGAGATAAGAGGTCTCTCTAGGCTCTGTTGATCCTTGAGAGGGTGTTGTGGATCAACTTCATAGCCCTTAAGAGACATAATCTCTTCATCAGCTCCAATTAAAAGGTCAGTAAAGGATATGGAAGTGTAACCTAATGACCCGGGACTTTGATCAATGTCTAAAGGCATTGAGCCTGTGATAGGGATGTCCCTTTTTGGCTGCTCAGGGGAGTATAGAGACTCTCCCTGAGGGCTTTTAGCTTGGCTTTCGGGCTCATGGGTCTGAGACTGAGGAGACTCAAGACCCATATTGAGGTCAATTGTGAAAGATGGTTGGACCTCAGGCTGAGTGGGAGCCCTTTGTTCCACTCTAGCCTTTTTGGATAGAACATGAGGAGCTTGTTCAATCAGAGAAGATTGAATAAGGGTTCGTTTGGGACGTCTCTGATAAGTAAAGGTAATGGGTGGAGAAGGTAGATTTGGCAAAGTGAGGGTAGTTGCTGGTGTGGGTTCATCACCTGTGGGGTTAACAGGGATGTCACCAGAAGCCATTGGCTCAATCATACCTCGAAGAAGTGCAGTATCTCTTCTGGTGAAGTTGGTGGACACTCTCTTCAAAGTCTTGAAGATGGTCGGCCTCATTTGAGGAGCAGTCAAAGCAGCTGCACAGACAAGCTTGCTGTGGTCCAGCTTACAGTTGATTATGTGCCGGAGAAACCTAGGATACATGAAGAATGTGTCTCTTTGAAGATTTCCCATGAGGTTAGTCAGCACAAATCTTGAATAGTTGAAGCGGAGGCTTTTCACCAACCCATGAACTAGGCACCCAAGTTCATATGGGATTTGATCCCATTCCCCAGATTTATTAGACAAGCAGTGAAGAACCACATGCAGCACGAACTTCCATTTGTAAGAGAAGTTAAATTTGTAGACAGTTGACCTGCTAACATCTCCACCATATCCCATTTGGAAATAAGAATTGTCCAAATCTGCTTTGTGGAATTCCGTTGGAGCGCCCTCATCATGAAGCTCTAGATGCTCCCTGATGATCTGTTCAGAAATGACCAACTCCTGGCCACAAATGCTCGATCGAATGACACGAACCCCATTTAGGGTTTCAGTCTGACCATTTGCCCAAAATTCAGACATATGGTTTGAGTAAATCGTGGGGTTTACAGTCAGAGCGGTGTAGTAAGAAGATTGGGTCAGAAAGGAGATGATGTCTGAGAAGTCAACATCCCTTGAAGAATCAAGGAGTACGACTTGGTTGTGCTGAGGGTTTAGTGCCATTGAAGAAAATTACAGAAAGATAGTTCGGAATAGGGTAAATTGAAGATGAAGAAAGCTTTTAGGGCAGTAATTTGGGTAAAATGGATGTAAGTGATTAACCGAAAGTATTTAAATGGGTGGAATGGCGGTTTAAAGGGGGTTTGGATAGGACGATGTGAGGTTTCAGTGGATGATGTGACATGGGCGGTAAGGTTAGTCCATTTAAATAATCCGACATCATTAACAGAATCTTTACTTTTTATAGAGTGGGGCCCAAAAGATTCCCGTTACACAGTAAAATCTTTCTTCCGAGTATAAAGCATTTCCGAAGGTAATATTCTTCCGAAGGCAAATTTACTTCCGAAGGTAAATTGATTACTTCCGAGAGTATATGTTGCTTTTCAAGTGGAGTGTGTTACAAGCTTCAGAATTAGATATGATATGAAATCAATCGCTTCTTCCGAGACTTAACACTCTTCCGAGAAGAAAATTATCCTGGGAGAAATTTGCTTCGGAAGATATGTGAAATATCTTCCGAGGGTAATTTCCTTCGGAAGATTCATACTTCGAGAAATCTTCAGGTTATTCATTCTTCTTTACATTGTTTTTAACACTTATATTTGTTTGTTACATGAGACTTTACACATTAAAAGGGTTTCAAATGAGATCAACTAATCAAGGTTAATCATCCCAATAGCTGTAATAAGATATTTAAATCTTTATTCATCAAAGGCTTTGGTAAACAAGTCAGCATATTGTTCATTTGAGTCAACTTTGATTAGCTTAATAAGAGTTTCTCATGAATATTTCTAATGAAATGATACCTGATATCAGTGTGCTTAGCCTTGGAGTGCTTCACTGGATTTTCAGTAATGGATATAGCACTGTTGTTGTCAATATGGATAGGAGTGCTCATGAAGTTGAATCCGTAGTCTATCATCTGGTTTTGAATCCGCAGCAGCTGAGCACGGCAACTAGCAGCAGCAATGTATTCAGCTTCAGCAGTTGATGTAGAGACACAGGATTGCTTCTTGCATTGCCATGAGATGATCCTTCCACCAAGAAATTGACATCCACCAGATGTTGATTTCTTGTTGATATTGAAGCCACCATAATCACTGTCAGAGTAACCATAGAGATTGAAATCACTATTTCTAGGATACCAGAGACCTAGTTTAGGTGCTCCTTTGAGGTATCTAAGAATTCTCTTGGCAGCTATCAGGTGAGACACCTTTGGAGCAGCCTGATATCTTGCACAAATGCAAGTTGCAAACATGATATCAGGTCTACTTGCTGTGAGATACATCAGAGAACCAATAATCGCTCTGTAGTGATGTTGATCAGTATCCCCCCCCCTCAGAATCAGGGCAGAGATTGTGGTTTCTGGGTATAGGTGTTTTTGTTGCTTTACAATCTTTGATATCAAATCGTTCTAAGATATCATTGACATACTTAGATTGATTGATAAAGAACCCTTCCTTCATTTGTTTTACCTGTATTCCAAGGAAAAAGTCCATTTTTCCCATAGAACTCATCTAGAACTTCTTCTTCATAATGCTCTCAAAGTCTTTACACATTTGGTCATTTGAGGAACCAAATATGATATCATCAACATAGACTTGAACGAGCAAGATGTCTTTCCCAGACTTTCTTATGAAAAGAGTCTTATCAATGGTACCTCTAGTGTAATCATTCTTCAGGAGAAACTGAGACAATGTCTCATACCACAGCCTAGGTGCTTGGTGCAGCCCATATAGAGCTTTATCCAATTTGCACACATAGTTGGGATGTTGTGGATCTTCAAATCCTGGAGGTTGGCATACATAGACTTCCCTATCTATAACCCCCTATACAAAGTCACACTTGACATCAAGCTGATAGACAGTGAAATTCTTGGATGCAGCATAAGCAAGGAAGATCCTAACTGCCTCAAGTCTTGCAACAGGTGCAAAGACATCAGTATAATCGATTCCCTCATTTGAGTGTATCCTTGAACCACCAGTCTTGCCTTGTTCTTGATAATCAAGCCTCTATCATCTCTCTTTTTTCTGAAAACCCATTTAGTGCCTATAGGTACTTGACCCGATGGTAGCGGACATAGGTTCCAAACCTTTTGTCTTTTGATTTGAAGCAGCTCCTCTTGCATTGATTCAACCCAGCTACTATCTTTCAAGGCATCTTCCACCTTCTTGGGTTCCATTTTGGATAAAAAGCATGAGTACAAACAGACATTCCCATTGTGAGTTTGTCCTCTTTTTCTCACGCCTTCAGAGACTTCCCCTATGATGTTTTCAGCTGGATGAGTGTTATGAATCCTGAGTCTAGGAATCACCTCCAGTTGCAAAGATAAATCCAAATTGGACATATTTTGCTCAGGAGCTTGAATACTTGGTCCAGCTGTTGTTTCAAACTCATTCAATGAGGAATGATTGAATGAGAGAGAAACATCATCATTTGTTTGCTGTGAAGCATCATTAACAGTTACCTGTTCCTTGAAGATGGTGCTTTCATCAGCCTGGTGTTGTGCAGGGTCTCCTGAAGAGATTTGAAAGTCAGCAGGTGAATCTCTTGTTGAACTACCACTATCTCTTGAGATGGTTATACTGTCAGATCATTCAATAGTGGGAACTTGATTTGCTGCAACTTTTGGAGAACTTGGAATAGGTTTGAAAAGCTCAAACAGTTGAGCTTCATCAGAGTCACTTTGAGCACCTGTTCCAGCTGAAACATTCTCACAAGATGGTTTAGAATAGTTTGGAAAGAATTCTAAATCAAAGATATGATCTGGGCCATTCCCCCTAACACAAGGAGTGTGCTCATTGACTACAATGTTGGAAGATTCCTCAAACTGTTGATTTTTAATATTGTAAACCCTATAAGCTTTAGAGTAAGAGGAATATCCAACAAAGATAGCATCATCTGACTTTTCAGCAAATTTTGCCAAATTGTCTTTTGTGTTAAGTATGGACACCGGCTGCCAAAGGACCTTAGAAAGCCAATGAACGGTGGCCTCTTGTTCCATAACTCATAAGGGGTTTTTCCATGTGGCTTTACTACAAGAACTCTGTTCTGCACATAGCATGCACTGTTGACTGCCTCTGCCCAGAATGTTAGAGGCAGCTTTGAATCAGCTAACATAGTCTGAGCAGCCTCAATAAGTGTCCTATTCCTCCTCTCAGCAACACCATTTTGTTGAGGAGTTCTGGGAGCACTATATTGTCTAGCAATCCCTTTTGAGTTACAAAATGAGTCAAGAACTAGGTTCTTAAACTCAGTCCCTTGATAACTTCTAATTATTTTAACCGTGTGATCAACTTGATTTTCTATTTTAAGAATAAAAGATTTCAGAGTTTCAGCAGTTTCATCTTTGGTTCTTAAAAAGAATACCCATGTAAATCTAGTAAAATCATCAACAATCACAAGGCAATTTGATTTCCTTCCAATGCTCATTATACTTGTGGGACCAAATAGATCCATGTGCAATAAGTGTAATGGGGTGGTGATGGAGTTAACAACTTTGGATTTATGAGATGTCCTGTGTTGTTTCCCTTTCAGGCAAGCAACACAGTTATCTTTGCAGAAAAATTCCTTTTTAGGCAAACCATGTACCAAGTTATTTTTAGCCAATTTATTCATTGTATCGGGTTTGTCACTTAAACACTTGGATTTCTCTCAAACTCACTTATGGAAACACTCAAATCAAATGAAGTAATGTCTTTTACAAGAGTTGATAATAATATAATAAGTAGCAAAGGAACACACAGAAATAATTTTCAAGGCACTTGTATATATTACTTTTCAACTCAAGATATTACAAGACTCTTACAAGCATATTGCATGAGTTACAATGAGAAACTATATATACTAGATCCTACAGCCGGATATACTTTGATACCAGCTGGAAACCTAAGACTAAAGCATATACTACAATGGTAAAGTTAAGGTATCTTAGATAAAGCATTATCTAAGATATGGTAGTCATGACATGTCCATGACTTACCTTTTGTCACCAACTAAAGATGGCAACTGTACTAACATAAAAAGGTAAACAGTGGATTAAAGTATGGTCAACTACATGGCTTTTGAGAAAATGCCATGCAGTATCTCAGAGATTTGCAGTGGAGTGTCAGGGAGACCATACTTATGTCCACTGGATAATAGCAGTGTCTTCCGAAGGTAAGTTGGCTTCGGAAGAACAAGTTCTTCCGAAACCACTTATACATCGGAAGAGGCTTCTATACTTCCGAGGCTTAAGGACTTCTGTACTTCGGAAGTTGACTTTAGATCTTTCTTTCTGAGTCTTGATCTTCGGAAGTAGGTTCTTTGTCTTCGGAAGTTGGAGTTTTCCTTCGGAACTAAGTTTACACTTTGTCTTCGGAAGAGCTCCTTCTTCCTTCGGAAGTTCCGTACTTAGCTTCGGAAGTCCTTTGTTTATTGTACCAAAATCTTCTAAGTGACCTGGTTTTGGTTGCACCAACCTTTCTAGATCCAACATAACCTTTGTCAGAAATATATTAGGAGAAGTTTAATCTGAGGTGGAGAACATCAGTAAATTGTGCCAGAACATCGGTTGATCAAGAAGACATGTGATAGAGAAGATCTTCAAATTCAAGTTTTGGAAAGCATGAGTTTAGGGGGAGTATTGTTGGGGTTCAAAATTGGAATAAACTGAAGCTTACCAAATCATAATTATAGCCAACTGAAGATCTCATTGTACAAGTTCAGAGACCAAGTTGATCATAACAAAAACAACAATACAAGACATTCAATATGACAAAGTCAACATCAAGACAATTAGAAAGTCAAAATTAGGTCATGTTGTAATAATATTATAAAAAGAGCCACTAGTGCATTTTTGCAAGTGTGGTTCTTTTGGGTGTGTTTCTCTTGGTGTAAGTCACCACCCAAGGAGAAATCTTCTCCTTTGGGTGGGTTTGATTTTATCAGCCATTTATGATTCTCATTGTAACTTGTTTATCAACATCAATGAAATCATAACATTATTATTATCCATCTCTTTGTTCTTTGATTTACACACATCCACCCATCTTAATCTTGAATTCTAGATCTGAACATGATGAATCCTAAGATCCAAGCTCAATGAATCTGAAATATTGATTTAGCACTCTATCTCAGTTTCTCCTGAAGAATGGCTACACCAGAGGTACCATTGACAAGACTTTAAGAGCATCATATTTGGTTCCTCAAATTGTCACACCCCGCTAAAAGCGGAAACATGGGGATGTAACGAGATCGGGATCGTCATAACACATGGTAAGCAATAGAGATGCAATATAATAAATGATGATCAAGCGTGTCATGACGACACCCGACACAAAGGAGACTTGTGTCGTGTTTAGTCAATATTCACAACAACATAGCCATAAGCATAAACTTGTTAAATGATTCACATAGTCAAGTAGTAACAATTGTAATGTAATTCCCACAACCCGGGAACAAGTATCAAAAGAATAAAATTGTTAATCAGACTACAACAATGTTTCAAAATGATTGTTTGTCAAATATGTTTAGTCTCAAAAATGCATCCTAGGGTCTCCACTAAGGCAGCACACCTAGATCTTCAATTAGCATTGTCACCTGAAAAAATATGCTCAAAATGGTCAACAAAATTGTTGGTGAGCTCGCAGGTGTAAATAAAAGAATAGTAATTGATGTTGTATAGTAAATGTTATGGAATACCGTGAATACAGTTATAAGTAAGTAAAATCACATGACAATGAGATTTGCAACCAAACCTAACGACGTACACACAGATCTTGTCGGAATATATTCACCCAAGGGCCCGTTCCTGGCCACTGTTGGTACCAACTAGTATACTAACAAACAAGGATGGGGGTGTCAACCCAGTAGTACTACCAATACCTATTCGTCGGTTCCCACACTAGATTTAAATAGTTGCAAAGAAAGTATCACATAGCGAACTCAAGCATGTATCAGATAAGTACTCACAAAACAGTAACACGTTGATTTGAAGTATGTACATTGTATGTAAGTTGTACAGCATTGAAAATGGGTGAGCATACTTTTCCCCCATGCTTGTAAATGATTGAAATGTTGTATAAGCGTAAAAAGGGGCCATGAAACTCACTTGTTAGGTGGTAAGTATGAATGATCAAGTTTCCAAATGTTGTATGCAATGAACGGTCAAACACCTATTGAAAGTTATTATTAAGCATTAATGATAGGTATAAAGTAAATGGTAACGTTCGGTCAGTTCGGGTTGTATCGGTTGGGTCGCGTGTAACACACACAAACAGACACACGTATTAGATCTTATGTAGATCCAGTACTAGATATCGTCGCCATTGCTGATGATATTTGTGTAAAAGTTTCATTGTTATTAAAGGAGTATTTGGTAAATATCACTAGTTACAAATCGGTTATTGATACTTATAAAATTTTAGGTTGATTTGTCTTGAAATAACATTAGTAAGTTTGTTAGTGTTAACTTAAATATTGTCAATAGCAATGGCAACCGTGTCGATGTCATCATTAACATCAAACGACATGCACACCACAGACAAGGAGAAACTCACACACAACAACTTCTGTCGCACGACAGGACCAGACGCACGACTCAACACTCCATCCGCACGAATCAACCTTCATTCCTACAAATCAGCTTCATTCGTACGATTAAACCTTCATTCGTGTGACTCAGCATTCAGTCGTACCACACAGCACCCATTCGCACGACTCAACATCCATACGCACGAATCAACCTTCATTCTTACGAATCAGCTTCATTCGTACGACTGAACCTCCATTCATGCGACTGGCATTCAGTCGTGCGATACACGCACAATCGCACACATTCATTCGGTCGTCTGACTCAATCGCACACATTCATTCGCTCGCATGACTCAATCGCACACATACACACAGTCGCACGACTCAGTCGCACGACACACCCAGTCCCACAACGCAGTCGCACGATTGACTCAGACGCATGACTTAGTCGCACGACTCACCCAGTCGCACGGCTCAGTCGCATGACAGACCTAGTCGCCAGAACTGAAATTCGCGACTGCAAGAGGTGCAGAGAAGCCTTCGGCTGCTCCAAGCACAAGGTTCACATCACGAGGACTTCCAGAAACACATTTAAAACACACCCAAGCAAGAAGAACACGCAGAAAGACATCAAACTCACCCATGCGACCTCATGTGTTCGGGTTGGCCCCGAACACCCGAAACCCTAAATGGACAGCCATAAACAAGCAAGGAAAGGAACAACCAAGGTCGTCTACCTGCTAGAAAGGAGTAGACTCAGTTGTAGCCGAGGTCTTGCCACTGAAAACGCAACGAAAATGGGCGGTTTTGGTGCAAGGAGGAGTAGAAAAGGTGAAGAAGAAGAAAATGAGGAAGAAGAGATGAAATGTAGGCTAGGCCTGGAATATGGGTATTTATACCCAGCCCGAGTTTGGCAAAATGTCACATTTAATCCCTGCACTTAGCCCTCGAGTTTCCCAAATTTGTTTCGGTTGAAAACGACTTTATTAGGCTAGTTATATTAATGATAAAAATGTATTTAATGATATTTGTAACTTAAAAATGGTTTTATTAGTGACAATAATAATATATAAAAATGGTATATTTAGTGATAACGACGAAAATTGTAAAAGTTTTAAAGATAGCATACGCTTACGACGAGATCACAAGAATAAAGACGATAAAGCAAGTATAATATCCAAACGAATAGTTTATAGAGATGAGGAATGAACGGGCGAAGAAAAGTTGACAAAATCCACGTTAATTGACTGACCTTTTGGTAACGGATGTCACAGTATCCCCCAGTTGAGAGAATTTCGTCCCGAAATTCAATTGGAGTTAGGTCCAAGGGTGTCATCCTCGAATAGATTTGGATATTTGAGTTTCATCTGATCTTCCCGTTCCCATGTAGACTCTGGCCCTCGTTTTGAATTCCATCTTACGTGAACAATTGGTATCCTACTGCGCTTCAATTGCTTGACCTTTCGATCCATGATCTCAATGGGTTCCTCAACAAAATGAAGCTTTTCGTCAATTTTGATGTCCTCAATTGGTACGTGAAGGGATTCATCAGCCAAACACTTCTTGAGGTTCGACACGTGGAAAGTATCATGCACACCGCTAAGTTCTTGTGGTAACCTTAATCGGTAAGCCACTGGCCCGATTCTTTCTGTAATCTCGAATGGTCCTACGTATCTTGGGGCTAACTTCCCTTTCTTTCCAAATCGAACGATTCATTTCCAAGGAGAGACTTTAAGTAAAACTCGATCCCCAATGTTTAATTCTAGAGGCTTCCGATAGTTGTCGGCATAGCTCTTTTGGCGATCTCTGGCAGCTTTTAGTCGGTCTTTGATTTGAAAGATCTTGTCGGTTGTTTTTTGAATGGTCTCTGGGCCTGTTAACTGACTTTCACCAATCTCGGCCCAACAAACGGGTGATCTACATTTTCTTCCATACAATGCTTTGAACGGAGCACATCCAATGCTTGTATGGTAGCTGTTGTTGTAAGAGAACTCAATCAGCGGTAGATGAGTGTCCCAACTACCACCAAAGTTGATTACACACGCCCTCAACATGTCTTCTAGTGTCTGTATAGTTCGTTCACTTTAACCGTCTATCTGAGGGTGATAGGCGGTACTCATATCTAATCGAGTGCCCATCGCTTTCTGTAGTGTCTGCCAAAATCGTGAAGTAAATCGGTTGTCACGTCGGATATGATCGACACCGGTACTCCGTGTCTTGTCACGACCTCCTTGATGTACAATCTCGCCAACTTATCCATTTTGTAGTCTTCTCGGATCGGCAAGAAATGAGCTGACTTCGTCATCCGATCCACTACGACCCATATCGAGTCATGCCCGCTGCTCGTTCTAGGGAGTTTGGTAATGAAATCCATAGCTATATTCTCCAATTTCCACTCGGGAATTTCAGGTTGCTATAATAATCCTGATGGTTTCTGGTGTTCAGCTTTAACTTTTGAGCATGTCAAGCATCTGCTGACGTACATAGCAATGTCTTTCTTCATGCATGGCCACCAGTATAAATCTTTGAAATCATGGTACATCTTGTCTGAACCAGGATGAATAGAATATCACGTCTTGTGTGCTTCATCCATGACCAAGGTACGTACACCTCCCCATGTAGGTACCCATATACGATCCATGAAGTAGTGTATACCATCATCCTTGCAACTCATTTGTTTATCCAACCCTCGGAATTCTTCTCCCGCAAGATTTTCTTCTTTCAATGCCTCACTTTGTGCAATTTGGATCTGAGCTTTCAAATTCGTTTGAATGGTCAATCCCAACGCTCAAGCACGTAGTGGTTTCACGCGTTCTTTGCGGCTTAAAGCATCAGCCACCACGTTACCTTTCCCCGGATGATACCGGATTTCACAATCGTAGTCACTAAGAAGCTCTACCCAACGTCGCTGACGCATATTAAGTTCCTTCTGATCTAGGATATGTTGGAGGCTGTTATGATCTGTGTAGATGATGCATTTGGTTCCATACATGTAATGCCTCCATATCTTAAGTGCAAATACTACAGCGCCCAACTCAAGATCATGAGTTGTATAGTTCTTTTCGTGCACCTTAAGTTGTCGCGAAACTTAGGCAATCACCTTATCCTTCTGCATTAGCACACATCCCAATCCTTTATGTGAAGCATCGCAGTACACCACAAAATCATCAGTTCCGTTTGGGAGGGACAATATCGGTGCGTTGCACAACTTCTCTTTCAACGTTTGGAACGCTTGTTCTTGTGCATGTCCCCAATCAAACTTCTTGTCTTTCTGAGTAAGCAATATTAATGGTTGCGCGATCTTTGAAAAATTCGCGATGAAGCGACGATAGTATCCGGCCAATCCTAAGAATTGCCGTATTTCTGAAGGTGTCTGGGGTGAATCCCATTTCTTCACCGCCTCAATCTTGCCGGGATCTACATGAATCCCCTTCTCGTTAACCACATGACCCAAAAACTTCACTTCCTGCAACCAGAATTCACACTTTGAGAACTTGGCGAAAAGTTTCTCTTCCCGTAACAGTTTCAGTATTGCCCGAAGGTGTTCGTCTTGATCCTCTTTCGATCGGGAGTAGATAAGTATATCGTCTATGAATACGATCACAAACTTATCCAAGTAAGGTTTACACACTCGATTCATTAGGTCCATAAAATTTGCTGGTGCGTTAGTCAGCCCGAACGGCATGACCAAGAACTCATAGTGCCCATAACGAGTTCTAAACGCTGTTTTCGGTATGTCGTCCTTGAAAACCCTTAGTTGGTGATATCTAGAACGAAGGTCGATCATTGAGAAATATGAAGCTCCTTGCAGCGGATCAAACAGATCGTTGATCCTGGGGAGAGGATACCGATTCTTCACGGTTAACTTGTTCAACTCACGGTAACTGATGCACATGCGGAACGACCCATGCTTCTTTTTGACAAATAATACCGGTGCTCCCCATGGTGAGTGACTCGGTCAAATAAAACCCTTCTCCAGTTGTTCCTGCAACTGACTAGATAACTATTGCATTTCAGATGGTGCTAACCGATATGGCGTCTTTGCTACCGGTGTAGCTCCAGGAACCAACTCTATACGAAATTCCACCTGTCCTGGAGGAGGCAAACCAGACAAGTCATCAGGAAATACATCTGGGTAGTCCCGTACCACTGAAATATCTACTAATTTCCTTTCCTCTTCCTTTTTCTCTACCACATGAGCTAGAAACGCATAGTACTGCTTTCGTAAACTTCGGCGTGCTTTCATGCAGGAGATAAGCTTTAGATTTCTTCCCGGTCGTTCTCCTTGAATTCTGAGCACCTCCCCGTTTGGCATAGGGATTCATACTACTTTGTCCCGACAGACAATCTCAGCTCCGTGCTTCGACAACCAATCCATTCCCACGATCACATCGAAGCTTCCTAACACAAATGTATCAAATCTATATCGAAGGCATGGTCCTCCAATATTATCGAGCACTTTCTAATAATCTCATCGGCCTGAACAACCCTACCATTGGCCATTTCTACAATGTAGCTAGTTTCTAGCCTACTAGGACTCAAATCAAGTAGATGCACAAATTCAGAAGATATAAAGCTATTGTTTGCTCCAGTATCAAATAATATAGATGCGAAGTGATTATTGAGTAAGTGCGTACCCGTGACAACATTCGGGTCCTGACGGGCATCATTGGCTCCAATGACAAATGCACGTCCCCGAGCTGCATTTCCTTGATTTGTCGGGCCTTGATTTCCAGCTATGGCCATCACCTGCTACTGGTTGTTCCCTTGTTGACCCGGCGCCCGATTCAGTCTGGGGCACATGTTTCTGTACTGAGCATGGCCTCCATACTCATAACAGACCCTAGAATTCCCGGCGGGGTTAACCGCGTTGACCGGTGCCACCAGATTCGGCGCTATTCTGCAGTCTCTCGCTAGATGCCCCGAGCGTTTATAGTTTACGCACACCCGGCACGCCATTCCTGGGGGATGATGATAGTTGCACCTATCACATTTGGGGTGCGGCCCGACATACTCTCTCTTGCCTTGCATCACGGCCACAAAATATCTGGTTGTCTTGGCCCTCTTGTCAAATTTCCCAGCACTCGACGGGCTCGTTTCTCCAACATCTTTTCTTTTCTCTGCTCCTCTATCCAAAACCCCTGTTCTCACCATCTCGTCTGTCAGAGCGCCATCCTTCAGAATTGCGCTCTGGATCGTAGGAGGAGCAGGTGCTGTTACCATTTCCCGGATTTGAGGCGCAAGTCCCCAAATATACCTCTCGATCCTCTTTGATTCCGGAGTCACTAGATGTGGAACCAGTCTTGCCAACTCGTGGGATCGATCAGTGTAAGCTGCGTGCCCGGCCCCCACCATAGCATGATTCCAGAATTCATGTTCCAATTTCTACATCTAGTTGAGGGGGCAGTATTCCTCGGTGATCAATGCCTTGAATTCATCCCATGACATCTGCATCGCTGATTCTCTTCCCCTAGCCTGAATATGAGTGTTCCACCAAGTTAACGCCTTTCCTTGTAATGAACACGTGGCATACTTGATTCTCTGGCTATCGAGTCACACACTGATATCGATCACTGCCTCCATCTTCTCCAACCATCTGGTTAGGGCTATCGCTCCACCTTTCCCATCAAATTCTTTCGGTTTGCAGGCCACAAACTCCTTATACGAACATCCCCTTCTAGCATTAACAACCCCAGTCTCATCAGCGGTTTTTCCACCATTCTTGGTCTCCTGATTAATCTCGTTCCCAGTCGGGTTCCCATTACCTACTTTAGTTTTAATCCCACCTTGACCTCTTTCTCCACCATCCTCATTATCATTGCCACCATCCCAGTGGGGGTGGTGTTGCTGAAGTGCATCGCTCACTTGGGCCACTATAGTCGGAATCAGTGCAACCAGTTGTTGAGCGATCAAGGCTGCCATATCAGAGTCTCCCGTTCCCTGATTATTACTGGCACGGCCATCACTTGTTCTTGGTGCTCTAGCTCTGCCTCTGCCTCTGCCCCTCGGGGCTTCACTTCCGCCACTGTTGTTGTGGGTAACTCTTCGAGGCGGCATTTTCTAATCATAAAAGTAGTAAACACATAAGCTTTAACCATTTCAAATTATATTGTCCACATCGTTCATCAAAGTCCAGTATTCCAAGTTAATATCACACTTATAGTCACCACACATCACAAGCAAGTCGTGTAGTTTCACACCATGAATTGATAATGTCCCAACAATAGTCCATCGTAACAATTGTAAATCCATGTATATAATCACGTTTAGTCTAGCGAAGGTGGTCTATCTCCTCCTCTTTCGAGGATTCAGACATAACCTCCTCAGGGTCAATCTCAATGTCCGAGGTCAAGCGCAATAGCATGATCTGTGAAGATCTCTTCGGGTTTAATACCCGGATATGATAAAACAACTCGGCGCGCAGAGTGAACGGAATATCCAATAGAAGCATCCCGTAAAGAGTGAGCATAAGGGCTCTCTCAAAGGGTGAAAAGATCACAAAACATATAGATAAACGAATCAAGTACAGAGGAACACATACATGAGATATGAAATGCACACAGATCCTAGAATACGAATCTACATGAAGGTTCCTAGGTTATAGTCTAGGTCAAGCGTATTGCCTAATTCTCTATAACCAATGGCTCTGATACTAATCTGTCACACCCCCGCTAAAAGCGAAAACACGGGGATGTAACGAGATCGGGATCGTCATAACACATGGTAAGCAATAGAGATGCAATATAATAAATGATGATAAAGAGTGTCATGATGACACCCGACACAAATGAGAGTTGTTTTGTGTTTAGTCAATATTCACGACAACATAGCCATAAGTATAAACTTGTTAAATGGTTCACATAGTCAAGTAGTAACAATTGTAATGTAATTCCCACAACCCGGGAACAAGTATCAAAAGAATGAAATTGTTTAATCAGACTACAACAATGTTTCAAAATAATTGTTTGTCAAATATGTTTAGTCTCAAAAATACATCCTAGGGTCTCCATTAAGGCAGCACACCTAGATCTTCAATTAGCATTGTCACCTGAAAGGATATGCTCAAAATGGTCAACAAAATTGTTGGTGAGCTCGCAGGTTTAAATAGAAAAATAGTTATTGATGCTGTATAGTAAATGTTGTGGAATACCGTGAATACAGTTATAAGTAAGTAAAATCACATGACAATGAGCTTTGCAACCAAACCTAACGACGTACACACAGATCTTGTCGGAATATATTCACCCAAGGGCCCGTTCCTGGCCACTGTTGGTACCAACTAGTATACCAACAAACAAGGATGAGGGTGTCAACCCAGTAGTACTACCAATACCTATCTGTCGGTTCCCACACTGGAATTAAATAGTTGCAAAGAAAGTACCACACAGCAAACTCAAGCATGTTTCAGATAAGTACTCACAAAACAGTAACACGTTGATTCCAAGTATGTAAAAATTGTATGTAAGTTGTATAGCATTGAAAATGGGTGAGCATACTTTTCCCCCATATTTGTAAATGATTGAAATGTTGTATAAGCATAAAAAGGGGCCACGAAACTCACTTGTTAGGTGGTAAGTATGAATGATCAAGTTTCCAAATGTTGTATGCAATGAACGGTCAAACACCTATTGACAGTTATTGTAAAGCATTAATGATAGGTATAAAGTAAATAGTAACGTTCGGTCGGTTCGGGTTGTATCGGTTGGGTCGCGTGTAACACACACAAACTGACACACGTATTAGATCTTATGTAGATCCAAGTACAAGATATCGTCATCATTGCTGATCATATTTGGGTAAAAGTTTCATTGTTATTAAAGGAGTATTTGGTAAATATCATTAGTTACAAATCGGTTATTGATACTAGTAAAATGTTAGGTTGATTTGTCTTGAAATAACATTAGTAAGTTTGTTAGTGTTAACTTAAATATTGTCATTAGCAATGACAAGCGTGTCGATGTCACCATTAAGATCACACGACATACACACCACACACAAGGAGAAACTCACACACAACAACTTCAGTCGCACGACAGGACCAGACGCACGACTCAACACTCCATCCGCACGAATCAACCCTCATTCGTACAAATCAGCTTCATTCGTATGATTGAACCTTCATTCGTGCGACTCAGCATTCAGTCGTACCACACAGCACCTATTCGCACGACTCAACATCCATACGCACGAATCAACCTTCATTTGTACGAATCAGCTTCATTCGTACGAGTGAACCTCCATTCGTGCGACTGGCATTCAGTCGTGCGATACACGCACAATCGCACACATTCACTCGGTCGCCTGACTCAATCGCACACATTCATTCGCTCACATGACTCAATCGCACACATACACACAGTCGTACGACACACCCAGTCCCATAACGCAGTCGCACGATTGACTCAGACGCATGACTCAGTCGCACGACTCACCCAGTCGCACGGCTCAGTCGCATGACAGACCCAGTCGCCAGAACTGAAATTCGCGACTGCAGGAGGTGAAGAGC
>CM046033.1:27295816-27845627 GCA_025215565.1 Flaveria ramosissima
GAAATAACATCGTAACTTCATAAAAAAATTATTTATAATAAATCTAGATAAAATAATAATATAAATACTAATAATAATATATAATAATAAATAATAATATAATAATATAATAATAATAATAATAATATATAATATAGATTATAAATAAGTGAGTTGATTTATGCATAACAATTATAATACATATTTTTTTAAGATGGACGTGAATATGTATATATATACATACATGCAATGAAATCAAAATCTTGAAGATTAAAATATAAAGATAATAAAATAATATTAACTACATATATGCATAACGTTAATGTGTATAGATTATAAAAATAAAATATTTAATTGGATAAACATTTTGACTATTTCCACTTTGACTATCTGGTTTTCTACTTTCTTCCTTACTTCTGAAAAAGCTATTGCAAGTTTTCTTAAAATAGATACTTGAGTTGACATCTCCTTCATATTCACCACCATAGGCTAGAACGAGAAAGAGACTTCACAAAAGGTTTTGGACTCTTCTTTTGACCACAATCAGACCTTCAAATTCTATAAGAACTCTCTGCTCAAGACCCACCCTCAACTTCCTTTTGTTCCTTCCTGACTCGATATTCCGGCCACTTCCTACCATCTTCGATAATACCTTTTTCCGATTACCGACGAAAAACCGAACTCGTCTTCGTTCGTCTCGGCCTCTTGTCACTGCTTGCCAACTACCGGAAGCATCAGAAACCTATCATCGCTGTTGCGCAAGTTTCCGACGAAAGTAACAACATTTCCGACGACTTACGTTCTTAGACCTCCCGTGACCTGCGACAGAGGTAACCGACAACCGAACCCGTAAGACTTTATTTTTGTGTATTATCTTCACCTATACAATACTAACCTTAGTGATTGCAAAATAAAAATAAAATTAAATTAAAACACCTTCTTGTTTAGCCGGTGAGCGTTAAAATGAAAAGAGGGAATCATGAAGATGAAGATGATACTATATTTTAAAGTTATTACACTGTGAATCCCATTATCACTACAATAGTTGATCCATTGCCTTAGTGGTTTAAGTCTTGATATTTTTTTATTAAACAGGTTTGGGTTCTAACCCGTTATGCTTTATGTTATTTATTTATTTATTTATATTTTTATTTGTTTTTATTATTTTATTCTTATACATATATATAAATAAATTGCATTTACTAGAATCACTAATATTCAATCAATATAAATATACAAATCAAACAGAGATACTTTGATATCAAATTCTTATAAACAAAGGTATTATAGAACTAAAATATATATTATTTAGAAGATACATTTGAGTGAAATAAGAAATTAGAGCTTCATTGTATCAGCAAGCTTTATATTTGTATGAATTATGGGCGTAAGTAATGTATGGAGAAATAGTATAGTTTAATTAAAGAATAGACTTATATAACTTTATTCCTCAATATGAATTATGTGAAAATCATGTTTTAAAAAGGGAAGTAACAGACTGAATTATAGACAATGAATAATAACCAGATTTAAACTAAAGAACCTACGTCGCTAATATATATATATATACTATACACGCAAGTGACTTTACAACATCAAAACTTAGAATAACATATCTCATTATATATAAATTACTTGTAGTTATCATGACCCCTCTTAAGTAATGAGTTTGACATCCTTATGAAAAATCAGCTAAGGTACGGATTCTTACCCCCCTTTGTCGTTATGTAGTCCACTTGATTGTTAAAACCCCTTTGACTTTCACATTTCGTTGAAATTCCTTATCGTCTTTGACTCTAAATTTGTTTCATATGATCGTACGTCTATTGATATCATGATTCATTATTATTTTGTCATGCTACTTTGGATTTAGCATTATTTCACATGCGATTAAAAATTATTGAATTGAACTCATTATCGCATGTTCTTATATTATGACATGATTATGGATTCGCCTGATGTTTAAAGAAAACATATTTGAGATATATCATTGTTGCACTATTTTAGTTTGTTGTATTCTGTTACCCGAGCATGTTCCTACTTGTGGGGGTGACCACAAGCATGTCATTGCGGCATCGATGACATGGCACCAACCGTGACGGTGAGCAGAGATCACGGCGTCTCCTTTGGTACTTGCGAGGTACATTGGCCATATTATGTTGAGGAGGCGTATGGACTGGTCCTAGGATATATGCATATGATTATGGTGGATGGTTGTTGTGTATGCCCACACTCCATTTCACGTTCGGTACATAGAGTCTGCAGCTCTATGTGCATGTCTGTTCTGATATAAGTTATTCGGCTCAATGGGTACATCCATATGATACGATTTACTTTATTGACTTGTCTTACTTTGCATCGTATCATTTTATGTTACTTATCTCTCGATGTTATTGCAATTATTATTAGTATTACTAGTGCCTTTATCCGTACTGGGCATTTGGCTCATTCCGTGAATAATTGTTTCCACAGGTTCACAGGTTACTCCGGGCGGGGTGTGAAGAGAGATAAATTAAGCTCTAGGATTTTTGAACAGTGAAAGATAGCTATTTTTGTAGCATGTGCTAGTTATCTAGTTTTGGCTGATTAAATAATATGTAACGAATACTTTACCCTAGAGCTCTTAACGATGTTTTGATGATGTACTCCTAATGTTTCAAATCATGGAATTATGTCTTATGTTATGATTACTATGATAGTAACACGTCAGCCCTAATCGGGTTGGGGTGTTACAGTTATGGTATCAGAGCAAAGGCTCTTTCCTGTAGAAAACTTTAACATTTATATATAAGACATGTGAGGATTGGGTAGACATTTGGGTTAGGATTCCATCTAATTTTATAATCTATTAATTCCTATACGCTAATCTTGTGTCCATTTCTTTTAGATGCCTCCACGTCGCCAACCCCGTAGGAACGTCCGTAGGGCAAACCGATTGCATGCCGACACCGCTTCAAACGAGACCCCCGTTGACCCGAACATGGTCTCCGCTATCAACCATGTTTTTGCCGGTTTGTTGCCTAACCTTGTTGCGCAAACTGTGGAAGCAGTTCTTCACCAAACTCGTTCTGAAGGTCGTGATAACTCTAATCAGGAGAACCCAATTGAAGAGAACAACACAGATAACTCTACTGAGGGAATTCATGTATGGATCCAGAGGTTCCAAAAGCAAAATCCAAGGTCATTCAGTCATGCAACTACTCCCATTGACGCGAGAAACTGGATAGCCCATATTGAGAAGATCTTTGAAGTGTTGGGTGTTGTGGACGAGTACAAGGTCAGATTAGCCACGTACAAATTGGAGGATGATGCACAAACTTGGTGGGAAGGACTTATGCAAATCAGAGGAGGGAAAGCCTATGCAGCTACTCTTTCGTGGCATGATTTTCGTACTATCTTTTATGATAAGTTTTTCTCTACAGCTGACAGAGAGGCCTACATCAGAGAATATGCCGTCATCCGACAGGGGAATGATGAACCAGGGTCAGAGTTCATTACTCGATTTGCAAGGTTGGCTAATATTGTGGGGGAAGCAGCCGGGTCTGCAGCAGTTCAAGCAGAAAAGTGTAAATGGGCAGTGTGTGATCGAATCCGAAAGTCGATCATGTATATGAAGTTTAAGGATCTTACGGAGGTGGCTGATGCAATCAAGACATTTGAATTTGACAGAAAAGAATTCTTATCTCGGACAGGAGACAACAAGAAAAGGGATAGAGATGGACACCGAATTCAGCCCACAGGCCAGTCATCAAATGCTGCTAATCATTCAAAGGATCGTAGAGTTCAACCAAGTCGTAACAACGAAATCAGACCCGACCATGGCAGCCTAAAACCCATAACCAGATTCAACCTTTTGAAGGTGCTATTAGGGCACAACCACTAAATCAACATGGAAACCCAAACCAGACTTTGATTCCGCCATGTAACACTTGTGGGAAGCGTCATCGAGGCATTTGTCATCGAGCCATGGGAAATTGTTTCCGGTGTGGTCAAGCGGGGCATATGATCAGGGATTGTCCGAAACAAGAGAACAAGAGGAACACTGGTGGGTCCAATGCACAAGCTAACATCGGAGGAAGAGTTTTCGCACTTACTGCTACTGAGGCTGCTAGTACACCAGGTACTGTATCTGGAACCCTTCAAATTGGTGAACGTGATATTTATGTGCTATTTGATACGGGAGCAACACACTCGATTGTTTCTCATTTGTTTACTAATACCTTATGATCGATCCCTCACCGTTAGATCATACTCTATCGATTTCAACTCCTATGGGAAACTCGCTTATTATCACTCACATATATAAAGATTGTCCTATTCATGTTGACTCGATCGTGCGTAATGCGGATCTTTTGCCCATGCAAATGGGTGACTTTGATATTATTCTCGGGATGGATTGGTTGACGCGACATCATGTTACTATTGATTGCCATTCTCGACGAGTTATCTTCGGTGATCTTCATCATCCTGAATTTGTCTATCAGGAATTCAACCTCATAAATCTCTTAAGATTATTTCAGCACTCAAGGTTCAAAAGTTGATATCGCATGGTTGTGTTGGATTCTTAGCGTCTATCTTGGATACCTCGATTACTGAAGATAGCATCGATGACCATCCTATTGTTCGTGAGTATCCTGATGTATTTCCAGATGAATTACCGGGACTACCGCCAGACCGCGAAGTAGAGTTCTCATCGACTTAATTCCTGGCGCCGAGCCTATCTCTAAGGCACCGTATCGCATGGCACCGTTAGAACTAAAAGAATTGAAAGAACAGTTACAGGAGTTATTGGAGCTTGGATTTATTAGGCCAAGCGTCTCACCGTGGGGCGCACCAGTCTTATTTGTAAAGAAGAAGGATGGTAGTATGCGGTTGTGTATTGACTATCGAGAGTTAAACAAGATTACCATTCGAAACCGTTATCCTCTACCCCGCATCGATGATCTTTTTGACCAGTTTCAGGGTGCCAAATACTTCTCAAAAATAGATCTGAGGTCTGGTTATCATCAGTTGAAGATTAGAGAGACAGATGTGCCTAAGTCCGCCTTTCGCACTCGTTACGGTCATTATGAGTTCTTGGTCATGCCTTTTGGCTTGACTAATGCACCAGCTGTATTCATGGACTTGATGAACCGAGTATTTCATGAATTCTTGGATAAATTTGTGATTGTTTTTATCGATGATATTTTAGTGTATTCTAAAGCAAGGAAGAACATGAGGAACACCTGCGTAAAGTGCTTGAGACATTAAGGCAAAAGAAGTTGTATGCCAAATTTTCGAAATGTGAATTTTGGCTCAATCAAGTAGCATTCTTGGGTCACATTGTATCAGCAGAAGGAATTAAAATGGATCCACCTAAAGTTGAGGCCATTACTAAGTGGCCTAGACCTACCTCAGCCACAGAGGTCCGAAGTTTCTTAGGTTTGGCAGGCTATTATCGAAGATTTGTGGAAGGTTTTTCTGTTATTGCCTTACCCCTCACACAACTATTGAGAAAAGGGGTGAAATATTCTTGGAATGAAGAGCGGGAAAAGAGTTTTGAAGAGCTAAAAAAAGACTTGTATCTGCCCCAATACTCACTCTTCCATCTGGTTCAGGCGGATTTCAGATTTATAGTGATGCATCGAAGAAAGGGCTAGGTTGTGTGCTGATGCAACACGGAAAAGTCATCGCCTATGCCTCCCGTCAACTGAAGCCTTATGAAGTTAATTATCCGACACATGATTTGGAGTTGGCAGCAGTAGTCTTTGCATTAAAGATTTGGCGACATTATCTGTATGGCGAGACATGTGATATCTTTACCGATCATAAAAGCCTCAAGTATATATTTACACAAAAGGAGCTAAATATGAGGCAAAGAAGATGGTTGGAACTTTTGAAAGATTACGATGCTAATATTCAGTACCACCCGGGGAAAGCGAATGTGGTGGCTGACGCTTTGAGTAGAAAGAATTTTGGAGTTGTGTCTTGCCTTCAAATTCATCCGCATGTTATTTCAGAACTTGATAAGATGGACATTGGTATTCAAGTTGGTAAATCTGATGGCTACCTAGCTAGAATGAAAATCGAGCCTGACCTCATCTCACGGATTAAAGAGGCACAACAACATGATGGAGAGTTATGGGCAATAACAGAGAATATTCAGTTGGGGAAGCAGTCAGATTTTCGTGTGGATGAACAAGGAGTAATTTGGTGTGGGAAAAGATTATGTGTACCTGATGATTCCACCCTTCGTGAGTCATTACTAGCCGAGGCACATAGCTCGCCTTTTTCTATTCACCCAGGATCAACAAGATGTATCATGATTTACGTCAAAACTTTTGGTGGAATGGCATGAAGGAAGATGTTGCAAGATATGTAAGTCGATGCCTCACGTGTCAGCAAGTGAAGATTGAGCACCAACGAGCCAGCGGACTCTTGCAACCATTGGATATTCCCGTGTGGAAATGGGATGAAATATCAATGGACTTCGTTACAGGCTTGCCCAAGACATTTAAGAAGAATGATGCTATATGGATCGTTGTTGATAGATTATCCAAGTCAGCTCATTTTCTACCGATTCAACAAGGATTTTCAGTTAGCAAGTTATCAGAGGTGTTTCTTCAAGAGATTATTCGACTCCATGGCACTCCATCCTCAATTGTTTCAGATAGAGATCCACGTTTCACTTCTCGATTTTGGAAAGGCTTTCAAGCAGCTTGGGGTACACGATTGAAGTTTAGTACTGCTTTTCATCCACAGACAGACGGGCAGTCTAAACGTACGATTCAGACTCTTGAAGATATGCTCCGTGCATGCGCACTCGAGTGGACAGGAAACTGGGATGAGTATCTATGTCTTGTCGAGTTTGCCTACAACAATAGTTGGCAAGCTAGTATCGGTATGGCTCCTTTTGAACTCTTGTATGGTCGAAAGTGTAGAGCACCAATATGTTGGGAAGAGGTTGGGGAAAAGCTCATTGAGGGACCCGAGTTAGTCCAAATTACAAATGAAAAGGTTGTCGTCGCACGAGAGAAATTAAAGGAAGCACAAAGTAGACAAAAGAGTTATGCAGATCAACATCGTCGATCATTAGAATTCAAAGTTGGAGATCATGTGTTTTTGAAAGTCTCACCTTGCCGTGGCGTGCGCAGATTCGGGATCAAAGGAAAGCTTAGTCCTCGTTTCATTGGTCCATTTGAGATTCTTGAGAGAGTTGGAGAAGTCTCTTACCGCCTAGCGTTGCCTCCTCAGCTTTCTCACGTTCATAACGTTTTTCATGTATCTTTGCTAAGAGGATATAATTATCATCCGCTCCATGTCATTAGTTATCCGTTACATACGATCCAAGAAGACTTATCCTATGAGGAAGAACCGGAAGCTATATTAGATCGACAAGAAAGAACCATGCGAAGAAAAGTGATTCCATTCGTCAAGGTTTTATGGAAGAACCACTCCGAGCGTGAAGCAACATGGGAAATCGAGGAACCAATTCGCTCTATGTATCCTAGTTTATTCGTAAACTAATTTTCCTTGTACTGATTGATTGTGAACCTCGTATTTTGATTTCCGCCTGTTATGAACGCTCCTACGTAGTTACCTTCTTAATTTCAACTATCAGTTGTGTGTTAATAATAAATTTCGAGGACAAAATTTCTTTTAGGGGGTAATAGTTGAAACAATCGTAACTTCATAAAATAAATATATTTATATATATCTAGATAAAAATAATAATAATAATAATAATAATAATAATAATAATAATAATAATAATAATATAATAATAATATAATAATAATAATAATAATAATAATAATAATAATAATAATAATAATAATAATAATAATAAATAGATTATAAATAAGTGAGTTGATTTATGCATAACAATTATAATACATATTTTTTTATGATGGACGTGAATATGTATATATATACATACATGCAATGAAATCAAAATCTTGAAGATTAAAATATAAAGATAATAAAAATAATATTAACTACATATATGCATAACGTTAATGTGTATAGATTATAAAAACATAAATATTTTAATTGGATAAACATTTTGACTATTTCCACTTTGACTATCTGGTTTCTACTTTCTTCCTTACTTCTGAAAAAGCTATTGCAAGTTTCTTAAAAATAGATACTTGAGTTGACATCTCCTTCATATTCACCACCATAGGCTAGAACGAGAAAGAGACTTCACAAAAGGTTTTGGACTCTTCTTTTGACCACAATCAGACCTTCAAATTCTATAAGAACTCTCTGCTCAAGACCACCCTCAACTTCCCTTTTGTTCCTTCCTGACTCGATATTCCGGCCACTTCCTACCATCTTCGATAATACCTTTTTCCGATTACCGACGACAAAACCGAACTCGTCTTCGTTCGTCTCGGCCTCTTGTCACTGCTTGCCAACTATCGGAAGCATCAGAAACCTATCATCGCTGTTGCGCAAGTTTCCGACGAAAGTAACAACATTTCCGACGACTTACGTTCTTAGACCTCCCGTGACCTGCGATAGAGGTAACCGACAACCGAACCCGTAAGACTTTATTTTTGTGTATTATCTTCACCTATACAATACTAACCTTAGTGATTGCAAAATAAAAATAAAATTAAATTAAAACACCTTCTTGTTTAGCCGGTGAGCGTTAAAATGAAAAGAGGGAATCATGAAGATGAAGATGATACTATATTTTAAAGTTATTACACTGGGAATCCCATTATCACTACAATAGTTGATCCATTGCCTTAGTGGTTTAAGTCTTGATATTTTTTTATTAAACAGGTTTTGGGTTCTATACCCGTTATGCTTTATGTTATTTATTTATTTATTTATATTTTTATTTGTTTTTATTATTTTATTCTTATACATATATATAAATAAATTGCATTTACTAGAATCACTAATATTCAATCAATATAAATATACAAATCAAACAGAGATACTTTGATATCAAATTCTTATAAACAAAGGTATTATAGGAACTAAAAATATATATTATTTAGAAGATACATTTGAGTGAAATAAGAAATTAGAGCTTCATTGTATCAGCAAGCTTTATATTTGTATGAATTATGGGCGTAAGTAAATGTATGGAGAAATAGTATAGTTTAATTAAAGAATAGACTTATATAACTTTATTCCTCAATATGAATTATGTGAAAATCATGTTTTAAAAAGGGAAGTAACAGACTGAATTATAGACAATGAATAATAACCAGATTTAAACTAAAGAACCTACGTCGCTAATATATATATATACTTATACACGCAAGTGACTTTACAACATCAAAACTTAGAATAACATATCTCATTATATATAAATTACTTGTAGGTTATCATGACCCCTCTTAAGTAATGAGTTTGACATCCTTATGAAAAATCAGCTAAGGTACGGATTCTTACCCCTCCCTTTGTCGTTATGTAGTCCACTTGATTGTTAAAACCCCTTTGACTTTCACATTTCGTTGAAATTCCTTATCGTCTTTGACTCTAAATTTGTTTCATATGATCGTACGTCTATTGATATCATGATTCATTATTATTTTGTCATGCTACTTTGGATTTAGCATTATTTCACATGCGATTAAAAATTATTGAATTAAACTCATTATCGCATGTTCTTATATTATGACATGATTATGGATTCGCCTGATGTTTAAAGAAAACATATTTGAGATATATCATTGTTGCACTATTTTAGTTTGTTGTATTCTGTTACCCGAGCATGTTCCTACTTGTGGGGGTGACCACAAGCATGTCATTGCGGCATCGATGACATGGCACCAACCGTGACGGTGAGCAGAGATCACGGCGTCTCCTTTGGTACTTGCGAGGTACATTGGCCATATTATGTTGAGGAGGCGTATGGACTGGTCCTAGGATATATGCATATGATTATGGTGGATGGTTGTTGTGTATGCCCACACTCCATTTCACGTTCGGTACATAGAGTCTGCAGCTCTATGTGCATGTCTGTTCTGATATAAGTTATTCGGCTCAATGGGTACATCCATATGATACGATTTACTTTATTGACTTGTCTTACTTTGCATCGTATCATTTTATGTTACTTATCTCTCGATGTTATTGCAATTATTATTAGTATTACTAGTGCCTTTATCCGTACTGGGCATTTGGCTCATTCCGTGAATAATTGTTTCCACAGGTTCACAGGTTACTCCGGGCGGGGTGTGAAGAGAGATAAATTAAGCTCTAGGATTTTTGAACAGTGAAAGATAGCTATTTTTGTAGCATGTGCTAGTTATCTAGTTTTGGCTGATTAAATAATATGTAACGAATACTTTACCCTAGAGCTCTTAACGATGTTTTGATGATGTACTCCTAATGTTTCAAATCATGGAATTATGTCTTATGTTATGATTACTATGATAGTAACACGTCAGCCCTAATCGGGTTGGGGTGTTACATACAGACTAGGACTAATGCCACAATATGAATCCTGTGAATGCTCCAGGTACATTAGAACTTACATAAAAGTAAATGTTATATATGTTTCCTTGTTTTTAATAAAGTCTTAAAAGGACTAAGACTAAAGTGCTCCAAGGTATACAAATGGAAGATTTGTGCTAACAATAACTATTATCGCAAGGTAAGAGTTGCCATGCTTCACATGCACTACAAATTGCATTTACGTGTGCACCCATAAAGGTAATTTGCTTTGCACGGTCATCCCAACTCTTTCTACCCAAGTTAACACATACTGTTAAGTACCGAGTGTTATCCATGATTGAAATGTCAAATATATGGTCACTAACCAAATGGTTAAATAATCGAAATTATACAAAGGAATTGAGTGTGAAAGCATTCATTTGAGCAAGGAACAGTCGAAGGAATCTATTTAATATAATCTGAAATTTGAGAAAATAGTCAATTGACCTGAGTACTTTGTGTCTCTTGTCCATTGGTGTAATGCCAGCCAATGTTTTTGTCCCCCAAGATTCAACCCAACAAGTTGTGAATAAGGTGCATACAACACACGTGACATCGATGAATGCGAGAAGTAAGAGTTTGTAAGTATTACTATAAGTCTGATGCAACCAAAACATCCAAAGTCTCTCTGCATGCATGCACTAAAGAACAGAAGTAGAAATGTTTCGGAAGTTTTACACCTTGCATTAGAAATATTCTAAGTGTAAAATCTTCCGAAGCCAAGACCAACATCTTCCGAAACCAAAAGTGAAGTCTTCCGAAGCCAAAGAGTTGGATCTAGAAAGGCTGGTGCAACCAAAACCAAGTCACGCAGAAGATTTTGGTACAACAAACAAAGGACTTCCGAAGCTAAGTATGGAACTTCCGAAGGAAGAAGGAGCTCTTCCGAAGACAAAGTGTAGAACTTACTTACGAAGGAAAACTCCAACTTCCGAAGACAAAGAACCTACTTCCGAAGATCAAGACTTAGAATGAAAGATCTGAAGTCAACTTCCGAAGTACAGAAGTCCTCAAGCCTCGGAAGTATAGAAGCCTCTTCCGAAGTATAAGTGGCTTCGGAAGAACTTGTTCTTCCGAAGCGAACTTTCCTTCAGAAGACACTACTATTATCCAGTGGACATAAGTATGGTCTCTGTGACACTCCGCTGCAAATCTCTGAGATACTGCATGGCGTTTTCTCAAAAGCCATGTAGTTGACCATACTTTAATCCACTGTTTACCTTTTTATGTTAGTACAGTTGCCATCTTTAGTTAATGACAAAAGGTAAGTCATGGACATGTCATGACTACCATATCTTAGATAATACTTTATCTAAGATACCTTAACTTTAGCATTGTAGTATATGCTTTAGTCTTAGGTTTCCAGCTGGTATCAAAGTATATCTGGCTGTAGGATCTAGTATATATAGTTTCTCATTGTAACTCATGTATCATGCTTGTAAGAGTCTTGTAATATCTTGAGTTGAGAAGTAATATATACAAGTGCCTTGAAAATTTATTTCTGCGTGTTCCTTTGTTACTTATTATATTATTATCAACTCTTGTAAAAGACATTACTTCATCTGATTTTAGTGTTTCCATAAGTGAGTTTGAGAGAAATCCAAGTGTTTAAGTGACAAACCCGATCCTGCAATTGGTATCAGAGCTTTTTAGGCTCTTGATTGTGAGATCTTACCATCCTAATCAACCTGTTTTTCACTCCTCCTTAAACCTCACTCAAAATGGCCCTCAACAAATCTGAAGTAGAGATGGGGACGATGACCAAAGCACCCATCATCACCCCTGAAAACTTCAGGTCTTGGAGCAGAAGAATGGAAGGCTTCATCAGGTATCAAGACAGCAAGATGTGGCAATCCATTGTCAATGGCCCGTATAAGCCAAAAGTAGCTGGTGGAAATGGTGCCATGATTGAGAAAGCTGTTGAAGATTATTCTTATGAAGACAGGAAGAAGCTTGACATCGATAGCAATGCTATGACTGTTCTTATGACTGCAATTCCAAACTCTATCATGGTGGGGTTTGAGCATTGCAAGTCTGCCAAAGAACTTTTTGATGCGCTTGCTCAAATGTACTCAAGCTCAAATGACTCCAAGAAGGACTCACTGAAGCAGCAGTTCGAGAACTTCACCTATGTTGCTGGAGAGACTCTTAGCCAGCAATATTTCAGGTACATGGATCTCATTTCTTCCCTTCAATCTGTGGGAATTGCTCATGAACTCAGAGACCTTACAAGAAAATTCATGAGTGCATTACCCAATGAGTGGACATTCTACTGTGTCTCTATCAAGAGAACAGAGAATCTGAATACACTCACCATGACCAAACTCTATGGGATCCTTGATGGATACCGTTTGGAAATGGAAAGCAAGAGGGGTCATCAGACAAGGAAACCCTTGAGTCTTCCTGCTAGCAAGCTTTAATGGTTGCTGAAGGCTCAGGAATCTCCCAGCCTCAACAATACCTGACTTACACCCAGCAGCCATCTTGTTCTTCTGGGCCATACATCACATTTCCTGAGACTCCAAGGTCTCAACAAGCTCAGCAAAGCTCCTTTCAGGACAGCTGTGCTTTTGTGCAGGAAGTGGACACTCAAATGATTATCAATACTGCTTTGATGATCTAGAGTGTTTTAGCTCGGATGACGTGGAATACGTGGACATAGTCCAACAAATGGCTCTTCTAACCTACACAGCAAAGAAGTTCTTTAAGAGAACTGGAAGGCAATTTCCCCAGAACCTAATCAACAGCAAATTTGGGTTTGACAAAACCAAGGCCAAATGTTACAACTGTAACCAACTTGGTCATTTTGCAAGGGAATGCAAGGCTCCCAAGTCCAACCCGGGAACCCCACAGGCCTCCACACATCCCTCTACACCAAAGCCCACTGGAAGTCAACTGAAACAGCTGCAATGGCTCAAGAAGTTGACTGGAGCTTCATGGTACAGGATGTGACTCCTGCTCAAGCACTCATGGCCGGAACAGATGAAAACAAAGGTATATGAACATCTCTGTACTCCTGCCTGTATTGCTAAGGTTAAACTGTATCAGGACTACAATATGGAGATTAAATCTGATATTGAGTCTTTAAATGTTTTAAAATCTGACTTAAAAGGGCTGAATCTGACTACCAAAGAAAAATTGAGGAGTTAGAGAAAACTGTGTCCCTATTAAAACATGAACACACAAACTATAAGACTCAGATAAAGGATTTAATATCCAAATTGACTGAGGCTCAAGCCCAGCTTGTCACAGCTGAGGCTCAAGCCAGGAAGTATGCTATTTCCGAGCAAAACTTCCAAGCCATTCTTGCATCATCCTCTCACTCAAAACTTTGTTACCAAAACAAAGGTGGGTTAGGAACCAATGAAATTGCTCCACCACACTCTTATGAGTCTATAAGACAACCAAGGTGTGGTACTGAAGAGCAAGAGGTTCCATCTGCTGACCCACCTTCTCAAGAGTCAAAGAATGATGCAACTATGGAGACCATCACAGGGAAGAACCAGGTAATTATGCCCTCCCCTGCCAATGATGATCAAACCCTGACCACCAAAGCCCGAAGAAGCAGAGCTAAGGCAGCCAGAAAAACTGCCAAGAAAGTGACTGAGTCCAAGCTAAAGATAGACCCAAAGCAAAAGGGTGTATTCATCTCAGCTGGATTCCAGGTGGTTGGAAATTCTGATTCAGGAAAGGGGTGTAGTACCAGTACTCCTATCCTACCAAAGGATCAGAAGTTAAAGGGAAAGGTTGCTGATGAAGAGAAAAAGAACAAGAAACAACAATCCTCACATTCCCAAAAGATTAACATTGCATGCATAATGTGTGGTCTGCAAAACCACATGGCCAAAGATTGTTACTACAATCCTGCTAGCACACATTATGCAAATAATGTTAAAAGGAAGGAGTCAGGGAAGGTTTCTCATTTGGACCATATCAAATGGTTCAAGTGATGAAAAAGGGAAAGCTTGTTTCCGAAGCAAGGCTGCTCTTGAAGAAGATTTATCTTTCGAAAGAAAAAGGCTTCGGAAGCTAAAGCTGTAAAGACTCAGAAAAGCAAAAGAGTCCCCTTGAAACCATCCCAAAGAAGACTGCTTCGGAAGAAAAGGTGGTGAAGGCTTCTTCCGAAAAGAAAGAAGCTTCGAAGAAAGCCAAGCTACAAAAGCTTCAACAAGCTCATCCTCCATGATCAACCAAGGGATGGAATGGAAGATCAAGGAAGATGCTGTAGCCCAAACCTCTTCTTCAAAGCCATCCATTGAACCCCCATGCATAAATTTTGGTTCAATTATGTCATTATCATTGGAAGAACCCAAGACCAATAAGGCTTGGGTTTCCAATCAAAACTAATTATCTCATCTTATGTGCAGGGACATCCATATGACAAGAATAACAACATTTGGATTGTAGATAGTGGATGCTCCAGGCACATGACAGGGAACATATCTCTCCTTCAACAATTTCAACATTATGATGGAGGTCCTGTCCAGTTTGGAGGTGAGGCCGGAGGATATATTTCTGGCAGAGGAAGTATATCCAATGGAAAGTTAAAGGTTGACAAAGTTAATTTTGTCAAACAGCTTGAACACAACCTGTTAAGTGTTTCTCAATTCTGTGATCAAAAGCATCAAATGCTCTTCACAGAACATGAGTGCATTATCCTCAAACCCGGGATGACAATTCCTCAGGAATTGGTGCTTCTTAGATCTCCCAGGAAAGGGGATATGTACAAGCTGGATATGAACAATGCTTCCCCAATAGGAGAAGTATCATGCTTTCTTTCCAAAGCTGATGGTGATGAGTCAACACTATGGCATAAACGAATGTGTCATGTAAATTTTAAGACAATGAATAAATTGGCTAAAAATAACTTGGTACATGGTTTGCCTAAAAAGGAATTTTTCTGCAAAGATAACTGTGTTGCTTGCCTGAAAGGGAAACAACACAGGGCATCTCATAAATCCAAAGTGTGTTAACTCCATCACCACTCCATTACACTTATTGCACATGGATCTATTTGGTCCCACAAGTATAATGAGCATTGGAAGGAAATCATATTGCCTTGTGATTGTTGATGATTTTACTAGATTTACATGGGTATTTTTTTAAGAACCAAAGATGAAACTGCTGAAACTTTGAAATCTTTTATTCTTAAAATAGAAAATCAAGTTGATCACAAGGTTAAAATAATTAGAAGTGATCAAGGGACTGAGTTTAAGAACCTAGTTCTTGACTCATTTTGTAACTCAAAAGGGATTGCCAGACAATATAGTGCTCCCAGAACTCCTCAACAAAATGGTGTTGCTGAGAGGAGGAATAGGACACTTATTGAGGCTGCTCGGACTATGTTAGCTGATTCAAAGCTGCCTCTAACATTCTGGGCAGAGGCAGTCAGCACTGCATGCTATGTGCAGAACAGAGTTCTTGTAGTAAAGCCACATGGAAAAACCCCTTATGAGTTATGGAACAAGAGGCCACCGTTCATTGGCTTTCTAAGGTCCTTTGGCAGCAGGTGTACCATACTTAACGCAGGTGTACCATACTTAACACAAAAGAAAATTTGGCAAAATTTGCTGAAAAGTCGGATGATGCTATCTTTGTTGGATATTCCTCTTACTCTAAAGCTTATAGGGTTTACAATATTAAAAATCAACAATTTGAGGAATCTTCCAACATTGTAGTCAATGAGCACACTCCTTGTGTTAGGGGGAATGGCCCTGATCATATCTTTGATTTAGAATTGTTTCCAAACTATTCTAAACCATCTTGTGAGAATGTTTCAGCTGGAACAGGTGCTCAAAGTGACTCTGATGAAGATCAACTGTTTGAGCTTCCCAGACCTATTCCAAGTTCTCCAAGAGTTGCAGCAAATCAAGTTCCCACTATTGAAAGATCTGACAGTATAACCATCTCAAGAGATAGTGGTACTTCAACAAGGATTCACCTGCTGACTTTCAAATCTCTTCAGGTGACCCTGCACAACACCAGGCTGATGAAAGCACCATCTTGAAGGAACAGGCAACTGTTAATGATGCTTCACAGCAAACAAATGATGATGTTTCTCTCTCATTCAATCAGTCCTCATTGAATGAGTTTGAAACAACAGCTGGACCAAGTATTCAAGCTCCTGAGCAAAATATGTCCAATTTGGATTTATCTTTGCAACTGGAGGTGATTCCTAGACTCAGGATTCATAACACTCATCCAGCTGAAAACATCATAGGGGAAGTCTCTGAAGGCGTGAGAACAAGAGGACAAACTCACAATGGGAATGTCTGTTTGTACTCATGCTTTTTATCCCAAATGGAACCCAAGAAGGTGGAAGATGCCTTGAAAGATAGTAGCTGGGTTGAATCAATGCAAGAGGAGCTGCTTCAATTCAAAAGACAAAAGGTTTGGAACCTATGTCCGCTACCATCTGGTCAAGTACCTATAGGCACTAAATGGGTATTCAGAAACAAGAGAGATGATAGAGGCTTGATCAAGAACAAGGCAAGACTGGTGGTTCAAGGATACACTCAAGAGGAGGGAATCGATTATACTGATGTCTTTGCACCTGTTGCAAGACTTGAGGCAGTTAGGATCTTCCTTGCTTATGCTGCATCCAAGAATTTCACTGTCTACCAGCTTGATGTCAAGTGTGCCTTTCTATATGGGGATATAGATAGGGAAGTCTATGTATGCCAACCTCCAGGATTTGAAGATCCACAGCATCCCAACTATGTGTGCAAATTGGATAAAGCTCTATATGGGCTGCACCAAGCACCTAGGCTGTGGTATGAGACATTGTCTCAGTTTCTCTGAAGAATGGTTACACTAGAGGTACCATTGATAAGACTCTTTTCATAAGAAAGTCTGGGAAAGACATCTTGCTCGTTCAAGTCTATGTTGATGATATCATATTTGGTTCCTCAAATGACCAAATGTGTAAAGACTTTGAGAGCATTATGAAGAAGAAGTTCGAGATGAGTTCCATGGGAAAAATGGACTTTTTCCTTGGAATTCAGGTAAAGCAAATGAAGGAAGGGTTCTTTATCAATCAATCTAAGTATGTCAATGATATCTTAGAACGATTTGATATGAAAGATTGTAAAGCAGCAAAAACACCTATACCCAGAAACCACAATCTCTGCCCTGATTCTGAGGGGGAGGATACTGATCAACATCAGTACAGAGCGATTATTGGTTCTCTGATGTATCTCACAGCAAGTAGACCTGATATCATGTTTGCAACTTGCATTTGTGCAAGATATCAGGCTGCTCCAAAGGTGTCTCACCTAATAGCTGCCAAGAGAATTCTTAGATACCTCAAAGGAGCACCTAAACTAGGTCTCTGGTATCCAAGAAATAGTGATTTCAATCTCTATGGTTACTCTGACAGTGATTATGGTGGCTGCAACATCAACAAGAAATCAACATCTGGTGGATGTCAATTTCTTGGTGGAAGGATCATCTCATGGCAATGCAAAAGCAATCCTGTGTCTCTACATCAACTGCTGAAGCTGAATACATTGCTGCTGCTAGTTGCTGTGCTCAGCTGCTGTGGATTCAAAACCAGATGATAGACTACGGATTCAACTTCATGAGCACTCCTATCCACATTGACAACAACAGTGCTATATCCATTACTGAAAATCCAGTGAAGCACTCCAAGACTAAGCACATTGATATCAGGTATCATTTCATTAGAGATATTCATGAGAAAAATCTTATCAAGCTAATCAAAGTTGACTCAAATGAACAATATGCTGACTTGTTCACCAAAGCCTTTGATGAACAAAGATTTAAATATCTCATTACAGCTATTGGGATGATAAACATTGATTAGTTGATCTCATTTGAAAACCTTTTAATGTGTAAAGTCTCATGTCAAAACAATCTAAGCCCTGTTACAAAAGATCTTTTTCTAAATTTTATCTAAGTATGAATTCTTCCGAAGAGAAATTAACCCTCGGAAGATATTTTACATATCTTCCGAAGCAAATTTCTCCCAGGATAATTTTCTTCTCGGAAGAGTGTTAAGTCTCGGAAGAAGCGATTGATTTCATATCAGATCTACTTCCGAAGCTTATAACACACTCCTCTTGAAAAGCAACATATACTCTCGGAAGTAATCAATTTACCTTCGGAAGTAAATTTGCCTTCGGAAGAATATTACCTTCGGAAATGCTTTATACTCGGAAGAAAGATTTTACTGTGTAACGGAAATCTTTTGGGCCCCACTCTGTAAAAAGTAAAGATTTTGTTAATGATGTCGGATTATTTAAATGGACTAACCTTACCGCCCATGTCACATCATCCACTGAAACCTCACATCGTCTTATCCAAACCCCCTTTAAACCGCCATTCCACCCATTTAAATACTTCCGGTTAATCACTTACATCCTTTTTACCCAAATTACTGCCCTAAAAGCTTTCTTCATCTTCAATTTACCCTATTCCGAACTATCTTTCTGTAATTTTCTTCAATGGCACTAAACCCTCAGCACAACCAAGTCGCACTCCTTGATTCTTCAAGGGATGTTGACTTCTCAGACATCATCTCCTTTCTGACCCAATCTTCTTACTACACCGCTCTGACTGTAAACCCCACGATTTACTCAAACCATATGTCTGAATTTTGGGCAAATGGTCAGATTGAAACCCTAAATGGGGTTCGTGTACTTCGATCGAGCATCTGTGGCCAGGAGTTGGTCATTTCTGAACAAATCATCAGGGAGCATCTAGAGCTTCATGATGAGGGCGCTCCAACGGAATTCCCCAAAGCAGATTTGGACAATTCTTATCTCCAAATGGGATATGGTGGAGATGTTAGCAGGTCAACTGTCTACAAATTCAACTTCTCTTACAAATGGAAGTTCCTGCTGCATGTGGTTCTTCACTGCTTGTCTAATAAATCTGGGGGATGGGATCAAATCCCATATGAACTTGGGTGCCTAGTTCATGGGTTGGTAAAAAGCCTCCGCTTCAACTATTCAAGGTTTGTGCTGACTAACCTCATGGGAAATCTTCAAAGGGACACATTCTTCATGTATCCCAGGTTCTCCAGCACATAATCAACTGTGAGCTGGACCAGAGCAAGCTTGTCTGTGCAGCTGCTCTGACTGCTCCTCAAATGAGGCCGACCATCTTCAAGACTTTGAAGAGAGTGTCCACCAACTTCACTGGAAGAGATACTGCACTTCTTCCAGGTATGATTGAGCCAATGGCTCCTGGTGACATCCCTGTTAACCCCACAGGTGATGAACCCACACCAGCAACTACCCTCACTTTGCCAAATCTACCTTCTCCACCCATTACCTTTACTTATCAGAGACGTCCCAAACGAACCCTTGTTCAATCTTCTCTGATTGAACAAGCTCCTCATGTTCTACCCAAAAAGGCTAGAGTGGAACAAAGGGCTCCCACTCAGCCTGAGGTCCAACCATCCTTCACAATTGACCTCAATATGGGTCTTGAGTCTCCTCAGTCTCAGACCCATGAGCCCGAAACCCAAGCTGATAGCCCTCAGGGAGAGTCTATACTCCCCTGAGCAGCCAAAAAGGGACAGCCCTATCACAGGCTCAATGCCTTTAGACATTGATCAAAGTCCCGGGTCATTAGGTTTCACTTCCATATCCTTTACTGACCTTTTAATTGGAGCTGATGAAGAGATTATGTCTCTTAAGGGCAATGAAGTTGATCCACAACACCCTCTCAAGGATCAACAGAGCCTAGAGAGATCTCTTATCTCTAGCCCCCATCAGCAAACCTTTACTGAGGTGAGTCCCACTGATGTGGAGGGGACTCATGTAGATTCAGCTGCCACTACTGAAGGAGCCTCAATGGATCCTCAGGACAGTGGTAACATCACTGAGACTGAATCTACGGCAACCATGCCCTTTGATGACTCTGAAAGAGACATCATTGTGCAAGGGAAACCAGGGCGCCAAGAAACCACATCTGGTGGTGAGGATGAACATACAAGGTATGTTACCTCATCTCCCCGTGATTCTTCAAAAGAAGATGAGGGAAGAATGCAACTCACCATTCAAGACCTACTTTCTAAAGTCTCAAATCTTGAATCTAAGGTTAGGACTTTAGAGGATAGGTCTGCCACTCAGCAACTTGAGATTGAAACTCTCAAGGCCAAACTAGCTGAGAAACAGATTGAGAGGTCTGTTAGGCATGTACCAACTCAGGTCTCCTTGACCTCTTCCTCTAGCTCATCAAGCTCTCAGGATGATGCTACCAAAAAGGGGGAGAGTGTTCAGAGACAAAGTCAAAGACAGGAGGAAACCCAAAGTCAAGCTCTCACTTCTTTGAGCTCAAAGTATCCTATGCAACAAGCTGCAATTTTCCCTGAGCCTCCTCCAGTTGTCATTCAAGTGGATCAAAGGATGCTCCAAGATCTCAATAGGTTCTTTAACAAGTTCCTATTGGAATCTCTTATAGAACAGCCAAGTCCTGATATGTCTGTGATCTACTTCGGAGCTCAAGAGCTTCAGAGGTTAAATGCACCTTCTACCACTATTGAGGAAGTTGGTCAACCTAAGGTCCAAGTGGAACCTAAGATTAACTTCGAAGGGGAAACAAGGACTGATGGCCCAGCAACTGAAACAGTTGGGACAGATAGTGCATTTTCACAGACTTCCGAAGCACAATTCAAAGCCTCGGAAGAACAATTTCAAACTTCCAAGCTGAGATTGCTGCTGCGGAAGGACTATTCTCATTATCCGATGATCTAATAGTCACAGATGCAATCCTGGAACTTGCATCTGAGGTTAATAGGGAGGATTTTCTCACCCAACCCTTAGCTCTAACATCAGCATTAACTCCAGCTCCCATCTCTACTACTCAACCTGAATCTTCCATTCAAGAACCCCCAAAGTCTAGTACTTCCGAAGACATCAAAGGAAAGAGGAAGATGACTTCGGAAGAGCTTCAGGAGGAAGAAAGGTTGGAAGAAACTCAAAAGAAAAGGTAGGCTTCCAACTGGAAAACTGCTAGCTGCAAGTACCAAAGCAGCTGCAGCCAACCAGGAGGCAGTCAACAACCAAAAAGAGTAGAGATTATCGATAGACTTGTTAGTCTAGGAGCTGCAACTGAAGATGTACTCCTGCTACCATTAGAGGAGTTAAAGAGCTAGAAAAGGCAACCTTGCTGCTAAAACAGCAAAAAGAAGAAGCTGCAAGGTTGGCCTTAGAAGAAGAAAGGGAGAGGAAAGAAAGAGAAGCTGATCTGCAGCTCAGGAGGGAAAGGATAACTTTCCTAACCTCCAGAGGTTTCTCTCAAGAAGATTATCTCCACATAACAATGATACGATCTTATGGCTCTTCAACAAAGAGCAAGATCAAATGGAGAAAGAGAGAAAGAAGAGCTGCAAGGGAAAAGCTATTGCAGAAAAAGAAGAAGAAGAGGAAGCAGGACTGACTGCTGCCAAGAAGATAGGTGAGAAGGCCTGGATGAAGAGCTATCTCAAGGCTCATGGCTTCTCTGGCAGGCAGGTGGGTCCTATGTCAGAAAAGACTCTCCAGCGACATGTCAGTGACATTAAGGCTGACATTCGCGCGGGGAAGAGGAAGGAGATGTATAGAAGGGGACAGGGGATGACCTTCAAAGAACCACTCAACCCAAACTCCAAACCCAACCTGAACCTATACCCTTTTCATTCCCAATCAAAACCGAACCAACCACTGAACCATACACCCCTGAACCTACACCATCACCCCTACCAACCTCTTCACCTCAACCACCTAAACTACCCATCCTCCAACCCAAAACTCTAGCCAGAACCCAAACACCTCAACCTACCCATCAACCCATCAAACCATCCCCTCAGCCTTCTAAACATCTCTCCTTGGAAGAATTCAAGGCAGTCAAGACAAAGCTCATAAACTGCACAACTCTGAGCGATATCTCCTGTGAGGAGGATTCAGTCAATTTGACCTATGTTGATGGATCCTCAAGTTCCCTCACTAGAGATCAATTTCTTGATCTGCCCAGAGGAACTTTGGACCAAGCTGCAAATCTCCTTGGCCTCAATTCAGACACTTTGAATGAGGAAGAAAAGAAGCTAAGGAGAAGGCTGGTGACTCTACTGGATACTAAGAAAGGAGACCGGGTGCCAAGACAACCTCTTGCACCTAGAAAGAAGATCATCCAGTGGAGGTTCGAAGACTCTTCTCACAACTTTGTTGTTGAAAGAGAGAATGGAGAGCTCAACAGGCTAAGTGCCTCATCTCTGCTACACTTGAGCAGGTTTGACATTGCTGAGTTAGCAGAGAAGCCATTCTCCAACCCTTCAAACTCTGATGTAGCTGCCCATATCAGAAATCATCTAGGCAGCCTTCATATGGCCGAGCTAACTGCTAGAAGCAAGGTTGAAGAAGAGTTGAAACTGAGAGAGGAGGAGGAAATGAAGGGATCAGCAACCAAAGGCAAAGCCTTTCTACAAATGGTTGAAGGTCCTGAACTTGAATCCATAGTTAGATGGGAGTATGACTATAACTCCCGTCAACTAACTCTTTTCAGGGGGACACAACAAAGGGTACATGTCATTCAGAGTGATAGACTGGATCTCCTATCCACCAATGACTTGTACAAGCTTCTCAGCACCACTTAAGGGAAGAACAAAGAGACAGACAAATACTTTTGTCCCTGGTGCTGAAAGCTTTGAGAAGCAGAAATAAGTGAGGTTTTGGTAGCATCAGCCTAGGGGGAGTTTGTTGGATCTAGAAAGGCTGGTGCAACCAAAACCAAGTCACTTAGAAGATTTTGGTACAACAAACAAAGGACTTCCGAAGCTAAGTATGGAACTTCCGAAGGAAGAAGGAGCTCTTCCGAAGACAAAGTGTAGAACTTACTTCCGAAGGAAAACTCCAACTTCCGAAGACAAAGAACCTACTTCCGAAGATCAAGACTTAGAATGAAAGATCTGAAGTCAACTTCCGAAGTACATAAGTCATCAAGCCTCGGAAGTATAGAAGCCTCTTCCGAAGTATAAGTGGCTTCGGAAGAACTTGTTCTTCCGAAGCCAACTTACCTTCGGAAGACACTCCTATTATCCAGTGGACATAAGAATGGTCTCTGTGACACTCCGCTGCAAATCTCTGAGATACTGCATGGCATTTTCTCAAAATCCATGTAGTTGACCATACTTTAATCCACTGTTTACCTTTTTATGTTAGTACAGTTGCCATCTTTAGTTGGTGACAAAAGGTAAGTCATGGACATGTCATGACTACCATATTTTAGATAATACTTTATCTAAGATACCTTAACTTTAGCATTGTAGTATATGCTTTAGTCTTAGGTATCCAGTTGGTATCAAAGTATATCTGGCTGTAGGATCTAGTATATATAGTTTCTCATTGTAACTCATGTATCATGCTTGTAAGAGTCTTGTAATATCTTGAGTTGAGAAGTAATATATACAAGTGCCTTGAACATTTATTTCTGCGTGTTCCTTTGCTACTTATTATATTATTATCAACTCTTGTAAAAGACACTACTTCATCTGATTTGAGTGTTTCCATAAGTGAGTTTGAGAGAAATCCAAGTGTTTAAGTGACAAACCCGATCCTGCACAAAGAGTGAAGACAGATTTCTTCTGAAGAGTGTTAGAGGCATACTTTTATCTGATGTACTTTACCATAAAGCTGGACCACCTTTCCGCTTCATCTCTGTTTAGTCACCAACTTATATGAGTTGGTGAAAAGGTCCATGCTTTTGGTAACTGTACATTGAGGTCTTGAGTCTGTACTTTCTACTTTATGTACTTTTATCCTTTTTGTAATATATTAGGAAGTGAGCTATGGCATGTCATAGTGACTAGTCAAAAGGCAATCTGCCTTTTGACTCTACATTTGATTTTGTTGTCTAGTCTTATGTATCCAGCTGGCTTTCAAAGTATGGTCGGCTATAGGATGTAGTATATGTATCTCAAGTACTTGTAACTCTTAGGGTATGTTTTGTAACATTTGTAATAGAACTTGAGAAGCAATATACAACATTCTTGAAAACCAAATACTTGTGTTGTTTGCTATCTTGTTCTGTCTCATAATTACTTGTGTTCTTAGCATATTTCACTTAAGTTAACCAGTTCCCCATTGATCTGTTAAGTGTTCTAAGTAACTCTCCTCATTGTGTTGTTGTGTTGTATGTGCATACCCTTCACCGGTCCTGCATTTGGTATCAGAGCATTCCAGGCTCTTGAAATAAGATCTCACCATCTTAAGATCCCTCATACACACAAAATACTTAACAAATAAAATGGCAGCTATTACCAATGCTGATATGAAAACTGGAATATGTCAAATTCTCCACTGTTCACTCCTGTAGACTTTGATACTTAGTGTCAAAGAATGGAAGGCTTCATCAAGTCTCAAGACTCAAGGATGTGGGACTCTGTTGTTGAAGGACCTTACATACCAAGCACCACTTCTGCTACTAGTGGTGGTATGATTCCAAAGGCTATGGCTTATTACTCTGAAGAAAACAGGATGAGACTAGAGATTGATCAGAAAGCCATGATAGCCCTTCAAACTGCTCTTCCAAACTCCATTTACAGAGACTTCAAGAAGTGCAAAACTGCCAAGCAACTATGGGAAGCACTGAAGCTGATGTATGAGGGGTCCACTGAAGCAAATGAGAACAAGAAGGATCTCCTGAAGCAGCAGTTTGAAAAATTCACCTCAAGGTAGGTGAAACAATGACTCAACAATAATTCAGGTATGTTGAGATTGTGGATACTCTAATGGATGTTGGAGTAACTCTTGAGAACATGGACATTGTAAGGAAGTTTATGTCCTCTCTTCCTAAACAATGGACACATTATTGTGTTGTTATCAAGAGGACTGAGAACCTTAAGACTCTTACACTCAAAGAGTTGTATGGTATTCTTAGTGGCTACCAGATGGAGATGAATATGCAAAAGTCATCTGGTAACTCTAGCAATCAACTGAGTTCAGCCCTCCATGTGGTTGAAAGGGAAAGCATTAAACCACAACATAATCTTATATGCTACCCAGACAACTCACAAAAGGGCCCTTTTTTCACCTTCGCAGAGACTCCAAGAGAAAGCTACACTCAAGGAAGTCCTTTCCAAAAGACAAGTTCTTCTCATGCCTTTGTCTCTCTGATGAAACCACTGGCAACTTTCTCTTCACCCTTGAAGACCTGAACTGGATCCATCCAGATGACCTGGAGTACATGGAGATAGTTTAGCAGATGGCTCTTCTCACTCTAGAGCCAATAAATTCTACAAATGGACTGGAGGAAGTTTCCAAGCAATGCAGCCAGTGGAAAGTTTCGGCTAGATAAGAGAAAGTAAAGTGCTACAACTATAACCAGATGGGACACTTTGCAAGGGAGTGTAAGGCACCAACGACAAATGGTGGCCAAACACAAACCAAACCAAACTACACTAACAAAGCTCCCTAGAATGAGAAACCAAAGCAGCAAGTTGCAGTTGCTGTTGAAGAAGGAGGCTTTGGCTGGAGCTTTTATGTAGAAGATGCATCTCCAAACCAAGCACATATGGCAGACCAAGATATAGCCAAGGTATTGGAACATCTTTGTACTCCTGAATGTATTGCTAAAGTTAATAGATACAGGTCCTATAACTTAGAAATGAGATCTGAGCTTGAGTCCTTAAATATCTTAAAAGCTGATTTTAAGAGAGCTGAAAATGATTATTAACTAAAGATAGAGGACTTAGATTTCAACTCTTAAACATGAGCACACAAACTACAGGACTCAGATCAAGGACCTCATTACTAAGTTAACTGAATGCCAGGCTGAGCTTGTGATCAGCAAAGCCAAGGCAGAAAAATGTGTTCTTGAAGAAGAGACCTTCAAGAACATAATATCCTCATCCTTGCATGCAAAAGTTTGTTATCAAAATAAGCTGGGACTGGAATCTTGTGAGATAGCTCCTCCACACACAATCTTGTCTGTAAGATCTCCTAGGTGTGGAACTTGTGAAGATGAGCTTTCCCTCATAGACCCTTTGACAGAAAAGGATGAAAAGGAGATGGTGAAGAATGGCTCTGAGAAGAGTGAAGAAGAGCATTCTAAGAAGAGTCACCATCCCTCTAAGGAGAGTAAAGCTGTTGGGATAACCAAGTCCAGGAGAAAGAAATTGATCATGAAGGCCAAAAGAAAGTCCAAGAAGGCTCAAGAGATCAAGGCCACCTTCAACCCTGCACAGAAACAAGTCTTCATCTCTGCAGGACTTGAAGACACCAACTTGAACTCCATCAACAAGAGTTCTGGTTCATGTCCAAATCATCCCATCATCAAGAAGAAGGCTTATCAGTTGTGTAACATTGTTGTACAACCTAAACCATCCAGCTCCAAAGGTAGTTCTATCCCCACAAGAATTGCCACAGCATCTGCAAAGATGAAGATGGAGAAGGAAAGTGATCAAGTTCAGCCTTGCTCACAAAGGAAAACTCCTAGAAGGAAGAAAATGGATTGTGTTATGTGTGGGAGTACCTCTCATCTTGCTAAGAATTGTGTTAACAATCCAAAGAGTACTCTCCACATGAACAAGAAAGAAACTTCTAAGAGTTTGGAGAAGAAGAAGCAAGCTTCGAAAGGAAAATCTCTTTCCATCAAAAGCTCCATAATGAAGAAGAAGACAAGTGGAAACTTGCCTTCGGAAGAAAATTTGGTCTCGAAGAAAGGAATACTTCCGAAGCACTGAAGCTTGCTGCAGTGAAAACAAGATCTTCCGAAGGTCTAGTCATCAAAACTTCTGAAGTCAACAAAACTTCAGAAGTATTGAAGGTCAAGTCTAAGCTTCCAAAGGTGGTGTGGAAGTCAAAGAAAGACCAAGTGGCTGAAAGTTCTTCATCAACATCAACAAAGGATCCTTCTAGCATGACTATAGGATCAATTACTGTTGTATTGTCTTCAACTTCTTTTGAAGAGTCCAAGACCAATGAGGCTTGGGTTTCCAAATGTAACTAACCATCTCTTTTATGCAGGAACATTTCAGGACAAACATAAATGTATGGATCATTGATAGTGGTTGTTCCAGGCACATGAGAGGCAATTGGTCACTACTCCAAAAGTTTGAAAGAATTGATGGAGGACCAATTGCTTTTGGAGGAGATGCAGGAGGTTACATTACAAGAAGAGGCAAGGTCAGAAATGGTAAGCTCAGCATTAAGAAGGTAAACTTTGTCAAGGAGCTTGGGTACAATCTTTTGAGTGTATCCCAATTTTGTGATCAGAGTCATAACATGCTCTTTACTGAGCATGAGTGCATTGTTCTTAGGCCCGGGGTGGTCATTCCTCATGAGCACATCCTGCTCAGAGCCCCAATGAAAGAGAACATGTACATGATGGATTTGCAAGAAACATCTCCCTCAGGAGAAGTTTCATGCTTTATATCTAAAGCAAATAATGATGAGTCTTTCGTCTGGCATAAAAGAATATGCCATGTAAACTTTAAAAATATGAATAAATTAATTAATAATGATTAAAAGAAAGAGTTTACAAGTGATGACCATTGTGTTGCATGCCTGAAGGGGAAGCAACACAAGGTATCTCACAAGCCAAAGGAAAGAAATTCCATTATTAATCCCCTACACTTATTACATATGGATCTCTTTGGCCCCACCAGTGTAATGAGTGTAGGAAGGACCTCTTATTGTTTGGTGATCACATATGACTTTACAAGATTCACTTGGGTCTTTTATCTTAGAACTAAGGATGAGACCCCTGAGATTCTAAATAATTTCATCTTAAAGATTGAGAATCAATGTGATCACAAGGTCAAAACCATAAGATGTGATCAAGGAACTGAATTCAAGAATCAAATCCTTGATACATTTTGTAAGAAAAAGGTATTACAAGACAATATAGTGCTCCCAGGACTCCTCAGTAAAATGGTGTTGCTGAGAGGAGAAACAAGACACTAATTGAAGCTGCAAGAACTATGTTTTCTGATTCTAAACTACCCATCACCTTCTGCGCAGAGGCAATGAACACTGCTTGCTATGTGCAAATTCAGAGTTTTAGTAGTTAAGACACATGTAAGACCCCTAATGAACTTTGGCATAAGAGAAAACCTTTCATTGGTTTTCTCAGGTCATTTGGATGTCCTTGCACCATCTTGAATACCAAAGATCAAATTGCCAAATTTGCTGAGAAATCAGATAATTGACACTTCATTGGATACTCTTCTCAAGCTAAAGCTTATAGAGTATACAATCTCAGAACTAGAGTAGTTGAGGAGTCAGCCAATGTGACTTTCAATGAGCAAACTCACAGTGTGAAAGTGTCACACCCCCGCTAAAAGCGGAACACACGGGGAAGTAACGAGACTGGGATCGTCATAACACATGGTAAGCGATAGAGTTGCAATATAAATAAATGATGACAAGCATGTCATGACGACACCCGACAACAAGGGGACTTGTGTCGTGTTTAGTTAATGTTCACGACAACATAGCCATAAGCATAAACATGATAACGATTCACATAACCAAATAAAGATGAAATTGTAATATGAATTCCCAACCCGGGAACAAGTATCAAAAGATTGTATATGTTTACACAGATCAACACTGTTCAAAATAGTTGTTTGTCAAAACATGTTAAGTCCCAAAAATGCATCCTAGGGTCTCCACTAAGGCAGCACACCTAGAATCCTGAACTTGCATGATCACCTGAAAAGATATGCTCAAAACGGTCAACATAATTGTTGGTGAGCTCGCAGGTTTAAGTAAATAAATAAGTAAGTGATGCTATATAAAGTAAGTGTTACGGAATACCGTGAATACATTTATATACACAAGTAAAATCACATGACATGAGCTTTGCAACCAAACCTAATGACGTACACAAAGAAAATGTCGGCATATATTCACCCAAGGGCCCGTTCCTGGCCACTGATGGTACCAACTAGTATACCATCAAACAAGGGTGGGGGTGTCAACCCAGTAGTAGTACCAATACCTAACCCTCGGTTCCCACATTGGAATTAAATAGTTGCAAAGATAGAACCACACAATAGACCCAAGCATGTATCAGATAAGTACTTGTAACACAGTATCACGTTGATTCTTTGTATGTAAAATGTAAGTAAGTTGGACAGCATTGAAAATGGGTGAGCATACTTTTCCCCCAAGTTGTAAATGATTGAAATATTGTATAAGCGTAAAAGGGGCCACGAAACTCACTTGTTAAGTGGTAAGTATGTAAGATCATTGTTCCCTAATGTTGAATGCAAATGAACAGTCAAACACCTATTGACAGTTATTGTTAAGCATTAATGATATGAAATAAACGCATAATAATGATCGGTCGGCTCGGGTTGTATCGGCTGGGTCGTGTGTAACTCACATCAACAGACACACGTACTAGACCTTATGTAGATTCAAGTACTAGACATTGCCGCCATTGTTGATGATATTTGAGTAAAAGTTTCATTGTTATTGAAGAAGCATTAGATAAATGTCATTAGTTATAAGTCGGTTGGTGATTGTAAAGCGTCAGTTTAATTTGTTTGAATAGTATTTGTGCCCTTTTTAGCGTCGACTTTAATATTTGTGGCCGAGCAATGGTAACTGTGTTAATGTTACCTCAACATCACACGACCTACACACACCACGCACAAAAAGGAAATCACACACAACAATTATAGTCGCACAACAAGACCAGACGCACGACTCAACCTCCATACGCACGAATCAACCCTCAATCATGCGAATCAGCTTCATTCGTACGATTGAGCCTTCATTCGTATGACTGGCATTCACTCGTACCACACAACACCCAATCGCACGACTCAACCTCCATACGCACGAATCAATCTTTAGTCGTGCGAATTAGCTACTTTCGTTGTGCGATTGGACTCCAGTGGTGCGAAACACGCACAATCGCATTCACTCAGTCGGTCACCTGACGCAATCGCGCACATTCATTCATACGCATGACTCAATCGCATACATTCATTCGCACGCATGACTCAATTGCATACATACACATAGTCGCACGACTCAGTCGCACGACATGCCCAGTCGCACAACTCAATCGCACGATTGACTCAAACGCATGGTTCAGTCGCACGACTCACCCAGTCGCACGACTCAATCGCATGACACACCTAGTCGCCTGGACAGCAGAATCACGACTGTGGTCGTGCTGAGCAGCCCCCCGACTGCTCTAAACGCGAGTTTTACCCAACAAGGACTTCCAGAAACACTCTACAAACATGCACAAACATGAAACACAAGCAGAAAGACCTCACACGCACCCATACGACCTCATGTGTTCGGGTTGAACCCGAACACCCGAAACCCTAGTTTGGACAGCCGTGAAAAAGCAAGAAAAGAGACAACCAAGGTCGTCTACTGCTAGAAAGGAGTAGACTAGGCTGTAGATGAAGTTAGACGACGAAAACAAGACCAAGCGAGTCGGATTTGGTGCTAAGATGAAGAAGATGTGTAGAGAGGATGAAGAAGATGAAGATGATGAAGTAATGGTGATTAGGCTGGGAAATGGGTTTATATACCCAGCCCAAGTTCGCAAAATGTCAAGTTTAGTCCCTGCACTTAACCCCCGAGTTTTCCCAAATTTGGTTCGGTTGAAAAACGACTTTATTAGGTTGATTGTATTAATTATAAAAATGCATTTAATGATATTTATGTCTTAAAAATGGTTTTTATTAGTGGCATTTATTATATATAAAAAATGATATATTTGGCGATTACGATTACAAAGATGAAAGTTTTAAAAGTTTTTAAGGTTAACATATGATTACCACGAAAGAACAAGCACAACGATGATAAGGCACACATGATATCCACATAAAGAGTTAATAAAGATGAGGAATGATCGATCAAGGAATAGTTAACGGAAATCCACGTTAATTGACGGACCTTAAGGTGACGGATGTCACAGTCCCCCAGTTGAGAGAATTTCGTCCTGAAATTCAGCTGGAGTTAGGTCCAGGAGTATCATCCTCGAATAGATGTGGATATTTGAGTTTCATCTGATCTTCTCGTTCCCATGTAAACTCTGGCCCTCGTTTTGAATTCCACCTTACGCGAACAATAGGTATTCTACTGCGCTTCAGTTGCTTGACCTTTCTATCCATGATCTCAATGGGTTCCTCAACAAAATGAAGCTTTTCATCAATCTTGATTTCCTCGATTGGCACGTGAAGGGATTCGTCGGCCAAACACTTCTTGAGGTTCGACACGTGAAAAGTATCATGCACACCGCTGAGTTCTTGTGGCAACCTTAATCGGTAAGCCACTGGACCGATTCTTTCAGTAATCTCGAATGGTCCAACGTATCTTAGGGCTAACTTCCTTTCTTTCCAAATCTAACGACTACTTTCCAAGGGGAGACTTTGAGTAAGACTCGATCTCCAACGTTGAATTCTAGAGGCTTCCGACGGTTGTCGGCATAGCTCTTTTGACGATCTCTTGCGGCTTTTAGTCGGTCCTTGATTTGAAAGATCTTGCCTGTTGTTTCTTGAATGATCTCTGGGCCTGTTAGCTGACTTTCACCAATTTTGGCCCAACAAACAGGAGATCTTCATTTCCTTCCATACAACGCTTCGAACGGAGCACACCCAATGCTTGTATGGTAGTTGTTGTTGTAAGAGAACTCATCAACGGTAGATGAGCATCCCAACTACCACCAAAATCGATTACACAAGCTCTCAACATGTCTTCTAGCGTCTGTATAGTTCGTTCACTTTGGCCATCTGTCTGAGGGTGATAGGCGGTACTCATGTCTAATCGAGTGCCCATCGCTTTCTTGTAGTGTCTGCCAAAATCGTGAAGTGAATCGGCTATCACGGTCGGATATGATTGACACCGCCGGCACCAGTGTCATGTCACGACCTTTGATTATGGGTTTTTTATACATGTAAATGTCATCATAAGGACATGATTTTCAGCTTATAAACAAAGTTATAATGCTAATCTTCCGCTGCGTTTTTGTGTAAGTTTAAATGGTTTAAACTACGGTTTTGGTGTTCTAACAAACCCATCAATGGCATCAAGAGCCGGTTATGTGGATAACTTGCTTGTTCTTGTTCTTTAAAATCGGTTTTAAAAGATTATAATCAACCTATTAGAGGCTGATTTTGGTTGATTTAGTAAACCCCAAGTCTTTCATAGTTATATCTTCATGCTTATGATTAAACTTTGAAAGATAGGAATGTCAATTGGTTGATATATTTGGATGTTGTTTGTTTGGACACCTAATTTTCAGTTTATGTTTGCTGAAAATTTGGGTTTGATGGGGTTTATTTAGTTTGTTGAATGATGTTTATGACTGTTCTCTTGATAGTGCATAACCTAGCTTTTGGCCTTGTGTTGTTTGGATGATTGGAATGGTTGTTTTATTCATTCAATTGGGTTGTAATATTTATGTTTATTATTTGGGTTGTAATATTTATTCATTTGGTTATGTAATTAATAGATTAGGTGCATTTCTTTTATTAGAAAAATGTATTAGGATACAATTTTTGTAAAAGGAAGATGGCACAAGATCAAGACCCAAAGATGGACATCAAAGACATGGAACTTGAAGCATATGGATGCAAGTTCAAGTGGGGGTCTATGATGACCTCAATTTTGTGTTGATTTCAACCCTTAGGAAAGACCAAATGACCACACTTGTGATGGAAAACAAGTGTGGTCATAATAGTAGCTAAGGTTATGCACATTATGGTTGTTTATGCTTATGCTTGTTTGAATGTTTGTTATTTGATTGTATGGTTGAAATTTTGACATGCATTACAAACTAATTAACAAACTTAACAAGTTATAAAAATGATGGTTTTAATCACTAAAATGTAATAAAAGGTTATTAAAATGATTTAATGTTTTTAAAGATTAAAATAGGTTTTAATCAAGGACCATAGGGTACCTTGTATTTGAAAGCATGCAAATACAAGTACATAGAGTTTTCTAACTGTATTATGAAATCTCTAAACATTTGGCAACAAGTTTAACACCGTCCTTTTGCACAACACTTGAGTCATTTGGAAACTCTTAATGGATAAAGGTCACCTAACCATTTAGAAGGAACTTGTGATTTAAGGTGGGGATACCACATTGGTGGGATAAAGGTCACCTAACCACTTATGTGGGTAAACTCACACGTGTGTGCAAGTAGGGTGACTTGATATGCAAACCATGTTAATGGATCACCTAAATATGGTTTCCAAATGGTATTGATGGGATTAACATGCCCACTTTACATATGATGTTTAAAGTCGATCCCATGCCTCTAGAAGTTGCAAATGGTTGCAACCGTCAATCGTTGACCACCTTATTAATTTAAATCGTGGGATAAAGGTCACCTAACACAATTTAAATGTAATGTTGGGTTCTAGATTTTAATATAAAAATGACCTTAAAAGGCATTAATTATTAAAAATAGCAATATCGAAAATACTAAATAGATCTTTGTTAAATTTGTAGATGGCTACCAATAATGACAATCATGATAACTCATCCGCGTCCAACCAATCATTACGAGCGATCCTCCAAAGGAACATCTAAATCATAATAATTTCATTGATTGGTATCGAAACTTGAGAATCGTTCTCAAGCAAGAGAGACGATCATATGTTTTAGACGACCCTATCCCCGATCAACCTACTGAGGATGATGAGGAGGCCTTCAACGATTGGCTGAAGTACACTGAGGACTCCATCCAAGTGTCTTGTCTCATGCTAGCGAGCATGACTCCGGATCTCCAAAAGGAGTATGAACATCACGGAGCTTATGACATGATAACCCAGCTGAAGGAAACGTTCCAACAGCAAGCAAGGTTGAGCGCTTCGAAACGGTTCGAGCACTCCATGCATGTCGTATGGACGACAACCAATCTGTTTCATCTTATTACTTAAGATGAAAAGTCATATTGACCGCCTCGAGAGGCTTAATTGTCCCGTCTCGAAGGAATTGCCCACAGATTGATCCTCAATGGCCTTACCAAGAAGTTCGAGACATTTGTGTTGGAATTACAACATGAATGCATGGGACAAGAGCATTGGTGAGCTTTACTCAATGCTTAAAACGGCCGAGGCGGCCATGGGTAAAAGGGTTTTACCGTTCTCACCATCAATGAAGGTGGGAACAAGAAAAGGCCTCTTCCCGCACCCAAGGCAAAGGTTGCCAAGGGTAAAGGACCCGTATGGGGAAAAGGGAAGGGGTGGCAAGGGTGCCACCCAAACCACAAGAGAAGAAGCAAAAGGTTGCTACCAATGAACCCATGCTTCAAGTGTGGGGAGATTGGACATTGGGCAAGAAATTGTCCTGTCCATCTCCAAGAGTTGAAAGCCAGAGAGGATGCCGGGCAGACCTCAGGTACAATATCATGATTCATATTGATCTTAATGTTACATCTTCTAACACATGGGTATTGGATACCGGATGTGGAACTCATATTTTGCAATTTGTTGCAGGGGTTCACAAGAAGTAGGGACTTCAATCAGGGGATGTTAGTCTCTTCATGGGCAATGGAACCAAAGTCCAAGTTGAAGCTCGTGGGGACTACATCCTAAAACTTCCAAGTGGCTTGGATGTTATTTTGAAGAATGTTTTGTATGCTCCTAGTTGACTAGGAACATTATTTCTGTATCCCAATTAAGACTTTATGATTATGTATTATCTTTTGTTGAAAATGATATTCATGTTTCTTTAAATGATATGTTCTATTTTAAAGCTATACCCATTAATGGTATTTATGAATTGGTTCATGAATATACTTTAAATAGTTCATTGTACCAAACTAGCACCAAGAAACTCAAGTTGGATTTGAGTGATACCTATCTTTGGCATTGTCGTCTTGGTCATATAAACAAGAAATGTATACAAACACTTCAAAAGAATGGTCTTTTAAAAACAAATGAATGTGATTCATTTGATGTATGTGAATCTTGTTTACAAGGTAAAATGACTAAGGCACCCTTTAGTGGAACTAACGAAAGGGCAAAAGATTTATTAGGAATCATACATTCGGATGTATGTGGTCCTTTTAAGCCAATGACTAGGAATGGTGAAAGATACTTCATTACCTTTACCGACGATTATAGTCGCTAGGGTATGTGTACTTATTAAGGCACAAAGATGAAGCTTTTGAAATGTTCAAAATCTTCAAGAATGAAGTGGAAAATCAACTCAACAAGTCAAATTAAAGTTCTTCGTACCGATAGTGGAGGTGAATACCTAAGTGATGCTTTTCAAGATCATGTTAGGAGTTGTGGGATTGTCTCCAACTCACTCCACCTGGAACACCACAACATAATGGTGTGTCTGAGAGGAGGAATCGAACCTTATTGGATATGGTGCGATCTATGATGGCTAGAAGCACATTACCTCTATCATTTTGGGGTTTCGCTTTGCTCTCCGCGGCCCCATATTTTAAATATGGCCCCAACCAAAAAGGTGGAAAGGACACCTTTTGAGATATGGCAGGAAGAGTTCCATCCCTAATACTTAAGGGTCTGGGGTTGTGAGGCTTATGTTAAGACTCCCACCCCAAACAAATTGGATGTCCGATCCACCAAGTGTATCTTTATTGGATATCCTAGAGATTCTATGGGATATTATTTCTATGATCCACTGGAACAAAAGGTGTTTTGTTGCCAGAAAGGGTGAGTTCTTAGAAGCAAGTTCCTTATGGAAGGAACTAGCAGTAGAACAGTGGATCTTGAGGAGGATCAAGAACCACAACCTGATGCACGTTTGGTTGAAACTAGCACTCAACATGGGGAAGTTGAGGATGATCGAATGGTTGATCATACACACAAAACGTTCGCCAGAAGTGGTAGAACTAGTAATCCACCTTAAAGATACGGATTTTTCATGGATGGATGCTATGTGGTAGATTCAGATGAACCAACCACATACCATGATGCAGTGTCCAATTTGGATTGTGACAAATGGCTTGAGGCCATGAACGTTGAGATGCAATCCATGTATGACAATCAAGTTTGGGAACTTGTTGTACCACCTCTTAATTCCAAGGTAGTTGGAAGTAGTGGTTTTCAAGAAGAAAACCGATATGCATGGAAACTTGGATACTTATAAAGCTAGACTTGTAGCAAAGTTTCACTCAAACTCAAGGGTTGATTATGATGAAACCTTCTCACCTGTTGCGATGCTAAAGTCTATAAGGATTTGTGTTGCCATAGCTTCTCATTATGATTATGAGATTTGAAATGGATGTCAAAACAGCTTTCCTAAATGGATATCTTGAGGAAGATTTCTCTATATGTTTCAGCCTGAAGGTTTTGTCGATCCAAAACATTCTAATAAGTATGCAAGGTTAAAGAAATCAATCTATGGATTGAAAACAAGCATCTAGAAGCTGGAATCATCGTTGATGAGGAGGTAAAGAAATTTGGCTTCATCAAAAACGCTGATGAGGCTTGTGTGTATAAAAAGGCTAGTTGGGAGCACAATAACTTTCCTAGTATTGTATGTTGATGCACATACTACTATTTGGAAATGACATTCCAAACCTTGGAGGGTGTAAAACCTGGCTGGCAGTTGTTTTTCCATCAAGGATCTTGGTGAAGCCGCCTATATTCTGGAATAAAGATCTATAGGGATAGATCAAGGCAGTTGATTGGTTTGAATCAAAGTGCATACATTGATAAGATCTTGAAAAGGTTCAAGATGGAGAACTCTAAGAAAGGTACCGTACCTATTCAAAGAGGAACGATATTGAGTACGACTCAATGTCCTAGCTCAAGGGATGAGCAAGATAAAATGAAGGCAATCCCATACGCATCTGCTATTGGATCCATCATGTTGCAATGATATGCACTCGACCGGACGTGTCATGCGCCTTAAGCATGACAAGTCGTTACCAGCAAAATCCTGGAAACAGTCATTGGATGGCTGTTAAGAACATACTTAAGTAACTAAGGAGGACAAGAGATATGTTCCTAATCTATGGATCTGGTGATGATGAGGAACTTGTGTAAGAGTTACACGGATGCGAGTTTCCAAACCGATCGTGATGATTCTCGGTCACAATCGGGATATATTTCATTTGAATGGAGAGCGGTCTCTTGGAAGAGCTCCAAACAGGATGTGGTGGCTCTATCAACTACAGAATCAGAATATGTCGCCGCCTCATTGGCAGCTCAAGAAGCTGCATGGTTGAAGAAATTCATTGCCGATCTAGGGGTTGTCCCTTCCATTCAGGACCCCTAGAGATCTTTGTGATAACGAAGGTGCGATTGCTCAAATCAAGGAACCTCGTGCTCATCAAAAGACTAGGCACATTGAGCGGAGATTCAACTACATACGAGATGAAGTTGAAAAGGGAAAGATATGTATTCGCAAAGTTCACACGGATCAAAACATTGCGCATCCTCTCACGAAGCTCCTTGAAAAGGCAAAGCATGAAGGTCATACTTGTGCCATGGGACTTCGATATTCTAGTGATTGGACTTCGATACTCTGAAAATTTTCCGTTTAGTCGTTCATACTTGTGGGAACAAGTGTTGAGGGGAAGATTGTATGAACTTGGATTGGTTGATATTCATAAGATGAATATAGAGCAATGGGTTGCTACCAAGGTTCATAGATATTTGTGGGATACAAATATTGGACTAACCCGCATCTCAAATTTTACTACATGGAATCTTATTGATTGATCATAAGTAAATTTGAGTAAAGGCGAATATCATTTGGTATCCTCCGACCTGAGATACATATTGGGTTTTGATATTCACCAAGTATTATACCTTGAGCTTATTCTTCACTGTCCTGAAATAGTGGACAACACATAAGGGTATGTTCAGGTATGACACGAGGTGTTTGTGAGAAAGTATGTAGTCAAGATGGAATTTGTTCCTCTTATTCGTTGAGAGTTAGATGTCTAAGGCCTGATTAAGTTAAATCAACAAGGAATGATCATTGTGTCCTCGGATTTAACATGACATCTGTAACAAAAGGATAGATGATTGATCACCTAAATCATTTCAAGTAGGGTACTTGAAAGGGATGATGTTATTGAATGGCTATAAGTCATGCGTATTAAGGGTAGTAAACCGTTGTTAGGCGGTATTTACTGCTTGCATCAATCTTCTATGAATCTTGGGCAAGTGGGAGATTGTAGGATCTGTGTGCCCAAGACACTTAGAATATTGATGTGGTTAGTACGTTATGATCCAAGTCGGGTTATACCCAATAACAAGCTTAGCAAACACCAATTAATATTTAATTGATGATATGATCATGAAATTAAATATTTACACCATTTAGAAAATGGTTTTCTAAACAAGTTGCATATGAGATGGAACAATTATTAGGATATTTTGTTCAATCATATATTTGTAATGTTATTTAAATAAGTTAGATAACATTACAAATTAATAATGGGAGTGTATAGATTATACAATTAAAAGGTTTAGTGTATAATCTAGTAAGAGGACTAGTTAACATTTAATGTGTGATAAAATTAAGAGGGGGAAACCTGTTTTTTTTAAACTTGGCCGCCGCCCTCTTAATTCTCATTGGACCTTTGTGTCCTTGAAAACACACAAGTCTGACTACTCTGCACACCACATACTCATCATTCAATAATGCAACCAAGAAAGAAAACAAAACACCTCTCTCTCTCTCTTTGTCTTCTTGGCATAGGCAGCAGCATTGGAGTTTTGTTTTTGGGTTTTTGTTTTTTTGTTGTGTACTCTCCCTAGCAAGAGTGGTTTTGCTTCACAAGCTTGGGTTATACAAGCTGAGGGATCCTCTCCTTGGAGCCTTGGTCATTTTTGGAGCATCCAACATCTCCTCTTGGTCGTTTCTTGACTGCTGAAAAGTAGTAGGTAGTAATCACAGCTCATTGTGGCTGTGATTTTATGTAAATATACATATGTTCATAGCTTGTTTATTCCATATTATGATCTTTGATTATGGGTTGTTTTATAATATAAATGTCATCATAAGGACATGATTTTCAGCTTATTAAACAAGTTATAATGCTAATCTTCGCTGCGTTTTGTGTAAGTTTAAATGGTTTAAACTACGGTTTTGTTGTTCTAACAAACCCATCAATATACACAAGTAAATCACATGACATGGACTTTGCAACCAAACCTAACGACGTACACAAAGAAATTGTCGGCATATATTCACCCAAGGGCCCGTTCCTGGCCACTGATGGTACCAACTAGTATACATCGAACAAGGGTGGGGTGTCAACCCAGTAGTACTACCAATATCTAACCGTCGGTTCCCACACTGGAATTAAATAGTTGCAAAGATAGAACCACACAACAGACCCCAGCATGTATCAGATAAGTACTTGTAACACAATATCACGTTAATTCCTTGTATGTAAAATGTAAGGAAGTTGTGTAAGCATTGAAAATGGGTGAGCATACTTTTCCCCCAAGTGTAAATGATTTGAAACATTGTATAAGCGTAAAAAGGGGCCACGAAACTCACTTGTTAGTGGTAAGTATGTAAGATCAATGTTCTCAAATGTTAAATGCAAATGAACAGTCAAACACCTATTGACAGTTATGTTAAGCATTAATAATATGAAATAAGCGCATAATAATGATCGGTCGGCTCGGGTTGTATCGGCTGGGTCGCGTGTAACTCACATAAACAGACACACGTACTAGACCTTATGTAGATCCAAGTACTAGACATTGCCGCCATTGTTGATGATATTTGAGGTAAAAGTTTCATTGTATTGAAGAAGCATTAGATAAATGTCATTAGTTATAAGTCGGTTGGTAATTGTTAAAGCGTTAGTTTAATTTGTTGAATAGTATTTGTGCCCTTTTTAGCGTTGACTTTATTATTGTATGGACCGAGCAATGACAACTGTGTTAATGTACCTCAACATCACACGACTACACCACCACGCACAAGAAGGAAATCACACACAACAATTATAGTCGCACGACAAGACCAGACGCACGACTCAACCTCCATACGCACGAATCAACCCTCAATCGTGCGAATCAACTTCATTCGTACGATTGAGCCTTCATTCGTATGACTGGCAATCAGTCGTACACACACAACAACCCAATCGCACGACTCAACCTCCATACGCACGAATAACATTCAGTCGTGCGTAATTAGCTACTTTCGTATGATTGAACCTTCATTCGTGCGATTGGACTCCAGTCGTGCGAAACACGCACAATCGCATTCATTCAGTCGGTCACCTGACTCAATCGCACACATTCATTCATACGCATGACTCAATCGCATACATTCATTCGCACGCATGACTCAATCGCATACATACACAAAGTCGCACGACTCAGTCGCACGACATGCCCAGTCGCACAACTCAGTCGCACGATTGACTCAGAGACATGGTACAGTCGCACGACTCACCCAGTCGCACGACTCAATCGCATTACAGACCCAGTCGCCTGGACAGCAGAATCGCGACTGTGGTCGGGCTGAGCAGCCCCCCGACTGCTCTAAACGCGAGTTTTACCCAACAAGGACTTCCAGAAACACTCTACAAACATGAAACACAAGCAGAAAGACCTCACACGCACCCATACGACCTCATGTGTTCGGGTTGAACCCGAACACCCGAAACCCTAGTTTGGACAGCCGTGAAAAGCAAGAAAAGAGACAACCAAGGTCGTCTACCTGCTAGAAAGGAGTAGACTAGGCTGTAGATGAAGTCTAGACGACGAAAACAAGACCAAGCGGGTCGGATTTGGTGCTAAGATGAAGAAGATGTGTAGAGAGGATGAAGAAGATGAAGATGATGGAAGTAATGGTGATTAGGGCTGGGAAATGGGTTTATATACCCCCCAAGTTTGCAAAATGTCAAGTTTAGTCCCTGCACTTAACCCCCGAGTTTTCTCAAATTTGGTTCGATTGAAAAACGACTTTATTAGGTTGATTGTATTAATTATAAAAATGCATTTAATGATATTTGTGTCTTAAAAATGGTTTTTATTAGTGGCGTTTGTTATATATAAAAATGATATATTTGGTGATTACGAAGATGAAAGTTTTAAAAGTTTTTAGGTTAACATATGATTACCACGAAAACACAAGCACACAACGATGATAAGGCACACATGATATCCACATAAAGAGTTAATAAAGATGAGGAATGATCGATCAAGGAATAGTTAACGAAAATCCACGTTAATTGACGGACCTTAAGGTGACGGGTGTCACAGAAAGGTTCAGGTCCAGATTGGCTATTTGATCTTGATTTAGTTACCAACTGTTTTAACAAATCTTGTGAGCATGTTTCAGGGTCCACATATATACTACCTATAGGTGATCCTGACCCAAGATTTGAGCTAAGAAGACCTTTAAGCTACACATCTTCAGCTCTAGTGGTAACAAATCCTACAAATGAAGCTTCTACCAGCACATCAATGACAAATCCTGCTAATACTTCTGGGGTGCCTTCAAATTCCAGCCTAGAGGCACAAAACTCAGATGAAGGAGCTTCAAATGTTGGGGAGTAAATGGTGGTTGTGAAAGTGATCAGGAATTCCTTGATGCTAATAACCACTCCATTGAAGACAACATCAATGATGTTACACACTCATTGGATAAAGTCAATCTTGATAAGTGTGCTGGTGTGGAGGGTGAATCCTCCTTGCTAGATATAAGATCTGTCTAAGCAACTTGTTATGATCCCTCAGGTAAGGATCCACAAGTCTCATCCCACCACAAACATCACTGGAGAGATGTTGATTCAGGGGTGAGAACAAGAGGACAGACCCATGATGCAAATGTTTGTCTTCACTCTTATTTCTTGTCCCAAATAGAGCCAAAGAATATTGATGAGGCTTTAAAGGATGGAAGTTGGGTTGAAGCTATGCAAGAGGAGTTGCTTCAATTCAAAAGGCAAAAAGTTTGTAACCTATGTCCTCTTCCTCAAGGGAAGACTACCATAGGAACCAAATGGGTGTTCCGGAATAAGAAGAATTATAGAGGACTGATCATCAAGAACAAGGCAAGACTAGTTGTTCAAGGGTATACTCAGGAATAAGGAATTGACTACACAGATGTCTTTGCTCCTGTAGCAAGACTTGAAGCTGTCAGGATATTCCTAGCTTTTGCTGCATCCAATAACTTCAAGGTCTACCAACTTGATGTCAAGTGTGCTTTTCTCTATGAGGTGATTGATGAAGAGGTGTATGTCAGACAACCACCTGGGTTTGTAGATCTTGATCAACGTGATTATGTCTGCAAGCTTGATAAAGCTCTTTATAGGCTGCACCAAGCACCAAGGAAGTGGTTTGAGACTCTATCTCAGTATCTCTGTCAGCATGGCCACAAAAGGGGTACTATTAATGGAACTCTCTTCATCAAAGGAACAAAAAATGACATAATGATAGTTCAAGTATATGTAGATGACATTATCTTCGGGTCAACTAATCCAAAGCTCTGCCAAGACTTTGAGAAGTTGAAAAGAGATAGGTTTGAAATGAAGTGCCATGGGGGAACTTAATTTCTTTCTAGGAATTCAAGTGAAGCAAGTTAAAAGGTTCAACGTGACAGATGGTAAGGTGGCTAAGACACCCATAGCCATGAACCACTCCTTTGGACCTGATCTTGAGAGGGAGTGTGTTGATGAACATCTCTACAGGACAATGATTGGGTCTCTAATGTACCTCACAACTAGCAGGCCTGATATCATATTTGCTGCATGCATTTGTGCAAGATATCAAGCCAACCCCAAGATGTCACACCTGATTACTGTCAAAAGAATTTTAAGATATCTCAAAGGTGCTCCATCACTGGCCTTTGGTATCCAAAGAATTCTGACTTTAATCTGTATGCTTATACAGATAGTGACTATGGTGGTTGTAACATGACTGCAAAGTCTACATCATGGGGATGTCAATTTCTGGTGGTGGAAAGATAGTCTCTTGGCAATGTAATAAAAATCATGTGTGTCTGCATCAACTGCTGAGGCTGAATACATTGCTGCTGCAAGCTGCTGTGCTCAAGTGCTTTGGATTCAAAATCAGATGCTGGACTATGAATTAACTTTAAGGAGACTCCCATCCACATAGACGGCAACAGTGCTATCTCAATCACAGAAAATCCTATGCAACACCAAGGACAAAGCATATCAATATCAGGTATCATTTTATTAGAGATTACTTTGAAAAGGGATTAATCAAACTAGTCAAAGTTAACACAAATGAACATTATGCTGATCTGTTCACCAAAGCTTTTGATGAACAAAGATTTCAATATCTTGTATCAACTATTGGGATGATTAACTTTGAATAGCTTTTCTTAAAACTTAATCATATTATTTCTAAAACCTGTGTGTCCTAAGTTGTCTATTTCATCACCTTCATAAGCCCTTATTTTCTTGGAAGAAAAATCTTTTCAAAAGACATTTCTTAGATTTTTAAAAATTTTGATCTCTTTACTTTTCGGAAGATTTAAAATTACTTTCGAAAGAAATTTATGTCTTGGTAAACAAATAACTACTTCAGTAATTTTACCTTCAGGAGAAATTTTTGAAATATCTTCCGAAGCTTAAAATCAACTTAAGTACTTTTATGTTTTATAAGAACAATTTTCTTCTGAAAGCAATTTACCTTCGGAAGTTTTCATTCTTTTTTAGAATAAAAACTCTGAGTGTTAATTCTCTTCCGAAGCAAAATTCTCAAAACCTTTGAAATATCTTCCGAAGCCAATTTGCCTCGGAAGCTTTTTCTTCAGACCTTCCGAAGCTAATAACCTTCTGAAGATTTCTCGACTTCCAAGAAACCTACTTTGGGCAAAAATAAACTACTTTTTCAGAGGTGGGACCGACATCCGGATTTCAAAGTTTATCCTCTTTTATTAACTTTGTCTCAAATCCTTTTCACGTAAATACCCAACGATTCCCTCCTCTTTCACTATCTTCTATAATTACACTATTCCTTAAACCTAAATTCTCCCAAACCGCATTTGTTCTTCACCTTCCTTCACCTTTAAGCTTCTCAAAATGGTCAATCTAAACCGCAAAAATAATCCTGATTTCTCCATGCAACTTCACAGTCAACACAACCAGGTTGCTCTGTTGAACTCTGAGAAATATGATCCTACTCTCTATAAGGATCATCTGCTCGAATTTTGGAAGACCTGCCAAGAGGTCATTATGGATGGGGAGAAGGCACTGTCTACCACAGTGCAGGGGAGGACAATCTTCATCACTCCGGCCATTATCAACACTCATTTACAGCTTGATGATGAAGAAGGTGAGTTGTCCTCCCCAAAGGAAGCTGTTAATCATTCTTTTGTGCAGATGGGCTATGAGGGAGATTTCTCTGTAAAGACCTTGAGGAAAGGGAAGGTCTCATCCCAGTGGAAATACGTGTTTCATGTGGTTATCCAAAGCTTGTCAAACAAGCATGGAGGGTGGGACCACTTCCAGAGGATCTCTCCTGCATAGTGCATGGAATGGTTCAAGGGGTCAAGTTCAGGTACTATCAGTTTGTTTACACAAATTTGCTTGCTAAGTTGGACTCCTTACTGTATTACATGTTTCCTAGATATGTTCAATACATTCTCAACTATAAACTGGGCTCATAGTTGAGGGAAACAAGTAATATTCTTAAGTTGCGATAGATGAAGCCCGACATCTTTAAAATCATGAAGAAGCCAACTGTAGGCTTCTCAGGGGTAGAAACAGCCCTTGTCCCAAAAATGCTAGAGCTCATTGCTCAAGGTGACAACCTAGCAACACAAGCTAGTGTTGAACCCATACCTTCTACCTCCTATCCACCAAAAGACCACAAATCACCCTCACCTACCAAAGAAAATCCAAACGAACCCCTGCTCAAGTTATTGAGCTTGTGTAGGCCCCCATACACTCACCCATACAGGAGGAAGTGGATACTAGAGCTCCCACTTCCCTGAGGAGCAAACCACTCCCATCTCTTCAAGAATCAGTGATGAGGTTCCTCATGCCCAGCCTGATGAGCTCACAAGCCTAACCGCCTTACGCCTTTGCTCAGAGTCTTAACACTCAAGTGAACAACCTTCAGGGGACAGTTACCATCCCCAGCATTTAGACTTAAACCAACTCATTCCCAACCTTGAATTCTATACTGATGAAGACTTAGGTTTCAGTGAGTACCATGAGTCTCTCTACTCTTCCCCTACTCAAAAAGAGATGAGTACTCCTGAGTCTTCTTTGTCTAGCCCACATCAGTCACCTATTATTGAGGTGGATCTCCCTGAACCTGTTCATGAGGTTTATATGGAAGAGGCTCTCACTTATGCAAGTGATTACATCATTAAAACCTCATCCATGGCAACTCAGCCCATTGACACTTCAATTGAGGCTCCCCAGTTCAAGAAAACCCTGTGCAAGAGACTGTGACAGCTACACAAGAACCTCAGGTAGACAAGGAAACAGATAGGCAAAACATGATCAACTACCTGAGTGCCACATGTCTCTACCAGGCACCTGCACTTCTCCCTTGTCCTTTGAGTACATTTAGTTTGAGTATCTCAAACAGCTTGAACTTCAAGTACTCAAAGAACAAAAGGCAACAAAAAAGAAAGATGAGGGAAGAGGCTACAAAGTTTGAGCCATTATCCAAAAGAGCATGAAGAAGTCTGCTGACAGACAAAGGATGATGAGTTTCTTGAAGCTGTATGGATTCTCCAGAAGGAGACTTGGCCCTATGTCTCTATCTACAATGGATGAGCACATTAGGGTATCAAGCAGAAGATCAAAAGTGGAGAGCTAATTGACTTACACTCCCCTCCAAGTCAAGCTCCTCCTGAAGTGGAGGTTAAGGTTGAAAAACCTGAGACAACACAACCTGGACCTCATACTGAGCCTCAGCAAGCTTCATCTTCTGATCACAGCAGGGTCAAACTCCCTCTCCTTCTGAACCTGTGAGGGAGGAACACCCAACTGAGCAAGACAAGACTAATCAACAAGGTGTTGTAGACCAGTCTTCTCAGTTAAAGTCCTCAAAGAGGAGGAAGAGGTTGGCTTTTAAACCAAAGTCAAAGAAGAAAAAGAAGCCTGAATCATCCACCTCTACACCTCAGGCTGAGTCAGATCAACCTAAGGAAGTGCATGAAGAGGCAGCACAATCAACTCCAATCCAAGTGGCTCCTCTTGCATTTGAGAGACCCATCTTATCCTGGACCTTCACAACTAATCTAAAGAGATGACATGTGAACAGAGATCAAGGTGGTGAAGATGTCTACACATGGCAAGACTTATTCAACCTACCTCTGCATGATCTCTTTGAGATAAGAAGATACTATGAGAGTCTGAGTGATCCTGACCATCTAATAAAGAAGGGCATGGTCATCATCATTATGAGGACTATTAAAAGCTGAATATCTTCTAATGTTTTGGTAGCATCAGCCTAGGGGGAGTTTGTAAGGATTCTTATAAGTCTGATGCAACCAAAACATCCAAAGTCTATCTACATGCATGCACTGAAGAACAGAAGTAGTAGAAATGCTTCAGAAGTTCTACACCTTGCATTAGAAATATTCTAAGTGTAAAATCTTTCAAAGCCAAGACCAACATCTTCTGAAGCCAAAAGTGAAGTCTTCCGAAGCCAAAGAGTGAAGACAGATTTCTTCCGAAGACTTTTAGAGACATGTTTTTATCTAATGTAATTTACTATAAAGATGGACCACCTTTTCGCTACAATTCTGTTTAGTCACCAACTTACATGAGTTGGTGAAAGGTCCATGCTTTTGGTAACTATACATTTAGGTCTTGAGTCTGTGCTTTCTACTTTATGTTCTTTTATCCTTTTTGTAATATATTAGGATGTGAGATATGGCATGTCATAGTCACTAGTCAAAAGGCAATCTGCCTTTTGACTCTACATTTGATTTTGTTGTCTAGTCTTATGTATCCAGCTGGCTTTCAAAGTATGGCCAGCTGTGGGATGTAGTATATGTATCTCAAGTACTTGTAACTTTTAGAGTATGCTTTGTAACAGTTGTAATAGAACTTGAGAAGCTATATACAACATTCTTGAAAACCAAATACTTGTGTTGTTTGCTATCTTGTTCTGTCTCATAATTACTTGTGTTCTTAGCATCTTTCACTTAAGTTAACCGGTTCCCTATTTGATCTATTAAGTGTTCTAATTAACTCTCCTCATTGTGTTGTTGTGTTGTAAGTGCATACCCTTCACCGGTCCTGCAGAGTTGAACCTTAATCCTTAGGAAAAATTCCCATAGTCGTGCTTATCAATCCAAACCGAATAAAAAAAAATAACGAAAGGATGTGCTTACCTAAAGCTTTCTCAATGTATAGATGATACAATACCCGCAACTTTCTCAAATAAGTATATCACAGATAGCTTGTACGATGGGCTATGTAAGGATAGCCATTAATGCACTTACAATATTCTCACATATATTATTGCACACATAATCCTATTATGCATACTACATATGGGTACTTAGGTTATAGTCTAGGTCGAATAATTTTCTTAATTCTCTACAACAAATGGCTTTGATACCAATATGTCATACCACCACTTATAGCGGAAACACAAGGGTGTAATGGAGGGGATCGTCATAACATTGATTGTTATGACAATGAACCAACGTGTTATGACATCACCCGACACAAACGGAGACTTGTGTCGTAGTTACTCAATTCCACGACAAACATAGTCAACAAGCATAATGAATTTCAATCCCATAACCCGGGAGCAAGTAAATGTAAACATGTTTAACAATACTATCTTAAAGTAAAACACAAGAGTTTGATGTGCTAAAGCAAGTCTAAAATGCATTCCTTATGGCCATCACTAATGCATCATCTCTAGCTATCCTCGATGATTGTTACCCGAAAAGATATGCTCAAAAAGGTCAACATATTGTTGGTGAGCTCCTAGGTTTAAGTAATTAAATAAAAATTCATGTTGTGTAAATGTTTGTAGGACATAAGTGTATACGATTATAAGCAAGAAATATCACATGTAATCATGAGCCTCACAACTAAACCTATGACGTACACACATATCGTATCGGAAAATTTTCACTCTAGGGTCCGTTCGTGGCCATTGTTAGTCCCAACTAGTATACTAACAAACAAGGGTAGGGATGTCAGCCCAATAGAACTATCACTACCTATTCGTCGGCTCCAACACCGGAATTAAATAGTTGTGAATAATGAACCACATAGCTAACTCATGCATGTACTAGATATTTACTTACCAACAGTAAACACAATAGTCCCAAAAACTTAATGAGTTCACAACATAAAAAGGGTGAGCATAATTTTCCCCCTAGGTTTTATAAATAATAAAAAATGAAACGGGGGCCGCGAAACTCATCTTGCGTGATACAGCAAGTAATGAAATAAAAAAACACTTCATGCAACATGATAGGTTCAAATGGATTGATCTGTGTTGATGTTGAAATGCAATTATCGATTATCGAACAAAGTAATCAAAAAATGCAAAATACTTCAAAAAATTCATAGAAATTTCATTGATAGTAATGCAAACGGATACAATGTACATAAAGTGAGTTCTAACAATATTCTCCAAAGTCTACCTGCACAAAATACATATATCCTATTATAGTAAACAATGAAAACTAGGAACATATATCTAAAGAATAAGTCCCTATACTATGACAAAACAAAATATAAAGACTAATGCTAATCTTCAAGAGCTCCAACAATACTCCCCCTAAGATTTGCATGTCATCTTCAGTTATTAAATCTTCTGGTTCTTACTTTATCTAGAACATTGGTTTTTCTTTATACATCTCCAGCTCTCTTAATGTCTTCTTTATCCTAGAGTTGAACTTTCCTGCCAAAATACCTTGTTCAGGTATTAATTCGTTGGTCTTTATATCCTGTCATTCATCTGCTCAAGCTACATATGTAACATCTTCATCAAGAAAAAGTTATTATGTTATGATTTGGTTCAAACTTGAGTTCAGCCATCTGTCATTCATAAAGAAACAGAGTGTAAGAATGAATGTATTACATTGATGTAAATCTTATTATGATTTATCAATTTTTATCCTATAACACTTAGAAATTTTTCTTACTGTTTTATACACTCAAATGTATTTGTAAATCAATTAATATTTTGAGATTAATATCAAGTAACATGTAACAAATTATGCACACTAATTAATTTAAATTTACTTAAAAGATTTGAAAATTTTAAAACTTAATCAATTTTTATTCAAAAAATTTTCTAATTGTTTGAACACTTACTATTATAGACAAAATCAAGTTTAGAAATTTATAATCACTATGTTATTTGCATCTTTTAGATTAATGAAAATTAGAGAATTTTGATGATTAACATTGAAATTTTATTAAAACTCCAATTTGTCGATTGAGTTCAATTTTAATTATTTATTATTATACTTGACTGAGGAACACCATAATCATCAAGAAATTTTTTTATGACGAAATTTGATTTTGATGATGTCAATCTGGTCCAAAAACATGTGTTATCAACAAATTCAGATTCAATTTTGAACATTTTAACACATTTAAGCTGAAAATTTCAAATTCCCAAACCCTTAGGGTTCGAACGCGCCCGAATAGCTTTCAAACGCCCAATCAAATGTGTGTTTAATGTTCTGTAATTGATGATTTGCAGTCAACACACGATGTTTAGAATCAGAGATTATACCTAAATATCACAAAATTTATGGAAATTTGACTCCTAAACAATAATAATGAAGATTTTCAAGTGCGTATGAAGAACAGAAAGTATAAGTGTGTGTGATGATGAGTGAAATGAAATTCTGTCAAGTGTTGAATTTATAATAAGTGTGAAAAACACTTAGGCGCATGACCACTGTGAAGGCGCATGACCCATGTTGAGACGCATGAGACTTAGGCGCATGACTATTGTACAGGCGTATGACTCCTGTTGAGACACATGAGACCTAGGCGCATGAAATCACTTGGTCAGATTTTATCAAAAAGACTTAGGCGCATGGGCATGTTCAGACCCATGAGCACTATTTTAGGCGCATGAGCACTGTCAAGCGCATGACCTAGCTGAAACGCCTAACACTTGGGCAATATCATGAACCCTCAGTTCGTATGAGAACTGTTTAGGCGCATGGACTTTCAAAGCATCTACACTTGGATTATTTTCAACATGGAAAGTCTGGTACTGTTCAGGCGCATGAGCTTGTTTGAAACGCCCAACACTTAACCAGCCTTTCAGACTTATGACAACTGCTAGGCACATGGTACTTGAACAAATTCCTAAAATATCATCATACTCCTGAAATGGAGTTTTGATCACTGTTCAGGGTATGAAACCTTTCCATACGTCTAACACTTGGAATTTTTTCACTAAAATCACCCAAACCCATTTTGTAAATTTTCACGTTCCTCATGAAATTTTCAACCCTTGGTCAAAGTGTGACTTTAAACTCCAATCAAAACATTTTGACGTTATCATTAAAAATCAATTTTTAACACAAAAATTTTTAATTTTTAATTTTCAAATAATTTCCCGTCATTTTAGTCTCAAAATTTTAAAGTTTTTCAAGTTTTAAATAATCTCAATTCTTTTATTTTGATTGCAAGAAGCTTTTCCACATTTCAACTTAATTTGAATCTTTTCAGGTTCATTTTCGTATCATATCAAACACATACACTCTTGAACATTTTGCTTCATTCTTTTCATCCAAACATTTATTTGATTAATTCGTTTTCCAATCTTTACTCCCCCTAACATGTTAAGTTCACAAATTAGAAGTTTATTTATGTTGCAAAAGAGAGAAAAACCATTCATCATAAACAGTCTGCACATATAAAATCATGCAAAAATCAAAATAAAGCAGAATAAAAAACTCTACAATATACATAATGAATCATATGCCTACAGTGAGATCATATCAGTTAAGAATCAGGACATTAAACTAAAAAATATGGATGGTCATAGACAGTGATTAAAAATCTGATAAGGTATGTTCCAGGTCAGTGTTCCTCGCAATAAAGGAGACACTAGATCTAAGGACAGATAATGATACTTTGGTTAAAAGTATCAGCACACTTATTTTTCAATTCTTGGATGATAAGGTTCAACTAGATATGAAATTATGTAACCCACACTTAGACTTAGAGAGTCCAACCCTCATCAAAGTTATGCAAGCAAGTACTTTTACTCAACTTAAAAACCTGACATATATGTATGACCAGATCTCATGTTTAGGTCAATGAGGAAAATCATCATGGTTTAACCATTTGATAATATCTGAGAAAGGCACTATGACGAACACTGGGTAATCCCCGAATCCGTTTCATAAAAAAATAGATAGAGATGAATCATAAGAAAGATGAAAGAAGAATGAAAACTTCCGAAGGTAAATTGCTTTCAGAAGAAAATTGTTCTTATAAACATAAAAGTACTTAAGTTGATTTTAAGCTTCGGAAGATATTTCAAAAATTTCTCCTGAAGGTAAATTACTGAAGTAGTTATTTGTTTACCAAGACATAAATTTCTTTCGAAAGTAATTTTAAATCTTCCGAAAAGTAAAGAGATCAAAATTTTTAAAATTAAGAAATGTCTTTTGAAAAGATTTTTCTTCCAAGAAAATAAGGGCTTATGAAGGTGATGAAATAGACAACTTAGGACACACAGTTTTAGAAATAATATGATTAAGTTTTAAGAAAAGCTATTCAAAGTTAATCATCCCAATAGTTGATACAAGATATTGAAATCTTTGTTCATCAAAAGCTTTGGTGAACAGATCAGCATATTGTTCATTTGTGTTAACTTTGACTAGTTTGATTAATCCCTTTTCAAAGTAATCTCTAATAAAATGATACCTGATATTGATATGCTTTGTCCTTGGTGTTGCATAGGATTTTCTGTGATTGAGATAGCACTGTTGCCGTCTATGTGGATGGGAGTCTCCTTAAAGTTAATTCCATAGTCCAGCATCTGATTTTGAATCCAAAGCACTTGAGCACAGCAGCTTGCAGCAGCAATGTATTCAGCCTCAGCAGTTGATGCAGACACACATGATTTTTATTACATTGCCAAGAGACTATCTTTCCACAAGAAATTGACATCCCCATGATGTAGACTTTGCAGTCATGTTACAACCACCATAGTCACTATCTGTATAAGCATACAGATAAAGTCAGAATTCTTTGGATACCAAAGGCCAAGTGATGGAGCACCTTTGAGATATCTTAAAATTCTTTTGACAGTAATCAGGTGTGACATCTTGGGGTTGGCTTGATATCTTGCACAAATGCATGCAGCAAATATGATATCAGGCCTGCTAGTTGTGAGGTACATTAGAGACCCAATCATTGTCCTGTAGAGATGTTCATCAACACACTCCTCTCAAGATCAGGTCCAAAGGAGTGGTTCATGGCTATGGGTGTCTTAGCCACCTTACCATCACTCACGTTGAACCTTTTAACTTGCTTCACTTGAATTCCTAGAAGAAATTAAGTTCCCCCATGGCATTCATTTCAAACCTATCTCTTTTCAACTTCTCAAAGTCTTGGCAGAGCTTTGGATTAGTTGACCCGAAGATAATGTCATCTACATATACTGAACTATCATTATGTCATTTTTTGTTCCTTTGATGAAGAGAGTTCCATAATAGTACCCCTTTTGTGGCCATGCTGACAGAGATACTGAGATAGAGTCTCAAACCACTTCTTGGTGCTTGGTGCAGCCTATAAAGAGCTTTATCAAGCTTGCAGACATAATCACGTTGATCAAGATCTACAAACCCAGGTGGTTGTCTGACATACACCTCTTCATCAATCACCTCATAGAGAAAAGCACACTTGACATCAAGTTGGTAGACCTTGAAGTTCTTGGATGCAGCAAAAGCTAGGAATATCCTGACAGCTTCAAGTCTTGCTACAGGAGCAAAGACATCTGTGTAGTGTAGTCAATTCCTTATTCCTGAGTATACCCTTGAACAACTAGTCTTGCCTTGTTCTTGATGATCAGTCCTCTATAATTCTTCTTATTCCGGAACACCCATTTGGTTCCTATGGTAGTCTTCCCTTGAGGAAGAGGACATAGGTTACAAACTTTTTGCCTTTTGAATTGAAGCAACTCCTCTTGCATAGCTTCAACCCAACTTCCATCCTTTAAAGCCTCATCAATATTCTTTGGCTCTATTTGGGACAAGAAATAAGAGTGAAGACAAACATTTGCATCATGGGTCTGTCCTCTTGTTCTCACCCCTGAATCAACATCTCTCCAGTGATGTTTGTGGTGGGATGAGACTTGTGGATCCTTACCTGAGGGATCATAACAAGTTGCTTAGACAGATCTTATATCTAGCAAGGAGGATTCACCCTCCACACCAGCACACTTATCAAGATTGACTTTATCCAATGAGTGTGAACATCATTGATGTTGTCTTCAATGGAGTGGTTATTAGCATCAAGGAATTCCTGATCACTTTCACAACCACCATTTACTCCAACATTTGAAGCTCCTTCATCTGAGTTTTGTGCCTCTAGGCTGGAATTTGAAGGCACCCCAGAAGTATTAGCAGGATTTGTCATTTGTGTGCTGGTAGAAGCTTCATTTGTAGGATTTGTTACCACTAGAGCTGAAGATGTGTAGCTTAAAGGTCTTCTTAGCTCAAATCTTGGGTCAGGATCACCTATAGGTAGTATATATGTGGACCCTGAAACATGCTCACAAGATTTGTTAAAACAGTTGGTAACTAAATCAAGATCAAATAGCCAATCTGGACCTGAAACTTTCTGTGACACCCGTCACCTTAAGGTCCGTCAATTAACGTGGATTTTCGTTAACTATTCCTTGATCGATCATTCCTCATCTTTATTAACTCTTTATGTGGATATCATGTGTGCCTTATCATCGTTGTGCTTGTGTTTTCGTGGTAATCATATGTTAACCTTAAAAACTTTTAAAACTTTCATCTTCGTAATCACCAAATATATCATTTTTTATATATAACAAACGCCACTAATAAAAACCATTTTTAAGACACAAATATCATTAAATGCATTTTTATAATTAATACAATCAACCTAATAAAGTCGTTTTTCAATCGAACCACCAAATTTGAGAAAACTCGGGGGTTAAGTGCAGGGACAAACTTGACATTTTGCAAACTTGGGCTGGGTATATAAACCCATTTCCCAGCCCTAATCACCATTACTTCATCATCTTCATCTTCTTCATCCTCTCTACACATCTTCTTCATCTTAGCACCAAATCCGACCCGCTTGGTCTTGTTTTCGTCGTCTAGACTTCATCTACAGCCTAGTCTACTCCTTTCTAGCAGGTAGACGACCTTGGTTGTCTCTTTTCTTGCTTTTTCAAGGCTGTCCAAACTAGGGTTTCGGGTGTTCGGGTTCAACCGAACACATGAGGTCGTATGGGTGGCGTGTGAGGTCTTTCTGCTTGTGTTTCATGTTTGTAGAGTGTTTCTGGAAGTCCTTGTTGGTAAACTCGCGTTTAGAGCAGTCGGGGGGCTGCTCAGCCCGACCACAGTCGTGATTCTGCTGTCCAGGCGACTGGGTCTGTAATGCGATTGAGTCGTGCGACTGGGTGAGTCGTGCGACTGTACCATGTCTCTGAGTCAATCGTGCGACTGAGGTGTGCGACTGGGCATGTCGTGCGACTGAGTCGTGCGACTTGTGTATGTATGCGATTGAGTCATGCGTGCGAATGAATGTATGCGATTGAGTCATGCGTATGAATGAATGTGTGCGATTGAGTCAGGTGACCGACTGAATGAATGCGATTGTGCGTGTTTCGCACGACTGGAGTCCAATCGCACGAATGAAGGTTCAATCATACGAAAGTAGCTAATTCGCACGACTGATGTTGATTCGTGCGTATGGAGGTTGAGTCGTGCGATTGGGTTGTGTGGTACGACTGAATGCCAGTCATACGAATGAAGGCTCAATCGTACGAATGAAGTTGATTCGCACGATTGGAGGTTGATTCGTGCGTATGGAGGTTGAGTCGTGCGTCTGGTCTTGTCGTGCGACTATAATTGTTGTGTGTGATTTCCTTCTTGTGCGTGTGTGTAGGTCGTGGTGGTGAGGTGAGGTAACATTAACACAGTTGTCATTGCTCGGCCATAAATATTAAAGTCAACGCTAAAAGGGCACAAATACTATTCAAAACAAATTAAACTAACGCTTTACAATTACCAACCGACTTATAACTAATGACATTTATCTAATGCTTCTTCAATAACAATGAAACTTTTACTCAAATATCATCAACAATGGCGGCAATGTCTAGTACTTGGATCTACATAAGGTCTAGTACGTGTGTCTTTATGTGAGTACACGCGACCCAGCCGATACAACCGAGCCGACCGATCATTATTATGCGCTTATTTCATATCATTAATGCTTAACATAACTGTCAATAGGTGTTTGACTGTTCATTTGCATTTAACATTTGAGAACATTGATCTTACATACTACCACTTAACAAGTGAGTTTCGTGGCCCCTTTTACGCTTATACAATGTTTCAATCATTTACAACTTGGGGGAAAAGTATGCTCACCAATTTTCAATGCTTTACAACTTCCTTACATTTTACATACAAGGAATTAACGTGATATGTGTTACAAGTACTTATCTGATACATGCTTGGGTCTGTGTGTGGGTTCTATCTTTGCAACTATTTAATTCCAGTGTGGGAACCGACGGTTAGATATGGTAGTACTACTGGGTTGACACCCCCACCCTTGTTCGATGGTATACTAGTTGGTACCATCAGTGGCCAGGAACGGGCCCCTTGGGTGAATATATGCCGACAATTTCTTTGTGTACGTCGTTAGGTTTGGTTGCAAAGCTCATGTCATGTGATTTTACTTGTGTATATTGATGGGTTTGTTAGAACAACAAAACCGTAGTTTAACCATTTAAACTTACACAAAAACGCAGCGGAAGATTAGCATTATAACCTTGTTTATAAGCTGAAAATCATGTCCTTATGATGACATTTATGTTATAAAACAAACCATAATCAAAGGATCATAATATGGGAATAAACAAGCTATGAACATGTATATTTACATAAAATCACAGCCACAATGAGCTGTGTGATACTACCTCTTTCAGCAGCAAGAAAACGACCAAGAAGGAGATGTTGGATGCTCCAAAAATGACCAAGGCTCCAAGGAGAGGATCCCTCAAGCTTGTATACCCAAGCTTGTGAAGCAAACACCACTCTTGCTAGGAGAGTACACCAAAAACCAAAAAACAAAACTCCAAAATGCTGCTGCCTATGCCAAGAGACAAAAGAGAGAGAGAGAGGTGTTTTGTTTTCTTTCTTGGTTGCATGTATTGAATGATGAGTATGTGGTGTTGCAAGAGTAGTCAAGACTGTGTGTTTTCAAGGACACAAAGGTCCAATGAGAATAAGAGGGCGGCGGCCAAGGTTTAAAAAAAAACACAGGTTTCCCTCTTAAATTTTATCACACATTATGTATGTTAACTAATCCTCTTACTAGATATATACAACTAACCTTTTAATTGTATAATCTATACACTCCCATTATTAATTTGTAATGTTATCTAACTTATTTAAATAACATTACAAATAATATTATTGAACAAAATATCCTAATAAATTGTTCCATCTCATATGCAACTTGTTTAGAAAACCCATTTTCTAAATTGGTGTAAATATTTAATTTCATGATCATATCATCATTAAATATTAATTGGTTGTTTGCTAAGCTTGTTATTGGGTATAACCCGACTTGGATCATAACGTACTAACAATCAATATTTAAGTGTCTTTGGCACACAGAATCCTACAATCTCCCAATTGCCCAAGATTCATAGAAGATTGATGCAAGCAGTAAATATCCGCCTAACAACGGTTTACTACCCTTAATACGCAGAACTTATAGCCATTCAATAACATCATCCCTTTCAAGTACCCTACTTGAAATGATTTAGGTGAATCAATCATCTATCCTTTTGTTACAGATGTCATGTTAAATCCGAGACACAGAATGATCATTCCTTGTTGATTTAACTTAATCAGGCCTTAGACATCTAACTCTCAACAATAAGAGGAACAAATCCATCTTGACTACATTACGTTTCTCACAAACACCTCGTGTCATACCTGAACATACCCTTATGTGTTGTCCACTATTTCAGGACAGTGAAGAATAAGCTCAAGGTATAATACTTGGTGAATATCAAAACCCATATGTATCTCAGGTCGGAGGATACCAAATGATATTCGCCTTTACTCAATTTTTTATGATCAATCAATAAGATTCCATGTAGTAAAATTTGAGATGCGGGTTAGTCCAATATTTGTATCCCACAAATATCTGTGAACCTTGGTAGCAACCCATTGCTCTATATTCATCCTTATGAATATCAACCAATCCAAGTTCATATAATCTTACCCTCACACTTGTTCCCACAGTATGAACGACTACTGACATTTAGAGTATCGAAGTCCTATCACTAGAACATCGAAGTCCCATGGCACAAGTATGACCTTCATGCTTTGCCTTTTCAAGGAGCTTCGTGAGAGGATGCGCAATGTTTGATCGTGTGAACTTTGCGAATACATATCTTTCCCCTTTCAACTTCATCTCGTATGTAGTTGAATCTCCGCTCAATGTGCCTAGTCTTTTGATCAGCACGAGTTCCTTGATTTGAGCAATCGCACCTTCGTTATCACAAAAGATCTCTAGGGTTTCCTGAATGGAAGGGACAACCCCTAGATCGGCAATGAATTTCTTCAACCATGCAGCTTCTTGAGCTGTCAATGAGGCGGCGACATATTCTGATTCTGTAGTTGATAGAGCCACACATCCTGTTTGGAGCTCTTCCAAGAGACCGCTCCCCATTCAGAATGAAATATATCCCGATTGTGACCGAGAATCATCACGATCGGTTTTGGAACTCGCATCCGTGTAACCTCTTACAACGAGTTCCTCATCACCAGATCCATAGATTAGGAACATATCTCTTGTCCTCCTTAGGTACTTAAGTATGTTTCCTTAACAGCCATCCAATAATGTTTCCAGGATTTTGCTGGTAACGACTTGTCATGCTTAAGGCGCATGACACGTCCGGTCGAGTGCATATCATTGCATACATGATGGATCCAATAGCAGATGCGTATGGGATTGCCTTCATTTTATCTTCTCCTCATCCCTTGAGCTAGGACATTGAGTGGTACTCAATATCGTTCCTCTTTGAATAGGTACGGTACCCTTTCTTAGGGTTCTCCATCTTGAACCTTTTCAATATCTTATCATGTATGCACTTTGATTCAAACCATCAACTGCCTTGATATATCCCTATAGATCTTTATTCCCAGAATATAGGGGCTTCACCAAGATCCTTGATGGAAAAACAACTTCCAAGCCAGGTTTTTTACACCTTCCAAGGTTGGAATGTCATTTCCAAATAGTATTATGTCATCAACATACCATACTAGGAAAGTTATTGTGCTCCCACTAGCCTTCTTATACACACACCGCCTCATCAGCGTTTTTATGAAGCCAAATTTCTTTACCTCCTCATCAAAACGATGATTCCAGCTTCTAGATTCTTGTTTCATCCATAGATTTTTTCTTACTTTGCATACTTATTAGGATGTTTTTGGATCGACAAAACCTTCAGGCTGAACCATATAGACATCTTCCTCAGATATCCATTTAGGAAGCTGTTTTGACATCCATTTGCGAAATCTCATAACATAATATAGCACTGGCAAATAATATCCTTATAGACTTTAGCATCGCAACAGGTGAGAAGGTTCCATTATATCAACCCCTTGATTTTTGAGTGAAACCCTTTGCTACAAGTCTAGCTTTATAAGTATCCAAGTTTCCATGCATATCGGTTTTCTTCTTGAAAACCCACTTACTTCCAACTACCTTGGAATTAAGAGGTGGTACAACAAGTTCCCAAACTTGATTGTCATACATGATTTTGCATCTCAACGTTCATGGCCTCAAGCCATTTGTCACAATCCAATTGGACACTGCATCTCATCGTATGTGGGTGGTTCATCTGAATCTACCACATAGCATCCATCCATGAAAAATCCGTATCTTTAAGGTGGATTACTAGTCTACCACTTCTGCGAATGTGTTGTGTGTAATTGATCAACCATTTGATCATCCTCAACATCCTCATGTTGAGTGCTAGTTTCAACCAAACGTGCATCATTGGTGGTTCTTGATCCTCCTCAAGATCCACTGTTCTACTGCTAGTTCCTTCCATAAGGAACTTTGCTTCTAAGAACTCACCCTTTCTGGCACAACAACACCTTTTGTTTCCAGTGGATCATAGAAATAATATCCCATAGAATCTCTAGGATATCCAATAAAGATACACTTGGTGATCGGCATCCAATTTTTTGGGGTGGGAGTCTTAACATAAGCTCACAACCCCAGACCCTTAAGTAGATAGGGGATGGAACTCTTCCATGCCATATCTCAAAGGTGTCCTTTCCACCTTTTTGGTTGGGGCGATATTTAAAATACGGGCCGCGGAGAGCAAAGCGAACCCCAAAATGATAGAGAATGTTCTTCTAGCCATCATAGATCGCACCATATCCAATAGGTTCGATTCCTCCTCTCGACACACCATTGTGTTGTGGTGTTCCAGGTGGAGTGAGTTGTGAGACAATCCCACAACTCCTAAGATGATCTTGAAAAGCATCACTTAGGTATTCACCTCCTCTATCGGTACGAAGAACTTTAATTGACTTGTTGAGTTTATTTTCCACTTCATTCTTGAAGATTTGAACATTTCAAAAGCTTCATCTTTGTGCCTTAATAAGTACATACCCATAGCGACTATAATCGTCGGTAAGGTAATGATATCTTTCACTTCCTAGTCATTGGCTTAAAAGGACCACATACATCCGAATGTATGATTCCTAATAAATCTTTTGCCCTTCGTTAGTTCCACTAAAGGGTGCCTTAGTCATTTAACCTTGTAAACAAGATTCACATACATCAAATGAATCACATTCATTTGTTTTTAAAAGACCATTCTTTTTGAAGTGTTTGTATCCGTTTCTGTTTATATGACCAGACGACAATGCCAAAGATAGGCATCACTCAAAAACTTGAGTTTCTTGGTGCTAGTTTGGTACAATGAAACTTTTAAAGTATATTCATGAACCAATTCATAATACCATTAATGGGTATAGCTTTAAAATATCGAACATATCATTTAAAGAAACATGAATATCATTTTCAACAAAAGATATACATAATCATAAGTCTTAATTGGATATCAGAAATAATGTTCCTAGTCAACTAGAGCATACAAAACATTCTTCAAAATAAATCCAAGCCACTTGGAAGTTTTAGGATGTAGCCCCACAGCTTCAACTTGGACTTTGCTTCCATGCCCATGAAGAGACTAACATCCCCTTGATTGAAGTCCCTACTTCTTTGTTAACCCCTGCAACATTGCAAATATGAGTTCCACATCCGTTATCCAATACCCATGTGTTAGAAGATGTCACATTAAGATCAATATGAATCATGTATATTGTACCCTGAGGTCTGCCCCCATCCCTCTTGCCTTTCAACTCTTGGAGATGGACAGGACAATTTCTTGCCCAATGTCCAATCTCCCCACACTTGAAGCATGGGTCATTGGTAGCAACCTTTTCTTCTTCTCTTATGGTTTGGGTGGCACCCTTGCCACCCCTTTCCCTTTCCCCAACGGGTCCTTTACCCTTGGCAACCTTTGCCTTGGGTGCGGGAAGAGGCCTTTTCTTGTTCCCACCTCATTGATGGTGAGAACGGGTAAAACCCTTTTTCCCATGGCCGCCTCGGCCGTTTTTAAGCATTGAGTAAAGCTCACCAATGCTCTTGTCCCATGCAGTTCATGTTGTAATTCAACACAAATGTCTCGAACTTCTTGGTAAGGCCATTGAGGATCAAATCCGTGGCCAATTCCTTCGAGACGGACAATTAAGCCCTCGAGGCGGTCAATATGACTTTTCATCTTAAGTACATAAGATGAAACAGATTGGTTGTCGTCCATACGACATGCATGGGAGTGCTCGAACCGTTTCGAAGCGCTCAACCCTTGCTTGCTGTTGGAACGTTTCCTTCAGCTGGGTTATCATGTCATAAGCTCCGTGATGTTCATACTCCTTTTGGAGATCCAGAGTCATGCTCGCTAGCATGAGACAAGACACTTGGACGGAGTCCTCAGTGTACTTCAGCCAATCGTTGAAAGCCTCCTCATCATCCTCAGTAGGTTGATCGGGGATAGGGTCGTCTAAAACATATGATCGTCTCTCTTGCTTGAGAACGATTCTCAAGTTTCGATACCAATCAATGAAATTATTATGATTTAGATGTTCCTTTTGGAGGATCGCTCGTATGATTGGTTGGACGCGGATGAGTTATCATGATTGTCATTATTGGTGGCCATCTACAAATTTAACAAAGATCTATTTAGTATTTTCGATATTGCTATTTTTAATAATTAATGCCTTTTAAGGTCTTTTTATATTAAATCTAGAACCCAACATTACATTTAAATTGTGGTTAGGTGACCTTTATCCCACGATTTAAATTAATAAGGTGGTCAACGATTGACGGTTGCAACCTTTGCAACTTCTAGAGGCATGGGATCAACTTAACATCATATGTAAGTCGGCATGTTAATCCCATCAACACCATTTGGAAACCATATTTAGGTGATCCATTAACATGGTTTGCATATCAGTCAAGTCACCCTACTTGCACACACGTGTGAGTTTTACCCACATAAGTGGTTAGGTGACCTTTATCCCACCAATGTGGTATCCCCACCTTAAAATCACAAGTTCCCTCTAAATGGTTAGGTGACCTTTATCCCTTAAGAGTTCCAAATGACTCAGTGTTGTGCAAAGGACGTGTTTAAAATGGTTTTAAAAATTTAGGGAGATTTCATGGGCCAAATGTTAGAGATTTTCATAATACAAGTTAGACAACTCTATGTACTTGTATTTGCAATGCTTTCAAATACAAGGTAACCCTATGGTCCTTGATTAAAACCTATTTTAAATCTTTAGATCTTTAAAAACATTAAATCATTTTAATAACCTTTTATTACATTTTAATGATTAAAAACCATCATTTTTATAACTTGTTAAGTTTGTTAATTAGTTTGTAATGCATGTCAAAATTTCAACCATACAATCAAATAACAAACATTCAAACAAGCATAAGCATAAACAACCATAATGTGCATAACCTTAGCTACTATTGTGACCACACTTGTTTGCCATCACAAGTGTGGTCATTTGGTCTTTCCTAAGGGTTGAAATCAACACAAAATTGAGGTCATCATAGACCCCCACTTGAACTTGCATCCATATGCTTCAAGTTCCATGTCTTTGATGTTCATCTTTGGGTCTTGATCTTGTGCATCTTCCTTTTACAAAATTTGTATCCTAATACATTTTTATAATAAAAGAAATGCACCTAATCTATTAATTACATAACCAAATGAATAAATTACAACAACCCAATAATAAACATAAATATTACAACCCAATTGAATGAATAAAACAACCATTCCAATCATCCAAACAACACAAGGCCAAAAGCTAAGTTATGCACTATCAAGAGAACAATCATAAACATCATTCAACAAACTAAATAAACCCCATCAAACCCAAATTTTCAGCCAACATAAACTGAAAATTAGGGTTTGTTTGTCCAAACAAACAACATCCAATATATCAACCAATTGACATTCCTATCTTTCAAAGTTTAATCATAAGCATGAAGATATAACTATGAAAGACTTGGGGTTTACTAAATCAACCAAATCAGCCTCTAATAGGTTGATTATAATCTTTTAAAACCGATTTTAAAGAACAAGAACAAGCAAGTTATCCACATAACCGGCTCTTGATGCCATTGATGGGTTTGTTAGAACACCAAAACCGTAGTTTAACCATTTAAACTTACACAAAAACGCAACGGAAGATTAGCATTATAACTTTGTTTATAAGCTGAAAATCGTGTCCTTATGATGACATTTACATGTATAAAACAAACCCATAATCAAAGGATCATAATATGTGAATAAACAAGCTATGAACATATGTATATTTACATAAAATCACAGCCACAATGAGCTGTGATTACTACCTCTTTCAGCAGCAAGAAAACGACCAAGAAGGAGATGTTGGATGCTCCAAAAATGACCAAGGCTCCAAGGAGAGGATCCCTCAAGCTTGTATACCCAAAGCTTGTGAAGCAAACACCACTCTTGCTAGGGAGAGTACACCAAAAACCAAAAACAAAACTCCAAAATGCTGCTGCCTATGCCGAGAGACAAGAGAGAAGAGAGAGTTTTGTTTTCTTTCTTGGTTGCATGTATTGAATGATGAGTATGTGGTGTGCAAGAGTAGTCAAGACTTGTGTGTTTTCAAGGACACAAAGGTCCAATGAGAATTAAGAGGGGGGGTGGCCAAGGTTAAAAAAAAAACAAGGTTTCCCTCTTAAATTTTATCACACATTATGTATGTTAACTAGTCCTCTTACTAGATATATACAACTAACCTTTTAATTGTATAATCTATACACTCCCATTATTAATTTGTAATGTTATCTAACTTATTTAAATAACATTACAAATAATATTATTGAACAAAATATCCTAATAAATTGTTCCATCTCATATGCAACTTGTTTAGAAAACCCATTTTCTAAATTGGTGTAAATATTTAATTGCATGATCATATCATCAATTAAATATTAATTGGTGTTTGCTAAGATTGTTATTGGGTATAACCCGACTTGGATCATAACGTACTAACCACATCAATATTCTAAGTGTCTTGGGCACACAGAATCCTACATATATAACTGTATTCACGGTATTCCGCAACACTTACTTTATACAGCATCACTTACTTATTTATTTACTTAAACCTGCGAGCTCACCAACAATTATGTTGACCGTTTTGAGCATATCTTTTCAGGTGATCATGCAAGTTCAGGATTCTAGGTGTGCTGCCTTAGTGGAGACCCTAGGATGCATTTTTGGGACTTAACATGTTTTGACAAACAACTATTTTGAACAATGTTGATCTGTGTAAACATTTACAATCTTTTGATACTTGTTCCCGGGTTGTGGGAATTCATATTACAATTTCATCTTTATTTGGTTATGTGAATCATTATCATGTTTATGCTTATGGCTATGTTGTCGTGAACATTGACTAAACACGACACAAGTCCCCTTGTTGTCGGGTGTCGTCATGACACGCTTGTCATCATTTATTTATATTGCATCTCTATCGCTTACCATGTGTTATGACGATCCCGGTCTCCTTACATCCCCGTGTTTCCACTTTTAGCGGGGGGTGTGACAGATTGGTATCAGAGCCATTGGTTATAGAGAATTAGGCAATACGCTTGACCTAGACTATAACCTAGGAACCATCATGTAGATTTGCATGCTAGGAATCTGTATGCATATTATATCTCGTGTATGTGTTCCTCGCTGCTTGATTTGTTCATTTATCTGTTATGTGATCTTTCCACCCTATGAGAGAGCCCTTGTGCTCACTCTTTTATGGGATGCTTCCATTGGATCTTCCGTTCCCTCTGCGCGCCGGGTTGGTTTATCAAAATCCGGGTAGTAAACCCGAGGAGATCTTCACAGATCATGCTAATGCGCTTGACCTTGGACATTGAGATTAACCCTGAGGAGGTTATGTCTGAAACCTCGAAAGAAGAGGAAATAGACAACCTCCGCTAGACTAAACGTGATTATATACATGGACTTACAACTGTTATGATGAACTATTGTTGAGACATTACAAATTCATGGTGTGAGAACTACACGAATTGCATGCGATGTGTGATAACAATAAGTGTGATATTAACTTGGGAATACTGGACTTGATGAGTGTTATGGATAATACACTATGAAATGATTTAAGCTTATGTGTTTACTTTTCCTATGATTAGAAAATGCCGCCTCGAAGAGTTACCCGCAGCAATAGTGGCGGGAGTGAAGCCCCAAGGGGCCGAGGCAGAGGCAGAGGCAGAGCACCAAGAACAAGTGATGCTCCTGCCAGTAACAATCAGGGAACAGGGAACGCTGATATGGCAGCCCTGATCGCTCAACAGTTGGCCGCACTGATTCCTACTATCGTGGCCCAAGTGAGCGACACACTCCAGCAACACCACCCTCACGGGGATGGTGGCAACGATGATGGAGATAATGGAGAAAGAGCTCATGGTGGGATCGAAACTGAGGTGGGAAACGGAAACCCGACCAGAAACGAAAGCAACCAGGAGACCGGAAATGGTGGTACCGCCGGTATTGAGACTGGGTTTGTTAATGCACGTCGGGGGTGTTCATACAAGGAGTTTGTGGCTTGCAAACCAAGGGAATTCGATGGGAAAGGTGGGGCGATAGCCCTAACCAGGTGGCTGGAAAAGATGGAGGCAGTAATTGACATTAGTGAGTGCCTCGACAGCCAGAGAATCAAGTATGCCACTTGCTCACTGTAGGGCAAGGCCCTAACCTGGTGGAACACCCAGGTTCAAGCTAGAGGAAGAGAATCTGCGATGCAGATGTCATGGGACGAGTTTAAAGCTTTGATCACCGAGGAATACTACCCTCTCAACGAGATGCAGAAATTATAGCATGAGTTCTGGAATCATGCCATGGTGGGGGCCGGGCATGCAGCTTATACTGACCGTTTTCATGAGCTGGCAAGATTGGTTCCGCATCTGGTCACGCCGGAATCAAAGAGGATCGAGAGGTACATTTGGGGACTTGCGCCTCAAATTAGAGCAATGGTTACAGCAGCTGCTCCTCCTACTATTCAGAGCGCAATTCTGAAGGCTGGCGCTTTGACTAATGAGATGGTGAGAACAGGGGTTTTGGGCAGAGGAGCAGAGAAGAGAAAAGATGTTGGGGAATCAAGCCGGTCGAGTGCCGGGAAGTTTGATAAGAGGGTTAAGACAACCAGGAATTTTGTGGCCGTGTCTCAGGCCAAAAAAGAGTATGTGGGGCCGCACCCCAAATGTGACAGGTGCAACTATCATCATCCCCCAGGAATGCAGTGCCGGGTGTGCGCGAACTGTAGACGCCCGGGGCATTTGGCGAGAGACTGCAGAACAGCGCCGAATTTGGTGGCACCAGTCAACGCGGTTAACCCCGCCGGGAACGCAAGGGCTTGTTATGAGTGTGGAAGCCCTGATCACTACCGAAACATGTGCCCCAGGTTGAATCGGGCACCGGGTCAGCAAGGAAACAACCAGCAGCAAGTGATGGCTATAGCTGGAAATCAAGGCCCGACTACTCAAGGGAATGCAGCTCGGGGACGTGCATTTATCATTGGAGCCAACGATGCTCGTCAGGCCCCGAATGTTGTCACGGGTATGCACTTACTCAATCATCACTTTGCATCTATATTATTTGATACTGGAGCAGACAATAGCTTTATATCTTCTGAGTTTGTGCAATTGCTTGATTTGAGTCCTAGTAGACTAGAAACTAGCTACTCTGTAGAGATGGCCAATGGTAGGGTTGTTCAGGCCGATGAGATTATTAGGAAGTGCTCGTTAACATTGGAGGATCATGCCTTCGATATAGATTTGATACCCTTCGAGCTAGGAAGTTTTGACGTGATTGTGGGTATGGATTGGTTGTCGCAAAACGGATCAGAGATTGTCTGTAGGGACAAAGTAGTACAAATCCCTATGCCAAACGGGGAAGTACTCAAGATTCAGGGAGAACGACCGGGAAGGAACTTAAAGCTCATCACCTGCATGAAAGCACACCAGAGTTTACGAAAGCAGTGCTACGCTTTTTTGGCTCATGTGGTTGAAAAGAAAGACGAAGAGAGGAAACTAGTAGATATTCCAGTGGTACGGGACTACCCAAATGTATTTCCAGATGACTTATCTGGTTTGCCTCCTCCACGATAGGTGGAATTCCGTATAGAGTTGGTTCCTGGAGCTACACCGGTAGCAAAGACGCCATATCGACTAGCGCCATCCGAAATGCAAGAGTTGTCTAGTCAGTTACAGGAACTACTGGAGAAGGGTTTTATTCTACCGAGTCATTCACCGTGGGGAGCACCGGTACTATTCGTCAAAAAGAAGGATGGATCGTTCCGCATGTGCATCGATTACCGTGAACTAAACAAGTTAACTGTGAAGAATCGATATCCTCTCCCCAGGATCGACGATTTGTTTGACCAGCTGCAAGGAGCTTCGTATTTCTCAAAGATCGATCTTCGTTCGGGTTATCATCAGCTAAGAGTTTTCGAGGACGACATACCGAAGACAGCGTTTAGGACTCGTTATGGGCACTATGAGTTCTTGGTCATGCCGTTTGGGCTGACTAATGCACCAGTTGTGTTTATGGATCTAATGAATCGGGTGTGCAAACCTTACCTGGATAAGTTCGTGATCGTGTTCATAGACGATATACTTATCTACTCCCGATCAAAAGAGGATCACGAAGAACACCTTCGGGCAATTCTGGAGCTGCTACGGGAAGAGAAACTTTTCGCCAAGTTCTCGAAGTGTGAATTTTGGTTGCGGGAAGTGAAGTTTTGGGGTCATGTGGTTAATGAGGACGGGATTCATGTAGATCCCGGCAAGATTGAAGCGGTGAAGAAATGGGATACGCCCTAGACACCATCAGAGATACGACAATTTTTAGGATTGGCCGGTTACTATCGTCGTTTCATCGCGAATTTTTCAAAGATCGCGCAACCATTAACCCTGCTTACTCAGAAAGACAAGAAGTTTTATTGGGGACATGCACAAGAACAAGCGTTCCAAACGTTAAAAGAGAAACTGTGCAACGCGCCTATATTGTCTCTCCCAGACGGAACTGATGATTTTGTGGTATACTGCGATGCGTCACATCAAGGATTGGGATGTGTGCTAATGCAGAAGGATAAGGTGATTGCCTACGCTTCGCGACAGCTTAAAGTGCATGAAAAGAACTATACAACTCATGATCTTGAGTTGGGCGCTGTAGTATTTGCACTCAAGATTTGGAGGCATTACCTGTATGGAACCAAATGCATCATCTTCACTGATCATAAGAGCCTCCAACATATCCTGGATCAGAAGGAACTTAATATGCGTCAGCGACGTTGGGTAGAGCTTCTTAGTGACTACAATTGTGAAATCCGGTATCATCCGGGGAAAGCTAACGTGGTGGCTGATGCTTTAAGCCATAAAGAACGTGTGAAACCACTACGTGCTTGAGCATTGGGATTGACCTTTGAAACGAATTTGAAAGCTCATATCCAGATTGCACAAAGCGAGGCATTGAAAGAAGAAAACCTTGCGGGAGAAGAATTCCGAGGGTTAGATAAACAGATGATTTGCAAGGATGAGGGTATACAGTACTTCATGGATCGCATATGGGTACCCAGATGGGGAGGTGTACGTACCTTAGTCATGGATGAAGCCCACAAGACGCGATATTCTATTCATCCTGGTACAAACAAGATGTATCACGATCTCAAGGATCTGTACTGGTGGCCAGGCATGAAGAAAGACATTGCCTTATATGTCAGCAGATGCTTGACATGCTCAAAAGTTAAAGCTGAACAACAGAAACCATCGGGATTATTACAGCAACCTGAAATTCCCGAGTGGAAATAGGAGAATATAGCCATGGATTTCATTACCAAACTCCCTAGAACAAGCAGTTGTCATGACTCAATATGGGTCATTGTGGATCGAATGACGAAGTCAGCATATTTCTTGCCTATCCGAGAAGACAACAATATGGATAAGTTGGCGAGATTGTATATCAAAGAGGTTGTGACACGGCACTGGGTGCCGGTGTCAATCATATCCGACCGTGATAGCCGATTCACTTCACGATTTTGGCAGACACTACAGAAAGCGATGGGCACTCGATAGACATGAGTACCTACCGCCTATCACCCTCAGACAGATGGCCAAAGTGAACGAACTATACAGACGCTAGAAGACATGTTGGGAGCTTGTGTAATCGATTTTGGTGGTAGTTGGGATGCTCATCTACCGTTGATTGAGTTCTCTTACAACAACAACTACCATACAAGCATTAGGTGTGCTCAGTTCTAAGCGTTGTATGGAAGGAAATGCAGATCTCCTGTTTGTTGGGCCAAAATTGGTGAAAGTCAGCTAACAGGCCCAGAGATCATTCAAGAAACAACAGACAAGATCTTTCAAATCAACGACCGACTAAAAGCCGCAAGAGATCGTCAAAAGAGCTATGCCGACAACCGTCGGAAGCCTCTAGAATTCAACGTTGGAGATCGAGTCTTACTCAAAGTCTCCCTTGGAAAGTAGTCGTTAGATTTGGAAAGAAAGAGAAGTTAGCCCCAAGATACGTTGGACCATTCGAGATTACTGAAAGAATCGGTCCAGTGGCTTACCGATTAAGGTTGCCACAAGAACTCAGCGGTGTGCATGATACTTTTCACGTGTCGAACCTCAAGAAGTGTTTGGCCGACGAATCCCTTCACGTGCCAATCGAGGAAATCAAGATTGATGAAAAGCTTCATTTTGTTGAGGAACCCATTGAGATCATGGATAGAAAGGTCAATCAACTGAAGCGCAGTAGAATACCTATTGTTCGCGTAAGGTGGAATTCAAAACGAGGGCCAGAGTTTACATGGGAACGAGAAGATCAGATGAAACTCAAATATCCACATCTATTCGAGGATGATACTCCTGGACCTAACTCCAGCTGAATTTCGGGACGAAATTCTCTCAACTGGGGGATACTGTGACATTCGTCACCTTAAGGTCCGCCAATTAACGTGGATTTCCGTTAACTATTCCTTGATCGATCATTCCTCATCTTTATAACTCTTTATGTGGATATCATGTGTGCCTTATCATCGTTGTGCTTGTTGTTTCGTGGTAATCATATGTTAACCTTAAAAACTTTTAAAACTTTCATCTTTGTAATCGCCAAATATATCATTTTTTATATATAATAAATGCCACTAATAAAAACCATTTTTAAGACATAAATATCATTAAATGCATTTTTATAATTAATACAATCACCTAATAAAGTCGTTTTTCAACCGAACCAAATTTGGGAAAACTCGGGGGTTAAGTGCAGGGACTAAACTTGACATTTTGCGAACTTGGGCTGGGTATATAAACCCATTTCCCAGCCCTAATCACCATTACTTCATCATCTTCATCCTCTCTACACATCTTCTTCATCTTAGCACCAAATCCGACCCGCTTGGTCTTGTTTTCGTCGTCTAGACTTCATCTACAGCCTAGTCTACTCCTTTCTAGCAGGTAGACGACCTTGGTTGTCTCTTTTCTTGCTTTTTCACGGCTGTCCAAACTAGGGTTTCGGGTGTTCGGGTTCAACCGAACACATGAGGTCGTATGGGTGCGTGTGAGGTCTTTCTTCTGCTTGTGTTTCATGTTTGTGCATGTTTGTAGAGTGTTTCTGGAAGTCCTTGTTGGGTAAAACTCGCGTTTAGAGCAATCGGGGGGCTGCTCAGCCCGATCACAGTCGCGATTCTGCTGTCCAGGCGACTAGGTCTGTCATGCGATTGAGTCGTGCGACTGGGTGAGTCGTGCGACTGAACCATGCGTCTGAGTCAATCGTGCGATTGAGTGTGCGACTGGGCATGTCGTGCGACTGAGTCGTGCGACTAAGTCGTGCGACTGTGTGTATGTATGCAATTGAGTCATGCGTGCGAATGAATGTATGCGATTGAGTCATGCGTATGAATGAATGTGTGTGATTGCATCAGGTGACCGACTGAATGAATGCGATTGTGCGTGTTTCGCACCACTGGAGTCCAATCGCACGAATGAAGGTTCAATCGTACGAAAGTAGCTAATTCGCACGACTAAAGGTTGATTCGTGCGTATGGAGGTTGAGTCGTGCAATTAGGTGTTGTGTGGTACGAGTGAATGCCAGTCATACGAATGAAGGCTCAATCGTACGAATGAAGCTGATTCGCATGATTGAGGGTTGATTCGCGTATGGAGGTTGAGTCGTGCGTCTGGTCTTGTTGTGCGACTATAATTGTTGTGTGTGATTTCCTTTTTGTGCGTGGTGTGTGTAGGTCGTGTGATGTTGAGGTAACATTAACACAGTTGCCATTGCTCGGCCACAAATATTAAAGTCAACGCTAAAAAGGGCACAAATACTATTCAAAACAAATTAAACTGACGCTTTACAATATTAAAGTCAACGCTAAAAAGGGCACAAATACTAATGACATTTATCTAATGCTTCTTCAATAACAATGAAACTTTTACTAAAATATCATCAACAATGGCGGCAATGTATAGTACTTGAATCTACATAAGGTCTAGTACGTGTGTCTGTTGATGTGAGTTACACACGACCCAGCCGATACAACCCGAGCCGACCGATCATTATTATGCGCTTATTTCATATCATTAATGCTTAACAATAACTGTCAATAGGTGTTTGACTGTTCATTTGCATTCAACATTAGGGAACAATGATCTTACATACTTACCACTTAACAAGTGAGTTTCGTGGCCCTTTTTACGCTTATACAATATTTCAATCATTTACAACTTGGGGAAAAGTATGCTCACCCATTTTCAATGCTGTCCAACTTACTTACATTTTACATACAAAGAATCAACGTGATACTGTGTTACAAGTACTTATCTGATACATGCTTGGGTCTATTGTGTGGTTCTATCTTTGCAACTATTTAATTCCAGTGTGGGAACCGAGGGTTAGGTATTGGTAGTACTACTGGGTTGACACCCCCACCCTTGTTCGATGGTATACTAGTTGGTACCATCAGTGGCCAGGAACGGGCCCTTGGGTGAATATATCCGACATTTTCTTTGTGTACGTCATAAGGTTTTGTTGCAAAGCTCATGTCATGTGATTTTACTTGTGTATATAACTGTATTCACGGTATTTCCGTAACACTTACTTTATACAGCATCACTTACTTATTTATTTACTTAAACCTGCGAGCTCACCAACAATTATGTTGACCGTGTTTGAGCATATCTTTTCAGGTGATCATGCAAGTTCAGGATTCTAGGTGTGCTGCCTTAGTGGAGACCCTAGGATACATTTTTGGGACTTAACATGTTTTGACAAACACTATTTTGAACAGTGTTGATCTGTGTAAAACATTTACATCTTTTGATACTTGTTCCCGGGTTTTGGGGAATTCATATTACAATTTCATCTTTATTTGATTATGTGAATCGTTATCATGTTTATGCTTACGGCTATGTTGTCGTGAACCATAACTAAACACGACACAAGTCCCTTGTTGTCGGGTGTCGTCATGACATGCTTGTCATCATTTATTATATTGCAACTCTATCGCTTACCATGTGTTATGACGATCCCGGTCTCGTTACATCCCCGTGTTTCCGCTTTTAGCGGGGGTGACACTTTCACACTGTGGAGTTTGCTCATTGAAAGTCACATTGGCTGACTCCTCAACTACTCTAGTTCTGAGATTGTATACTCTATAAGCTTTAGCTTGAGAAGAGTATCCAATGAAGTGTCAATTATCTGATTTCTCAGCAAATTTGGCAATTTGATCTTTGGTATTCAAGATGGTGCAAGGACATCCAAATGACCTGAGAAAACCAATGAAAGGTTTTCTCTTATGCCAAAGTTCATTAGGGGTCTTATCATGTGTCTTAACTACTAAAACTCTGAATTTGCACATAGCAAGCAGTGTTCACTGCCTCTGCGCAGAAGGTGATGGGTAGTTTAGAATCAGACAACATAGTTCTTGCAGCTTCAATTAGTGTCTTGTTTCTCCTCTCAGCAACACCATTTTACTGAGGAGTCCTGGGAGCACTATATTGTCTTGTAATACCTTTTTCTTACAAAATGTATCAAGGATTTGATTCTTGAATTCAGTTCCTTGATCACATCTTATGGTTTTGACCTTGTGATCACATTGATTCTCAATCTTTAAGATGAAATTATTTAGAATCTCAGGGGTCTCATCCTTAGTTCTAAGATAAAAGACCCAAATGAATCTTGTAAAGTCATATGTGATCACCAAACAATAAGAGGTCCTTCCTACACTCATTACACTGGTGGGGCCAAAGAGATCCATATGTAATAAGTGTAGGGGATTAATAATGGAATTTCTTTCCTTTGGCTTGTGAGATACCTTGTGTTGCTTCCCCTTCAGGCATGCAACACAATGGTCATCACTTGTAAACTCTTTCTTTTAATCATTATTAATTAATTTATTCATATTTTTAAAGTTTACATGGCATATTCTTTTATGCCAGACGAAAGACTCATCATTATTTGCTTTAGATATAAAGCATGAAACTTCTCCTGAGGGAGATGTTTCTTGCAAATCCATCATGTACATGTTCTCTTTCATTGGGGCTCTGAGCAGGATGTGCTCATGAGGAATGACCACCCCGGGCCTAAGAACAATGCACTCATGCTCAGTAAAGAGCATGTTATGACTCTGATCACAAAATTGGGATACACTCAAAAGATTGTACCCAAGCTCCTTGACAAAGTTTACCTTCTTAATGCTGAGCTTACCATTTCTGACCTTGCCTCTTCTTGTAATGTAACCTCCTGCATCTCCTCCAAAAGCAATTGGTCCTCCATCAATTCTTTCAAACTTTTGGAGTAGTGACCAATTGCCTCTCATGTGCCTGGAACAACCACTATCAATGATCCATACATTTATGTTTGTCCTGAAATGTTCCTGCATAAAAGAGATGGTTAGTTACATTTGGAAACCCAAGCCTCATTGGTCTTGGACTCTTCAAAAGAAGTTGAAGATAATACAACAGTAATTGATCCTATAGTCATGCTAGAAGGATCCTTTGTTGATGTTGATGAAGAACTTTCAGCCACTTGGTCTTTCTTTGACTTCCACACCACCTTTGGAAGCTTAGACTTGACCTTCAATACTTCTGAAGTTTTGTTGACTTCAGAAGTTTTGATGACTAGACCTTCGGAAGATCTTGTTTTCACTGCAGCAAGCTTCAGTGCTTCGGAAGTATTCCTTTCTTCGAGACCAAATTTTCTTCCGAAGGCAAGTTTCCACTTGTCTTCTTCTTCATTATGGAGCTTTTGATGGAAAGATTTTTTCCTTTCGAAGCTTGCTTCTTCTTCTCCAAACTCTTAGAAGTTTCTTTCTTGTTCATGTGGAGAGTACTCTTTGGATTGTTAACACAATTCTTAGCAAGATGAGAGGTACTCCCACACATAACACAATCCATTTTCTTCCTTCTAGGAGTTTTCCTTTGTGAGCAAGGCTGAACTTGATCACTTTCCTTCTCCATCTTCATCTTTGCAGATGCTGTGGCAATTCTTGTGGGGATAGAACTACCTTTGGAGCTGGATGGTTTAGGTTGTACAACAATGTTACACAACTGATAAGCCTTCTTCTTGATGATGGGATGATTTGGACATGAACCAGAACTCTTGTTGATGGAGTTCAAGTTGGTGTCTTCAAGTCCTGCAGAGATGAAGACTTGTTTCTGTGCAGGGTTGAAGGTGGCCTTGATCTCTTGAGCCTTCTTGGACTTTCTTTTGGCCTTCATGATCAATTTCTTTCTCCTGGACTTGGTTATCCCAACAGCTTTACTCTCCTTAGAGGGATGGTGACTCTTCTTAGAATGCTCTTCTTCACTCTTCTCAGAGCCATTCTTCACCATCTCCTTTTCATCCTTTTCTGTCAAAGGGTCTATGAGGGAAAGCTCATCTTCACAAGTTCCACACCTAGGAGATCTTACAGACAAGATTGTGTGTGGAGGAGCTATCTCACAAGATTCCAGTCCCAGCTTATTTTGATAACAAACTTTGCATGCAAGGATGAGGATATTATGTTCTTGAAGGTCTCTTCTTCAAGAACACTTTTTTCTGCCTTGGCTTTGCTGTTCACAAGCTCAGCCTGGCATTCAGTTAACTTAGTAATAAGGTCCTTGATCTGAGTCCTGTAGTTTGTGTGCTCATGTTTAAGAGTTGAAATCTAAGTCCTCTATCTTAGTTAATAATCATTTTCAGCTCTCTTAAAATCAGCTTTTAAGATATTTAAGGACTCAAGCTCAGATCTCATTTCTAAGTTATAGGACCTGTATCTATTAACTTTAGCAATACATTCAGGAGTACAAAGATGTTCCAATACCTTGGCTATATCTTGGTCTGCCATATGTGCTTGGTTTGGAGATGCATCTTCTACATAAAAGCTCCAGCCAAAGCCTCCTTCTTCAACAGCAACTGCAAACTTGCTGCTTTGGTTTCTCATTCTAGGGAGCTTTGTTAGTGTAGTTTGGTTTGGTTTGTGTTTGGCCACCATTTGTCGTTGGTGCCTTACACTCCCTTGCAAAGTGTACCATCTGGTTATAGTTGTAGCACTTTACTTTTCTCTTATCTAGCCGAAACTTTCCACTAGCTGCATTGCTTGGAAACTTCCTCCATGTCCATTTGTAGAATTTATTGGCTCTAGAGTGAGAAGAGCCATCTGCTAAACTATCTCCATGTACTCCAGATCATCTGGATGGATCCAGTTCAGGTCTTCAAGGGTGAAGAGAAAGTTGCCAGTGGTTTCATCAGGAGAGACAAAGGCATGAAAGAACTTGTCTTTTGGAAAGGGACTTCTCTTGGAGTGAAGGTGAGCTTGTGAGTTGTCTGCATGAAAAAATCCTTTTTGTGAGTTGTTCTTCTAGATTTTGTTGTTAATGCTTTCCCTTGGTGTTTGTGTTATTATCTGACTTTTGCATATTCATCTCCATCAACCATGGAGGGCTGAACTCAGTTGATTGCTAGAGTTACCAGATGACTTTTGCATATTCATCTCCATCTGTAGCCACTAAGAATACCATACAACTCTGAGTGTAAGAGTCTTAAGGTTCTCAGTCCTCTTGATAACAACACAATAATGTGTCCATTGTTTAGGAAGAGAGGACATAAACTTCCTTACAATGTCCATGTTCTCAAGAGTTACTCCAACATCCATTAGAGTATCCACAATCTCAACATACCTGAATTATTGTTGAGTCATTGTTTCACCTACCTTGAAGGTGAATTTTTCAAACTGCTGCTTCAGGAGATCCTTCTTGTTCTCATTTGCTTCAGTGGACCCCTCATACATCAGCTTCAGTGCTTCCCATAGTTGCTTGGCAGTTTTGCACTTCTTGAAGTCTCTGTAAATGGAGTTTGGAATAGCAGTTTGAAGGGCTATCATGGCTTTCTGATCAATCTCGAGTCTCATCCTGTTTTCTTCAGAGTAATAAGCCATAGCCTTTGGAATCATACCACCACTAGTAGCAGAAGTGGTGCTTGGTATGTAAGGTCCTTCAACAACATAGTCCCACATCCTTGAGTCTTGAGACTTGATGAAGCCTTCCATTCTTTGACACTAAGTATCAAAGTCTACAGGAGTGAACAGTGGAGAATTTGACATATTCCAGTTTTCATATCAGCATCGGTAATAGCTGCCATTTTATTTGTTAAGTATTTTGTGTGTGTGAGGGATCTTAAGATGGTGAGATCTTATTTCAAGAGCCTGGAATGCTCTGATACCAAATGCAGGACCGGTGAAGGGTATGCACATACAACACAACAACACAATGAGGAGAGTTACTTAGAACACTTAACAGATCAATGGGGAACTGGTTAACTTAAGTGAAATATGCTAAGAACACAAGTAATTATGAGACAGAACAAGATAGCAAACAACACAAGTATTTGGTTTTCAAGAATGTTGTATATTGCTTCTCAAGTTCTATTACAAATGTTACAAAACATACCCTAAGAGTTACAAGTACTTGAGATACATATACTACATCCTATAGCCGACCATACTTTGAAAGCCAGCTGGATACATAAGACTAGACAACAAAATCAAATGTAGAGTCAAAAGGCAGATTGCCTTTTGACTAGTCACTATGACATGCCATAGCTCACTTCCTAATATATTACAAAAAGGATAAAAGTACATAAAGTAGAAAGTACAGACTCAAGACCTCAATGTACAGTTACCAAAAGCATGGACCTTTTCACAACTCATATAAGTTGTGACTAAACAGAGATGAACGGAAAGGTGGTCCAGCTTTATGGTAAAGTACATCAGATAAAAGTACCTCTAACACTCTTCAGAAGAAATCTGTCTTCACTCTTTGTGCAGGATCGGGTTTGTCACTTAAACACTTGGATTTCTCTCAAACTCACTTATGGAAACACTCAAATCAGATGAAGTAGTGTCTTTTACAAGAGTTGATAATAATATAATAAGTAGCAAAGGAACACGCAGAAATAATGTTCAAGGCACTTGTATATATTACTTCTCAACTCAAGATATTACAAGACTCTTACAAGCATGATACATGAGTTACAATGAGAAACTATATATACTAGATCCTACAGCCAGATATACTTTGATACCAACTGGATACCTAAGACTAAAGCATATACTACAATGCTAAAGTTAAGGTATCTTAGATAAAGTATTATCTAAAATATGGTAGTCATGACATGTCCATGACTTACCTTTTGTCACCAACTAAAGATGGCAACTGTACTAACATAAAAAGGTAAACAGTGGATTAAAGTATGGTCAACTACATGGATTTTGAGAAAATGCCATGCAGTATCTCAGAGATTTGCAGCGGAGTGTCAGAGAGACCATTCTTATGTCCACTGGATAATAGGAGTGTCTTCCGAAGGTAAGTTGGCTTCGGAAGAACAAGTTCTTCCCAAGCCACTTATACTTCGAAAGAGGCTTCTATACTTCCGAGGCTTGATGACTTATGTACTTCGGAAGTTGACTTCAGATCTTTCATTCTAAGTCTTGATCTTCGGAAGTAGGTTCTTTGTCTTCGGAAGTTGAAGTTTTCCTTCGGAAGTAAGTTCTACACTTTGTCTTCGGAAGAGCTCCTTCTTCCTTCGGAAGTTCCATACTTAGCTTCGGAAGTCCTTTGTTTGTTGTATCAAAATCTTCTAAGTGACTTGGTTTTGGTTGCACCAGCCTTTCTAGATCCAACAAACTCCTTGTAGGCTGATGCTACCAAAACCTCACTTATTTCTGCTTCTCAAAGCTTTCAGCACCAGGGACAAAAGATATTTGTCTGTCTCTTTGTTCTTCCCTTAAGTGGTGCTGAGAAGCTTGTACAAGTCATTGGTGGATAGGAGATCCAGTCTATCACTCTGAATGACATGTACCCTTTGTTGTGTCCCCCTGAAAAGAGTTAGTTGACGGGAGTTATAGTCATACTCCCATCTAACTATGGATTCAAGTTCAGGACCTTCAACCATTTGTAGAAAGGCTTTGCCTTTGTTGCTGATCCCTTCATTTCCTCCTCCTCTCTCAGTTTCAACTCTTCTTCAACCTTGCTTCTAGCAGTTAGCTCGGCCATATGAAGGCTGCCTAGATGATTTCTGATATGGGCAGCTACATCAGAGTTTGAAGGATTGGAGAATGGCTTCTCTGCTAACTCAGCAATGTCAAACCTGCTCAAGTGTAGCAGAGATGAGGCACTTAGCCTGTTGAGCTCTCCATTCTCTCTTTCAACAACAAAGTTGTGAGAAGAGTCTTCGAACCTCCACTGGATGATCTTCTTTCTAGGTTCAAGAGGTTGTCTTGGCACCCGGTCTCCTTTCTTAGTATCCAGTAGAGTCACCAGCCTTCTCCTTAGCTTCTTTTCTTCCTCATTCAAAGTATCTGAATTGAGGCCAAGGAGATTTGCAGCTTGGTCCAAAGTTCCTCTGGGCAGATCAAGAAATTGATCTCTAGTGAGGGAACTTGAGGATCCATCAACATAGGTCAAATTGACTGAATCCACCTCACAGGAGATATCACTCAGAGTTGTGCAGTTTATGAGCTTTGTCTTGACTGCCTTGAATTCTTCCAAGGAGAGATGTGTAGAAGGCTGAGGGGATGGTTTGATGGGTTGATGGGTAGGTTGAGGTGTTTGGGTTCTAGCTAGAGTTTTGGGTTGGAGGATGGGTAGTTTAGGTGGTTGAGGTGAAGAGGTTGATAGGGGTGATGGTGTAGGTTCAGGGGTGTATGGTTCAGTGGTTGGTTCGGTTTTGATTGGGAATGAAAAGGGTATAGGTTCAGGTTGGTTTGGAGTTTAGGTTGAGTGGTTTCTTTGAAGGTCATCCCCTGTCCCCTTCTATACATCTCCTTCCTCTTCCCCGCGCGAATGTCAGCCTTAATGTCACTGACATGTCGCTGGAGAGTCTTTTCTGACATAGGACCCACCTGCCTGCCAGAGAATCCATGAGCCTTGAGATAGCTCTTCATCCAGGCCTTCTCACCTATCTTCTTGGCAGCAGTCAGTCCTGCTTCCTCTTCAGTCTTCTTTTCTGCAATAGCTTTTCCCTTGCAGCTCTTTTTCTCTCTTTCTCCATTTGATCTTGCTCTTTGTTGAAGAGCCATAAGATTCTATCATTGTTATGTGGAGATAAATCTTCTTGAGAGAAACCTCTGGAGGTTAGGAAAGTTATCCTTTCCCTCCTGAGCTGCAGATCAGCTTCTCTTTCTTTCCTCTCCCTTTCTTCTTCTAAGGCCAACCTTGCAGCTTCTTCTTTTTGCTGTTTTAGCAGCAAGGTTGCCTTTTCTAGCTCTTTTAACTCCTCTAATGGTAGCAGGAGTACATCTTCAGTTGCAGCAGCTCCTAGACTAACAAGTCTATCGATAATCTCTACTCTTTTTTGGTTGTTGACTGCCTGCCTGGTTGGCTGCAGCTGCTTTGGTACTTGCAACTAGCAGTTTTCCTGTTGGAAGCCTACCTTTTCTTTTGAGTTTCTTCAACCTTTCTTCCTCCTGAGGCTCTTCCGAAGTCATCTTCCTCTTTCCTTTGATGTCTTCGGAAGTACTAGACTTTGGGGGTTCTTGAAAGGAAGATTCAGGTTGAGTAGTAGAGATGGGAGCTGGAGTTAATGCTGATGTTAGAGCTAAGGTTTGGGTGAGAAAATCCTCCCTATTAATCTCAGATGCAAGTTCCAGGATTGCATCTGTGACTATTAGATCATCGGATAATGAGAATAGTCCTTCCGCAGCAGCAATCTCAGCTTTGGAAGTTTGAAATTGTTCTTCCGAGGCTTTGAATTGTGCTTCGGAAGTCTGTGAAAATGCACTATCTGTCCCAACTGTTTCAGTTGCTGGGCCATCAGTACTTGTTTCCCCTTCGAAGTTAATCTTAGGTTCCACTTGGACCTTAGGTTGACCAACTTCCTCAATAGTGGTAGAAGGTGCATTTAACCTCTGAAACTCTTGAGCTCCGAAGTAGATCATATACATATCAGGACTTGGCTGTTCTATAAGAGATTCCAATAGGAACTTGTTAAAGAACCTATTGAGATCTTGGAGCATCCTTTGATCCACTTGAATGACAACTGGAGGAGGCTCAGGGAAAATTGCAGCTTGTTGCATAGGATACTTTGCGCTCAAAGAAGTGAGAGCTTGACTTTGGGTTTCCTCCTGCCTTTGACTTTGTCTCTGAACACTCTCCCCCTTTTTGGTAGCATCATCCTGAGAGCTTGATGAGCTAGAGGAAGAGGTCAAGGAGACCTGAGTTGGTACATGCCTAACATACCTCTCAATCTGTTTCTCAGCTAGTTTGGCCTTGAGAGTTTCAATCTCAAGTTGCTGAGTAGTAGACCTATCCTCTAAAGTCCTAACCTTAGATTCAAGATTTGAGACTTTAGAAAGTAGGTCTTGAATGGTGAGTTGCATTCTTCCCTCATCTTCTTTTGAAGAATAACGGGGAGATGAGGTAACATACCTTGTATGTTCATCCTCACCACCAGATGTGGTTTCTTGGCGCCCTGGTTTCCCTTGCACAATGATGTCTCTTTCAGAGTCATCAAAGGGCATGGTTGCCGTAGATTCAGTCTCAGTGATGTTACCACTGTCCTGAGGATCCATTGAGGCTCCTTCAGTAGTGGTAGCTGAATCTACATGAGTCCCCTCCACATCAGTGGGACTCACCTCAGAAAAGGTTTGCTAATGGGGGCTAGAGATAAGAGATCTCTCTAGGCTCTGTTGATCCTTGAGAGGGTGTTGTGGATCAACTTCATTGCCCTTAAGGGACATAATCTCTTCATCAGCTCCAATTAAAAGGTCAGTAAAGGATATGGAAGTGAAACCTAATGACCCGGGACTTTGATCAATGTCTAAAGGCATTGAGCCTGTGATAGGGCTGTCCCTTTTTGGCTGCTCAGGGGAGTATAGATTCTCCCTGAGGGCTATCAGCTTGGGTTTCGGGCTCATGGGTCTGAGACTGAGGAGACTCAAGACCCATATTGAGGTCAATTGTGAAGGATGGTTGGACCTCAGGCTGAGTGGGAGCCCTTTGTTCCACTCTAGCCTTTTTGGGTAGAACATGAGGAGCTTGTTCAATCAGAGAAGATTAAACAAGGGTTCGTTTGGGACGTCTCTGATAAGTAAAGGTAATGGGTGGAGAAGGTAAATTTGGCAAAGTGAGGGTAGTTGCTGATGTGGGTTCATCACCTGTGGGGTTAACAGGGATGTCACCAGGAGCCATTGGCTCAATCATACCTGGAAGAAGTGCAGTATCTCTTCCAGTGAAGTTGGTGGACACTCTCTTCAAAGTCTTGAAGATGGTCGGCCTCATTTGAGGAGTAGTCAGAGCAACTGCACAGACAAGCTTGCTCTGGTCCAGCTCATAGTTGATTATGTGCTGGAGAACCTGGGATACATGAAGAATGTGTCCCTTTGAAGATTTCCCATGAGGTTAGTCAGCACAAACCTTGAATAGTTGAAGCGGATGCTTTTTACCAACCCATGAACTAGGCACCCAAGTTCATATGGGATTTGATCCCATCCCCCAGATTTATTAGACAAGCAGTGAAGAACCACATGCAGCAGGAACTTCCATTGTGAAGAGAAGTTGAATTTGTAGACAATTGACCTGCTAACATCTCCACCATATCCCATTTGGAGATAAGAATTGTCCAAATATGCTTTGAGGAATTCCGTTGGAGCGCCCTCATCATGAAGCTCTAGATGCTCCCTGATGATTTGTTCAGAAATGACCAACTCCTGGCCACAGATGCTCGACCGAAGTACACGAACCCCATTTAGGGTTTCAATCTGACCATTTGCCCAAAATTCAGACATATGGTTTGAGTAAATCGTGGGGTTTACAGTCAGAGCGGTGTAGTAAGAGGATTGGGTCAGAAAGGAGATGATGTCTGAGAAGTCAACATCCCTTGAAGAGACAAGGAGTGCGACTTGGTTGTGCTGAGGGTTTAGTGCCATTGAGGAAAATTACAGAAAGATAGTTCGGAATAGGGTAAATTGAAGATGAAGAAACTTTTAGGGCAGTAATTTGGGTAAAAAGGATGTAAGTGATTAACCGGAAGTATTTAATGGGTGGAATGGCGGTTTAAAGGGGGTTTGGATAAGACGATGTGAGGTTTCAGTGGATGATGTACATGGGCGGTAAGGTAGTCCATTTAAATAATCCGACATCATTAACAAATCTTTACTTTTTACATAGTGGGTGCCCAAAAGATTTCCGTTACACAACAGTAAAATCTTTCTTTCTTCCGAGTATAAAGCATTTCCGAAGGTAATATTCTTCCGAATGCAAATTTACTTCCGAAGGTAAATTGATTACTTCCGAGAGTATATGTTGCTTTTCAAGAGGAGTGTGTTATAAAGCTTCGGAAGTAGATTTGATATGAAATCAATCGCTTCTTCCGAGACTTTACACTCTTCCGAGAAGAATAAATTATCCTGGGAGAAATTTGCTTCGGAAGATATGTAAAATATCTTCCGAGGGTTAATTTCTCTTCGGAAGAATCATACTTAGATAAAATTTAGAAAAAGATCTTTTGTAACAGGGCTTAGATTGTTTTGACATGAGACTTTACACATTAAAAGGTTTTCAAATGAGATCAACTAATCAATGTTTATCATCCTAATAGCTGTAATGAGATATTTAAATCTTTGTTCATCAAAGGCTTTGGTGAACAAGTCAGCATATTGTTCATTTGAGTCAACTTTGATTAGCTTGATAAGATTTTTCTCATGAATATCTCTAATGAAATGATACCTGATATCAATGTGCTTAGTCTTGGAGTGCTTCACTGGATTTTCAGTAATGGATATAGCACTGTTGTTGTCAATGTGGATAGGAGTGCTCATGAAGTTGAATCCGTAGTCTATCATCTGGTTTTGAATCCACAGCAGCTGAGCACAGCAACTAGCAGCAGCAATGTATTCAGCTTCAGCAGTTGATGTAGAGACACAGGATTGCTTTTTGCATTGCCATGAGATGATCCTTCCACCAAGAAATTGACATCCACCAGATGTTGATTTCTTGTTGATGTTGCAGCCACCATAATCACTGTCAGAGTAACCATAGAGATTGAAATCACTAATTCTTGGATACCAGAGACCTAGTTTAGGTGCTCCTTTGAGGTATCTAAGAATTCTCTTGGCAGCTATTAGGTGAGACACCTTGGAGCAGCCTGATATCTTGCACAAATGCAAGTTGCAAACATGATATCAGGTCTACTTGCTGTGAGATACATCAGAGAACCAATAATCGCTCTGTACTGATGTTGATCAGTATCCTCCCCCTCAGAATCAGGGCAGAGATTGTGGTTTCTGGGTATAGGTGTTTTTGCTGCTTTACAATCTTTCATATCAAATCGTTCTAAGATATCATTGACATACTTAGATTGATTGATAAAGAACCCTTCCTTCATTTGTTTTACCTGTATTCCAAGGAAAAAGTCATTTTTCCCATGGAACTCATCTCGAACTTCTTCTTCATAATGCTCTCAAAGTCTTTACACATTTGGTCATTTGAGGAACCAAATATGATATCATCAACATAGACTTGAACGAGCAAGATGTCTTTCCCAGACTTTCTTATGAAAAGAGTCTTATCAATGGTACCTCTGGTGTAACCATTCTTCAAGAGAAACTGAGACAATGTCTCATACCACAGCCTAGGTGCTTGGTGCAGCCCATATAGAGCTTTATCCAATTTGCACACATAGTTGGGATGCTGTGGATCTTCAAATCCTGGAGGTTGGCATACATAGACTTCCCTATCTATATCCCCATATAGAAAGGCACACTTGACATCAAGCTGGTAGACAGTGAAATTCTTGGATGCAGCATAAGCAAGGAAGATCCTAACTGCCTCAAGTCTTGCAACAGGTGCAAAGACATCAGTATAATCGATTCCCTCCTCTTGAGTGTATCCTTGAACCACCAGTCTTGCCTTGTTCTTGATCAAGCCTCTATCATCTCTCTTGTTTCTGAATACCCATTTAGTGCCTATAGGTACTTGACCAGATGGTAGCGGACATAGGTTCCAAACCTTTTGTCTTTTGAATTGAAGCAGCTCCTCTTGCATTGATTCAACCCAGCTACTATCTTTCAAGGCATCTTCCACCTTCTTGGGTTCCATTTGGGATAAAAAGCATGAGTACAAACAGACATTCCCATTGTGAGTTTGTCCTCTTGTTCTCACGCCTTCAGAGACTTTCCCTATGATGTTTTCAGCTGGATGAGTGTTATGAATCCTGAGTCTAGGAATCACCTCCAGTTGCAAAGATAAATCCAAAATTGGACATATTTGCTCAGGGCTTGAATACTTGGTCCAGCTGTTGTTTCAACTCATTCAATGAGGACTGATTAAGATGAAAGAGAAACATCATCATTTGTTTGCTGTGAAGCATCATTAACAGTTGTTCCTGTTCCTTCAAGATGGTGCTTTCATCAGCCTGGTGTTGTGCAGGGTCACCTGAAGAGATTTGAAAGTCAGCAGGTGAATCCTGTTTGAAGTACCACTATCTCTTGAGATGGTTATACTGTCAGATCTTTCAATAGTAGGAACTTGATTTGCTGCAACTCTTGGAGAACTTGGAATCGGTCTGGGAAGCTCAAACAGTTGATCTTCATCAGAGTCACTTTGAGCACATGTTCCAGCTGAAACATTCTCACAAGATGGTTTAGAATAGTTTGGAAACAATTCTAAATCAAAGATATGATCAGGGCCATTCCCCCTAACACAAGGAGTGTGCTCATTGACTACAATGTTGGAAGATTCCTCAAATTGTTGATTTTTAATATTGTAAACCCTATAAGCTTTAGAGTAAGAGGAATATCCAACAAAGATAGCATCATCCGACTTTTCAGCAAATTTTGCCAAATTTTCTTTTGTGTTAAGTATGGTACACCTGCGTTAAGTATGGTACACCTGCTGCCAAAGGACCTTAGAAAGCCAATGAACGGTGGCCTCTTGTTCCATAACTCATAAGGGGTTTTTCCATGTGGCTTTACTACAAGAACTCTGTTCTGCACATAGCATGCAGTGCTGACTACCTCTGCCCATAATGTTAGAGGCAACTTTGAATCAGCTAACATAGTCCGAGCAGCCTCAATAAGTGTCCTATTCCTCCTTCAGCAACACCATTTTGTTGAGGAGTTCTGGGAGCACTATATTGTCTGGCAATCCCTTTTGAGTTACAAAATGAGTCAAGAACTAGGTTCTTAAACTCAGTCCCTTGATCACTTCTAATTATTTTAACCTTGTGATCAACTTGATTTTTATTTTAAGAATAAAAGATTTCAAAGTTTCAGCAGTTTCATCTTTAGTTCTTAACAAAAATACCCATGTAAATCTAGTAAAATCATCAACAATCACAAGGCAATATAATTTACTTCCAATGCTCATTATACTTGTGGGACCAAATAGATCCATGTGCAATAAGTGTAATGGAGTGGTGATGGAGTTAACAACTTTGGATTTATGAGATGCCCTGTGTTGTTTCCCTTTCAGGCAAGCAACACAGTTATCTTTGCAGAAAAGTTCCTTTTTAGGCAAATCATGTACCAAGTTATTTTTAGCCAATTTATTCATTGTCTTAAAATTTACATGACACATTTGTTTATGCCATAGTGTTGACTCATCACCATCAGCTTTGGAAAGAAAGCATGACACTTCTCCTTGGGGAAGCATTGTTCATATCCAGCTTGTACATATCCCCTTTCCTGGGAGATCTAAGAAGCACCAATTCCTGATGAGGAATTGTCATCCCGGGTTTGAGGATAATGCACTCATGTTCTGTGAAGAGCATTTGATGCTTTTATCACATAATTGAGAAACACTTAACAGGTTGTGTTCAAGCTGTTTGACAAAATTAACTTTGTCAACCTTTAACTTTCCATTGGATATACTTCCTCTGCCAGAAAATATATCCTCCGGCCTCACCTCCAAACTGGACAGGACCTCCATCATATGTTGAAATTGTTGAAGGAGAGATATGTTCCCTGTCATGTGCCTGGAGCATCCACTATCTACAATCCAAATGTTGTTATTCTTGTCATATGGATGTCCCTGCACATAAGATGAGATAATTACGTTTTGATTGGAACCCAAGCCTTATTGGTCTTGGGTTCTTCCAATGATAATGACATAATTGAACCAAAATTATGCATGGGGGTTCAATGGATGGCTTTGAAGAAGAGGTTTGGGCTACAGCATCTTCCTTGATCATCCATTCCATCCCTTGGTTGATCATGGAGGATGAGCTTGTTGAAGCTTTTGTAGCTTGGCTTTCTTTCGAAGCTTATTTCTTTCGAAGAAGAAGCTTCACCACCTTTCTTCCGAAGCAGTCTTCTTTTGGGATGGTTTCAAGGGGACTCTTTTTCTTTTTCTGAGTCTTACAGCTTTAGCTTCCGAAGCCTTTTCATTTCGAAAGAAAATCTTCTTCCGAGAGCAGCCTTGCTTCGGAAACAAGCTTTCCCTTTTTCATCACTTGAACCATTTGATATGGTCCAAATGAGAAACCTTCCCTGACTCATTCCTTTTTAACATTATTTGCATAATGAATGCTAGCAGGATTGTAGTAACGATCTTTGGCCATGTGGTTTTGCAGACCACACATTATGCATGCAATGTTAATCTTTTGGGAATGTTAGGATTGTTGTTTCTTGTTCTTTTTCTCTTCATCAGCAACCTTTCCCTTTAACTTCTGATCCTTTGGTAGGATAGGAGTACTGGTACTACACCCCTTTCCTGAATCAGATTTTCCAACCACCTGGAATCCAGCTGAGATGAATACACCCTTTTGCTTTGGGTCTATCTTTAGCTTGGACTCAGTCACTTTCTTGGCAGTTTTTCTGGCTGCCTTAGCTCTGCTTCTTCTGGCTTTGGTGGTCAGGGTTTGATCATCATTGGCAGGGGAGGGCATAATTACCTGGTTCTTCCCTGTGATGGTCTCCATAGTTGCATCATTCTTTGACTCTTGAGAAGGTGGGTCAGCAGATGGAACCTCTTGCTCTTCAGTACCACACCTTGGTTGTCTTATAGACTCATAAGAGTGTGGTGGAGCAATTTCATTGGTTCCCAACCCACCTTTGTTTTGGTAACAAAGTTTTGAGTGAGAGGATGATGCAAGAATGGCTTGGAAGTTTTGCTCGGAAATAGCATACTTCCTGGCTTGAGCCTCAGCTGTGACAAGCTGGGCTTGAGCCTCAGTCAATTTGGATATTAAATCCTTTATCTGAGTCTTATAGTTTGTGTGTTCATGTTTTAATAGGGACACAGTTTTCTCTAACTCCTCAATTTTTCTTTGGTAGTCAGATTCAGCCCTTTTAAGTCAGATTTTAAAACATTTAAAGACTCAATATCAGATTTAATCTCCATATTGTAGTCCTGATACAGTTTAACCTTAGCAATACAGGCAGGAGTACAGAGATGTTCATATACCTTGTTTTCATCTGTTCCGGCCATGAGTGCTTGAGCAGGAGTCACATCCTGTACCATGAAGCTCCAGTCAACTTCTTGAGCCATTGCAGCTGTTTCTGTTGACTTTCCAGTGGGCTTTGGTGTAGAGGGATGTGTGGAGGCCTGTGGGGTTCCCGGGTTGGACTTGGGAGCCTTGCATTCCCTTGCAAAATGACCAAGTTGGTTACAGTTGTAACATTTGGCCTTGGTTTTGTCAAACCCAAATTTGCTGTTGATTGGGTTCTGGGGAAATTGCCTTCCAGTTCTCTTAAAGAACTTCTTTGCTCTGTAGGTTAGAAGAGCCATTTGTTGGACTATGTCCACGTATTCCACGTCATCCGAGCTAAAACACTCTAGATCATCAAAGCAGTATTGATAATCATTTGAGTGTCCACTTCCTGCACAAAAGCACAGCTGTCCTGAAAGGAGCTTTGCTGAGCTTGTTGAGACCTTGGAGTCTCAGGAAATGTGATGTATGGCCCAGAAGAACAAGATGGCTGCTGGGTGTAAGTCAGGTATTGTTGAGGCTGGGAGATTCCTGAGCCTTCAGCAACCATTAAAGCGTTGCTAGTAGGAAGACTCAAGGGTTTCCTTGTCTGATGACCCCTCTTGCTTTCCATTTCCAAACGGTATCCATCAAGGATCCCATAGAGTTTGGTCATGGTGAGTGTATTCAGATTCTCTGTTCTCTTGATAGAGACATAGTAGAATGTCCACTCATTGGGTAATGTACTCATGATCTTTCTTGTAAGGTCTCTGAGTTCATGAGCAATTCCCACAGATTGAAGGGAAGAAATGAGATCCATGTACCTGAAATATTGCTGGCTAAGAGTCTCTCCAGCAACATAGGTGAAGTTCTCGAACTACTGCTTCAGTGAGTCCTTCTTGGAGTCATTTGAGCTTGAGTACATTTGAGCAAGCGCATCAAAAAGTTCTTTGGCAGACTTGCAATGCTCAAACCCCACCATGATAGAGTTTGGAATTGCAGTCATAAGAACAGTCATAGCATTGCTATCGATGTCAAGCTTCTTCCTGTCTTCATAAGAATAATCTTCAACAGCTTTCTCAATCATGGCACCGTTTCCACCAGCTACTTTTGGCTTATACGGGCCATTGATAATGGATTGCCACATCTTGCTGTCTTGATACCTGATGAAGCCTTCCATTCTTCTGCTCCAAGACCTGAAGTTTTCAGGGGTGATGATGGGTGCTTTGGTCATCGTCCCCATCTCTACTTCAGATTTGTTGAGGGCCATTTTGAGTGAGGTTTAAGGAGGAGTGAAAAACAGGTAGATTAGGATGGTAAGATCTCACAATCAATATCCTAAAAAGCTCTGATACCAATTGCAGGATCGGGTTTGTCACTTAAACACTTGGATTTCTCTCAAACTCACTTATGGAAACACTAAAATCAGATGAAGTAATGTCTTTTAAAAGAGTTGATAATAATATAATAAGTAATAAAGGAACACGCAGAAATAAATTTTCAAGGCACTTGTATATATTACTTCTCAACTCAAGATATTACAAGACTCTTACAAGCATGATACATGAGTTACAATGAGAAACTATATATACTAGATCCTACAGCCAGATATACTTTGATACCAGCTGGAAACCTAAGACTAAAGCATATACTACAATGCTAAAGTTAAGGTATCTTAGATAAAGTATTATCTAAGATATGGTAGTCATGACATGTCCATGACTTACCTTTTGTCATTAACTAAAGATGGCAACTGTACTAACATAAAAAGGTAAACAGTGGATTAAAGTATGGTCAACTACATGGCTTTTGAGAAAACGCCATGCTGTATCTCAGAGATTTGCAGCGGAGTGTCACAGAGACCATACTTATGTCCACTGGATAATAGTAGTGTCTTCTGAAGGAAAGTTGGATTCGGAAGAACAAGTTCTTCCGAAGCCACTTATACTTCGGAAGAGGCTTCTATACTTCCGAGGCTTGAGGACTTCTGTACTTCGGAAGTTGACTTCAGATCTTTCATTCTAAGTCTTGATCTTCGGAAGTAGGTTCTTTGTCTTCGGAAGTTGGAGTTTTCCTTCGTAAGTAAGTTCTACACTTTGTATTCGGAAGAGCTCCTTCTTCCTTCGGAAGTTCCATACTTAGCTTCGGAAGTCCTTTGTTTGTTGTACCAAAATCTTCTACGTGACTTGGTTTTGGTTGCACCAGCCTTTCTAGATCCAACTCTTTGGCTTCGGAAGACTTCACTTTTGGTTTCGGAAGATGTTGGTCTTGGCTTCGGAAGATTTTACACTTAGAATATTTCTAATGCAAGGTGTAAAACTTCCGAAACATTTCTACTTCTGTTCTTTAGTGCATGCATGCAGAGAGACTTTGGATGTTTTGGTTGCATCAGACTTATAGTAATACTTACAAACTCTTACTTCTCGCATTCATCGATGTCACGTGTGTTGTATGCACCTTATTCACAACTTGTTGGGTTGAATCTTGGGGGACAAAAACATTGGCTGGCATTACACCAATGGACAAGAGACACAAAGTACTCAGGTCAATTGACTATTTTCTCAAATTTAAGATTATATTAAATAGATTCCTTCGACTGTTCCTTGCTCAATGAATGCTTTCACACTCAATTCCTTTGTATAATTTCGATTATTTAACCATTTGGTTAGTGACCATATATTTGACATTTCAATCATGGATAACACTCGGTACTTAACAGTATGTGTTAACTTGGGTAGAAAGAGTTGGGATGACCGTGCAAAGCAAATTACCTTTATGGGTGCACACGTAAATGCAATTTGTAGTGCATGTGAAGCATGGCAACTCTTACCTTTAGATAATAGTTATTGTTAGCACAAATCTTCCATTTGTATACCTTGGAGCACTTTAGTCTTAGTCCTTTTAAGACTTTATTAAAAACAAGGAAACATATATAACATTTACTTTTATGTAAGTTCTAATGTACCTGGAGCATTCACGGGATTCATATTGTGGCATTAGTCCTAGTCTGTAACACCCGGAAAATTTAAAGAAAAGAAAAGAAAAAGAAATATAAAAGGGAGAAATGTCAAATAACCTAAGTTGAGGGGTTAAACGTATACAAATGACAAAATTTAAATAATATTTTGTACAACAGAAGCATGGCCGCCAACACCACCTTTGTACCATCTTTTCATTCGGTTTCTAGACAGAGAAAGCAGAGAATTTCAGGTTTTATAGAGAGAAGAAGAAGAGAAGTGCATATTCAGGTTTGTTTTCTAGTGTTTTGGGTGTTCTCGGCCGATTTTCAGCTTTCGGTTATGTGCTTATGTGATTGTTTGTGTTCGGTTGTGTGTTTTGGGGTTGTTTAGGTGTTAGAACTCATAGAGCTCTCGAGTTTGGAGGAGTTTTGCCCAGAAGTTTCATAAGGTGAGTCTAGATCCCCGTTTTAAATGTTTTAACTTGTTTTGGGGCTGGATATGCATGCTTTAATTTTTTTTAAAAAATTATTAGGTGTGTACCCGTATGTGTTTGTGTGTGTCCGGTAAGGTGGGTATTGATTTGGGGAATGATTTTTGGTTATATTCATGTTTTATGCTTGTTTTGATGCTTAGTATGTTAGAACTAGGCTTAGAACATGTTAAAATATTGATTTGGGGCTGAAAATGATGTCAGTTACAAGTTAGTTGTTCATGCGCCTGAACAATAGCCCATACGCCCAACTGCCCAAATGCCTAAGTTAGGCCCATGCGCCTGCATAGTGCCCATGCGCCTAGAATATTGCCCAGACGACTAAGTGTTAGGCCATGCGCCCATATAGTGCTCATACGCCCAAAACCTGCCGATGCGCTTAAGTGTTTCCATGCCCTGAGAGGTCCTGCGCCCGCAAAGTGGCCATGCACCTGCATAGTGCCCATGCGCCTAAAGACTTAGATAATTTTTTCTGAAATTTTCGAAAGAAAGGGACTTTTAGGCTATGACTTGGAATGTTTCCGGGGATGACGTATGATGTTGTATGTTGATTTTATGCTTGTTTATGGTCTGTTTCCATATGTTATTTATTACGTATTATTCCGTGGCTTTATGTGGTGTGATTAGGCTAATGAACGTAAAGTATTATCTTATCGAAGCGAAAGATTTAAGATAATGAAAGTGGAACATAATGAATGAACGAATGAAAGTCTTGCAAGCAAAATGTAAGGAGGTTCACAACTCAATGAGAGTTGTTAGCTCAACTGTGTATTTTATAGCGTGCGATCTTGGCTAACCAATGAGGGTTCATACACAGGGGGAGTCAGTCTTGGTGACTACTCCATACGTGCGATATGGGATCCTTGTCGCTTAACCCTAGATGAGATGGCTTTATGCCCAAGAGGGGGTTTTAGCATATGATAGGATCTAGATAGAAGTGAAAGAATAATGAATGTACGAAACGTGCGATGCGTACGAAAAACGAATGATTATGAAGATAATAATGTTATTATCTATGTTTATGTACGATTTATGATCATGTGCGAAAGTAAAGAAAATGTTTTAAGTAATGAAAGTTAAAATATATTTTATAAAACTAGAACTCACTCAGTGACTCTGACTTTTATGCATTTCAGTTGGCAGGTAATGGTTGCCGAGGATGGTACGGGGTGAGGCTACTGGGCAAGTTTTGGATGGCATCCATTTTATGTATTAGTGATGTTTTTATGTTGTAATGCAACCAAACAATATTTTGTAACGATTAACAATGTTGTATTATTTGGCAAAAGCGATTATTAATATATGAAATGGTTTTAGTAAATGATTCTGTTGCGTTATTTAAATGAAGTTTATGTATTTTTAAGTATGATGTGCAATGATTTTCCGACTGTAAGCGTTCCGGGAACGGGGCCTAAAAGTTGGTATCAGATCCAAAGTTTAAGAGAATTGGGTAAAATAATTTCAAAAACCTAAACTTAAACTGAGAATGGGACAAATGGAAGGATGCCAGTCCAAGTAGCTACATGCCATCAGGTATTTTTCTTTAATGTTAACCGACATTATGTGCGCATGTTATTTGATTTATGTGGTCTTAGTTGATTTAGATACTAATGTAGTCAGGATAGGAAATGCTTCGGGTATGAGGAGTAAAGTAAGTGGCTAATGACAACTGACCATTGTAATTAGGGACTTAGTATACTTAACATAAACTGAGCGATTACCTTGTATGACCTTGTGGGTGCTTGGATCTTATAGGGTGCTTAGAGGATGGCTGGAGGTAGATCTTCAAAGGCTTTGCGAGGTGGAGGTCATGGTGGACGTGGTGCTGGACCACGGGTCACAAGAGGCATGACTAACGTTGCTAAAACGGCTCATGAGGAGCCCGAGACTCATCACCAAGAAGGTGGTGATGAGAGTGCCAATGTGAGGGCCTTAGTGAAGGAGACTGTTGTCGAGGAGGTCACCAGGTCATGCAGACGATCCTGCCATCTGTGGTGACCAAAGTGATTAGAGTTGTAAGTGAGGATGAGAAGAAGGAAAAGAAGAAGATGGCCGAGAGAGGAGAAAGGGAGCAACTGGAGATTGAGACGGTTGTCTCGAGTAACGAGGAGGGGGAAGAAGCGGTGCCAAAAATAGCATGGGGTTGCAATTATAGAGTCTTCCAGAGGTGTAAACACTCGACTTTTGATGGAAATAGTAATGATGTTGCTGCCCATCGATGGGTAAGAAAGATCGAAGTTGTGCTTGATATCAACGAGTGTAGAGAAGATCAGAAGGTGAAGTTCGCCACTTACTCATTCGTGGCCTCAGCTCTATGCTGGTGGGATAATATTATCTAGGCTGGGGGCAGTAAGGCTATTGGAAGGATGAAGTGGAGAGAGCTGAAGAAGTAAGTGATTGAGGAGTTATGTCCTCACAAAGAGCTCGAGAAGATTGAGAGTGAGTTCCTGCAGCTGGAAGCGGGAACCATGATACACCAACAATACACCACCAAGTTCAACGAGATGACGTGATTTGTGCCAGAACAAGTGACACCCATGTCACGAAAGATTAAGCGATACATCCAAGGTTTGCCGGCGGATATCCACAGCGACATGATCGCCGCCCGGCCAGGCACTTTTAGGTCTGTGGTTGATCTGGCAGGGAGACAGTATGATGAACAAGAGGTGGCAGTGGCTGAGGTAAGTAAGAAAGCTGGTGGTGATTGAAATTGGAATGGAAAGCGGTTTGGACGTGGTGGTGTCACTCCAAACCACAAGGTTGCAAGGGTGTAGCTAAATCAAGTGCGGGGGCGAGGAGGTGTGGCAAGTGCGGAAAGGAGCATACAGGGGAATGTATATGAGGATCAAACGTCTGCTTCAAGTGTGCGAAGCCCGATCATGTGGCTCGAGAATGCGGGGTCGTGAGATGCTATAACTGTGGTGAAGATGACCATCTAAGCCGGGATTGCAAGAAGCCGAGGGCTGAAAGTTCCGGGGCGAAGAAGAAGGGCGGGAATGAAGGGTAGAAGGCGAGCGCCAGAGCATTCATGATGACCCAGGAGGAGGCTAGGACGGACCCCAATGTTGTGTCAGGTACGTTTCTTGTAAACCAAACTCTTGCTTCTGTGTTATTTGACTCCTGTGCTAGTAAGTGTTTTTATTTCTACTACTTTTTGTGCTAATTTGCCCATTAGAAGTAAAAGCATTGATGAGCCCTTCGATGTAGAAACTGCCATAGGTAAGTCTACCAGATTTATGATTTGATAGAAGGCTGTGACATAGAATTAGAAGGTCATAGGTTTCCTACTAGATTGTTTGTTATGACCTTAGGCGTGCTTGATGTAGTCCTAGGAATGGATTGGTTAGTGGACTACGAGGCGAATATTGTGTGTCGCAAGAAGATGATTCGACTGGCAGCGCCTGATGGAAGTTCGGTAACGATCTACGGTGATCGAGTCACTACGATTCCAAAGGTTATTTAGATGGCAGTGGCCGGAAAGTGCATGGAACGTGGATGTAATGCCTACCTGGTTTACCTGAAGGATGTGGACACGTCAGCACCACAATTGTCCGACGTATCGAATGTGTGTGATTTTCCCGACGTGTTCCCAGAAGATTTACTAGGTGCGCCACCGGACCGTGAGATTGAGTTCCAAAACAAGCTGATACCTGGTGCTCAACCTATTGCTAAGGCGTTGTGTTGTCTAGCTCCCTCCGAGATGAAAGATTTGATGACCCAACTATAAGAGTTGCTTGATAAGGGGTTCATTAGGCTGAGTATCTCTCCATGGGGTGCTCCGGTCCTATTTGTCAAGAAAAGGACGGTAGTGTGGGGGTGCATTGACTACCGTGAGCTAAACAAGTTGACGGTGAAGAACTGTTACCCACTACCCCGAATCGACGACTTGTTTGATCAGCTACAGGGTGTTAGTTGGTTTTCGAGAATAGATCTTCGATCGGGTTATCATCAGCTGAAAGTGAAGGAGCAGGATATTCCTTAAATAGCCTTTCGCAACTGTTATGGACATTACAAGTTCTATAAGATGTCCTTTGGATTAACCAACGCGCCAGCTTTTTTATGGATTTGATGAATCGTGTGTGTCAGTCGATGTTAGATATATTAGTGATTGTGATTATTGACGACATACTGATTTATTCGAAGAGTGAGGAGGAATATGCCAATCATATTCGGGAAGTGTTGGAGACGCTTAGAAGGGAGAATCTGTACGCCAAGTTCTCCAAGTGCGCGTTCTGGTTGCGCAAAGTTCAGTTTCGGGGTCACGTAGTGAATCGCGAAGGGATTATGGTAGACCCAGCTAAAGTGGAAGCGGTGATGCAATGGAAGTCTCCAAAGACGCCATCCAAGATTCGTATTTCTTGGGGTTGGTGGGCTATTATAGGAGATTTATCCAAGACTTTTCCAAAGTAGCTTCTCCACTGACCAAGCTAACCCGTAAGGATGTAAAGTTTGTATGGGGTCAGGATAAAGAGAATGCTTTCAAGGAGCTAAAAACGAGGTTGACGCAAGCTTCAGTCTTGTCATTACCCGAAGGGAGAAAAGACCTGGTAGTCTATTCGGATGCCTTTTATTCGGTATTGGGTTGTGTGTTGATGCAACGAGGAAAGGTTATAGCCTATGTATCCCGACAGTTGAAGATCCATTAGGTTAATTACCATATCATGATTTGGAGTTGGCGGCTGTGGTATTTGCATTGAAGATTTGGAAGCACTACTTGTACGGGATGAAGTGCACTATCTTCACCGACCATAAGAGCTTGAAATACTTCTTCGAGCAAAAGCATCTGAACATGAGGCAAAGGAGATGGTTGGAGCTTATAAAGGATTATGATTGTGAGATCCATTACCAATCGGCAAAGCCAACGTAGTGGCGGATGCCCTTAGCCGAAAGGAGAAACCCGAACCAATCCAAGTGAAAACTTATCAAATGGTTATGACCTCTGATGTGATGAAGCATGTCAAAGAATTCCAAGATGAGGAGTTGAAAGAAGATCGCCTTAACTCCGAAAGGATGAGAGGTCTAGTCATGGAATTGGGCGAGAACACTCTTGGTGTTTGAACCCGTTTCAGACCGATGTGGATCCCTCGGTATGGAGATCTACGAGGGCGAATAATGGATGAAGCTCATAAGACTTGGCACTCCATTCATCCCAGTGCTACAAAGATGTATCAAGATATGAAGAAGGATTACTGGTGGCTGGGTATGAAGCGCAATGTAGTGGAGTATGTGAGTAAGTGCCTTACTTGCTTGCAAGTGAAGGCAGAGCATCAAAAGCCATACGGGAAGATCCAACGATTGGATATACCCGATTGAAATTGGGAGCACATCACCATGGACTTCATTACAAAGTTGCCTCGTACGGAAAAAAGGTATGATGGCATATGAGTGATCGTTAACCGTTTCACAAAGAGTGCTCACTTCTTATCGGTCCGTGAAATGTATTCTTCTAAGAGGTTAGCGGATCTGTTCATCAAAGAGATTGTAACTCGCCATGGTGTACCAGTGTCTATTGTGTCTGACCGTGACACTCGGTTTACATCCATGTTTTGGAAGAGATTTTATGATGCGATGGTGTAGCAGTGGGGTCCAAGGGGCAACGCCCCTGGCTGGGGCTGGGCTGCCAGGTCAGCGCGAAAAATTTTTATATTTAAACATTTATATAGCACATTTACTTATAGAAAAATCGTTCTTCCTCTTAAAACCGCTTAAAATCTTGGTCATTTAAAACGTATATTTAGTATGCATAATAGCCCCAAAACATGGAAAAACTTATAAATAGGGGATCTAGAACTCACCTGGATACCACGAATAACTTCTAGACTAAGCTTTCTAGGCAAGAATCACACTACACAGCCTGCAAACAAGTTAACACTCTAAGGGGTTAATTTCTGCCTAAATTCGCTGCTAATTTTGCTGCCAGAAAAGCAGTTTCGCCCAACATTCGTTGGAATTTTCATGGCTGCGAAATTACCTGTGAAACTATAGTTTCGCAGAACACCCACAGTTACGCAGCTTGAACATGCAATTTCACTGGATGCTTACACAGTTTAGCAGATCGAGCTGAAATGACGAACCAACCCATTTTTGACCCAAAATCGCAACTTTTTACGTCCAAACCCTAAGTTTATCATCCATGAGGCTAAATATAAGCTTTATACATGTTTTCATACGTAAAAATGTGACCCTTATGCGATTCTTTGCAACTTTTCAAAACCCAAAACCCTAGAATCCGGGTTTGATCTACAGAAGGGTTTAGAGGTCATCAAACAATTGAGGATAAAATTTCCTCATCTCCTCCTCGGTCTCCCACGTAGATTTTGATCCTTTTTTGTGTCTCCACTGGACTCGTACTAGTGTAACCACATTATTCTGTAAGTGCTTCTCTTTCCAATCAAGGATGGCCACCGGCTGCTCTACATAATTAAGCCGTTCATCGACTTCAATGTCTTTTAATGGTACAACAGCATCATTATCTGACAGACTCCTGAGATGAGATACATGGAACGTAGGGTGAATTCCACTCAACTCATCAGGTAGTTCTAATCTGTAGGACACTTCCCCTACCCTTGCGACAATACGGAATGGCCCTATGAACCTTGGGCTTAATTTTCCCCGTTTTCGAAACCTGATGATCCCTTTTCTAGGGAGATACCTTGAGCATAACCTTGTCACCAACTTCAAACTCTATTGGTCTACGCATCTTATCAGCATAAGACTTCTGGCTATCCTTTGTGGCTTTCATTAATGCTTTGATCCTATCTAACTTCTCGGTCGTTACCTCGATCACTTCAAGGCTTCCCAATTCTTTTTGCCCGATGTCACCCCAACACACAGGCGTTCTGCACTTCCTACCGTACAGCATCTCATAAGGTGGCATACCAATGCTGGCATGGTAACTATTATTATATGAGAATTCTGCCAATGGTAAGTGCTCATCCCAACTTCCTCCAAAGTCGATTACACAAGCTCGTAGCATATGTTCTAACGTTTGAATCGTTCTTTCCGACTGACCATCCGTCAGGGGGTGGTAAGCCGTACTAATATGCAGTCTAGTCCCCATTGAGTCATGAAACCTCTTCCAGAACTTGGACGTAAACCATGTGTCCCTATCCGAAACGATAGACACTGGCATGCTGTGACGAGCCACGATGTCCTTGATAAATAGCTCTGCCAACCTCTCAGAGGAATACGTCTCACGAATTGGTAGGAAATGGGCGCTCTTTGTTAGACGGTCAACAACCACCCAGATTGTGTCGCTTCCCCTCGACGTGCGAGGTAGCTTCGTGATGAAGTCCATTGTGATGTGTTCCCATTTCTATTCAGGGATATCCAAAGGCTGGATCTTCCCATATGGCTTTTGGTGCTCTGCCTTCACTTGCAGGCAAGTCAGGCACTTTCTCACATACTTAGCCACGTCTCGCTTCATTCCCAGCCACCAGTAATCTTTCTTCAGATCCTTATACATTTTCGTGGCACCGGGGTGTATGGAATATCGAGTTTTGTGAGCCTCATCCATGATTTTCTCCCTCAGATCCCCATAGAGAGGGATCCACATTCTCCCATATCAGGTTCTAACACCTAGGGTGTTTTCCCCCAAATCTGAAACTTGTCCTTTCATCCTTTCAGAGTTGACTCTATCCTCTCTTAATGCCTCATCCTAGAACTCCCTCACTTGTTTCATAACATCAGGCGTCATGATTATCTAGCAAGCCCTCACCCGAATTGGTTTGGGTCGTCCTTTTCGGCTAAGGGCATCAGCAACCACATTGGCTTTGCCTGGATGATAATGAATTTCGCAGTCATAATCCTTGATCAGTTCCAACCACCTCCTCTGCCTCATATTGAGTTCCTTTTGTTCAAAGAAATACTTCAGACATTTATGATCAGTGAAGATGGTGCACTTCACCCCATACAGGTAGTGCCTCCAAATCTTCAATGCAAACACCACCGCGGCCAACTCCAAATCATGGGAGGGATAATTGGCCTCGTGAACCTTTAATTGTCTAGAAGCATAGGCTATCACCTTCCCTCGTTGCATCAACACGCAACCCAATCCTGCATACGAGGCATCCGAGTACACCACCAGATCCTCGTTCCCTTCAGGTAACGTCAAGACAGGGGCTTGATTTAACCTCATCTTTAGTTCTACGAAGGCGTTCACCTAATCAGTACCCCATTCATACTTCACGTCCTTCCGGGTCAGCTTAGTCAAATGAGAAGCTATCTTGGAGAAATCCTGGATAAACCTCCCGTAGTAGCCTGCCAGTCCTAAGAAACTACGATCTCGGATGGCGTCTTTGGAGGTTCCCATTGCATCACCGCTTCAACCTTCGCAGGGTCCACCCTGATCCCCTCAGGATTAACCACATGACCCGGAAATTGAACTTCTCGAAGCCAAAATGCGCATTTAGAGAACTTAGCATATAACTTCTCATTTCTGAGCGTCTCCAATACTTCTCGAATATGATCGTTTGTTCCTCTTCACTTTTTGAATAAATCAAGATGTCATCGATGAATACTATCACCGATTTATCCAACATCGGTCGATATACCCGATCATGAGATCCATGAAAGCAGCTGGCATATTGGTTAAACCATAGGACGTGACGAGAAATTCGTAGTGTCCATAACGCGTACGGAACGCTGTCTTTGGAATGTCTTGTTCTTTCACCTTAAGTTGGTTGTAACCAGACCGCAGGTCTATCCTCGAAAACCAGCTGGCACCCTAAAGTTGATCGAACAGGTCGTCGATCCTTGGTAACGGATACCGATTCTTTACGGTCAGCTTATTGAGCTCGCGATAGTCAATGCACATCCGCATGCTAAACCATCTTTCTTCTTGACAAATAAAACTGGAGCATCCCATGGAGAGATTCTTGGTCGGATGAAGCCTTTATCCAATAAATCTTGCAACTGGTCCCTCAGTTCTACCATCTCTGAAAGAGCTAATTGATACGGTGCTTTAGTGACAGGTTGTGCTCCCGGTAGCAAATCAATCTAGAATTCGATTTCGCGGTCAGGCGGCACACCAGTCAGGTCTTCAGGAAAGACGTTAGGAAACTCGCGCACTACCGGCACATCTGATAATTGTGGCTCTGGTGCATCCATATATTTGACATTGGCCAAGTAAGCGCTACACCCACGTCTCTAGTATTTTTAAGCTATAATCATCGACACGACCATCAGTACACAGCACACCTTATCCCCACGAATCGTAACAGAACTACCATCGGGCGCTGTTAGACGAATTATCTTCTTACTACATACTATATTGGCTTCATAGCTAGCTAACCAATCCATGCCTAACACCACATCGAAACCTCCTAAGGCCATAACATGCAACCTAGCAGGGAACTTACAATCTTCTAATTCAATCAGGCAATCCTCAACCACCTCAGAAACCTTAATGGACTTACCAAATGCTGTTTCTACATAGAAAGGCTCGTCTAACTTCCTACCCTTATCATGCAACAAACGACAAAGGCAACATACACAAAACTCCTACTAGCACCAGAATCAAAGAGCACAGAAGCATATTTATGGTCCACCAGAAACATACCTGAAACTACTTCTGGATCTGCCCTGGCCTCCTCATGAGTTATGTTGAATGCCCTCGCTTTCGCCTTCGAACCGTCACCCTTTCCCTTATCTCCAACTCTAACCGTTCCTGATCCTCCTGATTTTCCTTTCTTGCAGTCCCTTTCAACATGTCCCATCTCGCCACACTAATAACACTTTACTGCCTTGCAGTCCCTGGCATAGTGGCCCTCGCCTCCATATTTGAAACATTTGCTCGTCCCAACTCTGCATTCCCCTGAATGACCCCTTCCACATTTCCTACACACACCTCCTTCTCCTGAATTTTCTCGCCTCCTGGACTGATCCTCAACTCTCATCCTCTTCTCCCCAATCCTGAAGTTGTCACCTCCGAACCTCTTCCCATTCCCATTCTTGTTCCCACTCCATTTCTCCACCTTCTTCTGTACAGGCATTGGATCTCTCTCATTGTACAACCTCCCAGCTAAGTCCACCACCGACCTAAACATGCCTGGTCTGGCCGCAATCATATGCCTCCTGATATCCACAGGCAAACCCTATATGTATCTCTTGATCTTTTTGGATGCAAGTGTCACCATGTCTGGCACAAGTCTTGCAAGTTCATTGAACATGGAGGTGTACTCTTGATGAGTCATGTTCCCAGCCTCCAAATACAAGAACTCCTTCTCAATCTTGTCTAACTCTTGATGGGGACAATATTCCTCTAGCACCAACTCTTTCAACTCAAACCACTTCATTCTGGCTATCGATCGCTTTCCTTTAGCCTGGACAACATTGTCTCACCAGCACAACGCTGAGTCGACGAAAGAATGAGTGGCAAACTTAACTTTTTGATCTTCCCGGCACTCACTAATTTCCAGTACCGCTTCAATCTCTCTGACCCAACGATGAGCGGCAGTAGCATTTCCGTTACCGTCAAAGGTTTTGCACCTTTGAAATGCCCCATAGTTGCACCCTCTAGTGGTCTCTCTCTCGGACTCCTCATCACTGTCGTCATCATGGACTACCACCTTAGGGTTTGATGGCTCCTCTTCAGATTCTTCAGTTCTTCCGGTGGACTTTCCTGAGTTCTTCTCACCTTCCTTCCCCTTCTTCTCAACTTTCTCTCCATCCTTGACTGCTTTGATCACCTCAGTCACCACTGAGGGTAAGACATTTTGCATGACATTGTAGACTTCGTCAGCGATAGCCTCCTTCACAGTGGATTTGAGGGTGGCTGATCCCTCCCCCTCCGGGTGACTATGGAGGTCTGACTCCTCATGAACAGTCTCGAGAGCCTTAGCTTTACTCCGGGTGACACGTGGCTCAGTAGTACGCCCGTCACGAGCACCTCCTCGGGTTGCTTTCCCTGATTTTCTACCAGCCATAACTAACTCCTATAAGATTCAAAAACCAAAATTTTTATTCAAGATAATTGCTCAGATCATTATAAGTACAGTAAGTCCTTAATTACAGTGGCCAAGTGTGATTAACCACTTACCTTACCCTCCTGTCCCAAGCAATCACTATCCTAACACATATCAGTATTCAAATCTACAAGCACATAAAACAAATAGCACACGCACATAATTCCGGTTTTACTTGACACATTTACCTTATGGCACATAGCTACTTGGATTGGCATCCTTCATTCGGTCCCATTTTCAGTTTAAGTTTAGGTTTTGAAAACAGTTTACCCAATTCTCTTAAACTTTGGCTCTGATACCAACTTGTAAGGCTCCGTTCCTGGGAAATCTCACAGTTGGTTAATAATAGCATAAAATCATTTTAATAACAAAACATTGCAGCGGAAATAATTAGAAATTCATTTAAAATGTAGAAACCATATCGTACTTATACATTTGTCCTTTAATTGTAAACAAAACATATTACTTGTTTGTAAATTACAATAAAGATTTCATAAACAGGAATGCCATCCATAGCTCCCCAAGTAGCTCCGTGGTGCCATCCTCAGCATCAGCACTTACCTGCCAACTATTATACATAAAAGTCAGCTTTGCTGAGTGAGTTCTAGCTTTAGGTAAATAAGAAAATATAACTTTATCCTTCATATAATGACCACGCATACATAATACATAACATTTTCATCATAATAAGCATGTTCATTATCTTTCATTCTTTCATATCTTTCACTTCATCATAAACGAGATTGCACAAAGCAAGAGCTTCATGTTGATCGACAACGAATGTCGATCCCTGTCGGTACACATCTTCATGGTAGCTAACCCCCGACAGTTGATCCACACTGCCCAGCACATAGCCCGCTCATGAATACGGATCAATCATCATACATCACACTCACGTAAGTGAAGTCAATCATAGTACTTGCAAGACTTTTCATCATCAAATGGGCCCAGGGGTAACATTCATTAAGTTTCACTTTTCATTAATATCATCTTCCACTATAATACATAATACTTTACAGATAAACAATACAACATATCAAGTACATGTCATCATAAAAACATCACCGACCCATCACGGGACAGCGGGGGTTCGGGGGCGGCAGCCCTTGACAGTGGGGTCCTATGGGCAGCAGCCCCTAGTGGGGTCCAAGGGGCAACGCCCCTGGCTGGGGCCGGGCTGCCAGATCAGCGCGAAAAATTTTTATATTTAAACATTTATATAGCACATTTACTTATAGAAAAATCGTTCTTCCTGTTAAAACCGCTTAAAATCTTGGTCATTTAAAACGTATATTTAGTATGCATAATAGCCCCAAGACATGGAAAAACTTATAAATAGGGGATCTAGAACTCACCTGGATACCACGAATAACTTCTAGACTAAGTTTATAGGCTAGGATCACACTACACAGCCTGCAGACAAGTTAACACTCTATGGGGTTAATTTCTACCTAAATTCGCTGCCAGAAAAGCAGTTTTGCTGCCAGTTTCGCTGCCAGTTTTGCAGACAGTTTCACTGCCAGTTTCGCATGGTAGTTTCGCCCAACGTTCGTTGGAATTTTCATGGCTGCGAAATTACCTGCGAAACTATAGTTTCACAGAACACCCACAGTTTCGCAGCTTGAACATGCAATTTCGCTGGATGCATACACAGTTTCGCAGATCGAGCTGAAATGACGAACCAACCCATTTTTAACCCAAAATCGCAACTTTTTACATCAAAACCCTTATTTTATTATCCATGAGGCTAAATCTAAGCTTTATACATGTTTTCATATGTAAAAATGTGACCTTTATGCGATTCTTTGCAACTTTTCAAAACCCAAAACCCTAGAATCCGTGTTAGATCTACAGAAGGGTTTAGAGGTCGAATCTTACCTGGATTTATTGCTCCTTTCTTGTGGTTTGATGCTCCAACACCCAGATCTTCAATCCCTTGACCTTTGAAGCTCCAAATCTTGGGTTTCCTTCACTTTCTCTCTCTACTTTCTCTCTCTATGAATTTGGTGGCTAGGGTTGCAAATGATGGAGATGGAGGCTGATTTGGGTGGGTTAAGGGCTGATTATGGGCCTTAAACCTAATTAGCCCATAACCCATTTCCTTCTTTTATTAAATACCCAATAATTAAGCCCATCATCCTTAAAGACTCGTTTTGACTTTTCGGGGTGTTACAGAGTGCAATCAACAACACTTTCCAAAGAAACTCTCAGGGTCAGTCATCTCCACAACCAAGCACAAGTTTTCCCTGCAACAATCAACAACAGTAGTATCATCACCAACAACCACAACATAAGCAACCTTATCAGAGTCAGCCACAACTGACAAATCAAGGACATGGAAGCAGTCATGCATCTTCAAATGCTCTTGTCATTAGACAAGATGGAGTGTGTGATGGGAGTTTGTATGCAGAGGAAGTATAACCCCAGTTTCAAAATCATGCACTCATGGCTCACATCAATGATGGTCCAACTCCTATGCCATCTAAGGTAAAAATCCAGTCTTTGTAGTGATAAATGTATTTCTGAACTACAAGGTTATCGTGAGCATAATCATAAGCTGTCTGCTAAAATAAAAGAAGAAAAGTCAAGTCAGAGATGCTCAAAATAGAAATTAAATGCTTTGAAATAAAAATCAAATCTCTCATCTCTGACATGGAAAAATTGCATGGTGAAAAGTACACTCTTGTAGTTGAGAATGAGCAGCTGACTGAAAAGTTAGCTCAATCAAAAGCTAAGCAATCACTTACTGAAATGAAACTTGAAAAGTTTCAAACATCTTCAGTTAAGCTGCAAGAAATGCTAGATTCATAAAACATCTTCAGTTATCTTGTCCTCCACCTTACAATGATAACTACACTGTCATGCCTGAATCTGTCACACTCAAACTGGAAAATGAACCTATCACTGTTAAACTAAAATCAATAGTAAAACAAGTCACTAATCCTCAAAATAAACCAGATGTGTATATTGAAACAAATAAGGAGAAAATTAAAATAGGTCACCCAATTAAATCAAGGACTGTTCAAACAAGACTGTGAATGTTATCAAACCAACAAGCCCAATCAAAGCCATTGTCCCATTTGTGAAATTTATACTTGCAATATCAAAAGAAAAGAAGAAAACCGTGGCTTCAGTGAAACCTTCTGTTGAAAGCAGTTCTGATTATGAGATTAAATCTCCAAAAAATTCAAGCAAATCTGACAAAGCAAAACAAGATTTCTATGGTGTCAAAAACAAAAATCAATTCAGATCCCCAATCTTCAAAATCAAAATAGGGAGTTGGTTTTGACATTTTTAACAAAGACCATGTAAATCAATTAGAAACAGAAGTAAGAAGAAGGGTAAGGAAGCAAAAACAATCCAGAAAAGACAAACCTAGTGGTGTTGTGAAACAAACTACTAAAAGGCTGATCTTGCTTCCTCACCAAAGTCAAAGGTTCAAACTCAGCTGAAATCAGGTAAACCAACTGAGTCCTCAACATCAAGGTCAGCTTCAATAGACAATCACTTGTATTGTGAAGTGTGTGAAATGTCTAATCACAGTACAGATAAGTGTTATTTCAATCAATATTGCTCTATTTGTGACATGAACAATCATTCCACCAAAAACTGCTATTTTAATAAATATAGTTCAGTCTGTGATATGACCAACCACAATACATCTGACTGTTTCTTCAAGCAAAAAGGGTTGAGAATTCCCTAAAACAAACCCATCTCACCAATATCATCTGTGAAACCTAAAGTCAGAAGTCATTTTCATAATAATCAATCAAGGACGTCTAGTTCAGATAATGACTTGGGTAACATAAAAGAGTTGAAGAAAATTCAAAGAAACAAATATCACAACATCAGGCAAACATCTGACCTTCATAAACCAAAAATGATGTGTGATAGTCAAAAACGGGTCAGATTTCTTCAAAGAAATAGGGACCAAAGGTTTAAATATTCTTCTGACTCTTCAGATGAAATTGATGAGATGAAACAAGCAAAATATCATCAGAGATCTCCCAGAACACCTTCCTCTAAGTCAGAGTTTAGAGGAAAATATCAAGAAGTTACCACTATGGACAGGAACGGTAAACCCAAGACCCTCATGGCTTGGGTTCCACATTCTAATTAGTTCATTTGTGCCTGCAGGTTCATTCATACAGGTCCAACAGCTTATGGTATGTGGACAGTGGATGCTCCGGACATATGACTAGAGATCCTTCCCTCCATATGGACTACTTTTTCACATAAAACCATTTATTGGATTTTTCAAGTCATTCGGTAGTCCTCTCTCAATATTAAACACCCGAGACTATTTGGGAAAATTTCATCTAAGTCTGATGAAGGATTCTTTGTAGGCTATTTTTCTGTTTCAAAGGCTTACAGAGTGTTTAATCCTAGATTAAACATTATTGATGAATCAACAAATGTTCAATTCAAGGAACGTTCATTTCCCAAATCTACAAATGGTCCCGACTGGTTGTTTGATATTGACTCATTTACAAAATCTTTTGATCAATTCCACTTATCTGATGCAGGAAACATACATTCAGTTGAACCTTCTTCAGGTGTAGAAAGAAGAGATGACTTTTCAATGATTCCTCCTACCTCTACTGATCAACTGAATGATGATGTTCCACTACAAGCTGATCATGTAAGACAATCATCTCAAGATCAAAGTGTTTCAACTGAAGCTGGTCCCAGCTTGTTACCATCACCTTCAGAAGACCCATCAACTGAAGTTAGAAATCAAGATCAAGCTACACCTCCAATTGAAACATAAAGAACCTTAAATGATGGAAGCAATCAAAGTGCTGCTAATGTTGAAGAAGTCACTGAAACATATTCTGATTATCTTCATAACTCCACAACTGTACAAGATGAAGGTGCCTCTCACCAAGATGATCTGAATGTCTCCAATCATTATGTAACCATTGCTGGTGACCCAATTCCAACCACCAGAATATACAAGAATCATCCAGTAGAAAGCATTATTGGTGAACTTAATGAACAGGTGACAAGAAGCAAGTCAAATATTGCAAACATCTGTTTGTTCTCATGCTTTCTGTGTCAAACAGTACCCAAGAATATCAAAGAGGCTCTTCTAGACAACAGCTGGATTGAAGCAATGCAGGAAGAATTGCTACAGTTCAAGAAGCAAGAAGTATGGCAACTAGTAGATCTTCTCGAAGAACAATATCCTATCAGTACCAGATGGTTGTACAGAAACAAAACCGATGATAGAGGGATTGTCATCAGAAATAAAGCAAGACTAGTGGCACAGGGGTATACACAAGAAGAAGGAATTGATTATGACGAAGTGTTTGCACCTGTTTCCAGATTAGAAGCAATAAGAATCTTTCTTGCATATTCAGCATCCATGAAGTTTACTGTTTATCAAATGGATGTGAAATGTGCTTTTCTGTATGGAAAGATTGCTGAAGAAGTCTATGTGAGTCAACCACCTGGATTTGAAGATCCTGATTTCCCTCACAGAGTGTACAAGCTTGACAAAGCCTTGTATGGTCTTCACCAAGCTCCAAGAAAATGGTATGAGACTCTATCATCTTTCCTTCTTAAACATGGATATTAAAGAGGAAAGATTGATCAGACTCTCTTTAGAAATAAAAAAGGAAGACACATGTTGCTGGTCCAGATCTACGTGGATGATATCATTTTTGGCTCAACAAACAAGCAACTCTATAAAGATTTTGAAGACCTTATGCATTCAAAATTTCAAATGAGTGCAATAGGGGAACTCACATTCTTTTTAGGAGTGCAAGTCCAATAGACAACAGATGGAATCTTCATCAATCAATCAAAATATGTAGAAACAATGTTGAAGAAATTCGACCTTGCTGACTATCAGTCTATCAAGACACCTGTTGATACTAAAGTGAAGATAGGTCCACATCCAGAAGGTAAATCAGTGGATCAGACTCACTATTGATCCATGATTTGTTCACTTATGTATCTAACAGCCAGTAGGCCTGACATTATGTTTGGTGTTTGTGTGTGTGCCAGATATCAAGCTGATCCTAAGGAATCTCATGTGAATGCTGTCAAGAGGATATTCAGATATCTTAAGGGCATGCATGCTTTTGGATTATGGTATCTAAAGGAACGATACTTCAATCTCTATGCCTACGCTGACAGTGATTATGGGGGATGCAACTTCAATAGGAAGTCCACTTCTGGCGGTTGTCAATTTCTTGGTCCCAGACTGGTCTCCTGGCAGTGCAAGAAGCAGACAAACGTATCTGTTTCAACAGCAGAAGCTGAGTACATTGCAACATAAGCTTGTTGCTCACAAGTTCTCTGGATTCAAAACCAGATGCTGGATTATGGTTTTAACTTCTTGCACACTCCAATTCACATTGACAACATTGTAGGGATTTTAACAAGTTTATCAAAGTTCATATAAGCTTGTTTATATGAAAAACGCAGCGGAATATAAGTTTAAAACTTGTTAATAAGATGATTATTAAACCCATTTGATAATCAAAATCCAAACCATGGATCCATATACGAAATGCATACAATAAAGATAAACATAGGATGTTTAGAAGACAACCTTTCAAGCTGCTAGAAAACGAGTTTGTGGAGATGATAGAGATGATCTTTGTGGCTGAATCTTCAAGCAAGAAGACCTCAAGAGATGATACCCACAAGCTCCTTCAAACACCCACTTGCTAGGTTGTGTGACACCAACTTGAAAACCCTCTTCACAATCGATTTTTCCAGCCTAGAACACTTGATTCAAAGCTGAAAAATCAGCCTTGTTTCAGCTCTAAAAAACCAATTTTTAGAGAGATGTTAGAGAGAATATTGCTCTTGTGTGTGCGAGAGAAAAGTGTGTTGATGGAAGAGTGTTCAAGTGTGTTGATGGCTTGCATGTACCAAGAACAAAAAAAGGATTCCCAAGGCCAAAGGGGCGGCCAAATTTGGGTCCCTTTTGGTTTCCCTCCCATTTAAATTTTTATAAAAATACACTCTTGCATTTTAGTTTTATAAAATTAAAACCCTTTTTAATTTTACAAAATATAACACACTTTTGTTTGATATTACTTAACCAACTTAAATAATAAAATAACTAATTTCTCATGAACAAATTATCCATATAATGTTGTTCATTTACAAAAGCAATGATTTAGAAAACCCGGTTTCTAAATTGGTGCTAATATTTATTTGTGTGATCTTATCAGCGAATAAATATTTATCGGTGTTTGTTTGGCTTGTTATTGGGTATGACCCGACTTGGATCATATCACACTAGCCACATCAATTTAATATGTATCTTGGGCAGGTCAATTCCTTCAATCTCCCACTTGCACAAGATTCATAGAAGATTGATGCAAGCAGCAAATAACGCCTAGCAACGGTTTGCTACCCCTAATGTATATGACTAAGTGCCATTCAATAACATCATCTCCTTCAAGTACCATACTTGAAATGTTTTTAGGTGAATCAATCATCCATCCTTTTGTTACAGATGTCATGTTAAATCCCAGAGACACAGAATTGTCATTCTCCGATGATTTAACTTTAACAGGCCTTAGACATCTAACTCTCAACGAATAAGAGGAACAAATTCCATCTTGACTACATATGTCTCTCATAATTACCTTATATCATACCTGAACCTAGCCTTACGTACTGTTAATGTTTCATAACAGCTAAGCACTAAGTCAAAGTACGATACTTGGCGAATATCAAGACTCAATATGTATCTCAGGTCTGAGGATACAATGATATTCGCCTTTACTCAATATTTCTTATGACTAATCATAATGATTCCATGCAGAAATAATAGAGAGCGGGTCAGTCCTATATCTATCTCCCATAGATATCAATGAACCTTGGTAGCAACCTTTTGCTCTATATTCGTACTTATGAATATCAACCAATCCAAGTTCATTATAGTCTTACATTCATAGTTGTTCCCACAAGTATGATCGACTACGGACGTTTAGAATAACTTGCTTATTCACGGATTTAAACATGCTAAAAAAGATGAACAAATGAAAATTATAAACATATAATTAAGTCAAATTACATAAGTTCCAATATCCAAATACAAAATTTGACCAAGTCCAATCACTAGAATATCGAAGTCCTAAGGCACAAGTATGACTTTCATGTTTTGACCTATCTAGGAGCTTCGTGAATGGATCCGCAATGTTTTGATCGGTGTGAACTTTGCAAATGCATATCTTTCCCTTTTCAACTTCATCCCTTATGTAGTTGAACCTCCGTTCAATGTGCCGAGTCTTTTGATGAGCACGAGGTTCCTTGATTTGAGCAATCGCACCTTCGTTGTCACAAAAGATCTCTAGGGGGTCTTGAATGGTAGCAACGACCCCTAGATCAGCAATGAACTTCCTAAGCCACGCAGCTTCTTGAGCTGCCAATGAAGCGGCGATGTATTCTGATTCTGTTGTAGATAGTGCCACCACATCTTGCTTTGAGCTTTTCCAAGAGACCGCTCCTCCATTCATAATGAAGACATATCCCGACTGTGATCGAGAATCATCTCGATCAGTTTGGAAACTCGCATCCGTGTAACCCTTTACAACGAGTTCCTCCTCACCAGATCCATATATTAAGAACATGTCCTTAGTATTTCTAAGGTATTTCAAAATACTCTTAACAGCCATCCAATGACTATTACCAGGATTCTGTTGATATCTACTTGTCATGCTTAAAGCACATGACACATCTGGCCTAGTACATATCATTGCATACATGATGGATCCTATAGCAGATGCATATGGGACTCCATTCATTCTTTCTTGTTCAACCTTTGAACTAGGACATTGAGATGAGCTCAATATAGTCCCCTTTTGGATAGGTACCAAACCTTTCTTAGAATTCTCCATCTTGAACCTTTTCAAGATCTTTTCAATGTATGCACTTTGGTTTAAACCTATCAACCGCCTTGATCTATCCCTATAGATCTTTATTCCCAAAATATAGGTGGCTTCACCAAGATCCTTAATGGAAAAACAGCTTCCAAGCCAGGTTTTTACACCTTCCAAGGTTGGAATGTCATTTCCAAATAGTAGAATGTCATCGACATATAATACTAGAAAAGTAATAATGCTCCCACTAGCTTTCTTATACACACAAGCTTCATCAGCGTTTTTGATGAAGTCAAATTTCTTTACTTCATCATCAAAATGGTGATTCCAACTTCTTGACGCTTGTTTCAATCCGTAGATTAATTTTTTAACTTGCATACCTTGTTAGGATGTTTTGGATCAACAAAACCTTCAGGTTGTTCCATATGGACATCTTCCTCAAGATATCCATTAAGGAAGGCGGTTTTGACATCCATTTGCCAAATCTCATAGTCATAATATGCTGCTATGGCAAATAATATCCTGATAGACTTTAACATTGCCACAGGCGAAAAAGTTTCATCATAATCAACCCCTTGAGTTTGAGTGAAACCTTTTGCTACAAGTCTAGCTTTATAAGTATCCAAGTTTCCATGCATATTGGTTTTCTTCTTGAAAACCCACTTACTTCCAACTATCTTGGACTTAAGAGGTGGTGTAACCAATTCCCAAACTTGGTTATCATACATGGATTGCATCTCTACGTTCATGGCTTCTTGCCATTTGTCAAAATCAGGTTTTGACATTGCATCATGGTATGTCATTGGTTCATCCGAATCTACCACATAGCATCCATCCATGAAAATCCATATCTCTTAGGAGGAATACTAGTTCTACCAGATCTGCAAACATTTTGTGTATGTTGATCATTAATATGATCATTCTCAACATCCTCATGTTGATTGCTAGTATCAACCAAATGTGTATCGTCTTGTGAATCTTGAACCTCTTCAAGTTCCACTATTCTTCCACTAGTTTCTTCCGAAAGGAACTTAGTCTCCAAGAACTCTGCCTTTCGAGCAATAAATACTTTCTGCTCTGTTGGATCATAGAAATAATATCCAATACAATCTCTAGGATATCCAATGAAGATACACTTTGTGGATCGGGCTTCCAGTTTGTTTTGAGCGTATTGCTTAGGATAAGCCTCACACCCCCAAACTTTTAAATATGATAATGATGGAACCCTTCCATGCCATACTTCGAAAGGTGTCCTTTCCACTTTCTTGGTTGGGGCCATATTTAAAATACGGGCCGCGGAGAGCAATGCGAAACCCCAAAATGATAGAGGTAGTGTACTTCTAGCCATCATAGATCGAACCATATCCAATAGAGTCCGATTCCTCCTTTCAGACACACCATTATGTTGTGGTGTTCCAGGTGGAGTAAGTTGTGAGACAATCCCACAATTTCTAAGATACTCTTGAAATTCACTACTCAGGTATTCACCTCCTCTATCTGTACGAAGAATCTTGACCGTTTTGTTGAGTTGATTTTCAACTTCATTCTTGAATATTTTGAACATTTCAAAAGATTCATGTTTGTGTCTTAACAAGTACACATACCCATAACGACTATAGTCATCGGTAAAGGTAATGAAGTATCTTTCACCATTCCTAGTCATTGGATTAAAAGGTCCACATACATCCGAATGTATGATCCCTAATAAATCTTTTGCCCTTTCAGTAGTCCCACTAAAAGGGGCCTTTGTCATTTTACCTTGAAAGCAAGACTCGCACACATCAAATGAATCATTTTCATTAGTTTTCAAAAGACCATTCTTTTGAAGTTTTTGCATACGATTCTTGTTAATGTGACCAAGGCGACAATGCCAAAGATAGGAATCACTCAAATCTAATTTGAGCCTTTTGGTGGTTGCTTGGTACATTGAGCTATCATATGTTGTGTTATTATGAACCAATTCATAAATACCATTAGCCTTAAAATAAAACACATGATTTAAAGAAACATGAATATCATTTTCAACAAACTTGAAATCATAATCATATTGTCTTAAACGGGAAACAGAAATAATGTTCCTAGTTAAACTAGGAGCATACAAAACATTCTTTAAAATAACTTCCAAACCACTTGGAAGCTTCAAAATGTAGTCTCCTTGGGCTTCCACGTGAACCTTTGCACCATTGCCCATGAAGAGACTTATTTCCCCTTTTGCATAATGCTCACTTCTTTTGAACCCCTGCAACAAATTGCAAATATGAGTTCCACATCCAGTATCTAATACCCATGTGTTAGAAGAAATAACATTTAGCTCAACATGTATCATAAAGATTGTACCTGAAGTTTGCCCCGCGTCCCTCTTCAATCTCAACGCTTTGAGATAGACCGGACAATTGCGTTTCCAATGGCCTACCTCACCACACTCAAAACACGGGTCATCTTGAGCAACCTTTTGCTTCTTTTCTTTCGGTTTGGGCGGTTCCACTTTTGCTTTACCCTTACCCTTCCCTTTGACGTGCCCCTTCCCTTTGGCAACATTTGCCCTAGGGTCGGGGAGGTGCCTTTTCCTACTACCACCTTCATTGATCGTAAGGACCGGTAGAACCTTTCTACCCATGCCTGCCTCGGCTGTTTTGAGCATTGAATGAAGCTCACCAATGCTCTTGTCCCATCCATTCATGTTATAGTTCATAACGAAGCTATCAAACTTCTTGGATAGGGAGTTGAGGATCAAATCCGTTGCCAACTCGTTGGACACACGACAGTTAAGCCTTTCAAGGCGATCAATGTGGCTCTTCATCTTGAGAACGTAAGATGATACCGATTGGGTCTCGTCCATTCGACATGCATGGAGTGCTCGAACCGTTTCGAAGCGCTCCACCCTTGATTGTTGTTGGAACATTTCCCTCAACTGGGTGATCATGTCATAGGCATTGTGGTTCTCAAAGTCCTTTTGCAAATCAGGAATCATACTCGCTAGCATGAGACATGAGACTTGCACAGAGTCTTCGGTGTACTTGACCCACTCGGCAAAGGCCTCAACGTCATTTTCATCGGGTTGATCGGGAATGGGATCGTCTAACACATAGGACTTCTTTTCTTGTTTGAGAACGATTCTCAAATTTCGGTACCAATCCATGAAGTTCCCATGGTTTAGACGTTCCTTTTCAAGGATTGTTCTTAGTGATAGGTTATGGACGGTCGGGATTGCGTTGTTGTTGTTAGCCATCTACAATTTTACAAAGTTCAATTTTTAGTACTTTTAATATCAATGTATTTTGATTATTAATACCCTTTTTGTCTCATAGACAATTAATAGTCAAAATTTAGAATCCAACGTTACATTTAAATATCGGTTAGGTGACCTTTATCCCTTTATTTAAATTAACAAGGTAGTCAACGTTTGACAATTGTAACCTATTACAATTTCTAGTGTATGGGATCGGTTTAAACATCTTATGTTTGTTTGGCATGTTTATCCCATCAACACCCTTTGTACGTCATGCTTCGGTGATCCTAATGCATGATTTCCAAATTAGTCGTCCTACTTAGACACACGTGTGGATTTGCTAATATAAGTGGTTAGGTGACCTTTATTCCATAAATACGGCAAACCCACCTCAAACTCATAAGTTCCCTTTAATGTGGTTAGGTGACCTTTATCCCACATTAAGTTCTCAAATGATTCGAGTGTTGTATAATAGGATGGTGTTTGACTTATTTTAAAAGGGATTTGAGTTTTACAAAATTCTAGTTTGGAAAACAATTTCATACCTTGCATTTGCATGCATTCAAATGCATGGTAGATTGTTTGAAAACTTATTTCAAAGTTCCTCTTAATTACTCATTTAATTATGAAATCAATAACCTTTGGTAAAACAATTTTATGCGAGTTTACGATTCCATGTTGTTAACTATCCAATTCCACAATAAGATAATATGAACATAAATCAACCATACATGCAAAATAAAAAACCACAGTTCATAACGATAGCCAATGGATTTGGCAACACTTGTTGGCCAAAACAAGTGTGCCAAGAGGGTCAATTATAAAGCATAAACATGACACAAGGCATTGAGATGGTGTGCTCCCACTTGATCCCGCATCCTAATGCATCAAGTGTCCATTTTGTGTTGTCATCATTTTGCTTTATTTGGGCTTTCTTTTGGGCTCCAACTTCAGCTCCTAGCTTCCTTGGGCCTTCATGCTTTGGGCTTTGGTTATTGGGCTTAAAACCAATCTTGGGCTATGAGGCCATTTGGGCCTGAAATGGCCCAAACCAAAAAACCCAGTCTTGTTGAACTTCTTTTACAAAATATATCCTAATACATTTTTACTAGTAAAATAAATACAACTAATCTACTTATTATTACAAACCAACATAAAAAAATAAATAGATTACAAACCCAAATAAATAATTATTACAACCCAATAATAATGATCAAATAATATCACAACACAAATATACATCCAAATATACATCCAAACACAAAGTTTTGGCTAGGTTATGAACATTCAAATACACATCCAAATATGGAAGCATTTCAAGTTAAAATGGTTCCCCTTTTCACCCTAAATTTTCGGCCAAGGTTATACAAACCGAAAATTTTGGTTTTGTCCAAACAAAACAAACAATCCATCAATGTGACTTGATTTTAAAGATTACCATATGCATGTAAAATATAATCTTTAAAACCACAAAGGGGTAACCATTCAGCCCTAAAAGGTCATGGCCATATGGTGTTTCACAACACAAAAACTTGAAATGTGTAATCTATGCATGTATGCATTCGTATAAGTGGCTCTTGATGCCATTGTAGGGATTTTAACAAGTTTATCAAAGTTCATATAAGCTTGTTAATATGAAAAACGCAGCGGAATATAAGTTTAAAACTTGTTAATAAGATGATTATTAAACCCATTTGATAATCAAAATCCAAACCATGGATCCATATACGAAATGCATACAATAAAGATAAACATAGGATGTTTAGAAGACAACCTTTCAAGCTGCTAGAAAACGAGTTTGTGGAGATGATAGAGATGATCTTTGTGGCTGAATCTTCAAGCAAGAAGACCTCAAGAGATGATACCCACAAGCTCCTTCAAACACCCACTTGCTAGGTTGTGTGACACCAACTTGAAAACCCTCTTCACAATCGATTTTTCCAGCCTAGAACACTTGATTCAAAGCTGAAAATCAGCCTTGTTTCAGCTCTAAAAAACCAATTTCAGAGGAGATGTTAGAGAGAATATTGCTCTTGTGTGTGAGAGAAAAAGTGTGTTGATGGAAGAGTGTTCAAGTGTGTGATGGCTTGCATGTACCAAGAACAAAAAAGGGATTCCAAGGCCAAAGGGGCGGCTGAATTTGGGTCCCTTTTGGTTTCCCTCCCATTTAAATTTTATAAAAATACACTCTTGCATTTTAGTTTTATAAAATAAAAACCCTTTTTAGTTTTATAAAATATAACACACTTTGTTTGATATTACTTAACCAACTTAAATAATAAAATAACTAATTTCTCATGAACAAATTATCCATATAATGTTGTTCATTACAAAAGTAATGATTTAGAAAACCCGGTTTCTAAATTGGTGCTAATATATTTGTGTGATCTTATCAGCGAATAAAATTTATCAGTGTTTGTTTGGCTTGTTATTGGGTATGACCCGACTTGGATCATATCACACTAGCCACATCAATTTAATATGTATCTGGGGCAGATCAATTCCTTCAAACCACACATGGTTTTTATCACAAATAACCCAGTCCATCACTCAAAAACAAAAACATATTGAATCATATATCTTTTTGAGAGATTGTGGCTGTGAGAGAAAGGTTAATCAAATTGATTCAAGTCCAAATGAAATCATTACTGATTGATTCACCAAGCATTGGAAAACTAGTAGGTATGAATACCTAGTTCAATAAATTGGCATGATTAAACTGGAATCAATCAAACCACATCAAAAAAAATTTAAAATTTTCTAAAAAATCCAAAAGGAAGTCATTTTGTGAAGAAAATGATATATACTAAGGGAAATGATATATTACAGTCGTTATATCATTCACTGTGCTTAATTTAAATCTTGAAAGACTGACATGACTTACCTGATATGTGGGTAGGCTCAACAATGGAAAAAGATACATGCTGTGATGACTAAAATCTTATTCAATTGTGAAGCACTCATCTCAGAGTATAGGTACGCATTGGCTTATTCAAGTGTATGTGTGTGTAGTAACCTAAACACACCAGGTAATGATATTCTATGAATCTCTTTCACCTACATCAGTTTCTTCTCTGTTTTGCTAAGCAAAGACCTGAAGAAACAAGCACATGGTGCTGATGTAATGATCCAAAAGATTCTCAATGCGGAACACATCCAATTTGGAATGAATCAACAAAAGAATGCATTCCTTGTGAATGAACAAAAAGAATCCCATTATGGATCAATCTTCCAAAGTAAAGTGAAAAAGAATCCCAATATGGATCAAATCATGAAAAGGATCAAAGTAAAAGAATCCCAATGAGGATCAGTGAAAATGAGATCTCATACCTTAAGTGACCTGGTCAAGAAAGTTGTGAAAAAGTTCTATCATGCATTACATGAGGATGGTTAATCATACCATGCTTTTGTGTGTGAGGTACATGTTGAATAATCAAATCAACTAAAACATGATAAATATCACATGCATTAAAATATTAACCAGGTATGAGTTTAAGAGCACAAACATACCTTCAATCAATAAGTTCATAAACATGTCTATTTTACTAACAATAAGAATGCACATGTGTAATGAAAGATTGATATGATCCCAACAAAAGGTATACTTCCTCTTCATGTTTAAATTAGAAAACAAAAACATCATAAATATTTCATGTTCAAAATTTTAAGTCTTTAAAGTTTCTATCTAATTATGGATATAAACTTTAGGAGGAGTAATTTAAAATTTTGATCAGTTTGTATAAATATTTATTCTTTTAAGAATTTTAAAACAAATTAAAAAGGAACTGACTGGTGTTCGTGCAGAATTTATACCATAGTATATCAGCTTATGCAGATTCATAGAAGCATAAGAAGTCCAAGATCAGTCAGACAATGGGAAACTTGTATCACTTCTGATATACAAGTCAATCCAAGCAAGAATTGATAACCCCATCAATAGTCAAAAACTTCATAAGACACAAGTCAATCAAAGACAATTCTTCATAAGAAGAAAGAAAATTCAGAAAAACAGAAATAATATGTCTTCAGAAACATTAAGTTTTGATTGAAGATCAAAATTTAATGCGGGTAAGTGCATTGGTTAATGCGGGTGAAGGTAACCCATGCATATAACCAATGCGGGTAACTGTTTATGTCATTTAAAAGTGAAACTAATGCGGATAAGGACTTTACTCTATCGCATTTGAGTCAAACAAGTATACATAAAAAGTTTGAAGTGTTAAAAACCTTTGTGGACAAAAGTGTCCAACCGCATTTGTTTATGTGGTAAACTTTTGTACTGCCGCATTTATTTTTACTCATCCGCATTTCATGAATGTGTGACATCAACACTTTTTATGGGTGTCAAAAATGAATAAACAAGTGCTTAATCTCTTTTGTCATGATGATGAAAGTCAAGAAATGCAGACAGCTTTATTGTTCAGCCGTATTTGTTGAAGTAAATGTGGATAAAGGAATTTTACTCTACTGCATTTGTTACAGTGAACAAATGCGAACTAACTTTGTTCAGCCGCATTTGTAACAGTGAACAAATGCTTAACAAACTTTATTCAAGCGCATTTGTTACAGGGAACAAATTCTAAATAACTTTGTTCAACCGCATTTGCTATAGTGAACAAATGCTCTCAAGTTTTTCACTTCCGCATTTGTAACAGCACACAAATGTTGATGAACAAAACTCTTCCGCATTTGCAACAGTGAATTTAAAAATTGACCGCATTTGTTCTGAAACTTGTAACAATTTGTAAAAGACATTAGTTGATTATTTAAAGCCATTTCAAAAGGTCATTTAACACTTTTCAAAATTGAGAGACTTTAAAGTGCGACGAGCAAAACTCACTATTCTTCATCAATCATCATCACCATCAACAAATCTGTGTTCTACGATTCATTTCTTCTGATTAGTCCTCAGTTTCGATTCACTACAACAGTAGTATCAAACAAAGGTGAAAATCTTTGGATTTTGTGACCTAAAATGTCGGACTTTTGAACCAATGATGAACTTAGAACCCTAGGTCAAGAAAGGAAACTCAAAATCAGACTTGAATTGAGAAATGATGATCATTTTTTACTACAATGAACATGTTAGCTAAGAAGAATAACAACCAACAAGTGAATTTCAAAACTGTGTTCATCGTGTGAAAAGAGAATAACAAAAGATGGAAAATGTTGAAATCAAATCTTGAATCTAAGAGTTGAAAAGAGGTTAAAAAAAACAAATATGATCTCTCCAAACATGAAAAAAACAAAATAATAGTGATTATTCATGATAACATCAAGCTTAGGCATGATTCCTATGGAACAGTACCTTCAAACAGTCAATTTTGACCATCAAAAGTCAAACTGAAAATGTTTACTTGATGTATGCTTTACAGTCTGATTGGTATTATCAAATCATCTAATTCATATGCCTCTAATGTAGGGTACATGGAAAATCTCACCCAGAGCAAGCTCCATAATGTAAGCGGTTATCTTGACCTTGATGTACCCGAGGCAGAAGGTCTCAGAGACATGATCAGATTTATATCCAATACCAGAGCTGCTCATGCAATTACAGTTAGACCAGTTATTTATGAGAGATTCATAAGGTCTTTTTGGAGCACTGCTGAGGTGACAGAGATAGATTGTAAGGACTCTGTCTGGAAGAATCTCTGATGATCACATATTGGCCATCACTGAACAAACTGTGAGACAGTGTCTGCAGTTTGGTGATGATGCCAACACTCCCTTAGAGGTTGAAGACGATGAGGTTACAACTTTCTTTGCCAACGTTGGATATGAGGGAGGATATGAAGGCAAGCAGATTGTAAAAGGATTAGTTGACTTACAATGGAGGTTCCTCATTCATCTTTACCGACATTGTTTGTCAAAGAGGAAGAGAGGATGGAATGACATTCCTGTGACAACATGATCTGCCATATGTGCTTTGTGCACCAACAGGCCATTTAACATGTCTGCCTATGTGTTTAATGGTCTGGTATCAAACATTCAGGAAGGGAGAATACATATGTTACTAATGTATCCAAGGTTCTTACAATGTCTCATTAATGAAGCATTTCCTGATATTGTACCTGAAGGACCTGTGCTAGATATTCCTTATTATAATGCCAAGTCATACAAGTACATCAAGAAGAGAGATCCTAGGAATTTCTACAGTGGAGTCTTTGTTCCTTTGTTACCCTAGATGCTTCAACAGATTAATCAGAAGAACATGTTGAAGAACAAGAGGCTCCTGTTGATGAGGCAAATCAAGAAGAAGAACCAGCTGCTCATGATCAGCAAACTGCTGATGAGCACGTTGTTAAAAGGGATGAAGGACAGAGGACGGTGTCCACCCCAGGTTGATGTAGGGGTGATCTTCACACTGGGCCATCTGTTCATGAAGCTGATATAGCCTCACCTTTCATGCCCTCATCTATACCATCACCACAAAGACTACCAATCCTATATCCACAATTACAACCCATCATCTCTCCACATATATCTCCCATACACTCACCCCATGTTTCACCAATCCATCATTCACCTGAATCTCCGGTTCAGTCATCCCCTGCTTCTTCTGAGCTTGTTGAGTATGGTGACTCTGCCAGCTCTTCAGAGGAATGAAAATCATCATCTGATGATGAGGATCATCATAGACAGATGCTGTTAGGCAAGCTATTTCTGAGGCTGTTCCTTCTTAAAGTTTTGCTGAATCAAAAGTGAATAGACCTGATAAGAAGGATGAAATGATTTCTGAGGTGACGAAGAAAGTAGCAAAGATGGAGAAACTATTGAATAGAAGATCTAGTATTATTCAAGATAGACTATTAGAGTTCGATGAAAAGGAGAAGGAGATAAAAGATCTAAAAGAAAAGTATGAGGTTGAAAAGAAAGAGAAAGAAAAGGAGATACTAAGATTAAAGGCTGCCCTCCAACAATCAAGGGATGAAATAAGTGGTCATGTTGACACTATAGCCATCCAAACCATTGCCATGGAAGAACAAGAAGGATTGATTGAAGAGCAATCTGACATTATCATAGACTTGCAGAACCAGATAGAAAGTCTAAACAAGAGAGTATTTGAGTTAGAACTGCTTATTATGATTAAAAGAGAAACTGAAGCTGAAATGGAGAAAGATGATAAGGTTGAGAAAAGATAAGAGAAAAGAAATGGGGAAAGTGATGAAGAAGGTAATGCTGAAAGTTCATCAGGGGAGAGTAGTAATGACTCCCCTCCTACCAAAAAGATGAGATCCACTAAGGCTGAGAAAGTGAAAGATACTAGTGAATCAAAACATGATGAATCAAGCATGGAGATGGTGATTTATACAAAGAAACAAGGTGAAACTCACACTGAAGAGGCAGAATTCAGTGATATGATTAAAGCTCTTGATAGCTTCACTGTAGAAGAGTTTATCATAGATGATTTTTGGGATTTTGTGGTTGATCAGAGGCCAGTTACTGAACCAATTGTAGTCATTCCTTAATCTCATGTCCCAATTGAGAAGCAATTGAGTATGCAAATAGTGCATGTTGTATCATTGACTGATGAACAAAAAGAGCTTATTAGAAGATTATGTGAAGAACAACAAAAGAGAGAAGAATCAGCTGCTGCTATTGATGAAACAAAAAAATCAGAGGCTGAAAAAGTGCCTCAAGAAGCTGAAATGGCTAAGACCTGTTCTGGCCCAAGAATGCAAACCTATACCAGAAGGAGGAAATACTTATCAGAGAAGGCAAAAGGGAAAAGACCAATGGTGGAAGAAGAACCAATTCAGAAAAAGAAAAAAGATGACCCTAGAAACCTTGCAGCCATTGCTGAATTTTTAGAAGAGACTGAAAAAGCTGAAGCCCAATTGAAAAATAAGGTTGAATTCATTGATCTAGAAGAAGGAGAGATAGCTGATGGCTATGTGGTTGATGAACCAATAGCTCATGAAAGCCTTGTGAAGGAGGAGACATCAGTACAGGAGATAGTTGAGAAAGCCCAAACTGATGACCTGATGGTAAAATCAATGCTTTTAATCAACCATGGGTATGACCCTGATGAGGAATTCAGGCTGACATATGAGGGAATGAAGGCAGAAGAAGAAAACTTAAATAAACTGCTGGACCCTACTCATAAGACTGAGTATGAAAAGTCTCTTTCACCCACCCAAAGCTCCAGTGCTCAAATCATCCTCAAAGGCAAAACAGACTCCACTCCTCAACCATTGTATCCTGATCCCTACAGCATGACTGATAGGGAAATGAAGGACTATCTATCTGATCAAGGATTTATAAAGAGAAAGATGGGTAACATGAAGACTAATTCCCTAAGGGCTGCCATCCTTACGTTGAATAATGAAAAGAAAGAGAGGCTGAAGAAACTGAAAGAGGAGATTACCAGTAAAAATCCAAGGACGAGAGTATCAGCACAACATACAGCTCACTGATAGAGACCACAACTCTCTGGAACTTATTCTACACATATATCCTGAATGGTTTGTAGAGCCTTAGTTGAAACTTCAAGAAGGGCTAACCACTATAGAGATGATTAGAGGTGTGTTTACTCCCAAAGGCAAGACTGATTAGAAGATTATTGCTTGGAAGTATGACAGTGACTGGAACATGTTCATGGTGAAAAGGATTTCAGGGTTAGTGTAATTCTTCAAATAGTACTCTCTCTCTTGAACTCCCTGGAAATCCATGATCTGAAGGAACTAGCCAATCTAGAGCTGATTAATCACAAGGCTATGTTCAGGGGATATGAGTTTGAAGATATTCTAAGAATGTTTAGAAGAACAGACAACTTCAAATCTCTCAAGGCTATCTGCACGAGGAAAGAATAGATCCTTTATCAACCCCCTTGAGAAGAAAAGAACAAAACCGACCAAAGAGTTGTGTTTCTTGAGCTTAAGGTGAAACCAACTGAATCATTGAAAAGAAAGATGGTGGCTGGAACTCATTCCTCCAAACCAATCTCCAATGTCTATTATGATGAAAAGACCAATGAGTTGGTAATTGAAAGAAGATGGGGAGGAAAGGAAGGTGTTAAGATTAGATTGTTCAGTGGATATGTGGTGAGATTGTTAGATGAATCCTATATCCACTACATATACACCAGACACTTTAGAGAGATAACCAATAAGCTAGGAGAAGAAGACATGCACTTCTTCTTAAAGTGCATTAAGATTCTGAAAATGGCATATGATCAAATCAGTGCCAAGCGAGAATAGAGGAAGAAGAAGAAGACTCCTCTGCAGCTGGGAAATATTATGAAGTTGTAGGTAGATATGTATGGTTACCTCTTGATTTATAGGGATGGATTGTCAACTGTGTCCATCTGGGAGCCTATCTCACTAACAAAGTTACCTATTGAAGCCATTTACACTATGAGCCACATGAAGATTCACGTGCTTAGTAGAGAAAAGATGTTTGAAGCCACTGACATTGTCAACATGATAAAGGCAATTCTGGATCCATCACTCACTGAACCACTGGTCTCCTCTCCTACTACACAAGACCCAGCAGAATCCTCTCAACCTCATCCCCCATCAAACCCTTGAAGTACCTAGACTGTATAATCCTTAGGGGGAGTATTGTTGGACCATGAAAGGATCATACATGCCAATTCAAGTGGTGGGTTGATGGTTGTTCTGCTAGAAATCCCACAAGTCCAAGAACCAATGCGAATGAAGAATCTGCATGAAGAAACATAAGACAAGTGTCGGCTAACCGCATTTGTATATGCGGATGACACAGAACAAATGCTGACAAGTGTTTGTTCTTCCGTATTAACAAATGCGGATAGCCAAACACAAATGCTGGCAAGTACTTTGTACATTCGCATTTACTAATGCGGATACTTAGCAACAAATACGCCAAGTGTTTGCTCATCTGCATTTGTTATTGCTGATGACCAAACATCAATGCTGAAGAAGAAAAAGAAATACTGATGAAGATCAACACATCTGCATTAGTTAATGCGGATGAACAAAAGAAATGTTGATGAAGACTTTTGTACTTAGAGTAGTTCTTTGATGTATAGGTCAGGAGTAGTTTAGTCTTTTTGTTAAAAGCAACTTGTCAGCCTATAAATAGAAGAGAAAACCTCGTATGTGAGGTGACGGTTGATAGACATTATAGATAATCAGAATATTTTGTTTGGTATTATGTTCTCAAGTGTATTGTTACTGTTTAATGCTCAAACCCTAGCATTCATTGTAACCGATCACCTTCATTAATACAAAGAGCATTTATGAGTATTTCTTGCATTCAATGTTCATTGATTGTTTGATTCTGCCATACAATCATTGACTCAATCATCATATTCAGTCCTTGTAATAATTTCAATCTCACACCCAGTCACCCATGCGCCCAACTGCCCAAATGCCTAAGTGTCTCCCAAGTGCCTAAGGATCATGCGCCCCAATAGTGCCCGAACGCCTAAAGTGCCCATGCACCTGCATAGTGCCCATGCACCTAGAATATTGCCTAAACGACTAAGTGTTATGCCACGCGCCCATATAGTGCTCATGCACCCAAAACTTGCCGATGCGCCTAAGTGTTTCCATGCGCCCGCATAGTGGCCATGCACCTACATAGTGCCCATGTGCCTAAGGACTTAGATAATTTTTCTGAAATTTTGAAAGAAAGGCACTTTTAGGCTCTAACTTGGAATGTTTCTGGGGATGATGTATGATGTTGTATGTTGATGTTATGCATGTTTATGGTCAGTTTCCTTATGTTCTTGATTATGTATTATTCCATGGCTTTACGTGGTGTGATTAGGCGAATGAACGTAAAGTATTATCTTACCGAAGCGAAAGATTTAAGATAATGAAAGTGGAACATAATGAATGAACCAATGAAAGTCTTGCAAGCAAAATGTAAGGAGGTTCATGACTCAATGAGAATTGTTAGCTCAACTATGTATTTTATAGCGTGCGATCTTGGCTAACCCATGAGGGTTCATACACAGGGGGAGTCAGTCTTGGTGACTACTCCATACGTGCGATATGGGATCCTTGTCGCTTAACCCTAGATGAGATGGCTTTGTGCCCAAGAGGGGGATTTAGCATATGACAGGATCTAGATAGAAGTGAAAGAATAATGAATGTACGAAACGTGTGATGCGTACGAAAACGAATAATGACGAAGATAATAATGTTATTATCTATGTGTATGTACGATGTATGATCACTTGCAAAAGTAAAAAAAAAGTTTTAACTAACGAAAGGTAAAATATATTTTGTAAAACTACAACTCTCTCAGCGACGCTGACTTTTATGCATTTCAGTTGGCAGGTAATGGTTGCCGAGGATGGCAAGTTTTGGATGACATCCATTTTATGTAATGGTGATGTTTTTGTGTTGTAATGCAACCAAACAATAGTTTGTAACGATTAACAATGTTGTATTATTTGGCAAAAGTGATTATTAATATATGAAATGGTTTAGTTAAATGATTCTGTTGCGTTATTTAAATGAAGTTTGTGTATTCTTAAGTATGATGTGCAATGATTTTCCAACTGTAAGCGTTCCGGGAACGGGATCTTACAAGTTGGTATCAGAGCCAAAGTTGAAGAGAATTGGGTAAAATATTTTCAAAAACCTAAACTTAAACTGAGAATAGGACAAATGGAAGAATGCCAGTCCAAGTAGCTACGTGTCATCAGGTATTTTTCTTTAATGTTAACCGGCATTATGTGTGCATATTATTTGATTTATGTGCTCTTAGTAGATTAGATACTGATGTAGTCAGGATAGAAAATGCTTGGGGTATGAAGAGTAAAGTCAGGATATAATATATATATATATATATATTATATATATATATATATAATATATATAATATATATATTATATATAATATATTATATATATATAATACATATATAATATACATATATATATATATATATATATAAATAATATATACATATATAATATGTATACATATATATCTATACCTACATATATATTGTATCACATATATTATGTACTACATATCTGATATCTCTATATGTCCTATATATATTTTTCTATCTATCTCCTCTATATTCTCTCTCTATCATCTAGTGTATTCTCTATCTGTCTCTATATATACTGTATACAATATATATGTATACATATATATATATACATATATTACATATATATATATATATATATAAATTATATAATACATATGTGTATACATATATATATGTATACATATATAATATATATCTATATATATCTATATAGATATATATTATATATATATATATAATAATATATATATATATGTGTATACATATATATATGTATACCATATATGTATATATATATATCTCTAGATAAATCTATATATATATATATATTTTTATTTTATGGTGTGACTCGCGCGTCAACCCTAATCGACTCGAGAAATATCGAAAGTGTTATAGTGTTTATTAGACGTGTTAAAAGTTCAATTATATATTGTAATAGGTGTTTGATTGCTTGGGTGTACGCGTGTTGAAAGAAGTGTTTTTGATTTCATTACTTGCTGTATCATGCAAGGTGAGTGTCGCGGACCCGCTTTCATTTCAATTTATATAACCTAGGGGGAAAAGTACGCTCACCCTTTTTATGTTGTGGACTCATTTAAATTTTTGGGACTATTGTGTTTACTGTTGGTAAGTTAATATTTTGTTATGCATGAGTTAGCTGGGTGGTTTTTATTCACTACTATTTAACTACGGTGTTGGAGCCGACGGACAGGTATTGATAGTACTATTGGGCTGACACCCCCACCCTTGTTTGTTAGTATACTAGTTGGGACGAACAATGGTCACGAACGGACCCTAGGGTGAAAATGTTCCAACAAGATCTATGCGTACGTCATAGGTTTAGTTGCGAGGCTCATGATTACATGTGATATTGCTTGCTTATAACCATATACACTTATGTCCTACAAACATTTACACAACATTAATTTTTATTTATTACTTAAACCTGCGAATTCACCAACAATATGTTGTCCTTTTGGTCATATCTTTTAAGGTAACAATCATCGAGGATAGCTAGAGACGATGCATTAGTGATGACCCTAAGGAATGCATTTTAGACTTGCTTTAGGGTATCAAGCTATTGTCATTTACTTTGAGATAATATTGTTAAACATGTTTACATTGACTTGCTCCCGGGTTATGGGATTAAATTCATTATGCTTGTTGACTATATTTGTCGTGGAATTAACTAACTGCGACACAAGTCTCCATTTGTGTCGGGTGGCGTAATGACACGTTGGTTATCATCGTTAATACATCTCTATTAATAATCAATATTTACGACGATCTCGTCCGTTATGTAAGGCCCAGTTCCCGGAACGCTCACAGTTGGTCCATCATCGCACATAAAATGTAAAACATACTTTAGCATGTACTAAAAATACTAGAGCGGCATCATTTAACTAAAACCATTTCATATATTAATAATCACTTTTGCAAAATAATACATCATTGTTTAGTTACAAAATATCATTTGTTGCATTACATCACAAAAACATTATCATAATACAAAATGGATGCCATCCAAAACAGCAAGCCAGTAGCTGCCCCCGTGCATCCTCAACAACTCTTACCTGCCAGCTGGAAAAAATACATAAAAAGTCAGCGTTGCTGAGTGAGTTCTAGCTTTATAATAAAAATACTTTACTTTAGATTAAAACCATTCTTTTTATCATCCTTATCATACATTTCATACATTCATCATTAACTTTCGATGTCATGTACTATACCCCGAACATTGTGCACGAAGCTGGCCACTAGGCCTAGGGCAAGTACATTCATCACTATCTTTCACTTTTCATTCCGAACCAATGCCATGTGCTAAACCCCAAACACTATGCACAAAGCTGGACTAGGCCTGAGGTCTATCAATAGACCCCGAACATTGTGCACGAAGCTGACTCCAGTACCTAGGAAAAGCGGCAAATGTCCCATACATATGGTCAATCACAAAGATTGGACCCCAGTATGCATCCTTCCGGGGTAGCTAACCCGGACACAGTTGAGCTAACACCCTTTATTAGGTGAGAACCTCCTTGCATTTGCTTGCAAGACTTTCTTACATTCATTCTTTCATTAATACATGCATTCATTCATTCTTAACGTTCCCCTTTCATCATCATTAATTTCCGCTTTACGTTACATAATACTTTACGTTCATTTCCATAACCATACCACGCAAAGCCACGGAATAATACGTATTAAGGAACATAAAGAAAACACATAATAATCATACATAACATCATCATAAACATCACATACATCATCATACATCATCATATAATCATCATACATCATCCACGGGAATAACCCAAGTCTTAGCCTAAAACTTCACTTTTCCCAAAATTACAGAAATAATTCTAAGTCCCATAGGCGCATGGGCACAATGCAGGCGCATGGCCACTCATGCGCATGGGAACACTATGGGGAATCGTTGGGGTGCGTATGAGCACTATACGAGCGCATGGCCCACACTTAGTCATATTGGGCAACTTTCTAGGCGCATGGGCATTATGCCGGCGCATGTGCCTGACTTAGGTGCATGGGCACTTAGGCGCATGGGCAGGTTGGGCGCATGGGAACACTTAGTCACCTAGACATAAATCTAGGAAATGGATAATATTTGGGTGCAGGGGTTTCAGGCGCATTAGGACTTAGGCATTATGACATATTTCAAGGCGCATGGATACTGTTCAGGCGCATGAACAACTACTTTGCAACTTAAAATCCTAATTCAGTCCCCAAATCCAATTCTAACAGGTTCTAAGCTTAGGTTCTAGCATTCTAAGCAACATAAACATGCTCAAAAAATAAACACAACCATAAATCATCCCAAACTTACACCTACCCACATTCACATACACATATACATACGGGTAAACACACCCAACATCATAAAAACGTTTAAACGTGTATTCCAGCCCCAAAATCAGTTAAAACATGTAAAAGTGGGGTTCTAAAACTCACCTCTTACAAATTCATGTATGACTTCCTTCAAACCTGAATGCAAATGAGTTCAAACACCTAAAAACCCACCAATACACACACACCCGAACACAAACAAACAAACACATATAGCACACACCCGAGGCTATAATCAGCCAACAACAACTTCAAAACACTAAAAAATCACCTCAAATCCGACTTCTTCTTCTTGTTCTTTGAAAATCCGAGAGTTCTTCTGCTCTTTCTCTTCCTAACGAGCAAAAGTTGATGTGCGAGGAATGTGGGCGGCCATACTCCTTTTGTACAAAACATAATATATTATTTTGTACATTTTAAACCATTAATCCATCAACTTGGGTAAAATTGTTATTTTCTTTCTTTTCTCTTCACTTTATTCTTCATTTTACATCTTTTAAATTTCCGGGTGTAACACGTTACATCCTCGTGTTTCCACTATAAGCGGGGGTGTGACATGTCATGTCATAGTCACATGTCAAAAGACAATATGTCTTTTGACTTACATTGATCTTGGTGTCTATATTAGTGTCCAACTGGCCTTCAATTACATTTGTATTTATAGTTGCAAACCAAGTAATTATTCACATCTTTAAATACGTTCAACAGTCCATCATGATATCAATACCCGAGACCACCAACCCCTCGATAGGTAAACCTTATAAGATATTAACATTCCATAATGTTACCATTATTTCACCAAAAGGTAGGTGAAATGTAAGTGTGTTCAGATGCCACATTTCTATTAGTGCCTTGATTAAGACACGATCAATACTTCTAGATTCACAACTAAGCACCCCACTGAATCCAACAAGTGTAATGTAATGTCTAAAGTTATTTGTAATTTGAAGACCACTTTTATTGTCACACCAAAAAACTTGGTCAAAGTCCTAGCTTAATGTTTTGCTTCCAAATACAAAAGATCATTGTAAAATACAAAAGATCATTGTTAATTGAATGTGGTTTAAGTTATAATTCATTATGAATAGTACATAAGGTTGAGTATGTTGTAGAAGATGATGCATTTGAAATGGGATATGTGAATGTTATATATAAGATATGTTTGTATGATAATAATATTTTGATTGTAATATTATGATCATATTGTTTGGTCGTTTAAGTGTTCAAATTGTGGCTTCGTATATTATATTTGCGGAACGTTATAGGGTTTCAGACTTTAACAAGAGTAAATTGACAAAAACACCCCTGAACCATATTAAATGTATGAATCCAATATTTCAAGGCGGCTAAATTACCAAAACACTCCATGAAGAAGAATTTGTCTATTATGAAATTACCAAAAAAACCTTACATCTATATTGGGCATTTACAGAACCCATTTGAATTTTTCACGGCGACTGCGTCACCATAACAACATGATTAAGTATCACAACGGCTGCAATATTAGTTTCATGCAATGAATTTAGCAACCCGTGAATGTTTTAGTAAAAAATGAAATACCCCTAACTACAACACCACCAATCCTAGTAAATTTCCATATTTTTGTTATAATTCAATATATTATTTATAATTAATAATATATTATACATATTTTTTTATCTTTAACCATCATATTGCAGGACCGTTGAAGGGTATGCACTAACAACACAACAAGACAATGAAGAGAGTTATTTAGAACACTTAACAGATCAAATAGGGAACTGGTAACTTATATGAAAGATGCTAAGAACACAAGTAAAATGTGAGACAGAACAAGATAGCTAACAAAACAAGTATATGGTTTTAAGAATGCTGTATTTGCTTCTCAAGTTTTTTACAAATGTTACAAAGCATAGATGGAAAGTTACAAGTACTTGAGATACTTTATACTACATCCTACAGCCGGCCATACTTTGAAGGCCAGCTAGATACATAACACTGGATAACCACAAAATCATATGTATAGTCAAAAGGCAGATTGCCTTTTGACTAGTGACTATGACATGCCATAGCTCACATCCTAATATATTACAAAAGGATAAAGTACATAAGTAGAAAGCTCGGACTCAAGACCTCAATGTACAGTTACCAAAAGCATGGACCTTTCACTAACTCATGTAAGTTGGTGAATGAATCGAGTGTAGCACGGAAAGCATGGTCCAGCTTGTATGGTATAGTACACCAGATAAAAGCATGTACATAAAAGTCTTCGGAAGAAATCTATCTGCCTTCACTCTTTGGCTTCGGAAGACTTTGTCATTGATGCTTCGAAAGACTTCACTTTTGGCTTCGTAGATGTTTGGTCTTGGCTTCGGAAGATTTTACACTTAGAATATTTTCTAGTGCAAGGTGTAAAACTTCCGAATCATTTCTACTTTTTCTTCAGTGCATGCATGCAGAGAGACTTTGGATGTTTTGGCTGCATCAGACTTATAGGAATCCTTACAAACTCCCCCTAGGCTGATGCTACCAAAACATTTGAAGATCTTTAGCTTTTGACAGTCCTCATTATGATAATGACCATGCCCTTCTTCATTATATGGTCAGGATCACTCAGACTCTCAAAGTATCTTTTCATCTCAAGAGATCATGCAAGAGGTAGGTTGAATAAGTCTTGCCATGTATAGACATGTTCATCACCTTGATCTCTGATCATATGCCATCTTTTTGGATTAGTTGTGAAGGTCCAGGATAAGATGGGTCTCTCAGATGCAAGAGGAGTCACTTGAATTGGAGTTGATTGGGCTGCCTCTTCATGCACTTCCTCAGGTTGATCTGACTCACCCTGAGGTATAGAGGTGGATGATTCAGACTTTTTCGTCTTCTATGACTTTGGTTTAGAAGCCATCCTCTTCCTCATCTTTGAAGACTTTAACTAAGAAGACTGGTCTACAGCACCTTGTTTATCAGTCTTGTCTTGCTCAGTTGGGTGTTTCTCCTCCCTCAAAGTTTAGAAAGAGAGGGAGTTTGACCCTGCTGTGAATCAAAAGATGAAGCTTGCTGAGACTTAGTAGGAGGTCCAGGTTGTGTTGTCTCAAGTTGTTCAACCTTAACCTACACTTCAGGAGGAGCTTGACTTGGAGGGGAGTGTAGGTCAATTAGCTATCCACTTTTGATCTTCTGCTTGAATGTAATTATCCATTATGGATAGAGACATTGGGCCAAGTCTCTTTCTAGAGAATCCATATAGCTTCAAGAAGCTCATCATCCTTTGTTCGTCAGCAGACTTCTTCATACTCTTTTGGATGATGGCTCTTGACTTTGCAGCCTCGTCCCTCATCTTTCTCTTTGTTGTCTTTGTTCTTTGAGTACTTGAAGTTCAAGCTGTTTGAGATACTCAAACTCTATGTACTGAAAGGAAAAGGAAGAAGTGCATATGCCTAGTAGAGACGTGTGGCACTCAGGTAGTTGATCATATTTTGCCTATCTGTTTCTTTGTCTACCTGAGGTTCTTGTGTAGTTGCCACAATCTCTTGCACAGGGCTTTCTTGAACTAGGGAGAGAGTAGGAACATGCTTGTATAGTCTTTTCTGTTTCTTCTCCTCTTTGATTTGGAGGAGCATCCTTGCATCCTCTGCTTCTTTCATCTCTCTTTGACACTTCCATGTCAGCCAGTTCATTAAGTTCCTCTAAAGGGAGAGATATAATCTTATCAATGTCATAGTTCCTGGTCTGCAGGTAAGTATTATGACTACCCTCAACTCATCATCTTCAGTGTTTGGTCTGGGGGCAGCCCTAATTACAGCTTGCATGAAGCCTAAAGATCCAGAGGAACTTTCTCCCCTTATCTTCCTCTTCCTCTCTCTCTCCTCCTTCTCAATCTCCTCAAGAGTTAGAATCATTTTCCCTTTATCACCCACAGACCTTTGTGACATAGGGTGGAGAGAGCTTTGGCCTTCATTGCTTGGTGTAGCATCCAAGCTCTGGCCAGAGAGAGGTTGTGATGCACCTTCACCGGCAGGTGTTTCACTGAGGGAATGAATTGATGAAGTAGTCGTTCGTGTGACAGGGATCTCAGGCTCTATCACTGGGCTTTCAGTCAAGGTTTTTCCTTTGAAGCTAATCTTAGGGTATGTATCAACATCCATTTGACCAATGACATTACCTAATTGCCTTTGTCTCCCTCTTAGGCTGAACTCTTCAGTAATTCTATCTTGAATCCTTTGTGTCAGCCTGCCAGCTTATCTAGATTGACTTGGGTTGACAAGTGGCATGTTGATCAGGTCAAGACCTTCATAGTAGTTCAAGGTCTTAAAGTTGAATACCTCTTGCTGCCTCTTGAACTCTTTGAAGAATGAGGGCTCTTCTGTCAGCATCATACCTCCACCCAATGATGTAGTTTGAAGTTCCTTGGGGTGGGGGTGACATAGCCCTTGGAATGACTTCCTCAAAGAGACTCTGAATGAAGGAGTCTAGAGAGTCCACATCAATGTGAACTTGAGGAAGTCGTTGAGTATGCACAATTGCAAAAGATGATGGTGAGTCCTCAATGTCCATACTCCCTGAAAAAATCCCAGGTTTTGTGATTTCAATGACTTTTCCCCCTTTTGGGTAGCATCACCCTCTTGCATAGGTGAGATATGAGTTAGGTCAATCACATCCATAGGTTCTTGTGTTCCTAGTTGAGCTCTCCTTAATGGTCTCCCAACTAGTTTTTCCCTGAGATAAGATATCTCAAGTTGCTGATCATTGACCCTGTTTTGCAGGGTAGTCACCTGAGATTCAAGGTGACTAACCTTAGAGACTAAATAGGTGCATGTTTTTGATAATTTTTGCACCTTTAGTCTCAAGTTCCCCTCATCTTCATCAGAAGAATCACCGAGGGATGAGAGAACTGGACCAAAGTCCTCACTCTCACTACCAGCTTCAAGTTCTTGGCTGCTGGATTTCCCATACTCACTGACAGCCTCATTTGAAGTATCAATAGGCTGAGTTCCCATGGTTGAGGTCTTAATGATGTAATCACTTGCAGAAGTGAGAGCCTCTTCCATATGAACCTCCTGAAGAGGTTCAGGAAGATCCACTCAATAATGGGTTACTGATATGGGCTGGACATAAGAGACTCAAGAGCACTCATCTCTCTTTGAGTAGGGGAAGGGTAGAGAGACTCAAGGTACTCACTGAAACCTAAGTCTTTATCAGTATAGAATTCAAGGTTAGGAATCGGTTGATTTAAGTCTAAAGACTAGGGATGGTTACTGTCCCTTGAAGGTTGTCCACTTGAGTGTTTAGACTCAGAGTGAAGGCTTAAGGCAGTTGGGCTAGTGAGCTCATCAGGCTGAGCATGAGGAACCTCAGCACTAATCCTTGAATAGATGGGAGTGGTTTGCTCCTCAGGAGAAGTAGGAGCTCTGGTATCCACTTCCTCCTGTATGGGTGAGTATATGGGGGCCTGCACAAGCTCAATAGCTTGATCAGGGTTCGTTTGGATTTTCTTTGGTAGGTGAGGGTGATTTGTGGTCTTTTTGGTGGATGGGAGGTAGAAGGTGTGGGTTCAACACTAGCTTGTGTTGCTAGGTTGTCACCTTGAGCAATGAGCACTAAATTTTGGGGAAAAGGGTTGTTTCTACCCCTGAGAAGCCTATAATTGGCTTCTTTATGATTTAAAGATGGCAGGCTTCATCTATCCCAATTTAAGAATATTACATGTTTCCCTCAACTGTGAGCCCAGTTCACAGTTGAGAATGTATTGAACATATCTAGGAAACATGTAATACTCTAAAGAGTCCAAGTTAGCAAGCAAATTTGTATAAACAAACTGGGAGTACCTGAACTTGACCCCTTGAACCATTCCATGCACTATAAAGGAGAGATCCTCAGGAATCTGGTCCCATCCTCCATGCTTGTTTGACAAGTTGTGGATAACCACATGGAGAATGTATTTCCACTGGGATGAGACCTTCTCTTTCCTGAAGGTCTTTACAGAGAAATCTCCCTCATAGCCCATCTGCACATATGAATGATTAACAGCTTCCTTTGGGAAAGACAATTCACCTTCTTCAACATCCAGCTGAAGATGAGTGTTGATGATGGCCGGAGTGATGAAGATTGTCCTCCCCTGCATTGTGGCAGACAGTGCCTTCTCCCCATCCATGATGATCTCGTGGCAGGTCTTCTAAAATTCAAGCAGATAATCCTCATAGAGAGTAGGATCAATGGTTAGGGAGGTGAAGTAGTTGGATAAAGCCAGAAAACAGCAAACCTCTTAGAAACTAGCATCTTTCTCAAAGTTCAACAGAGCAACTTGGTTGTGTTGCCTGTGAAGTTGCATGGAGAAGTCAGGGTTGTTTTCTGTGGTTTAGATTGGCCAATTTAAGAAGCTTAAGGGTGAAGGAAGGTGAAGAACAAAGGCGGTTTGGGAGAATTTAGGTTTAAGGAATAGTGCAAATGAAGAAGATAGTGAAAGAGGGGGGAATCCTTGGGTATTTATGTGAAAAGGATTTGAGACAAAGTTAATGAAAGAGGATAAACTTTGAAATCCGGATGTCGGTCCCACCCCTAAAAAGTAGTTTACTTTTGCCCAAAAACTAGTTTCTTGGAAGTCGAGAAATCTTCCGAATGTTATTGTGCTTCGGAAGTTCTGAAGAAAAGCTTCCGAAGGTAAATTGGCTTCGGAAGATATTTCAAAAGTTTTTGAGAATTTTGCTTCGGAAGAGTTTTATTACTCAGATTTTGAATCCTAAGAAGAATAAAAACATCCGAAGGTAAATTGATTTTGGAAGAAAATTGTTCTTTGAGAACATAGAAGTACAAAATTTGATTTTAAGCTTCGGAAGATGTTTCAGAGATTTCTTCCAAAGATAAAATACTGAAGTAGTTATTTGTTTTCTAAGATATAAGTTTCTTCCGAAGGTAATTATAAATCTTCCGAAGGATAAAAAGATCAAAATTTTCAAAAATATTAAGGAATTTCTTTCAAAAGGATTTTTCTTCCAAAGAGAACAAGGGCTTATGAAAGTGATCAAATAGACAACATAGGACACACATGTTTTAGAAATAATAAGATTAAGTTTTAAGAACAGATATTCAAAGTTAATCACCCCAATAGCTGATACAAGATATTTAAATCTCTGTTCATCAAAAGCTTTGGTGAACAGATCAGCATATTGTTCATTTGTGTTAACTTTGACTAGTTTGTTTAATCCCTTTTCAAAGTTGTCTCTAATCAAATGATACCTGATATTGATGTGCTTTGTCCTTGAGTGCTGCACAGGATTTTCTATGATTGAGATAGCACTATTATTGTCTATGTGGATGGGAGTCTCCTTGAAGTTGAATCCATAGTCCAACATCTGATTTTGAGTCCAAAGCACTTGAGCACAACAGGTTGCAGCAGTAATGTATTCAGCCTCAGCAGTTGATGCCGACACATAGGATTGTTTCTTACATTGCCAAGAGACTATCCTTCCACCAAGAAATTAACATCCCCTGATGTCAACTTTGTAGTCATGTGGCAGCCACCATAATCACTTCTGTATAAGCATACAGATTAAAGTCTGAGTTCTCTGGATACCAAAGGCCAAATGATGGAGCACCTTTGAGATAACTTAAAATTCTCTTGACAGTGATTAGGTGTGACATCTTGAGGTTGGCTTGATATCTTGCACAAACACATGTAGCAAGCATGATATCAGGCCTGCTAGCTGTAAGGTACATAAGAGACCCAATCATTGCCCTATAGAGATGCTCATCAACACACTCCCCCTTAAGATCAGGTCCAAGGGAGTGCTTTCTAGCTATGGGTGTCTTAGAATCCTTACAATCAGTCATGTTGAATCTTTTAAGTATGTCTTGTACATACTTTGACTGACTTATGAAGATGCCATTGTCAACTTGCTTCACTTGAATTCATAGAAAGAAATTGAGTTCCCCCATGGCACTCATTTCAAACCTGTCCTTCATCAGCTTCTTAAAGTCTTTGCAGAGCCTTGGATTAGTTGACCCAAAGATAATATCATCTACATACACTTGAACTAGCATTTTATCATTTCCTGTTCCTTTGATGAAGAGAGTTCCAGCAATAGTACCCCTTTTGTAGCCATGCTGATAGAGATACTGAGATAGAGTCTCATACCACTTCCTTGGTGCTTGGTGCAGCCTATGAAGAGCTTTATCAAGCTTGCAGACATAATCAGGATGATCAGGATGATCAGGAACTGCAAACCCAGGTGGTTGTCTGACATACACCTCTACATCAATCACCACATAGAGAAAAGCACACTTGACATCAAGTTGGTAGACCTTGAAGTTCTTGGATGTAGCAAAAGCTAGGAATATCCTGATAGCTTCAAGTCTTGCTACAGGAGCAAAAACATCTGTGTAGTCAATTCCTTCTTCTTGAGTATACCATTGAACAACTAGTCTTGCCTTGTTTTTGATGACAAGTCCTCTATCATCCTTCTTATTCCTGAACACCCATTTGGTTTCTATGATAGTCTTCCCTTGAGGAAGAGGACATAGGTTTCAAACCTTTTCCTTTTGAATTGAAGCAGCTCCTCTTGCATAGCTTCAACCCAACTTCCATCCTCTAGAGCCTCGTCAATCTTCTTTGGCTCTATCTGGGACAAGAAACAAGAGTGAAGACAAACATTTGCTTCATAGGTTTGTCCTCTTGTGGTAGGGTGAGACTTGTGGATCCTTAGCTGAGGGATCATAGAAAGTTTCTTAGAGAGATCTAAATTAGAGAAATTCTGATCTGCCAATGAGAATTCACCCTCCACATCAGCATACTTATCAAGATTGACTTGATCCAATGAGTGTGTGACGTCATTGATGTTGTCTTCAATGGAGTGGTTATCAACATCAAGAAATTCCTGATCACTTTCACCACCACCATTTTCTCCAACATTTGAAGTTCCTTCATCTGAGTTTTATGCCTCTAAGCTGGAATTTGAAGGCACCCAAGAAGTATCAACAAGATTTGTCATTGATGTGCTGGTAGAAACTTCACTTGCAGGATTAGTTATCACTGGAGCTAAAAATGTACAGCTTGAAGGTCTTCTTAGCTCAAATCTTGGGTCAGGATCGCCTGTAGGTAGTATATCTGTGGACCCTGAAACATGCTCACAAGATTTGCTAAAACAATTTGTAACTAAATCAATAAAATAGCCAATCCGGACTAGAACCTTTCACACTGGGAGTGTGCTCATTAAAAGTCACATTGGCTGACTCCTCAACTATCTAGTTCTGAGATTGTATACTCTATAAGCCTTAGCTTGAGAAGAGTATCCAATAAAGTGTCCATCATCTGATTTCTTAGCAAACTTGGCAATTTGATCTTTGGTTTTCAAAGATGGTGCAAGGACATCCAAATAACCTAAGAAAACCAATAAAAGGTTTCCTCTTGTGCTAAAGTTCATAAGGAGTCTTACTATGTGTCTTAACTACTAAGACTTTATTTTGCACATAGCAACAGTGTTCACTGCCTCTGCCCAGAAGGTGATGGGCGGTTTAGAGTAAGACGACATAGTTCTTGCAACTTCAATTAGTGTCTTATTTCTCCTCTTAGCAACACCATTTTGGTGAGGAGTCCTGGGAACACTATATTGTCTTGTAATACCTTTTTCATCACAAAATGTATCAAGAATTTGGTTCTTGAATTCAGTTCCTTGATCACATCTTATGGTTTTGACCATGTGATCACATTGATTCTCAATATTTAAGATGAAATTATTTAGAATCTCAGGAGTCTCATCCTTAGTTCTAATAAAGAAGACTCAAGTGAATCTTGTAAAAAGTTATCTGTGATCACCAAACAATAAGAGGTCCTTCCTAGACTCATTACACTGGTGGGGCCAAAGAGATTCATATGTAGTAAGTGTAGGGGATTAGTGATGGAGTTTCTTTCCTTTGGCTTGTGAGATACCTTGTGTTGCTTTCCCTTCAGGCATGCAACACAGTGGTCATCACTTGTAAATTCTTTCTTTAGTATTCCAGTTACCAAATCTTTCTTAATTAATTTACATATTTTTAAAGTTTACATGGCACATTCTTTTATGCCAGATGAAAGACTCATCACTATCTGCTTTAGATAGAAAGCATGAAACTTCTCCTGAGAGAGATGTTTTTTTTACAAATCCATCTTGTACATGTTCCCTTTCCTGGGGGCTTAAAGCAGGATGTGCCCATAAGAATGACCACCCCCCGGACCTGAGAACAATACACTCATGCTCAGTGAAGAGCATGTTATGACTCTGATATTAAAATTGGGATACACTCAAAAGATTGTACCCAAGCTCCTTGAAAAAGTTTCCCTTCTCAATGTTGAGCTTACCATTTGTGACCTTGCCCCTTTCTGTAATGTAACCTCCTGCATCTCCTCCAAAAGCAATCGGTCCTTCATCAATTCTTTCAAACTTTTGGAGTAGTGACCTATTGCCTGTCATGTGCCTGGAACAACAACAGTCAATGATCCATACATTTTGTTTGTCTTGAGTTGTTCCTGCATAAAAGAGATGATTAGTTACATTTGGATACCCAAGCCTTATTGGTCTTGGGCCTATCAAAAGAAGTTGAAGACAATGCAACAGTAATTGATCCTATAGTCATGCTAGAGGAATCATTTACTGAAGTTGATGAAGAACTCTCAGCCACTTGGTCTTTCTTTGTCTTCCACGCCACCATTAGAAGCTTAGACTTGACCTTAAATACTTCGAAAGTTTTGTTAACTTTAGAAGTTTTGATGACTGGACCTTCGGAAGATCTTGCTTTCACTGCAGAAGGCTTCAGTGCTTCGAAAGTATTCCTTTCTTCCAAGACCAAATTTCTTCCGAAGGCAAGTTTCCACTTGTCTTCTTCTTCATTTTGGAGCTTCCGAAGGAAAAGGATTTTCCTTACGAAGCTTGCTTCTTCTTTTCCTAACTCTTAGAAGTTTCTTTCTTGGTCATGTGGAGAGTACTCTTTGGATTGTAAACACAATCCTTTGCAAGATGAGAGGTACTCCCACACATAACACAGTCCATTTTCTTCCTTCTAGGAGTCTTCTTTTGTAAACAAGGCTGAACTTGATCACTTTCCTTCTCCATCTTCATCTTTCTTTGTAGATGTTGTGGCAATTTTTGTGGGGATAAAACTACCTTTGGAGCTGGATGGTTCAGGTTGTACAGTAGTGGTGCACAACTGATTAGCATTCTTCTTGATGATGGGATGATTTGGACAAGAACTATAACTCTTGTTGTTGGAGTTCAAGTTTGTGTCTTCAGCCTTAACCACTTCAAATCCTGCAGAAATGAAGACTTGTTTCTATGCAGAGTTGAAAGTGGCATTGATCTCTTGAGCCTTCATGGACTTTCTTTTGGCCTTCCTGATCAAGTTCTTTCTCTTGGACTTGGTCATCCCAATAGCTTTACTCTCCTTAGAGGGATGGTGACCCTTCTTAGAATGCTCTTTTTCATTCTTCTCTAAGCCATTCTTCACCATCTCCTCTTCATCCTCTTTAGTTAAGGGGTCTATGAGGGGAAGCTCATCTTCACAAGTCCCACACCTAGGATATCTTACAAACAAGATTGTGTGTCGAGGAGCTATCTCACTAGATTCCAATCCCTGTTAATTTTGATAACAAACTTTTGCATGCAAGGATGAGGATATTATGTTCTTGAAGGTCTTTTCTTCAAGAACACATTTTTCTGCCTTGGCTTTGCTGATCACAAGCTCAGCCTGGCATTCAATTAACTTAGTTATGAGAGCTTCGATCTGAGTCTTGTAGTTTGTGTGCTCATGTTTAAGAGTTGAAATGGTTTTCTCTAAGTCCTTTATCTTTAGTTTATAATCATTTTCAGCTCTTTTAAAATAACCTTTTAAGATATTTAAGAACTCAAGATTAGATCTCATTTCTAAGTTATAGGACCTGTATCTATTTACTTTAGCAATACATTAAGGAGTACAAAGATGTTCCAATACCTTGGCTTCATCGTGGTTTGCCATGAGTGCTTGGTTTGGAGATGCATCTTCCACCTGAAAGCTCCAGTCAAAGCCTCCAACAGCAACTGCAGCTTGCTGCTTTTTCTTCTCATTCTAGGGAGCTCTCTAAGTGTAGTTTGGTCTGGCTTGTGTTTGGCCACCATTTGTCCTTGGTGCCTTACACTCCCTTGCAAAGTGTCCCATCTGGTTACAGTTGTAACACTTTACTTTGCTTTTATCCAACCCAAACTTTCCACTGGCTGCATTGCTTGGAAACTTCCTCTCTGTCCTCTTGTAGAACTTCTTGGCTCTGTGAGTGAGAAGAACCATCTGCTGAATTATCTCCATGTACTCCAGATCATCTGATGGATACAGTCCAAGTCTTTAAGCGTGAAGAGAAAGTTGCATGTGGTTTCATTAGCAGAGACAAAAGCATGAGAAGAACTTGTCTCTTGGAAAAGACTTCCTTGAGAGTAGCTTTCTCTTGGAGTCTTTGGGAAGGTGATGAAAGAACCCTTTTATGAGTTGTCAAGGTAGCATATAAGATGATGTTGTGGCTCAATGCTTTCCCTTTCAACCATATAGTGGCCTGAACTCAGTTGATTGCTGGAGTTACCAGATGAGTTTTGCATATTCATCTCCATCTGGTATCCACTAAGAATACCATACAACTCTGTGAGAATAAGAGTTTTAAGGTTCTCAGTCCTCTTGATAACAACACAATAGTGTGTCCATTGTCTAGGAAGAGAGGACACAAACTTCCTTACAATGTCCCTGTTCTCAAGAGTTACCCCAACATCCATTAGAGTATCGGCAATCTCAACATACCTGAAGTATTGTTGAGTCATGGTTTCACCTACCTTGAAGGTGAAGTTTTCAAACTGCTACTTCAGGAGATCCTTCTTCTTCTCCTTTGCTTCATTGGACCCCTCATACATAAGCTTCAGTGCTTCCTATAGTTGCTTGACAGTTTTGCACTTCTTGAAGCCTCTATAGATGGAGTTTGGAAGAGTAGTTTGAAGGGCTGTCATGGCCTTTTGATCAATCTTTATTCTTTTTCTGTCTTCTTCAGAATAGTCAGCCACATCATTTGGAATCATACCACCACCACCATAGCAAGTGGTGCTTGGTATGTAAGGTCCTTGAACAACAGAGTCCCACATCCTCGAGTCTTGAGACTTAATAAAGCCTTCCATTCTTTGACACCAAGTATCAAAGTCTTCAGGAGTGATCAGTGTAGACTTTGTCATAGTTCTAGTTTTCATATCAGCTTTAGTAATAGCTGCCATTTGAGTTGTTAAGTATTTAGTGTGTGTGAGAGATCTTAAGATGGTAAGATCTTATATCAAGAGCCTGTAATGCTTTGATACCAAATACAGGACCGTTAAAGGGTATGCACTAACAACACAACAACACAATAAGGAGAGTTATTTAGAACACTTAACAAATCAAATAGAGAACTGTTAACTTATATGAAAGATGCTAAGAACACAAGTAAAATATGAGACATAACAAGATACCTAACAACACAAGTATATGGTTTTCAAGAATGTTGTATATTGCTTCTCAAGTTCTTTTACAAATGTTACAAATTATAGATGGAAAGTTACAAGTACTTGAGATACTTTATACTACATCCTACAGCTGGCCATACTTTGAAGGCCAGCTGGATACATAAGACTAGACACAACTACAAAATCAAATATAGAGTCAAAAGGTAGATTGCCTTTTGACTAGTGACTATGACATGTCATAGCTCACATCCTAATATATTACAAAAAGGATAAAAGTACATAAAGTTGAAAGCTCGGACTCAAGACCTCAATATACAGTTACCAAAAAATATGGATCTTTTCACAACTCATGTAAGTTGGTGACTGAATAGAGTTGTAGAGGAAAGGTTGTCCAGCTTTTATGGTATAGCACACCAGATAAAAGCATGTACATAAAAGTCTTCGGAAGAAATCTGTTTTCACTCTTTGGCTTCGGAGGACTTTGTCATTGATGCTTCGGAAGACTTCACTTTTGGCTTCGTAAGATGTCGGTCTTGGCTTCGGAAGATTTTACACTTAGAATATTTTCTAGTGCAAGGTGTAAAACTTCCAAATTATTTCTACTTCTGTTCTTCAGTGCATGCATGTAAAGAGACTTTGAATGTTTTGGCTGCATCAGACTTATAGGAATCCTTACACATATATACCATCATCACTCATCAACTTCATTTTTAATTGAAACCCTAGCACCCAGATTAGATATAACTTTTTGTTGTTGTGGTAAAAAGTTCATCATACGAACTTCATAGACTTCTAAAAACTCAAGGTGTAGGTTCTCCGGTCGTGGGTGTAGGTGCTTCAAAAATATTACATTCACGTATCCAAATACAATTGTAAAAAAATATTATTAATAATAAAAATAGTAATAGAAAGAATACAAATAATACCAACAACAACAATAATAATATGACATTCAAACGAATTTTCGATACAAATCGAAACATGAAATTGCATTTTAAATATAGTGTTCAGTTTGATTAATTGCTAAAGAAGCTTAAAAATTCAACGTATATGCAATTAGTTGATTTGCTTGGATATTTTCAAGCTCCAATGATTCACATGTGTTGAATGTATAGCTTCATTGGTTTAGTGTTGATTCATACAAAGAGAAACGTATGAGAGGTTAATAAAGCTTTTAATTTATAGTTTTCTGATAGCCCGAGATGTTGACAAGATTGGTGTCTAGTTTGGTAGTATGGTCGGTTAATTAATATATATACTTTTTTTAACAAAGAGTAAAATTGTCTTTTTTAAAAGTGTAACGTTCAAAAATAGACAAACTTTCATTAAGGACCGAAAACAAGATGATTGATTTGAAATTTGAAACCTCTCATATGACATTAGTTGGTAGCTAAAAATCATATCACTCTCACAGTCTATTATATCTAATCTTATCAAATCATCTCTCTTCATCATTGTTATTTTCCAAAGTAATTAACTTTTTATTTATTTATAAACACTTGTACACCATTATTAGGAAGATTCTTAATGCTTTTTTTTTTTGAACGGCAAGATGGATCATATAATAAAACTAGCAAGAAGCTAGACAAAAATACATACACCAATGAAAATTATGAACAAACAGAGATTACTTTTAGATATTAAAAGAAATCCAATGAGCCCAGTCGATAGCAACTTTGGAAGAACGATTATTTATCCATAAGAACGATAAGATTTAATAGAACCGATTATATTCTCCAAAGTGATAATTTTTTGATCATGAAGCCTCTCATTTCTAGCCCTCCAAATCACCCAACATGTAATCTGGATAATGGCTTGAATCAATTCTTTCTTCCTTCATCACCCGAGACCAGTTTGTGAAAATTCAATAAATCCTTGAAGTCAAATGCGTAAATAGGAGGGGACTTAATCCATTGACCAATAATAGCCCACACCATATTCGCTAAGGGACAAGAAATAAACAAATGATCATGGGTTTCTGGAAGTTCTTCACACAATGGGTATATGATAGACCGCAGATTTATCCCCCTTCTTCTATAATGCAACTAGAGTAGGGATCCTACCCAAACACACTCTCCAATTAAACGCGTTGACTTTAATGGGGACCCATTTGTTCCATTCCATAACCGACTCTACATTCGCCGAGTTGAATTCATCAATTTTTGTTCTGATTATATTTGAATGGAACTCCTCATGATGGGCTTGGACCACATGCCAAACCCATCGATCCACTGGTCTTGGATTGCAACCAAATGAAGGGAAATTGATGAGTAAATTTAAGCATGCTTGTAATTCTTGTTTCTCACCACGTGTAGCAGGGGGGGGTCTCCATCTCCATAACCAATTAATATGACCATTTGATTCTTCTTAATGCTTTTAAGCAGATCTATCATTAAACCAAAAGTTGTAGGTTCATTCATCACCAATGATGGTGATTTTTGATGGTGATATTGGGTTCCTTAAATTCTTACAAATTTACCGGTGAAACAATTAAGAATAGGGTAGAACAGGAAAAATGATAATCGATACGATTAATCATATTATTGTCGTATCTCCAAAGTTAGTAGGGACTTCAGGCATCAAGTCTAGCATCGAAACTTTCTCTTCACGCCCTAAATCTATAATCCTCTCAATCCATACCCTCCCAAAATAGTGCTTTGGGGTTGTAATTAATATTATTAACAAATAAGGCCTAAGAAATTTTATATAAAACAGACTTTACACTTCAAATACTTTTTATATGGTGTAAACAGAAACCAAACAGAATATTCGTTCTTACAAATGACATCGTATGCAATTGCCATCTATTAATTCAGTGTTCTTTAACTCGACGTCGTTAAATTCCATATAAAAAAGCAACTCTTGGAAGCTTTTTTAAATCAAATAAAATTAATAATTTACGAGGCGTTACCGTGTTTATTCTCGAACTCGTTGTTGCCTTGTTCAACCTTGTTCCAGTGCTTCTCATCCTCCTTAGCAGTGTCATATGCTGCATGAAGCCCAAATAAGAAGTAATACAGCAACAACAAACCAGTCCATCCTGCAAATCTTATAAACGAGTCTTTATCAATTGACCCAAGAAGAAATATGTTAATAGCAATGGATGCCGACGGCAGCCATGGAACCAACGGGACCCCCCACATCTTTGGTTCTCGCGCTTGCGGCACAAAAGCCCTAAGGCAAGCCGTGGCAGCCAGCCATATCGGGACCGTGATGCAGTACCCGATCCAACCCTTCTCTGAAAGACCCCAGTACCCCGCGGTGCAGGCTGAGGAAACAAGTATAGTTATTAAGCAGGCAATGAGTTTGTTGCGGTTGGCTGCAGTGGTGACTCCAGAGGCATAGTAGCGGCGGACGAGGAGGGCGACCGCCACCAGCATGAAGATGAAGAGTGTGGATATGGAGAGGAGGTTTGAAAGGATATCGAGTTTGGTGAAGAATGCAATCACAGCGGTGGCGACAAGCATGACCACGGTTGCATTGACGGGTGTCCCGGTTTTCACATCCACGATCGCGAACCATGGTGGCATCATGTGTGTTCGAGCGATATGAGTCAAGTATCTACATGCAATGATTTTAAGATGAGAAGTTAAATAATATATAGGTATTATAATTAATCACGGTAGTCTTGAATTGATTTACTTAAGAATTGAATGTACGTAATGTAACAGCAGTTTAATATGTTATTGGAACTTGGTTATAGTTACCTGGCTTGACCAACAGCTCCAACTAGGAGGACGGAAGTCATACCCTTTAGAGCCCCGGCAGCCACCACGTACTTAGCCCAGTTCCACCCAACAGCTTCAAACGCCACCGAGAAAGGAGCATCAACGTCTATATTATCAAACGGTTGCATCAAGCAGAGTGTTACGGCTAAAGCACAATATAACGTGGTGGTGATGACCATCGAGCCCACAAGCCCGATAGGAATGTCTTTGGCCGGATTCTTAGTCTCCTCGGCCATGGTTGCAACTGCATCGAACCCCACATATGCAAAAAACAGCACAGCCGAGGCCTTGAATACTCCCCGCCCCATAGTGACCAAAGTCGCTGTAATTCTTAGTGTCTGCCTTGATGAGGCCACATATGATGATGAATAAAATCATTAGAATGTGAACTATAGATGCAATATAATAAGCCGTGATGAGCCCTTGGTGCTTAGGACCGCTATGACACATATGACGGCTATAACGCCTACTGCTATTGGGTCTAAATGATTGTAATTCTCGGAAAGCCCGTGAGCCAAGATACGGAAGTCGTCGGGCTTGTGGCTGCAAAGAGTTGCAAAGTAGGATGTCCATGACCGCGCCACCGCAGCTCCGCCTATCACGTACTCTAGGAGGATGTTTCCCGCCGCGATAAACGCTACGAAGTCACCTAACTCCACTCTCAAATAGGCAAAAGACCCACCTAAAACTCACGTCTCATAATTATATCAGATTTATTTTAGAAACATATAAATTAAAACGTAAAAGAAATTAAAGAAAGATAATATTATTAATTCCATTGTGTGGGTGGCCACATGGGTTTCGTTGACTTTAAATTCCAGATGCAAACACACACACTCAACAAAACCAATAATAATTATAATGTTATAATAATAATAATAATAATAATAATAATAATAATAATAATAATAATAATAATAATAATAATAATAATAATAATAATAATAATAATAATAATAATAATAATAAAACATCTGAAGTCAATGGTGGCTAGCTTCATTCCCATTCGTATAATTTCTAACCTTTTGGCTAACTAAAATATTAGATTTGATTTAACAAAACTATACGGGTATAATTATTGGGCTTGATTTTTGTTTTGGTAACAAAATATCAATGCAATTTGAATTTTGAATGATGATGAAGAAGATATAGATAGTAGAAGATGGAGTTTTATATATAAGGAACGGAAGGATACCTGCGACAGGTATCTCAACGGCGAACTCGTGTAACAAAAGACGGACATGAGAGCAGATGCACCGGAGACGACGTAGGATAAGACAACTGCGGGACCAGCGACATCGTGAGCTTCGAGTCCGGTAAGCACGAAGATTCGGCTCCGATGACAGCACCCATGCCGAACCAGATAAGATCCCACCAGTGAGGGGTCTTCTTCATCTCCGCCTGGCTTCTCGCCCGAGCATCAAGCTCCACCTGGTCGCCGGACCGCGTCAGAATCCGTCCATCAGCCTCTGCGGAGTCTCTTTCATTGCCGCCGCGTAGTTTTTCCCATGATCTGAACGACTCTTCCGGCAGAAAGTCACCTTTCTGGTACGAACAACCTCTTCTTCTCATGCCTACCGTCGTTCTTTTGCTTCATTCACGCCATCATCTTCATATCTTCATACACACTCACACACACCCTCTCTCTCTCTCCCTCTCTCTCTCTCTCTCTCTCTCTATATATATATATATATAGAGTGTGTGTGTGTGTGTGTGTGTGTGAATCTGGAGTTATGATATGATCCTGAGAGATATATTTCAATTGAAGGGGAATTATAGGTTTGACGTTGCAGTTTAATTCGGCAGATTTAAGGAAATGACAAAAGGAAACGGACGAAAAAGATTCCTAGTTGGATCGGTTCAAATATTATGACTTCAATTTTTTATTTATATTTCACATCAAATTAAGATATCATTTTAGGAAAGTATTGATCAACAAATAAAACAATCGTAAGAGTACAACTTGACGACTTTCAGTGTCACATCTCAATGGAAACACAATATTTTCTTAGAAATAATTTATTATTTCTTAGAAATAGTTTAGGCTCTAAACGAGTAAAACAAAATCCATGACATACAATTAATACAATTAGTAATTCGAATGCAAAAAAATATATAATACGACAATTACTTTATACTAATAAACTATTTTAGAAAATAGGTGTATCACATGTGTTAACTATTAATATTAAATTATTTGTTACTAACTAATATTTAGATATTATTAAAAAATATGAGATATTATCAAAATTATATATAATTAACTACCTTATGTAATAACAATAATAACAATATTTTCTTAAACTTTTATCTTTGTACTATTTTGTTGTAAGATTTGTTTTTTGAACATGCAATTTTTTTTAAAAAAAAATTATTTTAGACAACTTCATTTTCTAAAACTTTTTATATTAAAAAATTACATACGTATTTTAATAAAAAAGATAAATTTTATTTATTAATTTGAAAAGAATATACAACATAAATAACATTTAATATTGTCGTTAAAGTGTTGACTTTCTATGTTAATAACATGTGTCAAAATGATTGCGAGAGTATAACATGTCTCAAAATGGTTTGTGAGAGGATGACATGCCGCAAAAAATATTTTGCTATATTAGTAAAGCTGGTGGCGAAGGTTGAACTAAAGTACAGGTGGCGGGAAGCTAAAGTTAATTATTTTAGATGGGTGAACTATATAAATTAAATAATTTTTTAACTAGCGGGTCAAAAATTAACAATATGGCAAAAAAAGAGGGAAGGCGGTGTCCCCCTCTTTATAAAGCTTTGCCAATAGGCCCGTAAATGAACCGAGCGTTCATGAAAGAAATTTAGGGCTTTTGAACAGGTAAAAGGATTAGAGAGAGAGGTCAGAAGTATTTTAATGGGGTGAAAAGTCAGATGGATAAGGTGAAATAACAGTTTGGGGTATGATTTGACAGGGGCGGTAAGGATAAACCATTTAAAATATTCTGACATCATTAATAAAATCTTATCTTTTTACATACTAGGCCCAAAGATTTCGGTTACACGGTAAGGCTTTCTTCCGAAGGTAAAAGTTTTTCGAAGGTAATTTCTTCCGAGGCCAAATTTACTTCCGAAGGCAAATTATATCCGAAGAGAAATTTGCTTCCGAGAGTAAAGTGGTCTTTCGAGTAAAGAAGTTTTGAGTGTTTGGAAGTATATTTGATATAAGATCAAATATTCTTCTAAGATCAAATACTCTTCCAAAGGAAATACTTGTACAAGGGAATTTGCCTTCGGAAGATAGATAAAGATATCTTCCGAGTGTAAATTTCCTTTCGGAAGAACTCATACTTAAAGAATTTTAAAGTAAGACCTTTTATAACAGGGCTTATATTGTAGTGAGACCACATAGACAAGACACACTTTTTAAAATAAGATAAACTAGTCAATGTTTATCATTCCAATAGTTGTGATTAGATGTTTAAATCTTTGTTTATCAACAGCTTTGATGAACAAGTCAGCATATTATTCATTTGAGTCAACTTTGACTGGTTTGATTAAGTTTATGTCATGAATATCTCGAATGAAATGATACCTGATGTTAATGTGTTTTGTCTTGGGGTGCTTGACAGGATTTTCTGTAATAGAAATGACACTCTTGTTGTCAATATGGATAGGAGTCTTCAAGAAGTTGAAGCCATAATCGAACATATGATTTTGAATCCATAGCAGCTGAGCACATGAACTAGCAATAACAATGTATTCAGCTTCAGCAGTTGATGTAGGTACACATGATTGCTTCTTGCATTGCCAGGAGATAATCCTTCCACCAAGAAATTGAAACCCTCCTGATGTTGATTTCTTGTTGATATTACAGCCACCGTAGTCACTATCAGTGTAGCCATAGAGATTGAAGTCTTGATTCCTAGGATACCAATGTTGGCCCAATTGATCAATAAACAGTGCAATTGATGATCAAAACGTTCAAAATCCACTAGTCAAACATCCACGATAACCACATAACAATGATATAGAATCAAAGGTGTTCAATAATAAAGAATACAAATCAAACAATAACAAGATCAAAGGCTCGATATGAATTCTATTAGCATCCAACCACCAAATACAGACTTGCAACAATAATATTTCGATTTAAGGTTTTTTGCAAGTTAGCCTACAATGATGGAATCAAAGCAAATTATAGGCTAACTAGTTTCGTTGGACAGCGATACTGTCAGGCCCATGACTAGTTTCGCCCGGCGACGAAACATAGTTTCGCCGTGTGAGCCTGGTCTGCTGACTATGAGCGAAACTACAGTTTCGCTCATAGTTGCACAGGGCAACAAAAAGTACAAAATACAAATATTAAACAAAGTAATCTAACATAAATCTTATTACATTTAAACATAATATAAACACTAACTAAGGTGAGTCCGACGTAATCTTGATCTTCAATACTCCCCCTAGGTTGAACCTCACCTACTGAAACTTCTTCTGCAGCATCATCAGCTCTTGTTTCCTCTCCAGCTTTAGATGTAGTCTCTTCTTCAACTTTTGTTGTACCAGCTTCCTCACCATTTGCACTTGCTTGTTCAAATTGCTTAGTACGATCCTGCACATCCTTCCTAGTCTCGTCAACTTGAAGAATCTTTTCAGCTAGCTCCCTGACCTATGCCCTTACTCTACGAGCCTTGTTGGCAACCTCCATAAACAGGCTTGCCTCTTTTCTAGTCTCAGCTCTAGCTCCTACTTTAATATGGTTCTCACACAACATCAACATGTCTTCATCACAGAAAGAAAATATTTCCATCGGATCAAACAGTTTAATCTCAGCTCCATCCTTAACCCTAATCACAGCCTCCCTAGTGTTATTGTCATAAAACCACTTCTTAAACTTTTGGAGCCTTTGGGGGAGGGAATCAGGTAATCTGACTCTACTAACAGTGTTTGGGGGCTTTACCCTGAGCATAATCCTTCGTTTTCTAGTCACCTATTCTTTATCTTTCTTAGACCTTTTTCTCTCAGCCTTCGTAAATCCAAATGACTCAAAATTGTCATTTGTCCCTCGCTTAATCTCTTCTTCCAGCATCTTAGCTCTTTCGCTCAAGTGGGAATCTATCAATGGGATTTCTGCCAACCTCCTTAGATCTCATTTAGGCAAGGTCTTGAAAGCCTTCCTTTAATGCAAGTAAGATATCCTACCACCCCTTCTTTTGATGATAAACAGCTTCAAGCTCACATTATACTTCCAGCTTATGATCCTTTTGTCTGACTCCTTCCTGCTCGACCCTTGAATATTCTGAAATAGTGGGGGTTAGTTGTTCATGTTCTTTTTCCTTCACAAACCATTATTCCTTTTCCAGCTCAAACACACCTCCTCCAATAGAGCCCTTCTTGGATACATATGTCAAAGGGCGCTCATCCACCTCATAGTATTCTGATTCAAAATCATATTTTATCAATTGTTCTTCAATCTCCTCCTCCTCATCAACCAGCTTCATCTTAGTTGTCTTCTCGCCAGCTTCGGCACTTGGGTCTATCACCACCTCCTCACCAACAAAGTCTTTATCAATATCCAATCCTATATCGATGAATCCAGCCTCAACAACTTTCTCTACACCTCCTGCACCTACTTCCCTTCCAACTCTGCTTGACCCACCAACATTGATAGAGCTAACTCTGACACCTGTCTCACCAGCTACAAGGCCAGCCTCACTAACACCAGCATCTTTGGCACCCGAACCTCCCACATCTGCAATACCAGTACCACTAGAGCCCTCTCTCGCCCTTGATGAGCTACTCACATTGAGAAATGAGTACTTTGATGTATCTGTAAGATCATTTAACTCAGACTGAGTTAATGATTTGGCAGGCCAGCTAATGCTTTCAACTCATTCACTTCTGTCAGTAATCTCTGTTGGGTTTTGTTACAAGATAATGAAAGCTAGTTTAACTATTTAAACTAGAAAATGCAGTGGATATAAGGTGTTAAAAGTGGGTTTAACAATCTGAAAATATTAACCATTTTTAGCCCAAAACAAAACCCATGAACAAGGATCATATGTATGTGAAATGAAATGCTACCAATACGAAAAGAACAACCAAAGGGTGTTCTTGAAACTACCTTTCAAGAACAAGAGGATGTTGTATGGATGAGAAGAAGGTGATGATGCTTTTTGAATGCCTAGCCTCCAAAAGAGAAGTCCTCAAGCTTGTATACCCACAAGCTCTTGCAAACACCTAACTTGTTAGGGAGTGCAACACCAAATCTCTCCTCCTTCTTGCAAATCCGAAATCAACCAAGAGAGACTTCAAATTCAGCCAAGAAATTCAAAATTTTCAGCCAAGAGAAGGAAGAGAAGAAGTCTTTTGTATGTGTGTGAGAGAGAGTGTTAAGGGTAGAGTGCAAGGAGGTTAAAGTCTTGTATTAAACCAAGACAAAGAGATTCCCCATGACCACAAGGGCGGCCGAAATAGGGTTTTTAAAATGGGTTCCCTCCTATTTTTATTTTATAAAGTTTTACACTCTTTAATACATAAGTTTATAAAATTAAAATCTCTTTTAATTTTATAACATTAACACACTATTATTTGTTATTATTTAACTTACTTAAATAATGATACAAATAATTTCTCATGAACAAATTATCCATATAATTTGTTCTATTTTAAATGCAATGATTTTGAAAACCCATTCTCTAAATTGGTGTCAATATTTATATGTATGATCTTATCAACAAATAAATATTTATTGGTGTTTGTTTAGCTTGTTATTGGGTATGACCCGACTTGGATCATAACGTACTAACCACATCAATCTTGTATGTGTCTTGGGCATACAAGATCCAACAATCTCCCACTTGCACAAGATTCACAGAAGATTGATGCAAGCAGTATATACCACCTAATAACGGTTTACTACCCTTAATACGTATGACTAAGTGCCATTCAATAACATCATCTCCTTCAAGTATCTTACTCAAATTGTTTTAGGTGAATCAATCATCTATCCTTTTGTCACAGATGTCATGTTAAATCCCAGAGACACAGAGTGATCATTCTCCATTGATTTAACTTTATCAGGCCTTAGGCATCTTACTCTCAACGAATAAGAGGGACAAATCCCATCTTAACTACATACGTCTCTCACAATTACCTTGTATTATACCTGAACTCAGACTTATGTACTGCCATGTTTCAGAACAGCGAATAACAAAGTCAAAGTATAATATTTGGTAAATATCATGACCTAATATGTATCTCAGGTCAGAGGATACCAAATGATGTTCGCCTTTACTCAAATTTACTTATGATCAATCAAGAAGATATCATGTAGTAATATTTGAGATGCTGGTCAGTCCAATATTTGTATCCCACAAATATTTATGAACCTTGGCAGCAATCCTTGCTCTATATTCATCCATATGAATATCTACCAGTCCAAGTTCATAATAGTCTTACCCTCGTACTTGTTCCCACAAGTATGAACGACTACGGACGTTCTAAGTAAATGATTTACTCATGGATTTTAAACATGCAAAATAGGAATATTAGCTGAACCATTATAATCAAATAATTCATTCAAGTAATAAAAGGTTACAATATCTAAATACAAAAATCAAAGGTCTAACCCAGTCACTAGAATATTGAAGTCCCATGGCACAAGTATGACTTTCATGTTTTGCCTTTTCAAGAAGCTTTCTGAGTGGATCCACAATGTTTTGATCTGTGTGAACTTTGCGAATACATATCTTTTCCTTTTCAACTTCATCCCTTATGTAGTTGAATCTCCGTTCAATGTGCCTAGTCTTTTGATGTGCACGGGGTTCCTTGATTTGAGCAATCGCACCCTTGTTATCACAATGAATTTCTAAGGGGTACTGAATGGAAGGGACCACCCCTAGATCGGCAATGAATTTCTTTAACCATGCAGCTTCCTGAGCTGCTAATGAAGCGGTGATGTATTCTGACTCTGTAGTTGATAATGCCACCACATCTTGCTTAGAGGTCTTCCAAGAGACTGATCCTCCATTCAAGATGAAAATGTACCCTGATTGTGATCGTGAGTCATCCCGATCAGTTTGGAAACTCGCATCCGTGTAACCCTTTATTACGAGTTCCTCCTCACTAGATCCATAGATTAGGAACATATCTTTGGTCCTCCTTAAGTACTTAAGTATGTTCTTAACAGCCATCCAATGACTGTTTCCAGGATTTTGCTAGTATCGGCTTGTCATGCTCAAGGCGCATGACACGTCTGGCCTAGTGCATATCATTGCATACATGATGGATCCTATGGTAGATTCATACGATATTCCCTTCATTTTGTCTTGCTTATCCTTTGAGCTTGGACATTGGGTCTTACTCAATATCGTTCCTCTTTGGATAGGTACGGTACCTTTCTTAGAGTTTTCCATCTTGAACCTTTTCAAGATCTTATCAATGTATGCACTTTGATTTAAACCTATCAACCGCCTTGATCTATCCCTATAGATCTTTATTCCTAAAATATAGGCGGCTTCACCAAGATCCTTAATGGAAAAACAACTTCCAAGCCAGGCTTTTACACCCGCCAAGGTTGGAATGTCATTTCCAAATAGCAGAATGTCATCGACATACAATATTAAGAAAGTGATGATGCTCCCACTAGCTTTCTTATATACACATGCTTCATCAGCATTTTTGATGAACTCAAATTTGATTACCTCTTCATCAAAATGGTGATTTCAACTTCTTGATGCTTGCTTCAATCCATAGATTGATTTCTTAAACTTGCATACTTTGTCAGGATGTTTTGGATCGACAAAACCTTCGGGCTGAACTATATAGGCATCTTCCTCAATATATCCATTTAGAAAAGCGGTTTTGACATCCATTTGCCAAATCTCATAATCATTATGAGTAGCTATGGCAAATAATATCCTAATAGACTTTAGCATTGCAACTGGCGGGAAAGTCTCATTATAATAAACCCCTTGAGTTTGAGTGAAACCTTTTGCTACAAGTCTAGCTTTATAAGTATCCAAGTTTCCATGAATATCGGTTTTCGTCTTGAAAACCCACTTACTTTCAACTACCTTGGAGTTAAGAGGTGGTACAACCAAGTCCCACACTTGGTTGTCATTCATGGATTGCATCTCAACGTACATGGCTTCAAGCCATTTGTCACAATCCAAATTGGACATTGCATCATGATAAGTGGTTGGTTCATCAGAATCTACCACATAGCATCCATCTACGAAAAATCCATATCTTTCAGGTGGATTACTAGTTCTACTATATCTGCGAACGTTTTGTGTGTATTGATCAACAATTTGATCATCCTCAACATCCTCATGTTGAGTACTAGTGTTAACCAAACGTCTATCAGGTTGTGGTTCTTGATCCTCTTCAAGATCCACTGTTCTACTGCTAGTTCCTTCCATAAGGAACTTAGCTTCTAAGAACTCAGCCTTCTTGGCAACAAACTCCTTTTGTTCCAATGGATCATAGAAATAATATCCCATAGAATCTCTAGGATATCTAATGAAGATACACTTAGTGGAATTGTTTGAGGTGGGAGTCTTAACATAAGCCTCACAACCCCACACCTTTAGACATGATAGAGATGGAACCCTTCCATGCCATATTTTGAAAGGTGTCTTTTCCACTTTCTTGGTTGGGGCCATATTCAAAATACGGGCCGCAGAGAGCAAAGCGAAACCCCAAAATGATAGAGGCAATGAGCTTCTAGCCATCATAGATCAAACCATATCCAATAGAGTTTGATTTCTCCTCTCGGACACACCATTGTGTTGTGGTGTTCTAGGTGGAGATAGTTGTGAGACAATACCACAACTTCTAAGATGATCTCTAAAAGCATCACTTAGGTATTCACCTCCTCTATTGGTGCGGAGAATTTTTATTTTCTTGTTGAGTTGATTTTCTACTTCATTCTGGATGATTTTGAACATTTCAAAAGCTTCATCTTTGTGTCTTAACAAGTACACATACCCATATCAACTATAGTCATCGGTAAAGGTAATGAAGTATCTTTCATTGTACCTAGTCATTGGCTTAAAAGGACCACATACATCCGAATGTATGATGCCTAATAAATCTTTTGTCCTTTCGTATTTGCCACTAAAAGGTGCCTTAGTCATTTTACCTTGTAAACAAGATTCACATACATCAAATGAATCATATTCACTTGCTTTTAAAAGACCGTTCTTTTGAAGTGTTTGTATGCGCTTCTTGTTTGTATGACCAAGACGGCAACGCCAAAGATAGGTGTCACTCAAATCCAATTTGAGCTTCTTGGTGGTGGTTTGGTACAATGAGCTATCATATAATGTGTTTTCACGAACCATTTCATAAATACCATTAATAGGAGTAGCTTTAAAATAAAATATATCATTTAAGAAACATGAATTTCATTTTCAATAAATGTTAAAACGTAACCATATTGTCTTAATTGGGCAACAGAAATAATGTTCCTAGTCAAACTAGGAGCATACAAAACTTTGTTTAAAATTGCTTCCAAACCATTTGGAAGCTTCAAGATGTAGTCCCCTTGGTCTTCAACTTGAACTTTTGCTTCCATTCCTCATGTAGAGGCTAACATCCCCTTTCTTGAAGTCCTTACTTCTTTTGAACCCTTGCAATAAGTTGCAAATATAAGTTCCACATCCGGTATCCAATACCCATGTGTTAGAGGATATTAAATTGAGATCAATATGAATCATGAAAATTGTACCCGAGGTTTGCCCGACATCCCTCTTAGCTTGCAACTCTTTGAGATGGACATGGCAATTTCTCGCCCAATGTCCAATCTCCCCATACTTAAAGCATGGGTCATTCAAAGCAACCTTTTGCTTCTTCTCTGCTGGTTGTGGTGGTGGCGCTCTTACCAGTCCCTTTCCCTTTCCCCTAACGTACCCTTTACCTTGGCAATATTTTCCTTGGGTGCGGGGTGAGGCCTCTTCTTGTTCCCATATTCATTGATGGTGAGAACGGGTAAAACCCTTTTACCCATGGCCGTTTTGGCTTTTTTGAGCATAGAATGAAGCTCACTTATGTTCTTGTCCCACCCATTCATGTTATAGTTCATAACAAAGTTGTCAAACCTTTTTGACAAAGAGTTGAGGATCAAATCCATAGCCAACTCTTTCGAGATGGGACAATTTAGCCTTTCGAATTAATAGACTAGATCTTCTGTCTATGAATGACTTTTACAAACTTCTCAGCACCACATCTGGAAAAAACAAAGAGAAAGATAAGTATCTTCTCCCCTTGGAGCTGAAGGTTTTGAGAAGTAGAAACAAGTGAAGTTTTGGTAGCATCAGCCTAGGGGAGTTTGTTGGATCAAGTAAGATTGGTGCACCAAAACAATCACTTAGACAATTTTCGTACAACTAATAAAGAACTTCTGAAGGCAAAAGCAGAACTTCCAGAGGCAAATGCTGAGCTTCCGAAAGTCAAGTCTGAAAGAGATTCCAAAGAGGAATTCTAACTTCTGAAGCCAAAGTCTTCCTTCTTCTGAAGTTCAACACTTAAAAGAATTCAAGGCAATGACTTGTAACACCTGGAATTTTAAAGAATAGAGAATAAGAGAAAGAAAGGCAAGAAAACCCAAGTTGAGGGGTTAAAAGTGTACAAAGGACAAAACTTCATATTATTTTGTACAAAAGTGGGTGTGGCCGCCCACACCCATGTTCCATCACCTATTCATTCGGATTTTAAAGAGAGAAAGAAAAAGAAGCTTAAGTTTCTCGCGGGTTCTAGAGAGGAAGAAGAAGAAATCGGATTTGAGGTTAGGTTTTAGAGTTTTGACTTGTTCTTGGCTGGTTTCAGCCTCGGGTTTATGCTTATATGTGTTTGGTGGGTTTGTTTGTGTGTTTCGGTGGGTTTTTAGGTGTTTGAACTCATTTGCATTCATGTTTGAAGAAGTCATACACGAAATTTACAAGAGGTTAGTTCTAGATCCCCGTTTTTACATGTTTTAACTTATTTTGGGGCTGGAAATAGTATATGTGTGTGTAATGTGGGTGGGTGTATGTTTGGGAATGATTTATGGTTATCTTCATGTTTGTATGTATGTTTGTGTTTACTTAGTATATTAGAACTTGGCTAGAACATGTTAGAATGATGAATTGGGGACTAAATATGATGTTAGTTAGAAGGTAGTTAGCCATGCGCCTAAGTCCTCATGCGCCTGAAATTCATACGCCCAGACAATACCCATGCACCTAGGATTATGCCCAAAGTTCCTAAGTGTTCCCTAACACCTGAAGTTCATACGCCCCAATAGTGCCCGAAAAGTGCCCATGCGCCTAAGTCAGGCTCATGCGCCTGCATAGTGTTCATGCGCCTTGAATGTTGCCTAGACGACTAAGTGTTGGCCATGCGCCCAAATAGTGCCCATGCGCCCAACTTTTTCCATTTGCCTAAGTGAAGATCATGTATAGGTTGGACTCACCTTAGATTAGATTATTTTTATATTCCTTTGTAATAGGTTTAATGTTAGTTTACTTTTGAATGTTGTTTATTTTGTGTAGTTTTGCTGCCCAGCGAAACTATGAGCGTTTTCGCTCATAGTTAGCTGTTTAGTTCACCTGGCGAAACTGTTGTTTCTACCTAGCAAAACTATAGTTTCAGCAGCATAGTTTCGCTAACAGCAAAACTATGACTTCTATATATAGTTTTGATCTTGCTCATTGTTGGGTATCCTTGCAAAATCCTAATCGAATATTATTGTTGCAAGAGACCTTTGTAAGCTGTTAATTCACTAAAATACATTTGAGCTTTGTTTACCTTTATTGTATTGGATCCTTATTATTCATATTTGAATACATTGTGGTTGTTCTTAGTCATCTTCATCTTTGTTGTTTGTCTATTGATTCTGATAATGAACGATTCATCATATCAATTGTACTGCAATTCGATCAAAGGGACCAACAAAATGGTATCAGAGCCTTAGTGCTCTTGATTGTTTGAGGTTTTTGGTTGTTTTTGTTCAATATCAATATTTCATCAATTCCGGATCAAATTTGAGTGTATTTGATATGGAATTTGATTGAGTTTTGCTTGTTTTTGATTGGGAAAGCTCTGTTAATCATCAGATCTCAAATCCATTGAGATTTAGGCGATTTCAGATTGATTTTGTGTTGAAAAAGCCTTTCAGATTCATCCAGGGAAACTGCATATTCATCCGGCAAAACTGCATTATCTTTCAGGGAAACTACAAGTGTTTTACACTTTGTAGTTGTTTTCAGCATCTCAACGAAAGTAGTATCCTTGAACAAAAGTTAAACAGTGCTTATGTGCATATTACAAGCAAAATTGCTGTCGAAAGTATCATTGAACGAAAGTTCAAGCTTGTTTCGTGCGAAATTGTCGGCGAAACTAAGCAGTCTCAAGCATTTGGCTAGCGAAACTGCTGCCGAAATTTCCAGCGAAACTACTGCGGGTCAGCGAAACTAGTCTTCCCTGCGAAACTACCTTTTCTCTTCTAATCTAGCTCTGCGAAACTGCAATTTTTCTGCAAAATTGTTTCTTCTTCAGCAAAACTAGAATGTCAAAGATGACTTCTCTCACCCTTGCAGGTTTAGAAAATGTAGCTCCCAACAGACCTCCGAGACGCATAAACAGAGATAACTTCAAAGATTGGAAGAGATGTCTCAAAGCCTTTTTCTTTTACACCGACCACAACCAAAGGGAATCTATCATCTCTGGTCCACACATACCAGCTGTCACTGTTGGTGATGTTGTGTCTCAAAAAAAGGACCCAGCCACATTCAACAAGAAGGATCAAAAGCTGACTGGTCAAGACTAGAAAGCTTTAGGAGCATTAACTCTATGTCTTGCACTAGACATCTACAATCGATTTGCTGAACATAAGAATGCTAAGTCTCTCTTCGATGCTCTCTGTGAGTTCTATGATGCTAACGATGAACTGGTAAAAGACAAGAGTGTTCAAGCTGAAAAAGAGTTTAACTCTTTTGTGGGATACAAGAACAAGAGTCTCACAGATCTTACGAATCATTTTCTGACAGTTTCGAGCACACTGAAGAAATATGATGAGAAACTTTGCAACAATGAGAAAGTTAATAGGTTGTTAGACTCTCTCCCACCTCAGTGGAGTCTACAGGTGAGAATGTTAAAGCAGAAAAGAAGTTTCACCAACTACAAGCTTATGGACATCATCAATAAGCTTAAGTCCTTCGAGTTAGACATGAAGAGAAGAAAATTCAACAAAACCATGATGCCTACATCTGGTTTCACTCAAATGCTGCATTATTGTCTTCCGCTGCAAGCTCTCCAATGCAGGCATCTCGTCAAGGTGGAGTGAATACTGGTGATTATTCTGGAGGTAGTGTTAGTTCTGGGAGAGATCAAGCCAACTTGAAAGCAAATGCTGAAACGTCAATTCCATCCGAGACAATGGCTCTCTTCAGTATGTTTGTTCAGAGCTATGAAGCCTTGGTGGCAGGGGAGTTGAAAGGTAAAGGGATGACAATGGAGGATATGTATCAGGTAGATCCTGATGATCATGAAGAGACTGACATTCAGTGGCAAATGGCAATGTTGACACTTAGAGCTCGAAGATTCATGGAGCACACTGAAAGGAAGAATTTTGAAGGTCAAAGCTCTAACTCCAGACTGGGTTTGATAAGTCTAAACTGAGGTGTTTTAATTGCAAACAGTTGGGACACTTCAAACGTGAATGTCCATTGCCGATTGTCTCTAATCCTAGTAATTCAGGAGTCCCACGGCTTGTTTCAAGCAGGAATAAAGAAGAAATGAATCACAAGAAAGAGACAGCGTTGATCTCTAATTTTGATTGGAGTGCTGAAGTTGAAGAGACGAGAGAAGAAATTAACCAAGCGCTGGTGGCTGAGATTGTGAAATAAAAGAGAAGGTGAATAGTGAGGTTGAATTTAATCCGTTCAAAGAACTTAGAGATGAAGTTGAATTATCTTTGAAGTTGAAAGAGAGTGAGATGGTGAAAGAAAGTAAGGCTGAGAAGATGCGGAAGGAAGGAAGTCAACCCACTGAGCAAAGTAATGAAAAAGATGATGCTACTACAACTATCGAGGAAAACAAGTTGAGTACTCCGGTGTGCCAATGTGAGAAAGCTTTAGCAACAGAGAAGGTGGTGATGGGACTTCCTTATGAGGTAATTCAGGACATGTGTTCTTTAGCATGCAAAATTAGGTTATTTGGGGTATACAAAGCTAATCGTTTGTTAATTGATAATGAAATAGATTTAAAACGAATTAATGAAGAACTTAAAATAAACGAATCTAAATATTTTGTTAAATTAAACGAAGCTTTGAAAGAAAATGATCATTTAAAACGAATCGTTTTGGAAAGAAATGTTGAGATTAACACTTTGTCTGAAAGGGTTGCACTTGCTGAATTTGATACAAGCAAACTTCAGTCAAAGCTTGATAAATGGACAATATCGGGGATGAAACATGATGATTTTTGCAAATCTCAAAGGAGGGCTAGGATTAAAACAAGTTTGGGCTATGAAAATTCTAAGGTTTATCCTCCTCCCAATACTTACTGTTATTCTCATATGCATGTTCCTCATCCTTCTAATGATTTGATCACAATAGATACTAACATATGTCTACAGGTTTAGAAGGTGTGAACACTAAGCACGTTCGTGACGACTACGATTATGGACCGACTAGCGGGCTTAGATGCACTAGTCTTAGTACACCTGAATTTCAACATTTTGTCTTAGATCATAAATCTAGTTTAAATTTTGTTTTTGTTTAATCTGTAATAGACACTGTCTCATCTCGTTCTAGTGATGTTTCTATTTCCTCTTTAAATACTGTGGATTGTAATGATGATACCTCTTCTGATTGTGTTAATAATGTGAATGATTCCACCGTGACGAGTAACGAGAAAATTAAAGATAATTGTTTTGAAAAATTCTTTTCTCACCCTATTCTATCTTTTACCCCAACGAATATTTCTTTATCAAGTGAAAGGGTAACATCATCATCTGAGGCAAGTACAAGTGGTACAAGTACTACATGTATTTCAGATGAAAACTCATCTTCTTTTGTAAATAATCATTCTTTTTCAAATAAAAACAGACCTAGAAACATGTATGAGACTCACAGTGATGTAGATTCTAAACTGTCCGAATGTGATGAGGAAATATACATTGATAAAATCCTTACCCTATTGTATAACAGACCTAGATTAAAACCACATTGTCTTCGGTGTGGTAAAGATGATCATGTAGTTAAGCATTGTCCTGAGCTACATCATAGACATGTCAATAGGAATTCATTTGGGAGTAGATTGACTTAATTGGTTAATAATTTCTTTCATAAGAAACCAATCTCTCCTAAAACCAAAATTGTACAAATTTGGGTTCTTGTTTCACCTGGTTAATTTGTTCTTTGATATTTTTGCAGTAGTCATCCGCTAAAGTTGTAAACAGTGTATGGCATGTTGATAGTGGATGCTAGAGAAAGGAGGGAAAATGGTTGGGCTAAAAGATCTATTGACCAATTATCGAATAATCAATAGAGGTTATGTCGCATTTGCCGGCGACAAGAAAGGAGGGAAAATGGTTGGACAAGGGGAGGTTTCCAACGGCTCTCTTACTCTAGAGAAAGTCAACTATGTACCTGAACTTGCTTTCAATCTGTTGAGTGTCTCTCATATTTGTGATAAAGACATTCTGGTCTTGTTCAAGTCCAATGAATGTCTCTTTTTGAAATCTGAGTTTGATATTCCAGATGAGATGGTACTAATGCGGGCTTCAAGAAAGAATGACACATATCTTCTTGACATGGGTTCAAGGGAGTCAACGTCTACCCTCACTTGTCTTTTGTCCAAAGCTTCCACTTCTGAGTCTTTCCTATGGCATCATAGATTGGGCCACGTTAATTTCAAAATATAAACAAATTAGTTAAAAACAATCATGTTAGGGGATTATCTTTAAAGGATTTTTCAGTGGTTGAAAAATGTATGGCATGTGCCAAGGGAAAACAACATAAGAAACCACATATACCAAAAATTGAAAATAGTATATCTAATCCCCTCGAGTTGTTACATACTGATTTGTTAGGCCCAATCAGTATTAAATCAATTGCTAAAAAAATCTTTCTGTCTTGTGGTTACAAATGATTTTTCCAGGTACTCCTGGGTGAGAGTTCTTGCCCATGGCTGTTGAGGAGCTACAAATGTTAATTATTTCAATTGAGACGATGAGCAAGAGGAAGGTTATGGCGATTAGAAGTGATAACGGTACTTAATTCAGAAATCAGATTTTTGATTAGTTCTGTGCCAGTAAGGGAATTTTAAGACAGTTTAGTGCTGCAAGGACTCCCAAACAGAATGGTGTGGCTGAAAGAAAGAATCGCACCCTCGTTGAAGCTGCTCGTACAATGTTGATTGAATCCTCCTTACCCGTCATCTTTTGGGCAGAGGCGGTGAATTGTGCTTCTTACGTTCTGAACAAGGTGTTGATAGTCAAAGACAAAATGAAGACTCCTTATGAACTATTTCATAAGAGAAAGCCATTGATTGACTTCTTTCGACAATTTGTTACTCGTGCACTTTATTATATACGCAGGCACAGAAGACGAAATTCGGTGCTGTGTCCGATGAATGTTACTTCGTCGGCTATTCTTCTTCTCAGAAAGCTTATCAGGTGTATAACAAGAGAACCCGTATTGTGCAAGAGTCATTTTATGTTGATTGGCAGGCATCTAATTCCTCAGATGTTCGATCTGAACCAGCTTGGTTCTTTGACTCCTATACGGTGTTTAACCTCCTTTAATCTTCCAGTTTTCGACGATGATGCGTCTTTCTCCATTTTGTATAATGTTTTTGTGATGTAATGCAACAAGTTATTTTGTAATCAGTCAACGATGTATTATTTTGCAAAAGCAATTATAATGAAAAGAAATGGTTGTTAAATGTTTCCGCTACAATATTTTATTAAAGTTAATATAAATATATGTTTTATGTGCGATGAATGGCCAACTGTGAGTGTCCCGGGAATAGGGCCTTACAAGGTGGTATCAGAGCCAAAGTTTAAGTGAAACGGGTAAATTTTCAAAAGAAACCTAACTCAAACTAAAAATGGGACAAAAGGAATTGATGCCAGTCCGAGTAGCTGCGTGCCATCAAGTATTTTCTTTAATGTTAACCGGCATTATGTGCGCATGCTATGTGATTTGATCTGTGCTTTTAGTAGATTTAGATACTGATGTAGTCAGGATAGGAAATGCTTGGGGTACGAAGAGTAAAGTAAGTGGCTAATCACAACTAGCCACTATAATTAGGGACTTACTATACTTGACCCATAAGGATGTAAAGTATTTGTGGGGTCAAGCATAAGAGAAGGCTTTTGATGAGTTGAAGGCGAGATTGACACAAGCCCTAGTCTTATCATTACCCGAAGGCTGTGAAGACTTGGTAGTCTATTCGGGTGCTTCTTACTGGGGGTTAGGTTGCGTGTTGATGCAACGAGGAAAGGTTATAGCTTATGCATCCTGACAATTGAAGGTTCATGAGGTTAATTACCCTACTCATGATTTGGAGCTAACGGCATGTGGTCTTTGCGTTGAAGATTTGGAGGCACTACTTATATGGGACGAAGTGCAATATCTTCACCGATCACAAGAGCTTGAAGTAATTCTTCGAGTAGAAAGATTTAAATATGAGGCCGAGACGATGGTTGGAACTTATAAAGGACAATGATTGTGAGATCCATTACCATCCAGGCAAGGCCAACGTAGTGGCGGATGCCCTTAGTCGAAAGGAAAGATCTGAACCAATTCGAGTAAAGGCTTATCAATTGGTTATGACCTCCGATGTGATGAAGCAAGTTACGGAGTTTCAAGACGAGGCGTTGAAAAAAGATCGCCTTAACTCCGAAAGGATGAGAGGTCTAGTCATAGAGTTGGGTGAGAACAGTCTCGGTGTTAGAAACCGATCTGGGCAGATGTGGATTTCTCGTTATGGGGATCTACGTGGAAAGATCATGGATGAGGCTTATAAGACCCGATACTCCATTCATCCTGGTGCTACAAAGATGTATCCAGATACGAAGAAAGATTATTGGTGGCCGGGTATGAAGCGCGACGTAGCGAAGTACGTGAGTAAGTGCCTTACTTGCTTGCAAGTTAAGGCGGAGCATCAGAAGCCATACGGAAAGATCCAACCTTTGGATATACCCGAGTGGAAATAGGAGCACATCACCATGGACTTCATTAGTAAACTACCACGTACCACAAGGGGCTACGATGCTATATGGGTGATAGTCGACCATTTGAAGAAGAGTGATCGCATCCTACCGATTCTTGAAACCTATTCATCTGAGAGGTTAGCGGATCTGTTCATGAAGGAGATTGTAATTCGTCATGGTGTACAGGTGACTATTTTGTCTAACTGTGACACTCGGTTTAAATCTAATTTTTGGAAGAAATTCCACAATGCAATGGGCACGAGGTTACACATTAGAACAGCTTATCATCCACAGACGACTGGTCAGTCCAAGAGAACCATTTAAACGCTTGAGGATATGCTTCGAGCATGCTTCATCGATTTTGGAGGAAGATGGGATGAACACTTACCGTTAGCTAAATTCTCGTATAACAACAGTTACAATGGCAACATTGGATTGCCACCCTATGAGATGTTATACAGTTGGAGGTGTAGAACGCCCGTATGTTGGGGGGATATTGGTTAGAAGGAGTTAGGGAGCATCAAAAATAACGACTAAGAAATTGGAGAAAATTAAGGCCTTTATGAAGGCAGCCAAGGATAGGCAGAAGTCGTATGCCGACAAGAGACGTAGGCCGATTGAGTTCAAGGTGGGTGTTAGAGTTATGCTGAAAGTCTCACCTTGGAAGGGTATCATTCGGTTTAGAAAGTGGGGCAAGTTGAGCCCGAGGTACATAGGGCCTTTCCAAATCATTACTCGAGTAGGAGAGGTGGCCTATTGTTGGAGTTGCCCGATGAGTTAAGTGGAATTCATCTGACATTTCATGTATCTCATCTAAGAAAGTGCTTAGCTGATGAAGATATGGTTGTACCACTGGAGGACATTGAAGTAGACAAGCGGCTCAATTCTGTAGAGAAGCCAGTGGCAATCATTGATCGGAAGGAAAAGAGATTACAAAATTAAGTGGTCCCTTTGGTGCGAGAATAGTGGAGACAGAGAAAGGGATCCGAGTCTACGTGGGAGACTAAGGAAGAGATGAGACAACATTACCCACGGCTGTTCGAGGAGTAACATGTTTCGGGAACGAAACCTATATAAGAGGGGTGGACTTGTTACACCCGGAATTTTAAAGGATAGAGAATAAGAGAAAGAAAGGCAAGAAAACCCAAGTTGAGGGGTTAAAAGTGTACAAAGGACAAAACTTTATATATTTTGTACAAAAGCAGGTGTGGCCGCCCCCACCCCATGTTCCATCACCTTTTCATTTGTATTTAAGAGAGAGAAAGAAGAAGAAGCTGAAGTTTCTCTCGGGTTCTAGAGAGAGGAAGAAGAAGAATTCGGATTTGAGGTTAGTTTTTAGAGTTTTGACTTGTTCTTGGCTGGTTTCAGCCTCGGGTTTATGCTTATATGTGTTTGGTGGGTTCGTTTGTGTGATTTGGTGGGTTTTTAGGTGTTTGAATTTAGTTTCATTCGGGTTTGAAGAAGTCATACTTGAAAGTTGCAAGAGGTGAGTTCTAGATCCCTATTTTTACATGTTTTAACTTGTTTTGGGGCTGGAAATACATGTTAAAATGTTTTTATTTAGTTGGGTGTGTGTACCCGTATGTATATGTGTGTGTAATGTGGGTGGGTGTATGTTTGGAAATGATTTATGGTTATCTTCATGTTTGTATGTATGTTTATGTTGCTTAGTATATTAGAACTTGGCTAGAACATGTTAGAATGATGAATTGGGGACTGAATATGATGTTAGTTAGAAGGTAGTTAGCCATGCGCCTAAGTCCCCATGCGCCTGAAGTTCATACGCCCAAATAATACCCATGCGCCTAGGATTATGCCCAAAGTGCCTAAGTGTTCCCAAACGCCTAAAGTTCATATGCCCCAATAGTGCCCGAACACCTGAAGTGCCCATGCGCCTAAGTTAGACTCATGCGCCTAGAATGTTGCCCAAACGACTAAGTGTTGGCCATATGCCCAAATAGTGCCCATGTGCACAACTTTTCCCATGCGCCTAAGTCTTCGTGCGCCCGCATGGTGGCCATGCGCCTGCATAGTGCCCATGCACCTAAACACTTGGAATTTATTCTGAATTTTTGAGAATAGAAGATTTCTAGATTATGATTAGTAATGTTCATGGTGATGATGTATGATGTTATTTGATGATGTGTGATTATGTTAGGTATGTTTATGCTCTGTTTTTTATGTTTTTTATTATGTATTATTACGTGGCTTTACGTGGTGTGATTATGTTAATGAACGTAAAGTATTATCTTAACGAAGTGAAATAATTAAGATAATGAAAAGTGTAACATATAGAATGAATGTAAAGTCTTGCAAGCAAATAAATGGAGGTTCACAACTCATTGAGGGGTTGCTAGCTCAACTCTGTGCGGTTTAGCTAACCCATGAGGATGCACACTGGGGTCTAATCCTTGTGATTGGCCAAATGTATGGGACCCTTGTCGCTTGCCCCAGGTACTGGAGTCAGCTTCGTGCATATTGTTCGGGGTCTATTTATAGACCTCAGGCCTAGTACTAGCTTCGTGCGCAATGTTCGGGGTATAGCACATGGCCTTGGTCCGGAATGAAAAGAGGAAGATAAGGATGAATGTACGAAGTGTACGATATGAAAGAAAATGAATGAATGATGATAAAAGATAATAACAATATCTATGTGTACGTACGATGTGTGATCACGTATGAAGGTAAACAAAAGGTTTTGAATGAGAGTAAAGTACATATATATATATATATATATATATATATATATATATATATATTATATAAAACTAGAACTCACTCAAGAACGCTGACTTTTATATATTTTCTAGTTGGCAGGTAAGTGTTGCTGAGGGTGGCATGGGTGCAGCTACTTGGCAAGTTTTGGATGACATCTCTTTAATGTTATGATAAAGTTTCTGCGTTGTAATGCAATCAAACTATATTTTGTAACGATTAACAATATTGTATTATTTGGCAAAAGCAATTATTAATATATGAAACGGTTTGTTAAACTATTCCGTTGCAACATTTTAATAAATTTAAATGTATGTTTTATATTTGATGCGCAATGATTGTCCAATTGTAAGCGTTCTGGTAACGGGGACTTACATGACTTCCGCAGCTGAAAGGCCTGAAGAACAACTCAAGCCCTTCGAAGAAGTATCCTCTTGCCGAAGTATAAGTGGGTTCGGAAGAACTTGTTGTTTCGAAGCCAGTTAACATTCGGAAGAACCTACTATGAACCAGTGGACATAAGTATGGTTCCTCTGACACACCACTGCAACCTTTGAGATACTGCATGGAGCTTTCCCATGCCCATGTCATTGGCCATACTTTATTCCACTGTTCATCTATTAGTACAGTTACCAACTTTAGTTGGTGACAAAAGTTAAGTCATGGACATGTCATGACTACCAAATCTTAGATAGTATTGTAATACTTTGAATGAGAAGTAATATATACAAGTATCTTGAAAAACCTTTCTCTTATGTTTGTTTACTTAATATATTATTATCAACTCTTACTCGGATTCTCCATCATCAATCCAAGTGTGACTTAGTGAGTTTGAGAGACTACCATTGTGTTGAGTGACCAATCGATCCAGCAATAAATGTTCAGTGTGACACACACATGGAGCAACAAAGCTTGGCACATTCTACACTGGCTTCAAGATATCTTTCTCAGTAATCAAATGTTTTCCCTAAGACTCCTCTTGTCAAACTTCAAGTGGACCCATGGATGCTCATTAAGCTGAATAGGTTCCTAATCAGGTTCCTGATGGGCTTATCTCTTGAACAACCAGTCCAGTTGTTGTTGTGGCATACTTTCGAGCTGAGGAGTTCCAAAGGTTGAATGCACCATCTACCTCTGTTAAAGGAGTTAGTCAACCTAAGGTCAACATTGAACCTCAAAATTAAATTCAAACGGGATATGGGGACTGATGGCCCAACATTGAAACAGTTGTGGCAGATAGTGCAATCCCACAAACTTCTGAAACCGAAGTTAAAGATGCGGAAGAAGTATTTCAAACTTCTAAAGCTCAGATCCAAGCTGCGGAAGGACTATTTTCTTTGTCTGATGATCTAATTATAATAAATGCAACCCTTGAACTAGCATCTGAGGTAAAGAGTGAAGACTTTCGCAGATTCCCTCTCACTCAAATACCATCATATCCATAAGCTCAAGTCACCACCCACTAACCAGAAACCTCTGCTCCAAAACCTCCAAAGTCTTAAGCTTCCGAAGACATTAAAGGTAAAAGTAAGTTGACTGCGGAAGAACTGTTAGTGGAGGAAAGGTTGGAGAAGCTTAAAAGAAAAGGTAGACTCCCATCTAGGGAGCTACTAGCTGCAAGTAGCAAAGTAGTTGTAGCGAACCAGGAGGCTATCAACAACCAAAGAAGGGTGGAGATTGAGATTATTGATAGACTTGTCAACCTGGGAGCAACAAGTGAAGATTTTCTCCTCTTACCACTTGAGGATTTGGTGGAGTTAGAAAAGGCAACCCTGCTGTGGAAAAGATAAGAAGAAGCAGCAAAGTTGGACTTAGAGGAGGAAGAAAAGAAAGGAAGCTGAGCAACAACTAAGGAATGGTAGGGTAGATTTTGAACTCTAGGGGATTCTCTCCTGAGGAACTAGCTCCTCATGATAACGACACGATCTTGTGGCTTTTCAACAAAGAAAAAGATCAAATGAACAAAGAGAGAAAGAGAGTTTCTAAGGAAAAGCTGAAGGAGAAAAGGAAGAAAGAGGAAGAAGCTCAACTTGCAACTGTCAAGAAGATAGATGACAAAGCCTAGATGAAGGATTATCTCAGGGCCCATGGCTTCTCTAGCAGGCAAGTTGGCCCCGTGTCTAAGAAGACCCTACAGCGACGTGTTAGTGATATCAAGGCTGACATTTGCTCAGGAAGAAGGAAGGAGATGCACAGAAGAGTATAGGGGATGACTTCTAAAGCAGCACCACAACCACTACCTCAACCTGAACCAATCCCTTTGCTTTTCCCAATCAAAACCGATCCAACCAATTAACCATACACTCCTGAACCCACACCATCAGCCATACCCTCTTCCTCACCCATTCCATCATAACAACCACCACAACTACCCATCCTCAAACCTAAGACACTCCCCAAAACCCAACCATTACCTACCCAACAGCCACCCAAGTCATCCTCTCCACCATCCAAACCTCTTTCCTTAGAAGAAGTTAAGGAGATCAAGAAGAAACTCATCAACTACACTACTCTAAGCGATATCTCTTGTGAGGAGGGTCCATCAAACTAACTTTAGTTGATGGCTCCTCATGTTCCCTCACAAAAGAACAATTCCTTGATCTGCCTAGAGGAACACCAAACCAGACACTTACACTCTTAGCAACTAACCTTTACTATCTTTGGGAAGAAGAGAAGTTAATGAGAAGAAAGTTGGTGATTCTATAGGTCACTAGGAAGGGTGACAAGTTACCATCTCAACCCCTTGTTCCTAGAAAGAAAATAGTCCGGTGGAGGTTGAAGACTCTTCTCAAACTTTGTTATGAAAAAAGAGATTAGTGAAATCAACAGGCTCAATGCCATTTCTCTGTTACACTTAAGCAGATTTGACATTGCTGAGTTAGCAGAGAAATCATTCTCTAATCCCTCCAACTCTGAGGTAGTTGCTCACATCAGGAATCATTTGAGTAGGCTTCATCTGGCTGAACTAACTACAAGAGCCAAGATTGAAGAAGGGTTAAAGTTGAGAGAGAAGAAAGAAAAGGAAGGGTCAACCACCAAAGGCAAAGCCTTCTTACAAATGGTTGAAGGACCTGAATTGGAACCTATAGTTCAATAGGAATATGACTACAATTCCCGTCAACTAACTCTCTCTAGAGGGACATAACAAAGGGTACATGTCATTCAAAGTAATAGACTAGATCTTCTATCTACGAATGTCTTGTACACACTTCTCAGCACCACATCTGGAAAGAACAAAGAGACAGATAAGTATCTTCTCTCCTTGGTGCTGAAGGTTTTGAGAAGTAGAAACAAGTGAAGTTTTGGAAGCATCAGCCTAGGGGGAGTTTGTTAGATCAAGTAAGGCTGGTGCAACCAAAATAAACACTTAGGCAATTTTGGTGCAACTGATAAAGAACTTCCGAAGGAAAAAAGCAGAACTTCCCAAGGCAAATGCAGACCTTTCGAAAGTCAATTCAGAAAGAGATTCTAAAGAGAAACTCTAACTTTGAAGCCAAAGTCTCCTTTCTTCTGAAGTTCAACACTTAGAAGAATTCAAGACAGTGACTCCCGAAGCATGAAGGCTTGAAGATCAACTCAAGCCTCGAAAGAAGTAGCCTCTTCCGAAGTATAAGTGGTTTCCGAAACCAATTAACCTTTGAAAGAACCTACTATGAACCAGTGGACATAAGTATGGTTCCTTTGACACACCGTTGCAACTTCTGAGATACTGCATGGTGCTTTCCCACGCCTATATAGTTGACCATACCTTATTCCATTGTTCATCCCTTATCAGTTAGTACATTGACCAACTTTAGTTGGTGTCAAAAGGTAAGTCATAGACATGTCATGACTACCAAATCTTAGATAGTATTTTATATTACATACTTTACTTCTAGCAATGTAGTATTTGTTTAGTCGTAGGTTTCCAGCTGATATCAAAGTATATCCGGCTATAGATATAGTATATATAGTTTCTCATTGTAACTCACTAGTAATGCTTATAATACTCTTGTAATATTTTGAGCTGAGAAGTAATATATACAAGTATCTTGAAAACCATTCTCTTGTGTTTGTTTACTTAATATAGTATTAACAACTCTTAGAGGATTCCGCATCATCAATCCAAATGTGACATAGTGAGTTGAGACACTACAAATGTGTTGAGTGACCAAACTTGATCCAGCAATAAATGTTCAAAGTGATACACACATGGAGCAACAAAGCTTGGCTCTTTCTACACTATCTTCAAGATATCCTACTCAGCAATCAAATGTTTTCCCTGAGCCTCCTCCTGTCATCCTTTAAGTGGACCTAAGGATGCTCATTGAGTTGAATAGGTTCCTAACCAGGTTCCAGATAACCTCATCTCTTGAACAACCGAGTCCAGATATTGCTGTGGCATACTTTGGAGTTGATGTGTTCCAAAGGTTGAATGCACCATCTACCATTGTTAAAGGAGTTGGTCAGCCTAAGGTCCACATTAAACCTGAGATTGAATTCGAAGAGGATATGGGGGACTGATGGGCTAGCAATTGAAATAGTTAGGACAGATAGTGCAATCCCACAAACTTCCAAACTGAAGTCAAAGCCGCGGAATAAGTATTTCAAACTTTCGAAGCTGAGATCCAAGCTACGGAAGGATTATTTTCTCTGTCTGATGATCTAATTATCACAGATGCAATCCTTGAACTACCATCAAAGGTAAATAGTGAAGACTTTTTTAGATTCCCTCTAACTCTAACACATCATCTCCACACAAGCTCAATTCACCACCTACCAACAAGAAACCTCTGCACAAGAACCTCCAAAGTGTCAAGCTTCCAAAGACATTAAAGGTAAAAGGAAGTTGACTGCGAAAGAACTCTTAGAGGAGTAAAGGTTAGAGAAGCTTAAAAGAAAAGGTAGGCTCCCAAATGGGAAGCCTAGCTGCAAGTAGCAAAGCAACTGTAGCCAACCAGGAGGCTATCAACAACCAAAGAAATGTGGATATTATTGACAGACTTGTCATCCTAGGAGCAGCAAGTGAAGATGTTCTCCTCTTACAACTTGAGGATTGTTGGAGTTAAAAAAGGTGACCATGTTGCGGAAAGAAACAAGAAGAAAGCAGCAAGGTTAGCCTTAAAGATGAAGAAGAAAAGAAGAAGAAAGAGGAAGCTGAGCAACAACTATAGAATGATAGGGTAACTTTTTTGAGCTCTACCGGATTCGCTTATGAGGAACTAACTCCTCATGACAACGACACAATCTTGTGGCTTTTCAACAAAGAACAAGATCAAATGAACAAAGAGAGAAAGAGAGCTTCCAGGGAAAAACTGAAGGAGAAAAGAAGAAAGAGGAAGAAGCTCAACTTCTCTCAACAACACCATTTTGTTGAGGAGTTCTAGGGGCACTATATTGTCTAACAATCCCTTTTGAGTTACATAATTAGTCTAGAACTTGATTCTTAAACTCAATTCCTTGATAACTTCTTAAGATTTTTACATTGTGATTAATTTGATTTTCATTTTTGAGAAAATATTTTAAAGTTTCAGCAGTTTCATCTTTAGTTCTTAAAAAGAATACCCATGTAAATATTGTAAAGTCATCAACAATCATAAGGCAATACGATTTCCTTCCAATGATCATTATACTTGTGGGACCAAATAGATCCATGTGCAATAAGTGTAATGGAATGGTAATAGAGTTAACTTCTTTGGATTTATGAGATACCCTGTGTTGCTTTCTTTTACGGACTTGAAACACAGTTATCTTTACAGAAAATTCCTTTTTAGTCAAACCATGTATCAGTTATTTTAATTAAATTATTCATGGTTTAAAATTAACATGACACATTCTTTTATGCAACAAAGTTGAATCATCGCCATTAGCTTTGGAAAAAAGCATGATACTTCACCCAGTGGGGAAGCATTGTTTATGTCCAGCTTGTACATATCCCCTGTCCTAGGAGATCTAAGAAACACCAATTCCTAAGAAATTGTCATCCCGGGTTTGATGATAATGCACTCATATTCTGTGAAAAACATTTGGTTCTTTGATCACAGAATTGAGGTTGGAGATTGTGTTCAAGCTGTTTGACAAAGTTTAATCTGTCTACCTTTAACTTACCATTCGATACACTACCTCTACCGGAAATGTATCCTCCGGCTTCACCTCCAAATTGAACATGACATCCATCAAAATGTTGAAATTATTAAAATAGAGATCTGTTCCCTGTCATGTGCCTAGAACATCCACCATCTACAATCCATACAATGCCATTTTTGTCCTATGGATGTCCCTGCACATAAGGTGAAATAATTAGTTGCTATTGGAAACCCAAGCCTTGTTGGTCTTGGGTTCTTCCAATGTAGATGATACAATTGAACCAAAATGTATTGCATGGGGAGTTTAATTAAGGTTTGTAAATAAGAGGGTTAGGCTGCAACATCTCTTTTGATCTTTCATTCCATCCTTTGGTTGATCAGTATAGATGAGCTAGCTAAAGCATGTGCAGCATGGCTTGCTTCAAAGGCTTCTTTACTTTCAGAAAAAGCTTTCACCATCTTTTCTTCCAAAGCAGTCTTCTTCTCGGAAGGTCTCCATTTGTTCATTATCTTCTATTTTGACTTGTCTTCTGAAGCTATTTTCCTCGAAAGAATGAGTTTCTTCTAAAATAAACTTAGCTTCGAAAACAAGCTTTCCTTTATTTAAGACTTGAACCATATTATAAGGTCCAAACGTGAAACCCTCCTTGACTACTTCTTTCTTAACATTGTTTGCATAATGTGTGCTTGCGAGATTGTAGTAGCAATCTTTCGCCATATGGTTGTGTAGAACACACATTATGCACTCAATGTTATTATTCATAGAGCGTGATAACTATTGTTTCTTGCACTTGTTATCATCTTTAGCTGTCTTCCCCATCAATTTCTGATTCCTTCAGCTGGGTAGGAGTGCTGGTATTAAACTCTTTTCCTGAATCAGAAGTTCCAACCACTTGGAATCCGGCTGAAATGAACACACCCTTTTGCTTTGGGTCTATCTTCAGTTAATCCAACCACTTTCTTAGCAGTTTTTCCGGCAGCTTTGACTTTGTTTCTTTTGGCTTGGTGGTCAGCAGGGTTTATCATCATTGGTGGGGATGAGGTTTCTACCTTATCCTTCCCTATGATGGTTACCATTGTTGCATCATTCTTCTTCTCATTAGGTAGTGGGTCAGCAGTTGGAACCTCTTGCTCTTTAGTACCACATCTTGCCTGTCTCACAGACACAAAAGAGTGTGGTGGAGCAATTTCATTGGTTCCCCACCCACTTTTGTTTTGATAACACACCTTTGAGTGGAACGATGATGCAATGATGGTTTTGAAGGTATGGTCTTCAATGGCATACTTCTTTGCTTTAGCCTCAGCTATTACTAGTTGGGCTTTAGCTCATTTAACATGGAGATTTAATCCTTTATTTTAGCTATATATTTTGAGTGTTCATGTTTAAAAGAAGAAATAGGTTTTCTCTAACTCTTCAATTTTGAGATTGTAGTGAGATTGTGCTCTCTTAAAATCAGATTTTAGTATGTTTAAGGACTCTATATTAGATTAATTTTCATGTGATAGTCCTGATTTAGTTTAACCTTAGCAATATAGGCCGGAGTACATAGGTGTTCATGTAACTTGTTGTCTTCAGTTCGAGCCATAAGTGCTTGAGTAAGAGAGACATCTTGCACCATAAAGCGCCAATCAACTTCTTGAGCAACAGTAACTGTCTGTTGTTCAGTTGGCTTGGCACTAGTTTTTGGTGTGGCAGGATGTTGACACACTTGAATTGATCCTTGGTTGGGTTTAGGAGTTTTACATTCCCTTGCAAAATGACCAAGTTGGTTGCAGTTGTAGCACTTGGCCTTTGATTTGTCAACCCAAATTTGCTGTTTGTTGAACAATGTCCATGGTATTCAACATCATATGGACTGAAGCACTCTAGATCATCAGAGCAAAACTAAAAATCACTAGAGCACCCATTTCCCAAACAAAGGCACAATTATCCAATAAAAGATTTGGTTGAGCCTGTTGAAACCGAAATGTCCTAGGAAAAGTGATCTATGGTCCAGAGGAACATGATGGTTATTGAGAGTATGTCAGATACTGCTGGGACTGAGGAGTTCTTTAGCTTTCAGCAACAAGTAAAGCATTGCTAGTAGGAAGGTTAGATGTTTTGCCCATATGGTGACCTCTATGAGTCTCCATCTCTAAATGGTTTTCGACAACGATGCCATGCAGATCAGTCATGGTGAGAGTGTTTAGATTCTTAGTTCTCTTGTTAGAGACATAATACAAAGTCCACTCATGAGGAAGTGCACTAATGAATTTTCTTACAAGATCTCTCTTCTCAAGAGTCACTCCCACAAACTAAAGTGATGAGATTAAGTCCATATAACTGAAGTAATGTTGGATTAGGATCTTTCCAACAATATGAGTGAAGTTCTCAAACTTTCGCTTTAGGTTATCTCTCTTGGACTCTTTGGACTCGGTTGAACCAGAATACATCATGTCAAAGTATCAAAAAGTTCTTAGGCAGACTGACAATGCTCAAAGCCTACCATTATGGAGTTTGGTATAGTTGTAATCAATACTGTCATGGCTTTTCTATTGATGTCCATCTTCTTAAAGTCTTCATCTGAGTAATCTTCAACAGCTTTCTCTATCATGGCTACATTACCGACCGGTAACTCCACCTTTGGCATATAAGGTCCGTGAGTGATAGATCTCCATATCTTTTCGTCTTGATAATTGATGAAACTTTTGATGCGTTTGCACCAAGATCTGAAATACCAGGGGTGATGATAGAAGCCATAGTCATCGTTCCCATCTCAGATTTAGAAGATTTCTGGTTGAGGGCCATTTTTTAAGTGTAGTGAGTGAATGAGTGAAGAAACAAGTTGATTTGGATGTTAAGATCTCCCAATCAAAAGCATAATAAGCTCTTATACCAATTTCAAGATCGGTGTTTGTTTATCAACACAAGAATTATCTCTTAGACTCACTTCGACACACTCAAATGCTGATACAGAAAACCTTGAATGAGTTGGTAATAATATATTAAGTTAATGAGCGCAAAAGATGGTTTTCAAGATACTTGTATATATTACTTTTCAACTCAAAGTTTAACAAGACTCTTACAAGTATTATCAAATGAGTTTAATGCGAAACTATATATATACTATCTATAGCCGGTTATACTTAGATTACTAGCCGGAACTTACTACTAAAAATTGATACATTGCTAGAAGTAAGGTATCTAAGAAAAAATTATTATCCTAGAATAGGTAGTCATGACAGGTCCATGACTTACCTTTTGTCACCAAGTAAACATGGTAGTTGTACAATCTGATAAAGGTGAACAGTGGAATAAAGTATGGTCAACTACATGGGCGTGGGAAAGCATCATGCAGTATATCAGAGATGGAAACGGCTGTCCAAACCGACCACACTTATGTCCACTGGTTCATAATTGGTTCTTCTGATGGTTAATTGGCTTTCGAAGTATAAGTTCTTTCGAAGCTAATTTATACTTCGGAATAATCAACTTCTCCGAGGTTTTACAAGTCTTCATAACTTTATCTTCGGAAAGCTTTGTCTTGGATCTTCTAAGTGTTTAGCTTCGGAAGAGTATTCACTTGGTCTTTGAAGATTGAGTTCCTCTTTGGAAGTTCTTCTAACTTCAGGCTTGGAAGATCTTTACCTTAGCTTCAGAAGTTCTGGATTGTCTTTAAAAGACTTTCTTCAGATGTACCAAAATTCTTCTAAGTGTTTGTTTTGGTTGCACCACCTTGTCTGACCCAACAGATGTAAGTGAGTGTTCGGTTGTTATGTATAATAAACTACCACTGAAGATGATTGATCCATATAGTTTAACTATTCCATGTATCATCGGTGGTTTGTCTATGAGCAATGCTTTGGCAGATCTACGGGCTAGCATCAATTTGATGCAAACAAGAGCATTCATTTGGCTGATAGCTTGGTGAAGTATCAGCGAGAGATTATAGGGAACATGCTCATTAAATTAGATAAGTTCGTTATCCTGTTAATTTCATTAGATATGGATGAGGAAAAGAAGGTCCCATTGATCTTAGGACACCTTTCCGGGCTACAACGAGGGCATTGAACGATGTCCTTGACGGTGAGCTAACATTACGAGTTGCGGATGAGATGGTTACATTCAACGTGAACAAATCCATGAAGAACACACACGATCAGGATGACACCTTGTACTTCATAGATACCATTTGGACACAGGTGGCTATAAGTTTAGAGAGTTTATTCAGATCAAATGAAAAACACTCACCGATCCTGGTTAGGGAGAACCAGGAAATCAAATAACCACTTTTGCCGTTGGGCATGACTTGGTATATCATGAGAGTCGGCCTCTCAAGGGAGCCAACATGCGTGAGGTGATTACAGGAGAGGACCTGATAGAGAAGTTGTCGATCGAGACTCCCCATCATAGAGCTTAAAGAATTGCCATCTCACTGGAGTATGAATTTCTAGATGAGGGATCTCAATTACCTATCTTCATTTTTGCTGGATTGACAGAGGAGGAGAAGAGAAGATTGGTGGACGTGCTAAAGCACACAAGCAGGCGATTGCATGGAAGCTAATGGATATAAAGGGTATCAGCCCTTCTTCTACACACATAAGATACTCATGGAAGATGAGTATAAGCCTGTTAGACAGAGTCACAGGAGATTAACTCCTAACATGAGGAGGTAGTTAAGTAAGAAGTAACTAAGTTATTAGATGTAGGATTAATCTACCCTATCTCTAACTCGAAGTGGGTGAGTCTCGTGCAGGACATCCCTAAGAAAGGGGGGGTTATAGTGGTGACTAATGATTAGAACGAGTTGATCCCACGAGGGAAGTAACTAGGTGGTGAGTTTGCATTGATTATCACAAACTGAATGATGCCATGAGGAAGGACCATTTCCCGCTTCCTTTTATCAATCAAATGTTGGAGGGTTTTTCAGGGCAACAAGTTTACTGTTTCCTCGATGGCTTTTCAGGTTATTTCTAGGTCCCCATCACCCCGGAGGATCATGAAGACGATCTTTACATGCCTGTATGGCACCTTTGCATATCGTTGCATCCATTTGGGTTATGTAACACTCCAGCTACTCTTTAGCGGTGTATGGTAGCTATATTCCATGACATTATCGGGGACTCCCTTGAGGTTTTACAGATGACTTTTCTATGTTTGGGAGTTTGTTTGATTCATCTTTAGAACGTCTGGAGAGGATGTTGGCTCGATGTGAGGAGACCAACATCATGCTAAACTGGGAGAATTCATGGTGAAGGTGGACATTGTTTTAGGACACAAGATTTCACACATGGGGCTTGAGGTTGATAAGCTGAAGATTGAGACTATTAGCAAGCTTCCGCTATCCACATCGGTGAAATCTATTAGGAGTTTCCAAGGCCACGCTGGTTTTTATCGACGTTTCATTAGAGATTTCTCTAAGATTCTGAGGCCGATGATTGAGACTATTAGCAAGCTTCCGCTACCGACATCGGTGAAATCTATTAGGAGTTTCCAAGGCCACGCTGATTTTTATCGACGTTTCATTAGAGATTTCTCTAAGATTGCGAGGCCGATGACGCAACTTCTAGAGAAAGATGTTCCATTTTGTTTTCTAAGGATTGTAAGAGAGCTTATGAGCTTTTAATGGGGAAGTTGGTGAACACTCCGATTATGGTCGCCCTGGATTGTAGTATACCTTTCGAGTGGATGTGCAACGCGAGAGACTATGTGATAGGAGCGGTGTTAGTTCAGCGTAGGGACAAACACTTTCACCCATTCTATTATGCGAGTAAGACACTTATAGATGCGCAAGAGCATTACACCATGACAGAGAAGGAGTTGTTAGCAGTAGTCTTTGCATTCGATAAGTTTAGATCTTACCTCGACCTTTCTATGACTATCGTTTACACAATCATGCGGGCTTATGTTGGATTTATGCCCAAGTGGTTAGTACGTCATGATCCAAGTCGGGTCATACTCAATAACAAGTTAGGCAAACACCAATAAATATTTAATTGATGATATGATCATGCAATTAAATAATTACACCAATTTAGAAAATGGGTTTTTTAATAAATTGTATGTGAGATAGAACAACTTATAAGGATATTTTGTTATGTACATTATTTGTAATGTTATTTAAGTTGGTTAAATAACATCAAATATTAAAACTGTGTGTAAGTTATATAATTAAAAGGTTAATTAGATAACTCATTATATAACTAGTTAACAATTAAATGGGTGTTTTAAAATGGGGAAAACCCATTTTAAACACAATTTCGGCCGCCCTTTAAGGTATTTGTGGTCTTTTTGTTGCTTTGGAACAACACACCACAATCACTAGTTACACACTCCAACTTTCCTCTCTCTCTCATACATGCAAGAACCATTATCTTCTCTCATTTTTGAAGATAAGCAAGGCTGAAAAAGGGGTTTTCTGTAGCCACCTTCTTGCACGTTTTGGTGTCAAAATCCTAGCAACAAGGTGTTTTGCTTGATGCTTGTGGGTATACAAGCTTGAGGACATCTTCTTTGGTGTTTTGGTCCTTCAAGAACTTCATCCTCTTCTTCACATCTTACGTTTTTGGGCAGCCTTTGGAAGGTAGTTCATCTAACGTTTTGGCAGCCTTTGGAAGGTAGTTCCATGGTTCCTTTTGGTTTTTATATTTTGCTTGTATTCTAGTTCTTTCACATATAAATGATCCTTACAATCTTGGTTTGTTGTTGACAAATAATAGCTTAAATTTCAGATTATAAAACATATTATTTTGCTTTGTTTCCGCTGCGTTTTATTGTTAAATGGTTAAACAACTATGTTAATGGTCCAACAAACCTAACATTGGCATCTAGAGCCGGATATGTGGATGTGACAGGATCAACGATCACAAGTTTGAAGTATTAGAGTGTAATGCAGCGGAATGAAGAGAAGAATTAGTCAAATTATAGCAAGAGTTTGTTACTTGTAAACAAATGCGAGAGAATATTTTTCTGTGATTAGGAATGTTTCAATAATGCCCAATATTATTGCTAAATCATTCACAGTTACAATAAGGTTGGCACTCCTTATATAGAGTGCAATCACTGCTGTAATCACGGGATGGTGATTACTAGCAGATCTAGTACAAAAATAACTAATACTTAATAAACTACTGAAATGTTCACAACTACTGAGAACATGTCAGAGTGCTAAGTATAAAACATAAAACAACTGAAAAGAAACTACTGATACTACAACGACTGAAGAACAAACTCTTCAGTCGTTTTACAAAACTACTGAAAAGAGAAAATATAAAACTACTGAAAGCAAACCGTCACAACTACTGAAGAAGTCCTCTTCAGCTGTTGTGACAACGTCTGATACTTTGTCTTCAGCACTTGTCTTCAGACTTTGTCTTCAGCACTTGTCTTCAGACTTTGTCTTCAGCACTTGTCTTCAGACTTTGTCTTCAGCACTTGTGTCTTCAGACTTTGTAATCAGTTGTTGTCTTCAGCTGTTGTGGACTTCAGTAGTTGTTGTGACGTCTGTGGGACTTAAAGGTTTTTCTGATCCGGCTCATTGGTTCTTTTGGTCCAACAAACTCCCCCTGAACCAATGCAGCCAAAACCTTTAACTTTATTGAGGTCCCACTTATTGTTGGCAAAATGGTTGGTCTTTTTCCTTCTTGATCAGTTGAGAAGATGACCCATATAAGCACCGGCCTGGAAGTAAGTCTCTGATGATTTGGTTGGCAAAGTATGGATGGGAGCTCTGTATTGGAGAATTGGACACTGAGCTGTTCCCCCATCCATGAAACTCACTTCACATGTATAAGCCTGTAGGATTCTCTGGTGTATGCTCTGAGAAACATGATTTGTTCTTCCATAGTAAGATTCTCTGGTTCACCATCGAACAATCCTTCACGCCCATACAGCTCTGAGATGTATTTGGCCTGTTTGCCATTTTTGAGCTCAACTGTTGTGATCTGTCTGTAGGCAAACTCATCTGGGTGATTACCTTCAAGTAACAGACTGAGCTCATTTTGTTTGAAGTTCTCAAGCTTCTTGTAGACTAACCCCTTCTTGATTACTCTGTTTTCTAACATCTTTTGGGGAGGCTGTGTTTTCTCATAAGCCTTCTTGAAGTCTTCTACAATCTCCCAGGGTGATACTACAAGGACCACTGTGATCTCTCATCTACGATCCTTTTATCTGGCCCTTGTATCTTGCAGGAATGTCCTTCTTCACAATTCTGTGAGCCACCCTAGGATCAGGCCAATCCCTACCTTTTCCTTTTGATATTGGAAATGTGTTGGCAAGGGTGTACAGTCTCAGAGCTTCTTTCTTCATACTTATTATTGATGAAGAAGCAGCATAAGTTTTATCTATACTCTTTGCATCTCCTCATCATGAAGCCTTTGCAGTCTTCTTCGTTCTTTGATCTTTACTCTCACAGTTTCCATCTGTGAGGTGGAGTGATGGGCATAGATTTACTATGTGTAGCATCCGCCATTTTGACCATCTCATCAAGTTGGAGTTCTTTTTCTTTTCTTTCAATCTTCCTCTTCTTATATGTGATGTGAAAGTCTTTGTGACTTTCACTCACTTGATCAGTGTCAGTTCCCTTCACATACTCTTCCTCCTTCTCAGTCTCTTTCACAACCTCTTCTTCCTCCTGTTCTCTCTCTATCAATATGCTCTTCCCTTTGTCTTTCACTGACTGACTCTCCCCTTTTTGGTTGCATTGGTTGCAAGGGTTTGAGTAGTAGAAAGCCTTGTGCTCACAATCTCCTCCACCAGTGGCTGTATGATTGAGGGAAGTCTGTCATCCAAGGTTTTGATCACAATGTCGGTGATCATTGGGGTGATGAGAGGTAGGGATTTATGAAAGATAGCAGCTGTTTGCTCAGAGGGGTTCTGTCCCTGAGAAGCAGTGCCAGATGTAAAGGCTGGTGATGAATGTTTTTAGTGGCTGAGTGTTTAGGAGACCTTCAGGTGAAGGTGCCATCTGTGGGTGTATGGTGGTATCAGATGGACTTGCTTCTTGAGAGAATTGGTCAAGTAGTCTTTGTAGTCTACTGACTTCTTCCTCAAGAATTGTGTTCTGGGCTAGAACATCATAAAAGAAGCCCAGGTCATCATCAGCAGATGCTGAATCACCTGACCTCCTGCTAGTAGCAAGATGTACATGCCCTGGGTGTAGACCAGATGTAGCATGTGCCCCTTTTTCTTGGAACTGGGGACTTCCAGCCTCAGGACGATGTCCTTCATCAGCTGTTGCCTCTGATGAGGTCTTAGCCATGTTACCAGCCTCAGTCTGATCATGTGCTGATGCAGAAGAGGTGGCAGCCTCACCAGATATTCTTGTCTCCGTATCTACACTAGGAGACTGAACATTTAAACCCCTGTGCTGTGGGTTGTCAGAAGCATGTTGATCCTCTACCTCAATATCTGTGGTTTTCCCTTTAGGTGGTTGTTGGGGAGGAGGAGAGGCATGCAGCTGAGTCAGCACATTTGCAATTATAAGTGTTGGACTTTGGGGGGCATTTTCATGAGGAGATAGGGTGTTATGCACCTGGGGAGAATGGTGTGTTTCAATGGCAATCTCCTCAAATGAGGAAGATTCCAGATTTGTGGGTACCCCTTCTTTGGTTGCTTCAGGTTCCTTTTGAGAGGAATCCTGAGCGGCTGTGGCTGGGTGAGTCTTTGAAACTACTGGGGGGTTTACACCAGCAAGTATATCCTGTCTTGGTGGTACAGGAGCATCTTCAGGGGACTCATCTTCCTGAATAGCTGTTTTGGTTCGTTTTGTTTTTGGTTTGGTGGGGACTTTGGATTTTGTGGTGGTGGCTGTGGGTTCCAGCTGTGTGGTTTGCGCAGCTTGGCAGCCATTTTGAGTGATTGGTCAGAGTTGTGCCGGGAGTATACTTCAGGCAATACAGCCATAGCAGGGACTCCCAGGCCAACAAGTCCCTCAGCTTGAAGCTGGTTTTCAATTATGGCCATTATAAACCGAGGATATAATATCCAACGGTTAGAAAGTTGTTTTTGGGCCATATCCTTGAGCTCTAAGAATAATATTTCAGAAAAATTTAAAGGTTGTTGCTCAAGGATAGAGTACAATACCTGTTGCCACCTTGTGGACATTTGATCCCATGATGAAGTCTTTGGAGCCAGGCAGACATTGACCATATGAAAGATAAGCCGTTCAGCATCCTGGAAATGTTTCTTCAATATGGTAGAGGCACTCAGGTTGCCTTCGTATCCATGGTGGGCAAATGATAGATCAGTGGTGCCCTTTGGATAGCTAGTCGGGTAAGTGACATCATCCAGATTGAGGGTTTGGCGAAGAATCTCTGGATTGATGACCACCTTTTGGTTATGAACAAACGAATGAAGTGACTCTGTGTCATTCTCCTCAGAGACAAGAGTGACGTTTGTCCAGAATTGGCTAAGGGATTCCGCATATATGGTGGGGTTTATCAGAAAAGCTGTTTGGTAAGGTGACTGGACCATTAAATCAATGGCGTTGTGAAACTTGGTCCAGAATGGTGATTTAGTAAGGTGAGCGACACAGTTGTGTCGTGGTTTTAGTTGCATGGTCGCCATGGATGAAGAGAGGGTACAGAGTTTTTGAACGTTAGGTTTGAGAGGAAAGGTGAGAAAAACTCTGGTGAAATAAGGGATTTATAGGGTAGGGTTATGAACCGACTGAAGGTTTTGGTGTTAGTCATCATTTGGTGAAACTGGTGATGACGTGGCATTAACTTTCAGAGGTTTGAAATGACTGACCGTATTGGTGTGATCATCAGTTGTTATAAAACAACTGAAGACTTGGGTTTAACCGTCAGACATTGAAACAGCTGAAGTCTTTAATTTAGTCTTCAGTAGTTATAAAACTACTGAGGACAATTCCGACTTCAGGTGGTGAAACAACTGAGGACATGGTGTTTGTCATCAGTAGTTATGAAACTACTGAAGACAGTGGTTTTGTCATCAGTTGGTGTAAACAGCTGAAGACTTAGTGGTAGTCTTCAGTAGTTGTAAACTACTGAAGACATAGCTGTGGCTTCAGTTGTTTAGAAACAGCAGTTGTAAAAACAACTGAAGAGAAATTACTCATCAGCTGTTGTCGTCAATTCTTAGCTTTTCAGCTGTTTCAGTCTGACCTCCACATTTAAATCCGAGTTTGATGTTTCATTGGTCATCAGTACTTATCTGCATTTCTGACATTTGCAGTTGTAGTTACATCAGCTGTTGTGATTTCATCAGCTGTTATAACTACATCAGCTGTTTTAACAAATGAAGTACTTATATATGACATGGTTACCAATGATCATCAGTATTTATTACTGAGATTATCGGTAGTTGTCACTTATTCTAGCTGCAGCATACCAAGCCTTAACACCAGGTTGTGGAAGGTTGAACTATCCAAAGGCTTAGTAAAAATGTCTGCAAGCTCATCAGCACTAGGAACAAATTTTGGATCAATCAGACCTTTTTCAAAACAATCTCTAATAAAATGATGTCTGATTTCAATATGTTTAGTCCTAGAGTGCTGGACAGGATTCTTAACAATACAAAGAGCTGAAGAACTGTCCATTAACAATGGAGTCTTAGTCTCAGTTATGCCATAATCCAATAATTGGTTTTGAAGCCATAATACCTGAGATGTACAACTTGCAGCAGCAATGTACTCGGCTTCAGCAGTTGATGTAGCAACTGAGGTTTGTTTCTTACTCTGCCAAGAAATCAAACAGTTGCCTAGGAATTGGCATCCACCAGAAGTTGATTTCCTGGTCAACTTACACCCTGCATAGTCACTGTCAGAAAAAGCAACTAATTTACCAGAATGTCTAGTAGAATACCATAAACCTAGAGATGGAGTGCCTTGCAAATATCTAAAGATCCTCTTGACTGCAATCAGATGAGACTCCTTAGGTGCAGCCTGAAATCTAGCACAAACACATGTAGCAAACATAATATCTGGTCTAGAAGCTGTTAGGTACATCAAGGACCCAATCATACATCTGTAAAGTGTTTCATCAACCACTTTACCTTTCTGATCTGTATCCAGTTGTGTGGTGTTGCACATGGGAGTAGAACAGGGTTACAATTTTGTAAATCAAATTTTTCCAAAAGATTTTTTGTATATTTGGACTGATGAATGAAAATTCCATCAGCCTTTTGTTTGATTTGCAAACCCGGAAAGAATTGTAATTCCCCCATTGCACTCATTTCAAACTTTTGTTGCATCAGCTTTGTAAAGTCATCACACAACTGTGGATCAGAAGATGCAAAAATAATATCATCTACATAAATTTGAACAAGTAAATTATGCTGCCCTGCTTTCTTAATGAATAAAGTTTTATCTATGGTGCCTCTAGTAAAATTATTTTCAAGAAGAAAGTTTGATAATGTCTCATACCAGGCCCTAGGAGCTTGTTTCAACCCATAAAGAGCCTTATCAAGCTTATACACCCAATTAGGATGTTTGTTGTCCTCAAAACCTGGTGGTTGACATACATAAACCTCTTCTTTAATTTTCCCATACAGAAAAGCACTTTTGACATCCATTTGAAAAACTTTAAGATTTTGATAAGCAGCATAAGCTAAAAACAATCGAATTGCTTCCAGTCTGGCTACAGGAGCAAAGGTTTCATCATAATCAATACCTTCTTCTTGTGCAAACCCCTGAACCACCAGTCTGGCCTTGTTCTTAACAATAAGCCCATTTTCATCAGTCTTATTCCTAAACACCCATCTTCACTTCATAACCATTCCACACTACTAGCTATATGGCATCAACCTCCATTGTCCCACTGGCCTTGAGGTAGCGAACAAGTTCTGTCTTGAGCTTGAATGTCAAGATGTTCTAAGCATGAGTGACAAAACATAGTGATGGAAGAGACAATGTATGAATGAATCATGATGTAGCATAGAAGTGTATAAAATGAAGTTTGTTGATATCCAGCAGTTGATAAATTCATATGAGAACAAGTTAGACAGACATGTGATCAGATCTTGGTCAATGAGATCAGTGCAAGTGTTGTAGCAGGCTCAGCAGCAACAGATGGTGATGGTGAAGAATTTCCTTGAAACCAATCAGTTGATGGTAGTTCAAAGGAAGTTGAAGTTGTAGAAATCTCATCAGCATTTGTTGTGGATTGTGCTGCTGGAGCTGCAGGAACATCAGGTCTAGCTGAATCAGGCAGTTGATCAGTAAATCTGAAGAGGTGAGTACTACTATCATCATCATCAGCACCAGCAGTACCACCAGGTCTTGGAGAACTGTTGACATGAGCAACAGCTTTAGGAGGGAGTTTTGATGAGGAGAATATTGTAGTATGTCCAAATCAATATCTCCACAGGATTTGTGGAATCTTGTCCTTTGGAGATTCATTAAACTTAACATGTAGAGTCTCTTCAATTCACCATCTTTGTTCTACAGTTGAAGACTCTGTATGCTTTGCAAGTTGATGAATAACCAACAAAAATCCTGATCCACCTTAGAATCAAATTCTGGAGTTGATCCCTTGTGTTGAGAATGAAACAAGGACATCCAAAAGCTCTAAAGAATGAAATTAGAGGGGCCAAATGATGAAGAACTTCATATGGAGTTTTCATCAACCTCTTATTCACTAGAGCTCTATTTTGTACATAGCAAGCAGTATTGATAGAGTTCAGCCCAAAAAGTCATTGGCAATCCAGAGTCAGCCAACATGGACCTTGCAGCTTCAATAAGGGTCCTGTTCTTTCTCTCCACTACTCCATTTTGTCAGGAGTTCTTGGAATGCTAAAAATGCCTCTTGTTCTTGAGGGTTTGAAGATAGAACTCATCAAGTGTATTGCTTCTAAATTCAGTTCCATTATCACTTCTAATACACTTGACTGAGAGGGAATACTGCTTCTCAACATACAGCACAAAGTTGATAATCTTCTGAGGTGCTTCATCCTTTGAATGCAAGAAAAAAGTCCATACAAATCTGGAGTAATCATCCACAATTACTAGACAGTATTTCTTCTTAGCCATACTCATCACTCTCACAGGACCAAAGAGATCCATGTGAAGAAGCTGTAAGTAGGCTGTGGACTTAGGTTCTTCTATGGAAGGAAATGAAACTTTGTGCTGTTTTCCTTTTAGACAAGCAGTGCAGTCATCTCACATTTAAACTCCTTCATAGGCAATCCCCTTACTAAACCATGGTTAATCAGCTGATTTATGCTTTGAGATTAACATGACCCAGCCTTCTGCCATAGTGTAGATTCTTGAGGGGAAGCCTTGGAAAATAGGCAGGATGGCCTTGAGATCTATTTTCTTAGAAAGATCTAAGGCATACACTCTTCCTGTCCTGTTGGCCTTAAGGAGAGTGTGTTTATCCAACACCTTGTCAATCAAACTCAGAACTTTGGATGACAGAATCCGGCAGTTCTGACTTGTGAAAAGAGCAACATGGCCTTTGTCACACATTTGACTGACACTCAAGAGGTTGTACTTGAGATTTTCCACATGGTTAACATCATCAAACTTATTTCCCCATTGGAAACAAAGCCTTTGCCGATGATGTAACCCTTTGCATCATTGCCAAAAGATACAAATCCCTTCCTTCCTTGAGAATAGTCATTAAGAAGTGATCTGTTTCCTGTCATATGCATGGATCCTCCACTGTCTACATACCAGATGCCTCTGTGGCATGTTGAAGAACCCTGCAGAAACAAAGCAAATTAGTTAGATTTTGAGACCCAAACCTTTTTGGTTTTGGGCCTATTCACATCAACAGATGGTGGACTAACAAGTTTGCTAGAAATAACAGCTTGAGAGGAAGAGGATGGTGGAAAAGAGGAATCCTTTGCTTGGACCTCCTTTTCTGTGGATTCAACATAGGAACATTTAATTGGTTGACTCTTCCCAATAGATGTTGAACCATCATAACCAGCTGTGTCTGATTTTGTGATAAAGCTTTCAGCTCTTCAGACACATTAGCACTGGAGTTGATAAGTTCTTATGTTGCCACCTTCTTCTTTTGAGCAACCTCAGCTGTTACCTGTTTAACCCCTTCCTTTTGGATTCTTTTTGGACTTAAGGATTACAGGATTTGATGTTGCTGGTACAAATGTGGCTTTAAACTCATTTTTCATTTTAACCATTTTCTCTTTAATTCATCTTTATGTTTGAGTTTGGATCCTCTTTTGTACCAACAATCATCAGTGAGATGATTAAACAAACCACATACTTCACATGGTTTCTTTTTCATCTTATGTTGATCATCAACTAAAGAGGATGAAACTACTGAAGACTTGCTCTTCAGTACTTTGGAAGCACTATTTGCTTTCTTGACTTCCTCTTTAGTAGTCTTCAAACTCTTTCTACTGACAGTTTTCTTCTTTTCAGTGCTGTCAGTAGTTGGAGCTTGAACTTCAGGAGTTAAATCTTGCTCTCCAGTCCTTTCAGGACTTTCAGACATAACTCCTGAGTTGATCAACTCTTTGATCATGTGAGTGTCAGCAATTGAACCATCAACATTATCTGGTAGGTTCTGAGAGGGCTTAGTGCTGACTTCAACTTTTGATGATGCTTTATCAAAAAGTGAATCACATGATGAGGTGGATTGATTATTGCTTTCTCCATCAGATTTCACCTCTACTTTTGGAGCAAAATCTGTAGGAGGAGAGCAGTGTGATTATAACCAATGCCAAACTTCACATTGGAAGCTGATTGCTTACTAAGAAGCATCTCAAAACCTTTGCATGATTGCACCCATCGATCACACTCTACTTGGGTGACTGAAGGGTTTCTTTAAGACTTTTCTGGTCCTCCAGAATAACCTCTAGCTTAGCCTTTTCATCATTTAATTGGCATTTAAGCTTATAAATCTCATCATTTTTGCTATTAAGAGCAGATTATATCAGCTTGTCTTTTGGAAATTGTTTTCTCAACTCAAGTTTTTATTTATTAATGCTACATTTGCCTCTCTAATAGAGACAAAGGCAGCAATGCAAGATTCAGAACATAACTTGGCTTTAGCCTCTGAAGATACCTGAGTTACCTGTGAAGATGATGCAGTTGAGCAGGAACCCTCAGTTGATTCCAGAGCCATAAGTGCCAGATTTCCAAAAGGACTATCACCACCATGTTGATCAGCACTTGTGAACAGTTGTTCATGACCAGACATGTCATCTGGCAAGCTGCTCCAATCAACAAACTTCTGGGTGAAGAAGAAGCTATGTTGTTGAGGTTGAGGGGGTTGATGAGATGGTTGAGGTTCTGGGAGTGCATGAGGTTGTGGTACATAGGAGCTTGAACTTGACTGGTTTGGTGGCATGTAATAACACGGATAAGGGTAAGGTATTTGACCCTGAGGAACCAAATATGCAGGAGATTGTAGTTGAGACTGATGACTAGAGTTGACAGGATGTTGCCCTTTGTTTTGTTGACTATTGCTAGAAAAAGTCACAAAAGGTGCAGAGGAATTTGATCCAGATGATCTACATTCTCTAGCAAAGTGTCCAAGCCTTTGGCATCTGTGACACCTCAACTTGCTCTTGTCAAAACCAACTTTGGTTTTGCCAGAGAGTCCTGGGAACTTTCTTCCAGTTCTTTTGTAGAACTTCTGAGATCTGATATTTATCAAGGCCATTTGGCTCAAAATAATCCATCTCTTCAGTCATCATCAGCAATCCCCTTGAGATCATCCATGATGAAGCATAGATTGTCATTATTACACCCACGAAAATTGACTATCAGCACTCACAAATGCTGAATCAGAAATGTTTGAAGAGAAATCAATATGCTCATCATACTGGCATTCAGATGGAGCATATTCTGACTCATGACTAAGACCAGTGTTGCCTGGTACAAAGTCCTCAGTGAGCTTACCCGATGATGAAGACAGTTTTCTCTTTTGTTCTATCTCTCTCTCAAATGTGAGCAATTTCCCATGAAGTTGGGTGAGAGATAGTTAGTCTGTCAAATTTGCACTGGAGCGTAGGACAATGGTATATGTATCCCATCTCTCAGGCAGTGATCTGAGAAATCTGTTATTCATCTGAGTATTAGTATACTCATGTTTGACCATTTTCAATTCAGAGATCAAACAAGAGAACCGCTCAAACTGTTGAGTCAGTGTCTCACCCTTCCTATGAGAGAATGTCATATTGTTGGGCAAGGATTCCTCTCTTATTTGCCAAGACCTCATCTATTCCTCCAAATTGTTCTTTCAAGGCATTCCAGAGGTCATGGGCAGATTCATAATGCATTAACCCAGAATAAATTTCATTGGGTAGTGCCATGGCTAGAATTCCATGAGCTTTTGCATCTATCTCAAACAATTTCTTATCCTCATCTGAGTATTGATCTTTCTTTCGGAAACCATTTGATTGGTTTCCGGGTTATTCACCATAGGCTTGTGTGGACCATGTACCACTGATGTCCAACAACCTGAGCTGTTAACAGACGGGGTGATGGAGCATACGACGTTGCCATATGTTATACTCATTCCTAACCAGCATTGGAGGCTTGGTTGAGGAACCAGTATTGTGAGGATCTGGATTGGAAGGAGTAGTCATTTGGAAACCAAAAACATTTTATTCAAGCAAAAATTTAGACACACCACAACAAACTCAATGAAAACCAAGAATAAGTCTATCAGGATGAATGATTAAAAGCACAGAAAATTCAATCTCTATAACAGTTTCTTGCAAAAGAATGCTAATTCACTCAAACTTGGATCTTGAAGAGCAGTTTCAATGATCAATTATTAGATCGATCAATGATTAACCTGCTCTGATACCATTTGACAGGATCAACGATCACAAGTTTGAAGTATTAGAGTGTAATGCAGCGGAATGAAGAGAAGAATTAGTCAAATTTATAGCAAGAGTTGTTACTTGTAAACAAATGCGAGAGAATATTTTTCTGTGTGATTAGGAATGTTTCAATAATGCCCAATATTATTGCTAAATCATTCACAGTTACAATAAGGTTGGCACTCCTTATATGAGTGTAATCACTGCTGTAATCACGGGATGGTGATTACTAGCAGATCTAGTACAAAAATAACTAATACTTAAACTACTGAAATGTTCACAACTACTGAGAACATGTCAGAGTGCTAAGTATAAAACATAAAACAACTGAAAAGAAACTACTGATACTACAACGACTGAAGAACAAACTCTTCAGTCGTTTTACAAAACTACTGAAAAGAGAAAATATAAAACTACTGAAAGCAAACCGTCACAACTACTGAAGAAGTCCTATTCAGCTGTTGTGACAACGTCTGATACTTGTCTTCAGCACTTGTCTTCAGACATTGTCTTCAGCACTTGTCTTCAGACTTTGTCTTCAGCACTTGTCTTCAGACTTTGTCTTCAGCACTTGTGTCTTCAGACTTTGTAATCAGTTGTTGTCTTCAGCTGTTGTGGACTTCAGTAGTTGTTGTGACGTCTGTGGGACTTAAAGGTTTTTCTGATCCGGCTCATTGGTTCTTTTGGTCCAACAGGATGACTAGCTTCTATTGTCCTTGTAAAATTGGTTTTATGGGGTTTAACAACCTAATAGGGGCTGTTTCATGATGATATAATTAATCCCCAATCTTTCAAGGTTTAATTTTACATGCTTATGATTAAACCTTGAAAGAAAGATGTCAAATAGTTGATTATTGTGTTGGACAAAAACCCTAGATTTTGGGTTTATGTTAGCTGAAAATTTAGGGTTAAATGGGGATTTATTTTGGTTCTTGTATGTTGTATATGTTGTTCATATTGGTGCATAACCTAGCCTTGACCTTGTGTTGATTTGGTTTTGGATGAATGGTTTGTTTTGGTTGATTTCATTCATTTTGGGTTGTAATATTTATTCTTTTGTGCTTGTATATTGTTGTAATTTATTTATCCATTCAATGGTGATGTAATAAATAGACTAGGTGTATTTTCTTTCATTAGAAAATTTTATATTAGGATATAAATTTGTAAAAGAAGATGCACAAGTTGGAAGCACAAAAGGAAGGCACAAAGAGAAGGACTTGAAGCATTTGGATGCAACTTCAAGTGGGGGTCTTTGGAGATCCTATCTTTGTGTTGTAATTAACCCTTAGAAAAGACCTTATGACCACACTTGTGATGGCAAACAAGTTTGGTCACCTAAGTGGCTATGGTTATGCACATGTGGTTGTTTTGTATATGCTTGTTTGATTATCCAATTTATGTTGATTGTTTGATATGTGGATATGCTTAACAATCTTAATAAATAATCATAACAAGCGGAATTTTCAAGGTTCTTAATCATTAATATGTTAATAAAAGTTATTAAAAGGATTAATGATTTCAAAATAAACAAGTTTTATTAAAAAGAACCGTAGGGTACCATGTATTTGAAAGCATGCGAATACAAGGTACTTAGAGTTTCATAACTAGAATTAATGAAAACTAAAATCCCTCTGGAAACAAGTTAAACACCATCCTTTTACACGACACTGAATCACTTGAAAACTATTTGTGGGATAAAGTTCACCTAACCACTTCTAAGGAACTAGTGTGTTTGAGGTGGGCTTAACATATTTCTGGGATAAAGGTCACCTAACAACTTGTATGTATAAACTCACACGTGTGTGTAAGTAGGACGACTTGAATTGGAAACCATGTGCATAGGATCACCGAAGCATGGCATACAATGGTTGATGGGATATTACATGCCGACTAAACATAAGATGTTTAACCGATCCCATAAGCTAGAAGTTGCAATAGGTTGCAATTGTCAAATGTTGACTACCTTGTTAATATAAATAATGGGATAAAGGTCACTTGCATTCTAGATTTTAATTATTAATTGTTTATAAGACATGTAAGGGTATTAATGATTAAAATGAAATTTTTTCAAGAAATACTAATATGAACTTTGTAAATTTTGTAGAAATGGCCACAAACAATATTGCTACCCCCGACCGTCCATACATTATCACTGAGAACCAGCTTAGAGAGGGATCGTCTTAACCATAATAACTTTATGGACTGGTTTCGAAACTTGAGAATTGTTCTCAAGCAAGAGTAAAAGGCTATGTCCTTGACGATCCCATTCCTGACCAACCCGACCCCGAGGATGTTGAGACCTATAACGATTGGCTTCAGTATACTGAGGATTCCATGCAGGTTTCCTGCCTCATGTTGGGAACTATGATTCCTGAACTCCAAAAGGACTTGGAGCATCATGGGGCATATGACATGATTACCCAATTGAAGGAAATGTTCATTCAACAAGCTAGGGTAGAGCGCTTCGAAACGGTTCGAGCGCTTCATGCGTGTCGCATGGGAAGAAACCCAATCGGTATCATCTTATGCTCTTAAGATGAAAAGCCATATTGATCACTCGAGAGGCTTAATTGTCCCGTCTCAAAGGAGCTGGCCACGGATTTGATCCTTAATGGCCTAACCAAAAGGTTTGAGACGTTCATAATGAATTACAATATGAAGGGTGGTACAAGAGCATTGGTGAGCTTCACGCAATGCTCAAAACAGCCAAGGCAGGGATGGGTAGAAAGGTTCTACCTGTTCTCTCGATCAATGAGGGAGGCAATAAGAAAAGGCCATTCCCCGATCCCAAGGCAAATGTTGCCAAAGAAAAGGGGTACATCAAAGGAAAAGGGAAAGGAAAGGCTAAAGCGAAAACCTCCAAAGCCTAAGCTTAAGAAGCCTAAGGTAACAGAGAACGATCCATGCTTTGAGTGTGGTGAGATAGCACATTGGAAAAGGAATTGACCAACCTATCTCAAAGAGTTGAGAAACAAGAGGGATGCTGGGCAAACCTCAGGTACAACTTTCATGATTCATATTGGTTTGAATGTTATTTCTTCAAACACATGGGTATTGAATACCGGATGTGGAACTCATATTTGCAATTTGTTGCAGGGGTTCAAAAGAAATAAGCACTTCAAGAAGGGAGACACAAGTCTCTACATGGGCAACGGAGAGCAAAAGTTGATGTCGAAGCCCAAGGAGACTATATTTTGAAACTTTCAAATGGTTTGGAAGTTGTTCTTAAGAACATTTTATGCACCTAGTTTGACAAGGAACATAATTTATGTTTCCATTTAAAACAATATGGTTATGATTTAAAGTTTGTAAACAATGGTTTATGTTTGTATGGATGATGTATTTTATTTCAAGGCTATGCCTTTTAATGGTATCTATGAATTGGTTGATGATGATTCATCCTATAATAACTCATTATACCAATCAAGCACCAAGAAACTTAAAATGGGTTTAAGTGATTCATATCTTTGGCATTGTCGTCTTGGTCACATATACAAGAATCGGATTCAAACACTTCAAAAGAATGGTCTTTTGAAAACAAATGAAAGTGTTTCATTTGATAAGTGTGAATCTTGTTTACAAGGTAAGATGACCAAGTCGCCCTTTAGTGGTACTAACGAGAGGGCAAAAGATTTATTGGGAATCATACATTCGGATGTATGTGGTCCTTTTAAGACAATGACTAGAAATGGCTAAAGATACTTCATTCCTTTACCGACGATTATAGTCGCTATGGTTATGTGTACTTGATGGCACATAAAAATGAAGCTTTTGAAATGTTTAAAATCTTCAAGAATGAAGTAGAAAATCAACTCAATAAAACTATCAAAGTTATTCGTTCAGATAGAGGAGGTGAATACCTAAGTGAGGCTTTTCAAGATCATCTAAGAAGTTGTGGGATCGTCTCACAACTTACTCCGCCTGGAACACCACAACATAATGGTGTGTCCGAAAGGAGAAACCAAACCCTATTGGATATGGTTCGATCTATGGTGGCTATAAGCTCACCTCTATCATTTTGGGGATTCGCATTGCTCTCCGTGGCTCGTATTTGAATATGGCCCGACCAAGAAAGTGGATACGAACACGTTTTGAAAATGGTATGGAAGAGTTCCATCGCTATCATTTAAAAGTATGGGGTTGTGAAGCTTATGTCAGGCTAAACACCCAAAATAAGTTGGAAAGTAGATCCACTAAGTGTATATTTGTTGGATATCCCAAAGATTGTATAGGATACTACTTCTTTGATCCAACAGAGCAAAAAGTATTTATTGCTCGAAAGGCAGAGTTCTTGAAAGCTAAGTTCCTTATGGAAGGAATAACGTATAGAACAATGAAATTTGATGAGGATCAAGATCAAAAATTGATACACGTTGGTTGACACTAGCTATCAACAAGAGGTTGTTGATGATGATCAAAAGGTTGATCATATCACACACAAACAACGTTCACAGATCTGTAGAGTTAGCATTGCACCTGAAAGATATGGAGTTTTCATGAATGGATGCTATGTGGTTGACTCTGATGAGGCAACTACATACCATGATGCAATGTTCAATTCGGATTATGACAAATGGCTGGAAGCTATGAACTTTGAGATGCAATCCATGTATGAAAAGCAAGTTTTGGAATTGGTTGACCCTCCACTTAACTCCAAACAGGTTGGATGCAAGTGGGTTTTCAAGAAGAAAACGGATATGCATGGAAACTTGGATACTTACAAAGCAAGACTTGTAGCAAAAGGTTTCACTCAAACTCAAGGGGTTGATTATGATGAAACTTTCTCGCCTGTGGCAATGCTAAAGTCAATTAGGATATTATTTGCCATAGCTGCATATTATGACTATGAGATTTGGCAAATGGATGTCAAAACTGCTTTTCTTAATGGACATCTCGAAGAGACGTCCATATGGTTCAGCCTGATGGTTTTGTCGATCCACAACATCTAGTAAAGTATGCAAGTTAAAGAGATCAATCTATGGATTGAACAAGCATCGAGGAGTTGGAATCAACGATTTGATGAAGAGATCAAGCAATTTGGTTTCATCAAGAATGCTGACGAGGCTTGTATGTATAAGAAGGCTAGTAGGAGCATAATTACATTCCTAGTATTGTATGTTGATGACATACTACTTTTTGGAAATGATATTCCAACCATGGAAGGTGTTAAAGCCTGGCTTGGAAGTTGTTTTTCCATAAAAGATCTCGGTGAAGCCGCCTATATTTGGGAATAAAGATCTATAGGGATAGATCGAGGCGGTTGATAGGTCTAAACCAAAGTGCATAATGATTAAAATCTTGAAAAGGTTCAAGATGGAAAACTCTAAGAAAGGTATGGTACCTATTCAAAGAGGGACAATATTGAGTACATCTCAATGTCCAAGCTCAAAGGATGAGCATGATCGAATGAAGGACATCCCATATGCGTCTGCTATAGGATCCATCATGTATGCGATGATATGCACTAGACCGGACGTGTCATGCGCGTTAAGCATGACAAGCAGATATCAGCAGAATCCAGGTAATAGCCATTGGATGGCTATTAAAAGTATATTAAAATACCTTAGGAGGACTAAGGATATGTTTCTAATATACGGGTCTGGTGAGGTGGAACTCGGTGTAAAGGGTTACACGGATGCGAGCTTCCAAACTGATCGAGATGATTCTCGATCGCAATCGGGGTATGTCTTCATTATTAATGGAGGAGCAGTGTCCTGGAAGAGTTCAAAACAAGACGTGGTAGCATTGTCCACTACAGAATCTGAATACATAGCCGCCTCATTAGCAGCTCAGGAAGCTGCATGGATAAAGAAATTTATCGCCGATCTAGGGGTGGTCTCTACCATTCAAGACCCCCTAGAAATCTTTTGTGATAAGATGATGCGATTGCACAAATCAAGAAACCCCGTGCACATCAAAAGACTAGACACATTGAGCGGAGATTTAACTACATAAGGGATGAAGTTGAAAAAGGAAAAATATGTATTCGTAAAATTCACACCGATCAAAACATTGCGGATCCACTCACGAAGCTCCTTGAAAGGACAAAGCATGAAAGTCATACTTGTGCCTTAGGACTTCGATATTCTAGTGATTGCGATTGATCTGTTTAGTATTAAAAGTATGGAACAATTGTAATATTTAACTCTTATATATTTATGATATTTTGAGTTATGTTCCTTTAAGCATGTATATATATCCATGAATATGTTATCATTCTAAATGTCCGTAGTCGGTCATATTGTGGAAACAAATATGAACGTAAGACTATTATGAACGTGGATTGGTGGATATTCATAAGGCATGAATATAGAGAAATTGGTTGTTGCCAAAGTTCATAGATATTTGTGGGATACGAATATTGGACTGACTCGCGTCTCAAATTTTACTACATGGAATCTTCTTGATTGATCATAAGTAATTTTGAGTAAAGGCAAATATCATTTGGTATCCTCTGACCTGAGATACATATTGTGTTTTGATATTCACCAAAGTGTTATACCTTGAGCTAGTTCTTCACTGCTCCGAAACAGTGGACAGTACATAAGGCTGTTCAGGTGTGACACGAGGTGATTGTGAGAAACATATGTAGTCAAGATGGAATTTGTTCGTCTTATTCGTTGAGATCAAGATGTCTAAGGCCTGATTAAGTTAAATCAACAAGGAATGATCATTCTGTGTCCTTGGATTTAACATGACATCTGTAACAAAAGGATAAATGATTAATTCACCTAAATCATTTCAAGTTGGATACTTGAAGGGGATGATGTTATTGAATGGCTTCTAGTCATGCGTATTAAGGGTAGTAAACCGTTGTTAGGTGGTATTTACTGCTTGCATCAATCTTCTATGAATCTTGTGCAAGTGGGAGATTGTTGGATTTTATGCCCAAGACACATAGAACATTGATGTGGTTAGTACGTTATAATCCAAGTCGGGTCATACCCAATAACAAGTTTAGCAAAGACCAATAAATATTTAATCATGCAATTAAATAATTACATGAATTTAGAAAATGGGTTTTCTAAATAAATTGTATATGAGATAGAACATATTATAAGGATATTTTGTTCATGGACATTATTTGTAATGTTATTTAAGTTGGTTAAATAACATCAAATAATAAAAGTGTGTGTAAGTTATATAATTAAAAGGTTAATTAGATAACTCATTATATAACTAGTTAACAATTAAATGGGTGTTTTAAAATGGGGGAAAACCCATTTTAAACACAATTTTCGGCTGCCCTTTAAGGGTATTGTGATCTTTTTGTTGCTTTGGAACAACACACCACAATCACTAGTTACACACTCCAACTTTCCTCTCTCTCTCTCTCATACATGCAAGAACCATTATCTTCTCTCATTTTTGAAGATAAACAAGGCTGAAAAAGGGGTTTTCTGCAGCCACATTCTTGCACGTTTTGATGTCAAAATCCTAGCAACAAGGTGTTTTGCTTGATGCTTGTGGGTATACAAGCTTGAGGACATCTTCTTTGGTGTTTTGGTCCTTCAAGAACTTCATCCTCTTCTTCACATCTTACATTTTTGGGCAGCCTTTGGAAGGTCGGTTCATCTAACGTTTTGGCAGCCTTTGGAAGGTAGTCCATGGTTCCTTTTGGTTGTTATATTTTGCTTGTATGCTAGTTCTTCACATATAAATGATCCTTACAATCTTGGGTTTGTTGTTGACAAATAATATGCTTAAATTTCAGATTATAAAACATATTATTTTGCTTTGTTGCCGCTGCGTTTCTTGTTTAAATGGTTAAACAACTATGTTAATGGTCCAACAAACCAACAGCTTAAGTATTTGTTTATTTAGCAAATGCTAACACCGAGATTACGAATTTTGTTGCTTCGGTAGTTTGACATTAAGATTAGGGATAAGAAAGGAGCGGATAATGTAGCAACGGATCATTTGTCACGATTAGGGATGACATTGTTGATGATAACTTTTCCTCATGAGTCATTGATGTTTGTGAAAGCACATGAAGAGGGTTTTCCATGGTTTGCAGATATGGCTAATTACTTAGCGACATGGGTTTTGATGAGAAGCATGACACATCAACAAAAGAAGAAATTCATTACAGACATTAAGCATTACATTTTTGACGACCCTACCTCTTCCGTATTGGTGCAGATCAGATTGTACGTAGGTGCGTACACAATGATGAAGCAAGGAGGATTTTTAGGCATTGCCACTTAGGACCAATAGGTGGCTATTATGGAGCGAATTGGACATCGAAGAATGTATTCGACGCTGGATTTTATTGGCCGACGTTCTTTAAGGATGCACATGAGTTTGTGAAGAGTTGTGACACATGTCAAAGAGTAGGAAAGATCTCATCTTGGAATGAGATGCTTCAAAATGCCATTCAGGCTTGTGAGATTGTTGATTTGTGGGGCATTGATTTCATGGGCGTTTTTCCGTCTTGGGAACAAGTACATTCTAGTAGCTGTAGACTATGTTTCCAAATGAGTGGAGGCTCAAGCCTTACCCATGAATGATGCTAGGATTGTAGTGAGATTCATCAAGAAATTGATTTCACTCTTTGGTACCCCCAAAGCCCTGATTAGTGATCGAGGGACCCACTTCTACAATGCATAGATGTAGAACGCCTTGCAACTCTATATGGTCACCCATCGGCTTACAACTGCTTATAATCCACAAACTAGTGGGCAAGTTGAGGTAAGTAATTAAGATATCAAGCGGATTCTGGAGAAAACAGTTAGATCAAATCACAAAGGATTGGTTAGATAAGTTAAATGTCGCACCCTGGGTTTTCCGCACGACATATAAGACACCGACTGGTTATACCCGTTCAGGATGATTTATGGGAAAGCATGACATTTTACCAGTGGAGTTGGAGCATTATGCATAGTGGACATTAAGGACTGTGAATTTAGATATTTTTTAGTGGAGCGAATCGACTACATTAGTTGCACGAGTTGGAGGAATTGAGAGAGCATGCGTACACTCATTCGACATGATACATGGAACATACGAAAGAATTACATGATCGCCACCTGAAAGGAAATAAAGAATTCAAGTGTGGGGATCAGATGTTGCTTTATAATCCGTGATTGAAATTGTTTCCCGGAAAACTAAAGTCCTACTGGTCGGGACCATTCAGTGTGCGCGATGTTTTTCTATACGAAATAATTGAAATCGAGGAAAAGGCCGGGGAGACGTTTAAGGTAAATGGACATCGTTTAAAGCATTACATTAGAAGACCGGTGATTGAGAATGAGGAAGAAGTGGTTGACATCGCCCCTATAGGAGCCTCATTGAGAGGTTCGAGTCAGACTGATTACTCGTAAATAAACCAAGTGCTTCCGGGGAGGCAAACCGAGGGTTAGCCATGAACTTTGAACTTGCACAAAAGTGATAGAGGCACCCAGGATTTAGCCTTGTGTTTTAGCCTGTGACTACCCTACTCTGAAATTATCCACTATTTAGCCATGTTGACCCATGCATTCATCAATTTTGTTTGTTTTCACTCATGTTAGTTAGCCTTTATTTGCTTAGACCATTTTGTGTTAACCCGTGTGTTTTAGAAAACCCAGCTAAGTTAGTGTTTAAACAGTGTGATTTAATTGTTATGTTTGGTAAGTTAATCTCAGTTAAAAAAATGATATTAAAAGACAAAAAAGGGAAAAAACAAAAAAGAGATAAAAATAAATAAAATGAATGAAAAATTTGACCAGAAAAAGTCTATTGGTAGTTAGTTTGTCGAAGGATTCAAGTTTGGTCTTGTTTTTGTTTTTGTTTATCATTTTCGTATTATGTTCGTGTTTAGGCTAGTGAAGTCTGATTTCTTTAAACACCATAACCTTGTTTTTTCATCTTGTTTGTTCCTAGCCTTCACCTTAGCCTCATTACAACTATATTAAGACCTACTAGATTTGTGCAAACTTCAATTGTTTGTTGGTGTAGATATGATACCCTTACAAGCTTATGATAATGTCATTTCTTATGATATTGAGAGTACCGTATATATAAACTAGTACATCTTTTACTAGTCCATTAAACAAATAGAGAGGAGAGAACATTGTGAGAAGTTATGGATTATTGTATGTATAAAATCTTTAAATGAACTAAACATAGTTTGTTTTTCAACATTGGTGTCACGGTTACTTGTTAAGTTGTAATTCTATTGATTGTGCTTGGATTGTTGATTGTGTCTTTTAGGAAAACTGTAAATTCAATGATAGCAATCAGGAATTATCAGTGTTAGATTGAATTCGTATAATGATTGCGGAATTATCACTAGTCGTTGTTTAATTGATTGAAAACGAAATAACAATTGCAATGTAAAGTAATAAATGAAGAACAAAACAATTAAGTGCAATAAATGAACGAACACGAATTGATTCAAAAGTATTTCATTAAAAACATATTATGATTACAAATGAAATAATATTTGTTGATGGTGATGGTAGCTATGATTCTATTTGTAACACCCCAACCCAAGAATGCTGATGTGTCACTATCACGGTAATAAAAATCCAAAACATAATTCCATTATTCATAACGATTAAAAGTTAAATATCCAACAAGAAAACACTAGTCTAAACTCATCAGAAAAGTCATTACATCAAATTAAATAAACTCTTCTTTATGCAGAATTCCACTCTTCACTCCCCTCCCGGATGGCCCCGCTGACCTGACGTGCATGAAAACAAAAGCACGCCTGAGCATAACGCTCAGTGAACGGAATAAAAGATAACAAAATAAACAGATATAATGATGACAAAGGATAACATAAGATCAAATAAAACATAACCCGAGCTAATAATCATATCATATAATAACTGAACAGAGGGAACACAGGTAGCGAGCCCGTGAACCAATGTGAAATGGAGTATGGGCAGACATACAACCCATTCACCAGAGTCCTGAATGGAGTGGTGTGCAACCATCCATCAGGAAATACAGAACTAACCTAGGATCGATCCATACGCCTCTGAGGAAAATAATAATATAACAAGACGGCCAATATAATTTCAGAGTCCTCTTTAGAGACGCCGTGATCTCAGCTCACCGCCACGGTTGGTGCCACGTTATTGATGCCGCAATAACGCGTCTTGTCACCCCCAAGATAGAGCTCGGGTAACAAATTAACAGAAGATAAAGTAGTCTAGCTAGTTATAACAGAATCAAAAACAAACTAGCTACGAATAACAGGAATCAAAACTAGAGATGAACGGAAATCAAATATGAGACAAGAATCAGGAATCCGTACCTTATCTTAACAAGAAACCATGTCTAAGTTGAGCTCAAGCCGTACGGGAACCTACACTTTAATTATTTTACGAGTTAGGTTCACAACTCTTGATATAATTTATTTTAATTTCCCGGCTACGAGGTGTTTTTTTAAAGGTCTTAAATAATCCTTAACCTTAACAAGACTTGGTACCCGTTTTAAATTAGTTTTAACACTATTAATAGTACTACATTTCTTTTGCCTAGTTTGTTAGTTAGAGTATATAAAATAGGAAATTATATGTAGTGAATTTGGTTGCATTGAATGTCACACTCTCTTAATAATTTCTTTAGCAAAAGCCACCAATGAATTTCATAAAAATACATACATGTGTGCTAACTAACAGAAGAGTTCGTCAGTGATAGCGTATATTAAAAAAATTAATTTTTTTTGACACTTAACCGAGTATTAATTTAATTTATTTGCTTATGAGATGAGGCTGTAAATTTGTTTTGGAGTTGCAAGCCACATGCCAACCTTCATAAAATACGAGTTGACTTTATTTACTAATTATATAACATTATTAATATATTAATATTATAATCCTATCATCTTCTAATGTTAACTTTAAGTTGCAGAACCAAAACCCAAATATCCAAATTTGAGAGTTCCATAGGTGGCTTGGTAAAACCCAGATTTGCAAGCAACCTGATGACCATTTGTGTAGGTATACTTTTGTTAAAATCGATTTAACCATCTCTATTAGTTGCCAGAACCGACTGACAATTATAAATGCCATACCAACCGTGAAGTTTCAATCACGAAAGAAACAGAGTACGAAACTTATTACCTGAGTTAAGGTTAGCGAGCCAGACGAGAACAACCGTTCGAATAGTTTGGGGAATGATCACGCAGAAACAAGTGGTAAGAGGCAGTGCCAGCGGTCACGGTTGCGAAGGAGACTGTGTAAATCATTGAAACGAACCATCGCAATCACATAAGAGCTGAGGAAATCTGAGTTTGAAAAACACCCTAGGGGTTTTCGAGTGATCATACCTGAATTGTGAATCAACCCGTAACCGGTGTACGCGTAGGTTGCAACCGGTGGCGTAACAGTGTGACTTTCCGAACAAGGTTTGATTCAACGGTGATGGTGGGGTCGAAGGTGGTTCACGACGGTGATGTGGTGCGATGGTTTGCCGGATTTTGCACGAGCAGAATCACAGGTACTCCCGAACGGTTCGTGTGGGGAATCAGAGATCTAGAGGTTTAAATTGACAGATAGTTGCGTGGAAGTTGGACAATTTGTTGGAGGTGATATCATTAATGAGAGTAATAGATAAATAAAAGTGTGGTCCATGGAATACACGTGAAATTTTCCATTAACTGCCATGCTATGATTTTATTATTATTATTATTATTATTATTATTATTATTATTATTATTATTATTATTATTATTATTATTAATACTTTACGGGTATTATAACTCTACCTCCCTTAAAACAATTTCGTCCACGAAATTGCTAGGTACGAATCGAACAAAGATATGTCATAACGTACATGGAATAATGAAAATCAGCAAGTGAACGAAATAACTCATAATTAATCAAAATAAAATCTTGAAACAGAACTGATCTGATAGACGAAATCATATAAGAGATGACTAATATAATGTTCGGGAAACAATTATTCACCTCATAACTGATGGCAGAAAACATCTAAAATGGTAATTACTAAGGGACAAATAGATACGGATATTGAAAACGGATTGCATCTTCCATCTCCCAGGTATCTTCGCGTTCAGAATGGTTTTTCCATAATACTTTAACAAAAGGAATAGTCTTCTTTCGCATAATGCGTTTGTGCCGATCAAGAATAGCTTCTGGTTCTTCTTCGAACGATAAGTCTTCACGAATCAAATGAAGCGGATAGTTCACCACATGAATTGGATGATAGTTGTACCCCTTTAAAGAGATACATGAAAGACATTATGCACATGTGATAACTGAGGTGGTAGTGCTAAACGGTAGGAGACTTCACCAACTTTTTCTAAAATCTCAAATGGCCCGATGAATCTAGGGCTGAGTTTTCCTTTGATGCCAAAACGACGTACGCCTCTACAAGGTGAAACTCTTAGAAATACTTTATCACCAACTGAAACTCCAAAGGTCGACGATGTCGGTCTGCATAACTCTTTTGTCTACTCTGGGCTTCCTTTAACTTTTCTCTGGCAATAGCAACTTTCTCATTTGTAATTTGGACCAACTCGGGTCCTTCAATGATTCTTTCACCGACCTCTTCCCAACAAATAGGCGCTCTACATTTACGACCATACAATAGCTCGAAAGGCGCCATACCAATGCTAGCTTGCCAACTATTATTGTAAGCAAACTCGACCAAACACAATACTCATCCCAGTTTCCGGTCCATTCTAGGGCACAAGCTCGAAGCATGTCTTCGAGTGTCTGAATAGTACGCTCTGACTGACCGTCTGTCTGAGGGTGAAACGCCGTGCTAAACCTCAATAGTACCCCACGCAGCTTGTAAGCCCTTCCAAAAACGAGAAGTAAACCTTGGGTCTCGATCAGAAACAATAGAGACTGGAGTTCCATGAAGTCTGATAATCTCTTGCGTAAACACTTCAGATAGTTTGCTAACAGAGAATCCCTGTTGAATTGAAAGAAAATGAGCCGACTTTGACAATCTGTCGACCACAACCCATATCGCGTCATTTTTCTTGAATGTTCTTGGTAACCCTGTCACAAAATCCATGGAAATATCATTCCATTTCCATATAGGAATAGGTAGTGGCTGAAGCAACCCACTAGCTCTCTGATGCTCAATCTTGACCTGCTGGCAAGTAAGACACCTGCTGACAAATCTAGCCACGTCCTCTTTCATACCATTCCACCAGAAGTTCTGACGAAGATCACGATACATCTTAGTAGATCCAGGATGTATAGAGAACGGAGAACTGTGTGCCTCGGCTAATAACGATTCTCGAAGAGAAGAATCATTAGGCACACACAAACGTTTGTCATACCAAATTACTCCACGCTCATCCGTCCTGAATTCTGATTGTTGTCCATCATCCAACTTTTGCACAATTGCCCAAAGTTCACCATCGTCTTTCTGTGCTTCTTTGATCCGAGATACCAGATCTGGCTCAATCTGAAGTCTGGCCAGATATGCGTTACCTTTACCAATTTGCAAGTCAATACCAGTCTTTCAAGGTCAGTAATTATCTGAGGCTGTAACTGGAGTGAGGCTACCATCCCGGAACTCTTCCGACTAAGAGCATCAGCTACTACATTAGCCTTTCCTGGATGATACTGAATGTTGGCATCATAGTCTTTCAACAGCTCTAACCATCTCCTTTGTCTCATGTTTAATTCCTTCTGCGTGAAAATATACTTCAAACTCTTATGATCGGTGAAGATATCACAAGTCTCTCCATAAAGATAGTGCCGCCAGATCTTTAACACGAAAATCACAGCAGCAAGCTCAAGGTCATGCGTAGGATAATTAACCTCATAAGGTTTCAACTGTCGTGAAGCATAAGCAATGACCTTTCCGTGTTGCATCAACACACATCCAAGCCCTTTCTTTGAGGCATCACTATAAATCTGGTATCCACCCGTACCCGATGGAAGTGTAAGAATCGGGGCAGACACCAATCTCTTCTTAAGCTCTTCGAAACTTTTCTCTCGCTCATCGTTCCAAGAGTATTTAACCCCTTTCCTTAGCAGTTGCGTAAGGGGTAGGGCAATAACAGAGAACCCTTCGACAAATCTACGATAGTAACCAGCAAGACCAAGAAAACTCCGGACTTCCGTGGCTGAGGTAGGTCTTGGCCATTTAGTGATTGCCTCTATCTTCGCTGGGTCCATCATAATGCCATCCACAAAACCACATGACCTAGAAAGGCTACTTGATTCAACCAGAATTCGCACTTTGAAAACTTAGCATAAAGCTTCTTTTTACGCAAAGTTTCAAGTACAATACGAAGATGGTCTTCATGTTCCTCCTTACTCTTAGAATATATCAGAATGTCATCAATAAAAACAATGACAAACTTATCCAAATAGTCACGGAACACTCGGTTCATTAGGTCCATGAAAACAGTCGGGGCATTAGTTAACCCAAACGGCATAACTAAGAATTCATAGTGACCATATCGCATACGAAAGCTGATTTCGGAACGTCAGAATCTTTAATCTTCAACTGATGATACCCAGACCTCAAGTCAATTTTAGAGAAACACTTCGTGCCCTGAAGCTGATCAAATAAGTCATCGATACGAGGTAGAGGGTAACGATTTCGAATAGTGATCTTATTTAATTCCCGATAGTCAATACAAAGCCTCATAGTTCCATCTTTCTTCTTCACAAACAGAACCGGTGCACCCCAAGGCGAGACACTTGGCCTAATAAATCCAAGATCTAATAACTCCTGTAGTTGCTCCTTTAGTTCCTTGAGTTCAAGTGGTGCCATACGGTATGGTGCCTTGGAAATCGGCTCAGCACCAGGAATAAGATCAATAGTGAATTCCACCTCGCGATCCGGTGGAAGTCCAGGTAACTCTTTAGGAAAAACATCCGGAAAGTCGCAAACAATCGGATAATCAGAAATATTAGGCTCCTCAGAAGATACAATTTTTACTGAAGCAAGGAATCCTGCATAGCCGTGTAGTAGGGATTTACAAGCCTTAAGTGCTGAAATTATTTGAAGAGTTTTTCGAGGTTTAGTCCCCTGATAAATGAGTTCAGGATGATGGGGATCTCCAAACATAATGCGACGAGTCTGACACTCAATTGTGACATGATGCCGAGTTAACCAGTCCATTCCCAAGATAACATCAAAATCTTCCATTTGCATGGGTAGCAGATCCGCTGTAAGAATAAGCGATTCGACTCGGATCGGACAATCCTCATACACGTGAGAGATTACAACAGAGTTTCCCATAGGAGTCATAATATTCAGAGTATATTTTAATAATGTGGGAGTCATCGCTAGATGTTTAACAAAAGAATGAGAAACTATAGAGTGTGTTGCTCCGGTATCAAAAAGGACTTGAATATCATGAGTGCCTAACATGAGAGTACCAGAAAAAGTACCTAAAGAATTTATGATACCATGATACACTTAGTAAACAGATAACAAGCACAATTTGAATTGTAAGAATTTTAGATTATTCAGATATGACAGATTCACATATGTGAGAAATATCAAGAATCGTACCTGGTGTGTTTGCAGCATCCTTTGCGTTCAAGGCAAACACTCGTCCTCCATTAGTAGGTTGTTTAGTATTACTTCCAGCCTTTCCTTTATTATCAGGGTATGGGCAATCTTTCAGTAAATGGCCGGTCTTTCCACATCTGAAACAGGCTCCTGAAGCTCGACGACAGACGCCAAAATGACGTTTCCCACATGTAGTGCACACTAGGGCTTGCTCTTGACCTTGGTTTTGGCAGGCTTAGAATTCTGCTGTTTTTGTTTCCATTGATTTCCTTGGCGGTTATTATTTTTGTTGAATTTGGCTTTCCGATCACCTGTATTATGATTCTCATTCGATAGATTGCCCAGAAGGCGCGGTTTGGTTCCCTTCACAATTTCTCTTACGACTCTCCTCAGCTTTAGCCAACCTCTTCTTGTTCTCCATGTCAAGTGTTTTCACGGCATCGGCCACTTCATTGATGTTGTTAAACTTTTGGGTCACTATCCATCTTCGGGTTCTCTCATGAACTGCCCATTTCAACTTTTTGCTTGGACCACTGGGCTACCTGCAGCTTCTCCAAGAAAACTAGCCAGCCTACAGAATCTAGCCATGAATTCTTGCCAAGGTTCATCATCTCGTTGCTCAATAGATGCATATTCTCGTGCATACTCATTTCGTTCCACTTCAGAGAAATACTTTCGGAAGAATATAGTGCGGAAGTCAGCCCAAGGAAGGGTAGCAGCATAACCCTCTCCACCATGTGCAAGTTTGACCCCTTCCCACCAAACGAGAGCATCATCCTCCAGTTGTAAGAAGCCAACCTAGTTTTAAATACATCGCCCACTCCCAGCACCTCGAAAATCTTTTCAACATGTGCTATCCAGTTCTGAGCATCCATCGGTGTAGCAGCATCACAAAAGATCTTGGTCTTTGCTTCATAAAGCGCTCAAGCCAAAATGAATCTCAACAACAGGTGGTGTTGCATTTCCACCGGGAGGTGGTCCTGTGTTGTTTCCACTAGGTGGTGGTCCTGTATTGTTTCCACCGAAATTCGCTTGTTGCATCTGTTGAACGACTGTTTGAGCGGTCTGAGTCATCAGATTAGGGAGTAGTCCGGTAATAGCTGCGTTTACGGCATTAGCAACGAGAGTTTCCAGAGGAGTATCAGATGAAGAGTTATTCCCAACATTTCGGTCATTCGTGCGTCTATTTGGAGCCATGATAACTGAAAATCAAGATTTACGCATAAGCAGGTAGGTACAGATTAAGCGGAAGATTAGAACCTAACCCCCTGTCTACCCATTACCTCACATTTTTAGTTTAAAATTTTTAAATTTCTACAGGAAAGAGCCTGGGCTCTGATACCATAACTGTAACACCCCAACCCGAGAAGGCTGACGTGTCACTATCACGGTAATCAAAATCCAAAACATAATTCCATTATTCATAACGATTAAAAGTTAAATATCCAACAAGAAAACCATAGTCTAAACTCAACAGAAAAGTCATTACATCAAATTAAATAAACTCTTCTTTATGCAGAATTCCACTCTTCACTCCCCTCCCGGATGGCCCTGCTGACCTGACGTGCATGAAAACAAAAGCACGCCTGAGCATAACGCTCAGTGAACGGAATAACAGATAACAAAAATAAACAGATATAATGATGACAAAGGATAACATAAGATCAAATAAAACATAACCCGAGCTAATAATCATATCATATAATAACTGAACAGAGGGAACACAGGTAGCGAGCCCGTGAACCAATGTGAAATGGAGTATGGGCAGACATACAACCCATTCACCAGAGTCCTGAATGGAGTGGTGTGCAACCATCCATCAGGAAATACAGAACTAACCTAGGATCGATCCATACGCCTCTGAGGAAAATAATAATATAACAAGACGGCCAATATAATTTCAGAGTCCTCTTTAGAGACGCCGTGATCTCAGCTCACCGCCACGGTTGGTGCCACGTTATTGATGCCGCAATAACGCGTCTTGGTCACCCCCAAGATAGGGAGAGCTCGGGTAACAAATTAACAGAAGATAAAGTAGTCTAGCTAGTTATAACAGAATCAAAAACAAACTAGCTACGAATAACAGGAATCAAAACTAGAGATGAACGGGAATCAAATATGAGACAAGAATCAGGAATCCGTACCTTATCTTAACAAGAAACCACGTCTAAGTTGAGCTCAAGCCGTACGAGAACCTACCCTTTAATTATTTTATGAGTTAGGTTCACAACTCTTGATATAATTTATTTTAATTTCTCGGCTACGAGGTGTTTTTAAAGGTCTTAGATAATCCTTCTTAACAAGATAACCTTAAAGACTTGGTACTTGTTTTAAATTAGTTTTAACACTATTAATAGTACTACATTTCTTTTGCCTAGTTTGTTAGTTAGAGTATACGAAATTAGGAAGTTATATGTAGTGAATTTGGTTGCATTGAATGTCACAGTCACTTAATAATTTCTTTAGCAAAAGCCACCAATGAATTTCATAAAAATACATACATGTGTGCTAACTAACAGAAGAGTTCGTAAGTGATAGCGTATATTAAAAAAAATTAATTTTTTTTTGACACTTAGCCGAGTATTAATTTCATTTATTTGCTTATAAGATGAGGCTGTAAATTTGTTTTGGAGTTACAGCCACATGCCAACCTTCATAAAATACAAGTTGACTTTATTTACTAATTATATAACATTATTCATATATTAATATTATAATCCTATCATCTTCTAATGTTAACTTTAAGTTGCAGAACCAAAACCCAAATATCCAAATTTGAGAGTTCCATAGGTGGCTTGGTAAAACCCAGATTTGCAAGCAACCTGATGATCATTTGTGTAGGTATACTTTTGTTAAAATCGATTTAACCATCACTATTAGTCGCCGGAACCGACTGACAATTATAAATGCCATACCAACCGTGAAGTTTCAATCACGAAAGAAACAGAGTACGAAACTTATTACCTGAGTTAAGGTTAGCGAGCCAGACGAGAACAACCGTTCGAATAGTTTGGGCAATGATCACGCAGAAACAAGTGGTAAGAGGCAGTGCCAGCGGTCACGGTTGCGAGGGAGACTGCGTAAATCATCGAAACGAACCATCGCAATCACATAAGAGTTTAGGAAATCTGAGTTTGAATAACACTCTAGGGGTTTTCGAGTGATCATACCTGAATTGTGAATCAACCCGTAACCGGTGTACGCGTAGGTTGCAACCGGTGGCGTAACAGTTTGACTTTCCGAACAAGGTCCGATTCAACGGTGATGGTGGGGTCGAAGGTGGTTCACGACGGTGATGTGGTGCGATGGTTTGCCGGATTTTGCACGAGCAGAATCACAGGTACTCCCGAAGATTCGTGTGGGGAATCAGAGATCTAGAGGTTTAAATTGACAGATAGTTGCGCGGAAGTTGGACAATTTGTTGGAGGTGATATCATTAATGAGAGTAATGGATAAATAAAAGTGTGGTCCATGGAATACATGTGAAATTTTCCATTAACTGCCATGCTATGATTTTATTATTATTATTATTATTAGTATTATTATTATTATTATTATTAATACTTTACGGGTATTATACTACTGATGATTTTCATGTAATTGATGTGGCGGCTGCTAGGGTTTTTATTTGATTGATAGTATTGATTGACGTTGATAGGATCAAATGTACCAATCTGTGATGATGTATGAACACAATTCAAATAAAATACAAACAAAGTAATCAAATCAAGCAAGATATCAACAAAATTCACAGTTTCATTAATATCAAGCAAAGACAATTACAAAGTAAGTAAGCAGTTTCGTCTCCTTCTAACTGCTACAAGTCTAAGCTATTTATAATGAAACACAAGGAACTAACAAATTACAAAACTAGTCCCTATACTATTACAAATAGTATAAAGACACCTAAAGACAACATGTTAATCTTTCTAGAGAACTAACAATACTCCCCCTAAGATTTACATGGTCTTCGGTCTTCAAAATCTTCAATCTTGTCTTCTTTTTATCTGTTCTTCAGCTTCCATCTTCAGCTTCCATCTTCAACTTTTATCTTCTATCTTCTATCTTCAATCTTCAATTTTCAGCACTCAAAGAAATCTTCAGGCTCTTATTTGATCTTGAACATTGGTTTCTTTTTATACATCTCCTGTTCTTTCAAAACATTAGCAATTGCAGACTTAAATTTTCTAGCAAGAATGCCTTGTTCTAGTTTTGCTTCATTTGTCTTTATCTCCATTTTGCTCATTCTTTCTGATAGGATCAAATGTACCAATCTGTGATAACAATTCAATGAAATTCACACAAAGTAATCAAATCTAAATAAGATATCAACAAAGTTCAAGTTTTCATTAATACCAAGTTCAGACAATCACAAAGTATGAAAGCAGGTTCGAATACAATTCTTAGTTACCTACTACCTGTAAGTCTAAACTATTTATACTGAAAACAAAAAGTAAAGGAACTAACTAATTACACAAATAGTCCCTATACTATTACAAAATGTTAAAAGACAACTAAAGACAACATGTTAATCTTTTTAAGAGCACTAACAATACTCCCCCTAAGATTTACATGGTCTTCTGTCTTCAAGATCTTCAATCTTTGTCTTCTTTGTCTTTTCTTTCATCTTCAACTTTATCTTCATCTTTATCTTCATCCGTCATCTTCAACTCTTTGTCTTCATCCTTCAAAGAAATCTTCAGGCTCTTCTTTAACTTTGAACATCGGCTTCTGTTTATACATCTCTAACTCTTTCAAAGCATTCGAAATTGCATACTTGAATTTGCTTGCAAGAATGCCTTGTTCAGGTTTAGATTCATTCGTCTTAATTTCCATTTGGTTCATTTTCTCTAAAGTATCTTTTGACAAACATGAGATATCAATGTTAGCATACAACTCAATAGGCTTTGAACCTTCCTTTGAGTATACTTCCAACACTCCTTTTCTTGATATTCTCATGAATTCAATATCTTTAATATCCTTCTTGACAATGTTGGCATAAGCAAGTGCCTTTCTCAGAGAAATTCTTTCCATAGCTGCATTCATCACATGAATAATGGAAATGAAATACTTCTTGTCTTGCTCTGCTACTTCTGGAGATACTTTCTCAAATCTCTGTACTGACAAAAACGAGATATAACTCGGATGTAACAGTTTTAGCTCAAAAACTCCAAACAATGTAATCATGTCCTCATCCCATCGTTCTAGATTTCGGACCAACTTAAGCTCAAACGTCTCAGTGTTATAAAACCATCTGAGAATTGGCTTGGAGTTTTGATTTCCATCTATTACTTTAAGGCCAGGAGTTGTAACCTTCTCAAAATACTTGTCATGAAATTCAATCATATAATGTTCCTCCTCAGGTTTTAATCCCTTGAGCTTTTTATTATTCCTCATAATAACAAAATACTCCTTATCCTCTTGCTCACATCTTGTATTAAGAAAATTACTTGATTGATCCAATCCTCTTCTTAATAGTTCTACAAACATCTTGCCACGTTTTGAATCAGACGGATTGATCAGAGGTAACCTATTCAGCTCTTTCAAGTCTTGCACTGGAAGTTTTATTATGCTAGAGTAAAAATGATATAAATCACATACAACATTTACTCTTTTTATCAAGAATGCATCAAATACTTCATCATACTTCCATGTAATGATCTTTACTTGATTGGTAAAGTCAGGAGCAATCATAGCATTCAGCAATTCAGCAACTGATTGTCCTCTTTGCAATACATTCCTTACCAAATCTCTTGTTGATCTTGAATTGTCAATGATATGCCTTTGTTCAGTAGAAGCTTTATAAGCTTGTCTTTCTGGATCAGAAAACATTTCAATCAACTCTTTCCTATGAACATGAGCATCAGCAAATCTTGACATCTGTTTAATCTCCTGTGGCTTAAGCATTCTTGTTCTCTTTGTTATTTCAAGATACTGAGGATTATCTGTATCAAGTACTATCATTTTCTTCAATTGTTTCTTAGTCTCTTGAAAACTTCTAACAAGATTTCTCAGTGATACAAATTGTAGCCTTTTTAGTTTTCTCCAAGGGTAGTTTCTAGATTGCAACCATGATCTAAGAGCAGGAATACTCATATCTTCCGGATCAGATTGGTGTTCTTCTACATTGATCACTTCTTTTGCTCTTGTCCATCCACCATGCTCAAGAACTATGACAGAATCATTTCCATTTTTAAAATTTATTTTGTCCTTTCATTTTAGTCTCAACAATTTTCATCTAACTTCAACTTATGACAGAAGCATTTCCATTTGAAAATTTATGTACGTTCATATTATATATTTCAAAACATACATTTTCAATTTACACATATACTTTGAACATATAGCATCATCCTTTCAATTCAACATTTTGATTTTGATTTGAGATTGTGATTATTTTCTGAGAACAACTCTTTCATTTATTACTCCCCCTAAACTTTTAAGTTTGAAAAACTTATAAGTTTCTTAGGAAATATAATAAGATCACTCATCACATTGTGACATTGCCCTTACACACAAAAACATGCCTAAAAGCAAAATAAAATCAAAATCAAAATCTAATATAACCAAAAGAATTATTGTCTGCAATGAGAACATATTAATGAAGATCATCACATTAAAATAAAATAAGTGTGTATAGTCATAGACAATGAATAAATCCTGATCAAGTGTGTTCCAGGTCAGTGATATCATAGCAAAGGAGACACAAGATCTAAGGATAGACAGTGAGTGTTTTTGACAAATTATCAACTCACTTACTTTTTCAATTCTTGGATTGATTATGGTTTATTTAGATATGACATGATGTAAAACATACAGAGACTAAGAGAGCTCAACCATCATCATGATATGCAAGAAAGAACACATATTACCTGAAATAAATGTATCACCAGAGTTCATGTTACTTAAATTAATAGAGAATGATCATGGATAACCATTTGATCAGCTCTGACTATTCATTTGAATAGTTTGTGCACATTGGCATCTTTTGCATCAAAAAGAGAATCCAGGTCTGTAATCACTTACAACAAAGGATATCACAGCACTTCAGGTCTATGATGACTCATAACAGAGAAGTGAAATGATGCTTTGTAACAGATCTCATGAATGAACGCAGTATCAACAGGTGTGAGTGGTGTAACTTAACAAGCATTCAATCTGATAAGCTAAAACAACTCAAAAGTACTTAGATGAATATACACAAGCATTAATATTTAGTTTGATCCCAAGAATTTACTTTTTCAGCATAATAGTCATATTACATATCATATCTGATCATGTCTAGACTTTATTTATGAGTGAAGTATGCAACTGATCTCACTAATGTACTATCATTTCTCACATGTTGCATAACATAATCCTGTTTAAAAGACTCTATTTTTGTGGTTTTGATATATATTTTTGTATTTGAGTTTTTCTATGAAAACAAGAATCACACACGCACAAAATATAAACAGGCAATTAACAATGAGAGGGTCACTTATTATGATCTTTTGATTTAGGGAGTTCACATATGATTTATAAGACCAATTGATTCTACTAAATACTCAAACCGTCCTGGTAGGAAGGCTTTAGTAAATAGATCTGCCAATTGTTTTTCTGTTGCAATTTGAATCAATATGATTAATCCTTTTTCAGAGTTATCTCTAAGAAAATGATATCGAATTTCGATATGTTTTGTTTTTGAGTGTTGAACAGGATTAGCTGTTATGAACATAGCAGCTGTGTTATCTATGTAAATTGGTGTTTTAAGAAAATTGAACCCATAATCTAGTAGTTGATTTTGCAACCAAAGGATTTGAGAACATCCTGCTGATGCAGCAATGTACTCAGCTTCTGCAGTTGAAACAGATACATTTGTTTGTTTCTTACATTGCCACGAGACTAATCGAGGACCAAGAAATTGACACCCACCCGAAGTAGATTTTCTATCTTGACAACATCCACCAAAATCACTATCTGTATATCCATATAATTCAAAGTTACCTTCGTAAGGATACCAAAGCCCTAAGGCTGGTTTACCTTTGAGATACCTGAATATCCTTTTGACACCGATTAAGTGAGATTCTTTCAGGTCTGATTGATACCTGGCACATACACAAACAACATACATAATGTCTGGTCTAGATGCAGTAAGATACATCAAAGAGCCAATCATTGATCTGTATAAAGTTTGGTCAATAGATTTTCCTTTTGGATTAGGTTCAATCTTGGTGTTAACATCTGCTGGAGTTCGTATGGACTGACAGTCTTGCAGCTTAAATTTCTTCAAGAGTTTGTCAACAAACTTCTCTTGATTGATGAAGATCCCATCTTCAGTTTGCTTGACTTGAAGTCCAAGAAAGAAGTTAATCTCTCCCATAGAACTCATTTGGAACCAAGATTTCATGATTTCTTCAAATTCATTGCACAATTTGGGACTAGTAGAACCAAATATGATGTCATCAACATACACTTGTACACATAAAAGATCATTATTATCCTTCTTTATGAATAAAGTTGGATCAATTTTCCCTCTTGTGTATCCATATTGGATTAAGTGTTGTGATAATGTCTCATACCAAATTCTAGGGGCTTGATGAAGTCCATATAAAGCTTTACTCAGCTTATATACTCGATGTGGAAATTAAGCATCCTCAAAGCCTGGAGGTTGTTTCACAAACACATCGTCAGTGATAGGACCATATAGAAATGCACCCTTTACATCCATTTGATACACCTTGAATTTCATGAATGAAGCATAAGCTAGAAAACTCGAATTGATTCAAGTCTTGCAACTGGTGCAAACACCTCATCATAATCTATTCCTTCTTCCTGTGTGTATCCTTGGGCAACAAGTCTCGCTTTGTTCCTTATTACAACACCACGGTCATCAGTCTTATTTCTGAATAGCCATTTCGTGCCTATTGCATTTTCTCCTTCAGGTAAATCCACCAAATTCCACACTTCTTGTTTGCGAAATTGAAGTAATTCTTCTTGCATAGCTTCTATCCAACCATTGTCTTTTAATGCTTCAGTGACATTTTTAGGAACAATTTGAGAAAGAAAACAAGAGTATAAGCACACGTTTGCTTGTTCTGATTTACTCATTGTTGTTCTCTCATTCAATGGACCAATAATCTGAGAAATTGGATGATTCTTGTGAACACGAGATGTTGGAATCTCATCACATTGAACATTAACATCCAGATTTGTTTGGTTCAAACTGGAAGGCTCGTGTATCAAATTAGAAGAATGTGGATTGAAGTTTGGAACTTGAGTCGGTGAGTTGATAAAGTAATCAAAGTTACCAGTATCAACTACATCACCAGAGATGGTTGATGTTCCAGACTCAGGTATCACAAACTCATTACCATCACTAGGAAAATTTTGTGATCTTTCCTGATCATGTGAAACTGAATGACCTGAAACTGTATTATCATGATTTTGTATTGTTGAATCCTAGACGAATGATAAAATGGGTAGTCTGAGCTAGAATCATCTGGGTCATCAAAATCTGAATCCTCACTAAAAGATCCAAGATCTCCTCTTGAGTTCCTCTTACATGTAGAGTCAAGACAATTTGATTGATTAAACAAGATAGATTGAAGAGAGTTTGATAATGAATCTAAGTCAAATAACCAAGCAGGACCATTTGAAACTGATGGAAAAGAATTTTCCAAGAATTTAATGTTGAATGTTTGAAGAATTATATTTGTTCTAGAGTTGTAAACTCGATAGGCTTTTGAAACAGATGAATATCCAATGAAAAATCCATTATCAGATTTTGCTTCAAATTTTCCTAATTGATCACTTGAATTAAGTATCATAACAGGACAACCAAATGATTTTAAAAAATTTATGTTCGGTTTCCTACCAAACATTAACTCATATGGAGTTTTCAGTTTATCTTTCACGATTAAGATTTGATTCTAAACGAAACACGCAGTTGATGTCGCTTCATCCCAAAAGGTGATAGGTATTTTTACATCAGCTAACATCGAACGAGCAGCTTCAATTAGTGTTCTATTCTTCCTTTCAGCAACTCCATTTTGTTGAGAAGTTCTGGGAGCACTGAACTGATGAGCTATCCCTTTCTATGCACAAAACATTTCAATGTTAGCATTTTTGAATTCTATTCCATTATCACTTCTTATTATTTTTACTTTATTTTCTAATTGATTTTCTACTTTAATGATAAATTGTTTTAGTAAATCAGCTGTTTCAGATTTGGCATATAAAAAGAAAACCCATGAAAATCTTGTGTAGTCATCAATGATAACTAAACAATATGATTTTCGTCCAATACTCTTGACGTTTGTTGGTCCAAAAAGGTCCATTTGTAACATCTGAAGAGGTTTGGATGTTGAGTTTATAGGCTTGGACTTATAAGACGCTCTGTGTTGCTTTCCCTTCAAACATGCTGAGCAGTGATCATTTGTTGCAAACTTCTTTGATGGAAGTCCAATTACATGATTCCCTGCTACAAGCTTGTTCATATTCTTGAAATTTGAATGACCGAGACATCTATGCCAAAGCTGGCTTTCATCATTTGATGCCTTAGCAATTAGGCATGTTGTTTCAGTTGAAGGATCAACTTGAGACATATCCAACTTGTATACATCTCTATCTCTCTCAGCTGTAACAATCCCAATCTTTGCTTATCTTGAAACCTGGCTTCAAAACATAATAAAATGAATCATCAAATAGAACAGAATATGATTTGCCACATATTTGAGATACGCTTAAAAGATTAAAGTTCAACTGTGAACAGAAGTTGACTTTATCAAAGCTTATTATCCCATTTGATACTGTTCCTTCTCCGATTATTTTTCCTCCACCATCACCACCAAAGGCGACGTGAGTTCCATCTTTTAACTTAAAGTCTTGTAACAAGGCAGGATTGCCTGTCATGTGCCGGCTACACCCACTATCCGCATACCATGTATTGAGTGGTCTTTTTGGGCGTATCTGCACAACAAGAAATTTAAGTTGAGATATCTATCCAAGCCGAGATGGTCTTGGGTTTTCCAAATTTATCAACAATTGTAAATTGTTTATAATGGAGATTATTCAAATCAGGTTTATTTTTTATGAATTTACCAATTTTATTTTGGAAATTGTTTGAATTATTTTTGAGAACATTCATATTGTTTGATTGATCAACTTTTGAAATGTATTTATGACTAATATTTTTATTAGTCAAACTTACAGATCTAGGTATGAAATGTTCTTGCATGATCTGTTTTGATCTCACATAATTGTTCTTTGGAAACGATCTCAAACCTAGAGTAGGTTGATTAATGACTTTTTGAAATCCATTATTTTGATTTCTCAAGTATTGTGGATTAACAAATCCTTTGCTCATGTTTGATTGTGCAAAGCTTTCTATTATGAGATCTATTTCTAAAGTAACAGTCTGCAGTGTTGTGAGTCTTTTCATCACAATAAGTACAATATTTGTTAAAATAACAATCTGCTGTCGAATGATTTCTCATGTCACATATGTGACAGTACTTGTTGAAGTAGCATTCAGCAGTATTGTGATTTTTCATATCACAGATTTCACAGTACTTTTATGGTGTCACAAACAACTTTTTGTTCACTTTTGACATTGACACAATGTTTGTTTTTGGTGTTAAATAGTTATTCATTTTTCTTTCATTTTTCACTGTTTGATTTTGTGTCCATTTATTATGCATTTGTTTGACATGAATTTCCTTCTTAAATGTATTCGAAAAAAATCTTTTAGCTACAGCGGAAGTCTTTGAATCTGAACTAGATTTCAGATTAGAGTGTGATTTGTTCAAAATATTTGCTTTGTTATTTTGAAGAGAATTCATATTCAACAAACCAGCTGACACAAATTTTATTGGTTTAAGTTTTGTTGTTTGATTTGTTGTTTTAATCAAATTTTCTAAACTTTTGATTTGTTCAGATGTTGCTTTTGATGATTTCTTTCTTCTTTGATTCTTTGATTTTGAAGAACTTGGTTTGTTTTCAGATTGAACATCATCAGAGGAAGATTCCTTTTCTGACTGAACTTGATTCAGATTAATGGTGTTTGAATCTTCTGATGTTCCTATCTGTTGTTTATCTTTGCTTTGTACTTTCACTTCTTCTATTACTTCATGAGTTTGATCAGAACTGTTCTGTTTTGGTTGTTTTGGTTTATATGATTTTATCTTTATTGGATGTCCATTTTTGATCTTTTCTTGATCTTTTTCAACAAACACTTGAACATTTTCTTTTTCTTCTTGTTCATTCTTGGTTTTGATCTGGAATTCTTTAAGTTTAGCTTTATTTTCAGGAGAATGATCATGAGTATTGAAGTTATCTGGTAGTGTGTTTGTGATTGATTCAGGCATAGGTTCATGAGTGAAACCTAATCCTACTTTTTGTTTCTCTTTTCTTTCACTTACCAGTTTCTCTACTATCATTTTTGAACTTTTTACTTTTGCCAGATCCATTTGTGTAGCAGCATGTGCTATTTTCTCCTGTTCAAGATTCTTGGTCATTTCTTCTAATTGTTTAGAAACAATTTCTAGATCTTTTATTGTTTTGTTCCATGAATTTTGGAGAGAGATAATCTTTTGATCTGCAATTTTATGATCAGATTTAAGTTTGCTATGCATAGATTCTTCTTGTTTTAACTTCTCACAGATTTTGAATGAGTAATTTCTGTAGTGTTCAACATGTTCATAACATGATTTGGTGCAAAGTTTTTCTCTCACTTCTGATGGGATTTCAGGAAATATTAGAGCTGTGGTTTCAGTTTTTGAAGTTGAAGAGTCAACCTTTGGTTGATCAGACTGTGCCATTAGGGCTACTTCATCTGAATCCTCCTTAGGATCAGACTTGTTACTCCAGTCATAGTCATCTTCCTCTTCATCACTTTCCACTTTTGGGTCATTGTTCTCTAACCAATCTTCTCCTTGAATTTCTGCAATAAGAGATAAACTTGATGTTATTTCATTTGTAAACTGTTCTGCATATGCACTCCAATCGTAACCATCTTTTATGCTGACTAATAGAGCTTTCTTTGTTTCATCAAATGATTTGGTTTCTTCTTTGAGCTCAGGCATAGGAAGACTTTGATAAGGCTTTTGAAATGTCTTCTGAGCTTGTTGAAATCTTTGATTGCTTGAGCTTGATTGACCATTTCCTCCATTGTTCCTTGGAGCTTTGCATTCTCTTGAGAAGTGTCCATAGCTGTTATAGTTAAAACATCTAGATTTTGACTGGTCAAATCCAACTGTCTTGTTTGCACTTGGCTTGTATTTCTTGTTGACATAAGAATGTTTTTGAGTTCTGTAGGCAATCATCACCATCTGCCAGTTTAAGTCCATCTCCTCAACATCTTCAGGATCCATCTCAAATAAATCCTGCAAAACAAAATCTAGTTGAGTTAAATGGCTACCTTGGTATGCTTGAAAACTGGCCATAAATGCAATGAATGCAGTTTTGGACTCTTCATCCTCTAATAGGATATTAATTACATCTTTAACTTTGCTAGATTTAGCAGAGTTAGATGATGAAGAAGTCTCTGTTTGAACATTTGATGATTGAGTCTGTGGTTTAGGAGGAGGTTGAGAATGAGACTGAGTTGTATAAGCAGGTGCACTGATAAAAGATGAATCAGTAAAAAATCATGCTCCAACAAACAGATCTCCCTCTTCTTCAAACCTTTTCTCACTCTTTGCCATGAATGCATTCTCTATTATGGTTGCAAGAGAAGCAACAAACTGATATTATGACATTGATGCTGCTCTGTCATTGTTTCTTGAACTTTCATCAATCTCCACTGATTCTATTTTTGCAAGAAGAAGATCTAGATCCATTGGAAACTTTTCAGTATGCTTTAGTAGGGTTACAGTTTGTTTCCATGATGATGGTAAAGCATTGAGTAGTCTGAGATTTAAATCTTCAAGATCAGGTTTGATACCAGCTGTTGACATCTCTGTTGTGAGTTGAACAAATCTGTTCATCATCTGATTTATTATCTATCCAGACACATGTTGAAACAATTCTAATTGTCTTTTCAGCTTTTGTTTCTTTAGATTTTGGATCTCTTTGCCTCCTTCACAAATAATCTTTAAGGCTTTGTATAGAGTGTATCCAGTTTGGTATGCATCTAGCCTTGTAAGAACTTCCAAAGGTAATCCTTTACAGTAGGCTTTAATATCATTCTTAACTCTTTTCAGATCATCTCCTTGAAGATCATCTTCTGGATATGGTTTTGGAGAATCTTTTGTGTACACAAATCCTTTGTCAGGCCCATCAGTAATAATAGGAATGTATGGTCCTTTTTCTATGGATTTCCAAAGATCAGTGTCAATGGAATTAAAATGCTTTTTAGCCTAAGTGACCAGTTTTTGAAATCAGCTCTGTTTTTAAGTTTTGGAACTCTATTTTTAGAATCTTCTGATTTCACCATTCTTTTATTTTTGTTTGTTTTAGAATTTTGAATTAAGAAAATAAATGCAAAAGTTTTTGAGAAATTTTCCTTTTTCAAAAAAAATTCTAAGTGTCAGGTAATACGCCTGAACAGTGGTTATACGTCCAAACAGTTGATGCGCCTGAATTGAGAAACGTCTAAGGGAATGCCTTAGAAAATTTTCCAAAACGTCCAAGGTTTATGCGCCTGAACAGTTCTAAAACGCCTGAACTGTTGTCAAGCGCCTAAATAGTTGTCATGCGCCTAAATACTTGTAATTTTTCTCAACAAAGGTGATACGTCTGAGATTCTTCTCTTCAACAGTATTCAAACGACTGACTAAAAAGCGTCCACACAGTGTTAAAACGCCTACACAGTGTTAAAGCGCCTAACACTTAGACAAATTTTCCAGTCAATTTCAGCTCATGCGCCACATTCATCATCTTCATATGAATGTAACAAACTCAAATCTTCTGAATTCTTCAAATGTTGATGAATTCAATCGAAACTTTCCAATTAAGTAAGTTTAATGCTGATTAACTATCTTCTAACATCAATTTCATTCAATTTCAACAACAAATCACTCAAGTTTGATATTTTCAATCCGAAAACATCAAATCCTTTTTCGAACACAAATTCAACAAATTGACTTGAATTTGATGAATTGAACTGCGAATTGTGATTCAGATTATGTTTCTGATGATGAAACACAACTGAAATTCACAAATTTTCAATTGAATTGTATCTCAATCACAGATTCAGTGAGATTTTTGAGTTTTTATAGTTCGAACAAACTACAAAAATCAATCACTAACAACTTTCCAATAGCTCTGATACCATTTGATAGGATCAAATGTACCAATCTGTGATAACAATTCAATGAAATTCACACAAAGTAATCAAATCTAAACAAGATATCAACAAAGTTCAAGTTTTCATTAATATCAAGTTCAGACAATCACAAAGTATGAAAGCAGGTACGAATACAATTCTTAGTTACCTACTACCTGTAAGTCTAAACTATTTATACTGAAAACAAAAAGTAAAGGAACTAACTAATTACACAAATAGTCCCTATACTATTACAAAATGTTAAAAGACAACTAAAGACAACATGTTAATCTTTTTAAGAGCACTAACACTTTCCAATGTATCTTTTGATAGACATCTAATATCAATATTAGCATATAACTCAATAGGATTTTGACTTTCCTTTGAGTATATTTCTAATACTCCTTTTCTTGAAATTCTCATGAATTCAATGTCTTTGATGTCTTTCCTAACAATGTTTGCATAAGCAAGAGCTTTCCTCAATGATATTCTTTCCATTGCAGCATTCATCACATTGATGATAGAAAGAAAATACTTCTTATCTTGCTCTGCAATCTCTGGAGATACCTTTTCAAACTTTTGCACAGACAAAAATGATATATAACTTGGATGCAATAGCTTCAGTTCAAAAGCACCAAATAATGTAATCATATCCTTATCCCATCGTTCGAGATTTCGGACCAGTTTAAGCTTAAAAGTCTCAGTGTTATAGAACCATCTGAGAATTGGCTTTGACTTCTGATTACCATCAATCACCTTTAGACCAGGAGTTGTGACTTTTTCAAAGTACTTGTCACAAAATTCTATCATGAGATGTTCTTCTTCAGATTGTAATCCTTTGAGCTTTTTGTTCTTCTTTAAAGTAGCAAAGTACTCTTTGTCTTCTTGATCACATCTTGTTTGAAGAAAATTACTTGATCTATCCATTCCTCTTCTCAATAATTCTGTCATCATTTTACCACGTTTAGAATCAGATGGATTGATCAGAGGTAAAGATCCTTCTTGTTCTCCTTGGGTTCAGAGGAGCCTTCATACATCAGTTTTAGAGCATCCCACAGCTGTTTAGCTGTTTTGCACTTCTTGAAACCTCTGTACACAGAGTTTGGAAGGGCAGTTTGAAGAGCAGTCATGGCCTTTCTATCAATCTCTACTCTCTTCCTATCTTCATCAGAGTAGTTAGCCACATCTTTGGGGATCATACCAGCACCAGTAGCAGAAGCAGTGCTGTGTATGAAAGGTCCATTTTCAACAGATTCCCACATTCTTGAGTCTAGAGACCTGATGAAACCTTCCATTCTCATACACCAGGTATCAAAGTGATCAGTGGGGACTTGTTCATGGTTCCACTCTCCATATCAGTGTTTGAAATGGATGCCATTTTGAAAGTTTAGTATTTGTGTGTGTGAGGGATCTTAAGATGGTGAGATCTTATATCAAGAGCCTGAAATGCTCTGATACCAATTGTAGGACCGGTTAAGGGCTTAACAATTACAACACAACAACACAAAGAGGAGATTAACCAAACTTGATCAAACAGTAAACTGGATTAACCAAGATAATACAAAGAACACAAGTAATAATAAAGAGACAGAACAAGAGATTTGGGTTTCAAGGATGCAGTATATTGCTTTCTCAAGTTCTATTACAAGTGTTACAAAGCATAAAGAAAGATACTAGAACAAGGAATACTTATACTACAACCTACAACCGGCTATACTTTGAAAGCCAGCTGGATACAATTGACTAGACACAAACAAAATCAATTGTAGAATCAAAAGGCATATCTGCCTTTTGACCTTGTGATTATGACATGCCATAGCTCACACCCTTATCTATTACAAAAAGGATAAAGTACATAAAGTAGAAGGCTATAGACTCAAGACCTCAATGTGCAGTTACCAAAAGCATGGAACTTTTCACCAACTCATGTAAGTTGGTGACTTTACAGAGATGCAGCGGAAAGGTGTCCAGCTTTATGGAACAGTACATCAGATAAAGCATGTTACTAAAAGTCTTCGGAAGAAATCTATCTTCATAGGATAAAGCTTCGGAAGACTTTGTCTCTGAGGCTTCGGAAGACTTCATATTTGGCTTTGGAAGATATTGGTCTTGGCTTCGGAAGATTTTACACTTAGAATATTTCTAGTGCATGGTGTAAAACTTCCGAAGCAATTCTACTTCAGTACTTAGTGCATTACTTGCAGAGAGACTTTGGATGTTTTGGTTTGCATCAGACTTAAAGGAATCCTTACATAATCTGTTTAACTCTTTCAAGTCTTGCACTGGAAGTTTAATGATGCTTAAGTAAAAATGATATACATCACAAACTGCATTTACTCTTTTTATAAAAATGCATCAAATATCTCATCATACTTCCATCCTATTATCTTTACTTGGTTTGTGAAATCAGGAGCAATCATTAGCATTTAACAACTCCGCAACTGATTGTCCTCTTTGTAATACATTTCTCACCAAGTCTCCATTTGATCTGGCATTATCAAAAATTTGTCTTTGTTCAGATGTGGCTTTATATGCTTGTCTTTCAGGATCAGAAAACATTTTAATCAGATCTTTTCGGCAATCTTGAGCATCTGATTTTCTTGCCATCTGTTTAATCTCTTGAGGCTTTAACATTCTTGTTCTTTTGGTAATCTCAAGGTATTGAGGATTATCAGTATCAAGAATGATCATCTTCTTCGATTGTTTTTCAGTTTCTTGAAAGCTTCTAACAAGATTCCTCAAAGATACAGATTGTAATCTTTTCAGTTTTCTCCATGGGTAATTCCTAGCTTGCAACCAAGACCTTAAAGCTGGAATACTCATATCATCAGGATCAGGATGGTGCAGCTCAGAGCTTGATAATTCTTCTACATTAATACTTTCTTTAGCTCTATTCCATTCACCATGTTCAATTACAATCTCATTAGGATCAATAGGAGCAACTGACTCTGCAGTAATGCATTTCTCATATTCATCATTTATTTGAGAAACAGTCAGTCCATCCAAAAATACTCTATTGTATTTCATCTTCACAAGGTAGTTGTATCTATCTTCAAAGTCTTGTGGAATTTCATCATGATCTTGAGTTGGTTCTTGTGAAGAGAAATTTGATACAAAATGAGCTTCATCTATGTCTTCTTCATTTAAGGCTTTAATTTGTTCTTGAATGTTTTGCTCTTCAACAGTTTCTTCTATTCTTTGTACTTTTGAAGATGACTTAGTTAAAATTGTATCTGCTACATCATCAAGTTTCCTTTTGCCTTTGAGCACCTCAAGATTCTCTTCAACAATCATCTCAGCACTTATTATTTGATCTGGTGAGATAGGCTTTTGAGATTCTTTTTCCTTTATTAATTCATCTTTCAATTTTTCATTTTCATCAAATAATTTCTTGAATTTCTCTTCGTGAATGTCATAATCCTTTATCATAACTTCAAAATTGTTGATAACATCTTCTTTGTCTTTTGCATAGCTCACAAGCTTTTCATATTTCTGTAAATTTTCTTCATTCAACTTTGAATTTTCATCCTTTAGCTTTTGAATTTCCTTTTCAAGAGTTATATTCATCTCTTTCAATCTTTCATTCTCAACTTTCAATTCTTCAATTTCTTTCTCTTTAATCACATTCTCTTCTTTCAAATTCTCCATCTCATCTATATCAACTATCTCCTCTGTTTGTACTGACACATTGTGTGTTGTACTCACAGGAATTCCTTCAACCTCTTCATTCACTTCAGCTTGAAACATTGGTTCAAATAACATATCATTCATGAAATCAAAATCAAAAGTTTGATTTTGTGAATCTTCTTCATGTACAGAAGCATCATGAATATCAGCATCATTAGTTTCTTTAGCTAAGTTTTGAGGTTCATTGACATTATCATCATCATTCTTTTCATCAATTTCTTCTTGATGTGCTTCAGTTGCACCATCATTACCATCATCATCATCATTATTATCATCATCATCATTGTTATCATCATTATCATCATCTGATGAGCTTTCAGTAGCTTCATCATCACTTTCTTCATCATCATCATCAATCATATCATCTACAACATCCTCAATAAGATCACTTGGATCTATTGGTTCATCTTCAGATAAATGATAGTGTTGTTGATTGATGTCTACTTCATCCATAGCTACATTCCTTATATAATCAAATAATGGAATGTTTTGAGCACCAGTAATCATAGCAAGTCTCTTATACACAGTTCAGACATGTGCTCTAATTGCAACTTATCTTCTTTAACTCCTTCAACATATAAATCTGGATTTTCTTCATTAATGAGCAGTTGGAGAAATCTTGGATACATCAAGTATTTGTTTCTCTTTCCTCTTTCAAGATTGAATATGAATCCATTCATTATCCACTTTGCCATGTTAAACCTTCTGTTTGTGGCTAGAGTAATGATAGGAGATGCAATGTCCACTGGGAATGAATCCCAACCATCACTTCTTTTGGACATGCAATGTTGAAATATATAACACAACAATTTTTAGTGTTTATATACTCTTGCTCTGAAGAATTGTTTCTTAGGGAAGTGATCAGGATGACCCATTTGTAGAAATACATCTCTACATTCATTGAAAGTATACTCAGATAAGTCTTCTGGGTCATTTTCACCAAGTTTAAGAGCTGTTCTGATTGCTTGTTCAGAAACTTCAAGCATTCTATCTGATGTAATGAAAGCTCTTAAAACTTTATGCCCTTCTTCATCTCTTTCTACTTCTGTTGTTCTCCAGAATCTTTTGATCAATCTTGCATTAATCATTGGTCTTGCACACATTGCATAGACATATTTTGATCTTAACAGAAATCGTATAATTTCTTCATAACCAACAGCTTCTCTGTTTTCATCATCTAAGAATGCAGCAACATTATGTTTAGGCTCCAACTTCAAAGCTGGCATCTGCAAAACATAAAAAAAATATTAGAACATTGAAATTTTGATTAATGAAGTTCATTTTTACATATGAATTTACAATTTTGTAATATTGAATTCAATTTTGACTTATGATTTTAATTTGTGAAATTTTAAAATTTATTCATTTTGTATCTATCATTTTTATTAATCAATTATTTGAATTCTGATTTATCTATTTTTTAAATTTTTTTTATTTTTATTCAAAAGTTGAATTTTGTCTGTTCATCTTCTTCTTCTTCTTTCGAAGAACTGACTGAACAATCTATAATCAATATTATTCACAATTTCAGTCAATGAACTATATATCAAATTGCTCGAAATTTGATACATATCAACAATCCAGAATCAATTTTAGATATGATTAAGTTATGATTAGTTAAACTTTGAATGTTATAGTGTTCGAAAGCCCAAATAGCAGTCAAAGGACTATGCCAATTATCATGTTTTAACCAAAATCTACTGATTTGAATCACAAACTTACGTTTATGAACTCAAATAATATCTAACAATCAACAAGATTTGTTGCAATCACTAAGAATCTGAGACTTCGATGATGACTGAGAGTCGATAGATCAGAGATTTGTTTTTGGAGAATTTTGAGTGTGAATGAGAAACAAGTGTAAGTGTTCAATTTATATTAAGTGAAATTTTAGACGCATGAGCACTGTTTGTGCGTATGAAACCCTAAATTTCACAAAATAATGAGACGCATGAACACTGTTTGTGCGTTTTGACTCAGACGCATGAGAACTATTCAGACGCATAAGCACTGTTTAGGCGCTTTTGCACTGTTCAGCCGCATGAAGTTCCTGAAACGTCTAACTTGTAATACTTGAAACATTTCAACACTGTGTAGACGCATGAGACATTAAAAACGTCCAACACTTGGTTAAAATCAGATTCATTATCACTGTTTAGGCGCATGGGTTTGTGTAAAACGCCCAAACACTTGGTTAAACTCATGGACTTATTGCAACTGTTTAGGCGCATGAGAATATGAAAAACGCCCAAACACTTGTATAATTACTGAAAGTTCACCATGCTCCTATTTAGACGTATAAACACTATTTAGGCGCATGAGTTGACTTTGAGTTGGCTTTTATGAGTCTTACACTTGTGTTTTTCAAAATTCTTTACGTGCACACTGTTTAAACATATTAGTAATATTTCATACTAATCTTTGAACATTTTAAGCATATTTTTGCATTTCCCAAAATTTACCTTTTAGTCCCTCAATTTTGAACTTTTTACATTTTGCACTCAATTTTGATTTTTAACAATTTTAAGTCTTCACTTGTTGTTTAATTTTTTTTAAATTTATCTTTCCCTTCATTTTAGTCTCAAAACAAAATCAAATATCATCTATTTTTTTTCAACTTTTGAAAGAAGCATTTCCAGTTGCAAATTTATATAGGTTCATATTATCATTTTCGAAAGTTACATTATAACACTCACATACACTTTGAACATATTGTAACACCCGGAAATTTATTATTTTGAAGCCGGCGAAGAAAGAAAAGAAGTAAAGTCCAAAGTCGAGGGACCAAACTCGCCAACGAAGAAAAGTTGGGAAATGTGGTGGTATGTGTAGGGAGAGGGCAGCCCACTCTCCCCACACACACAAAAATTCAGCTCACAAGGAAGAGGAGAGGGAAAAAGAGGAGAAAAAGAGGAAAAAGGGGTGTTTCGGGTGATTCGGGTGTCCAAATCCGTCGAGTGGCAAGCCAAATCGAAGCACTTGTCTTTGTGCTCGATTGTGTGAGTTCTAGGACCCCACTTTTACTTGTTTTCAACTGATTTTGGGGCTAGAAAATGTTCAAAACCCGTTTTTGTGTGTGTATGTGTTTGACCCATTTGGGTGTGATTTGTATGATGCGTTTAGAGTATGATTTCGGGCTTGTGTGTGCTTGTATGGTGTTATGGTATGCATTCCTAAGGTCCAGGAGGGTTAATTTAGGCTTAGAATGGGTTTGGGTGAGCTTGGAGGCCGAAAATGGCAGATTGGGTTCGGGATGAACTCCATTCTGCATCAGCTAGGGCTAGGCGACCAAATGAAGGCCATACGGCCGAATGAGGGGCGATTGAGTGTCATTCACACGATTGGGATTCATTCGCACGATTGAGGGTTCAATCGCACGACTAAGGTTTCAGTCACACGACTGGGAGTCCAGTCGCATGGGGATTGCACGACTGAGGGTTCAGTCGCATAGATGCTTAGTCGCATGAGTCCATTCGCATGAGGTCAGTCGCATAGGTGCCCATTCGCAGTAATCCCATTCGCACAAGGTCCATACGCACGATTGGATGTTCATTCGCATAGATGACCATCCGCATGAGTCCAGTCGCATGATGTTCAGTCGCATGGAGGCCATGCGACTGAAGGGTGTTCATACGCCCGAATAGGGCTGTTGCACTCGAAGGAATGTGTAGTTTGACTTCTGGCCTTCGGGGAAAGGGGCAGATGTAAGTTTTGACGTAAAGTAAACCGTAAGAGCATATAAGAGGATGGTTATGGCCTTAGAGAGCATGTAGGGCATGATGATGATGATGTTGCATGTTTATGCATATTATGAATGTATGATGTTGCCCTGTATGATGATGATGAATGTGTATGATATGTTCCTTATTATGATGTATGCTTATCTTTCTTGTGGCTTTGCATGTCATGCTAATGAATGAATGAATGAATGAAGTATTATGTAATGTAAAGCGAAAGATAATGAAAGAGGAACATGAAGTAAAAATGCATGCATTAATGAATGATGAATGAATGAAAGAAAGGCTTGCAAGCATATATATTGGGGTGAGCGACTTTGTGTTGCAAAAGACTCGGATGAAGTGCAATCATTTAGATTGCCTATGAGGTGAGCAACCTTGCCGTTGCAAAAGACTCGAGTAACGTGCTATCGTGATGTTGCCTTGGGGTGAGCAACCTTGTTGTTGCAAAAGACTCGGATAGCTTGCTATCGTGATGGGCAATGAGGTGAGCAACCTTAGGGGTGAAAAGACTCGGATAGCGTGCAATCATTGAGATTGCCATTGAGGTGAGCGACTATGTTGTCGCAAAAGACTGGGAAGAAAGAATGAACGAAAAGAATGGAAGATAATGAATGAGATGAAAGATAATAATGACATTATCTGTGTATACGTATGTTGAATGATCGCATGATAAAGGATTAGTTTTTGATGAAAGTAAAGTATGTTTATTTTATAAAACTAGAACTCACTCAGCAACACTGACTTTTATTACATTTTCCAGTTGGCAGGTAAATGATTGCTGAGGATGGCACAGCGAGGCTACTCGGCTCTTTTGGGATGGCATCCAATTATATAGCTTTTGTGATGTAATGCAAACATGAATTTTGTAACCGGATAATGATGTATTATTTGGCAAAAGTAATTATAATGAAACGTGATGTCATTTTTGAATGTTTCCGCTGCAATGTTTTCTTAATGCAATGTAATTATATGTTTTACGTGCGATGAATGACCAACTGTAACCGTCCTAGGAACGGGGCCTTACAAGTTGGTATCAGAGCCAATGTTTAAGTGAAATGGGTAAATTTTCAAAATAAACCTTAACTTAAACTGAAAATGGGACGAAAAGGGGAATGGGATGCCAAACTGAGTAGCTGCGTGCCATCAGGTATTTTCTTAAAGTTAACCGGTTATGTGCGCATGGTATATGTTATGTGTTGTATGTAGATTTGAATACTGATGTAGTCAGGATAGGTAATGCTTGGGGTATGAAGAGTAAAGTAAGTGGCTAATCACAACTGACCACTGTAATTAGGGACTTACTATACTTGACATAAACTGAGTTGTTTCCTTGAATGACCGTGTTGGTGTTTGAATCTTTCAGTGTGATAGAGAATGGCTGGTGGTAGATCTTCGAGAGCTTCTAGGGGTGGAGGCCGTGGTGGCCCTGATGCTGAACCACGCCCTAAAAGAGGAAGGCCTAGAGCTGAGAAAGAGGTTCCTGCAGAACCTGAGACTCCTCATCCAGAAGCTGGGGATGAGAGTGCGAACTTGAGGGCCTCGGTAAAGGAGGCTGTTGTTGAGGAAGTACATCAGGTCATGCAGACAATCTTACCGTCTGTGGTGACCGAAGTCATCAAAGCTGTGAAGGAGGGAGAAAGGAAGGAGAGAAACCGGGCCTCGGGGGAGCAACCGGAGCCTGAAACGATCTTCTCCAATAATGAGGAGGAAGAGGAAGAGGAGCCTGTGCGAGAGGTGGCACGAGGCTGTAACTACGGGGTGTTTATGAGATGCAAGCCCCCTACTTTCGATGGAAATGGCAACGCTGCTGTGCTCACCGATGGGTGAGAGAAATGGAAGCTGTTCTCGACATCAGCGAGTGCCGGGAAGATCAAAAAGTAAAGTTTGCCACCCATTCATTTGTGGACTCGGCACTATGCTGGTGGGACAACATTGTCCAAGCGGAAGGTAATCGGGCAATCGGGAAAATGAGGTGGCCCGAACTGAAGAAGATGGTGATCGAGGAGTTTTGTCCTCATCGGGAAATGGATAAGGTTGAAAGGGAGTTTCTGCAACTGGAGGCGGGAACCATGACACACCAACAGTACACCACGAAGTTCAACGAGATGGCACGTCTGGTGCCGGATCAAGTGACACCTCTGTCCCGAAAGATCAAGAGGTATGTACAGGGTTTGCCGGCGGATATTCGCAGGAACATGATCGCCGCCCGGCCGAGCACGTTTAGGTCGGCGGTGGATTTAGCGGGAAGATTGTACGACGAGAGGACGGTGGTGGTGACTGATGGTGGCAGGAAGAGTGGTGGTGATCGAAGCTGGCAGGGGAAGAGGTTTGGTCGGGGTAATGCCTCGATGGGTAATAAGAAGACATGGGTGGACGACCGCCGCGTGGTCACGTCAAGTGCGGGGTCGAGAAGGTGTGGTAAATGTGGACGGGAGCATAGCGGGGAGTGCAGGTTTGGGTCAAACTTGTGCTTCAGGTGTGGAAAGGCGGGGCACATGGCAAAGGACTGTCGTACGGTCCGATGCTTTAACTGTGGCGAAGAGGGTCACATGCTCAAAGATTGTAAGAAGCCGAGGGCTGAGAGTTCAGGGGCAAAGAGGACGGGAGGTGATGGACCGAGGGCGAGCGCCAGGGCATTCACCATGACACAGGAAGAAGCTAGGACGGACCCTGATGTTGTGTCCGGTACGTTTCTGGTGAACCAAACTTTAGCTTCTGTGTTATTTGATTCTAGTGCGAGTAGGAGTTTTATTTCTGCTGCTTTTTGTGCTAAGTTGCCTGTTAGTAGTAGACGTGTTGATGCGCCCTTTGATGTAGAAACTGCCATAGGTAAGTCTACCAAGATTTCTGAGATGATAGAGAATTGTGATGTGGAACTCGAGGGTCATAAGTTTCCTGTTAGACCGTTTGTGATGACCTTAGGTGGTTTTGATTTGGTTCTCGGGATGGATTGGTTAGCGGACTTCGAGGCGAACATTGTGTGTCGCAAGAAGATGATTCGGTTGTTGGCGCCTAACGGTAGTTCAGTAACGGTGCATGGTGATCGGGTTACTACGATTCCAAAGGTGATCTCGATGGCGGTGGCGGGAAAGTGTATGAGGCGTGGATGTAGTGCCTACTTGGCCTATGTAAAGGATGTGGATACGCCAACACCACAACTAGCCGATGTACCGATTGTGTGTGACTTTCCAGATGTGTTCCCAGAAGACTTATCAGGAGTGCCACCTGACAGAGAGATTGAGTTTCAGATTGATCTGATACCGGGTGCCCAACCTGTCGCCAAGGCACCGTATCGGTTGGCTCCGACCGAGATGAAAGAGTTGATGGAGCAGTTGCAAGAGTTGCTTGATAAGGGGTTCATTAGACCGAGTATCTCTCCTTGGGGTGCTCCGGTCCTGTTTGTAAAGAAGAAGGACGGTAGTATGAGGATGTGCATCGACTACCGCGAGCTGAACAAGTTGACAGTGAAGAACCGATACCCCTTACCGAGGATAGATGATTTGTTCGATCAGCTTCAGGGTGCCAGTTGGTTTTCGAGAATAGATCTTCGATCGGGTTATCATCAGTTGAAGGTGAAGGAGCAAGATATTCCTAAAACAGCTTTCCGTACGCGCTATGGTCACTACGAGTTTCTTGTCATGTCCTTTGGCTTGACCAACGCGCCAGCTGCTTTTATGGATTGATGAACCGTGTGTGTCGGCCTATGTTGGATAAATCAGTGATTGTGTTTATTGATGATATCCTGATTTACTCGAGGAGCGAAGCAGAGCATGCCGGTCACATTCGGGAGGTTCTAGAGACGTTGAGAAGGGAGAAGTTGTATGCAAAATTCTCCAAGTGCGCGTTCTGGTTGCGCGAAGTTCAGTTCTTGGGTCACGTGGTGAATCCCGACGGGATAATGGTGGACCCGGCGAAGGTGGAGGCGGTTATGCAATGGAAGTCACCAAAGACGCCATCCGAGATTCGTAGCTTCTTGGGTTTGGCGGGCTACTACAAGATTATCCAAGACTTCTCTAAGATTGCTTCTCCACTGACTAAGTTGACCCGAAAAGATGTGAAGTTCGTATGGGGTCAAGCTCAAGAGAAGGCGTTTGAAGAATTGAAGGCGAGATTGACTCAAGCTCCTGTTCTGTCGTTACCCGATGGAAGTGAAGATCTGGTGGTTTATTCCGATGCTTCTTACTCGGGGTTGGGGTGTGTGTTAATGCAGAGAGGAAAGGTTATAGCCTATGCATCCCGACAGTTGAAAGTTCATGAGGTCAATTATCCTACTCATGACTTGGAGCTAGCAGCCGTGGTCTTTGCATTAAAGATTTGGAGGCACTATCTGTACGGGACGAAGTGCACCATATTCACTGACCACAAGAGTCTGAAGTACTTCTTCGAGCAGAAGGATCTGAACATGAGGCAGAGGCGGTGGTTGGAACTTATAAAGGATTATGATTGTGAGATCCACTACCATCCGGGCAAGGCCAACGTGGTGGCTGATGCCCTTAGCCGGAAGGAGAGGCCCGAGCCGATTCGGGTGAAAGCCTATCAGTTGATCATGACCTCCGATGTGATGAAGCAGGTTAAGAGAGTTCAAGATGAGGCACTGAAAGAAGATCATCTTAACTCTGAAAGGATGAGAGGTCTGGTTGGGGAATTGGGTGAAAACACACTCGGTGTTAGAACCCGATTCGATCGTGTGTGGATTCCTCGTTTTGGGGATCTACGGGGAAGATAATGGATGAAGCTCACAAGACTCGGTACTCCATTCATCCTGGTGCCACGAAGATGTACCATGATATGAAGAAAGATTATTGGTGGCCGGGTATGAAGCGCGACGTGGGGAGTATGTGAGTAAGTGCCTTACTTGCTTACAGGTGAAGGCCGAGCATCAAAAGCCGTATGGGAAGATACAACCTTTGGATATACCGGAATGGAAGTGGGAGCACTCACCATGGATTTCATTACAAAGCTACCGCGTACTCCGAAAGGGTACGATGCCATATGGGTGATAGTTGATCGTTTGACGAAGAGTGCTCACTTCCTACCGATCCGCGAGACATATTCATCTGAGAGGTTGGCTGATCTGTTCATCAAGGAGATTGTGACTCGTCATGGTGTGCCGGTGTCTATTGTGTCGGATCGCGACACCCGGTTTACATCTAAATTTTGGAAGAAGTTCCACGATGCTATGGGGACGAGGTTACATATTAGCACGGCTTATCATCCCCAGACTGATGGTCAGTCAGAAAGGACCATTCAGACGCTGGAAGACATGCTTCGGGCATGTGTGATTGATTTTGGTGGAAGTTGGATGACCACCTACCGTTAGCCGAATTCTCATACAACAACAGTTATCATGCCAGCATTGGTATGCCCCCATATGAGATGCTATACGGTAGGAGATGCAGAACGCCCGTTTGTTGGGGTGATATTGGTCAGAAGGAATTGGAAGCGTCGAGGTAATCGAAGCTACGACTGAGAAGCTTGAGAAGATCAAAGCCTTCATGAAGGCAGCCAAAGATAGACAGAAGTCGTATGCTGATAAACGACGCAGGCCGATTGAGTTCCAGGTGGGTGACCGGGTTATGTTGAAGGTCTCACCTTGGAAGGGTATCATTCGCTTCCGAAAGCGGGGCAAGTTGAGCCCCAAGTATATAGGCCCTTTCCGAATCATTGCTCGAGTAGGAGAGGTGGCCTATAGACTGGAGTTACCAGATGAGTTAAGTGGAATTCACCCGACATTCCACGTATCTCATCTAAGGAAGTGCTTAGCTGATGAAGATATGATTGTTCCATTGGAGGATATCGAGGTAGACGAACGGCTCAATTATGTGGAGCAACCAGTGGCAATCATCGACCGAAAGGAGAAAAGGCTAAGGAATAAAGTGGTTCCTCTTGTGCGTGTACAGTGGAAGCACAGGAAGGGATCCGAGTCAACGTGGGAGACTGAGGAAGAAATGAGACAGCATTATCCACGTTTGTTCGAGGAATAACAGGTTTCGGGGACGAAACCTATTTAAGGGGGGTGGACTTGTAACACCGGAAATTTATTATTTTAAGCAAGCGAAGCGAAGAAAGAAAGAAATAAAGTCCAAAGTCGAGGGACCAAACTCGCCAACGAAGAAAAGTTGGGAAATGTGGTGGTATGTGTAGGAGAGGGCAGCCCACTCTCCCCACACACACAAAAATTCAGCTCACAAGGAAGAGGAGAGGGAAAAGAGGAAAAAAGGAGGAAAAAGGGGTGTTTCGGGTGATTCGGGGTCCAAATCCGTCGAGTGGCAAGCCAAATCGAAGCTCTTGTCTTTGTGCTCGATTGTGTGAGTTCTAGGACCCCACTTTTACTTGTTTTCAACTGATTTTGGGGCTGGGATGGAAAATGTTCAAAAACCCGTTTTTGTGTGTGTATGTGTTTGACCCATTTGGGTATGATGTGTATGATGCGTTTAGAGTATGATTTCGGGCTTGTGTGTGTGTTGTATGGTGTTATGGTATGCATTCCTAAGGTCCAGGAGGGTTAATTTAGGCTTAGAATGGGTTTGGATAGCTTGTAGGCCGAAAATGGCAGATTGGGTTCGGGATGAACTCCATTCTGCATCAGCTAGGGGTAGGGCGACGAATGAAGGCCATACGGCCGAAATGAGGGGCGATTGAGTGTCATTCACACGATTGGGATTCATTCGCACGATTGAGGTTCAATCGCACGACTAAGGTTTCAGCGCACGACTGGGAGTCCAGTCGCATGGGATTGCACGACTGAGGGTTCAGTCGCATAGATGCTTAGTCGCATGAGTCCATTCGCATGAGGTCAGTCGCATAGGTGCCCATTCGCAGTAAGTCCCATTCGCACAAGGTCCATACGCACGATTGGATGTTCATTCGCATAGATGACCATCCCATGAGTCCAGTCGCATTGATGTTCAGTCGCAGGAGGCCATGCGACTGAAGGGTGTTCATACGCCCGAATATGGCTGTTGCACTCGAAGGAATGTGTAGTTAGTTGACTTCTGGCCTTCGGGGAAAGGTGCAGATGTAAGTTTTGACTAAAGTAACCCGTAAGAGCATGTAAGAGGATGGTTATGGCCTTAGAGAGCATGTAGGGAATGATGATGATGATGTTGCATGTTTATGCATATTATGAATGTATGATGTTGCCCTGTATGATGATGATGAATATGTATGATCTATGTTCCTTATATGATGTATGCTTATCTTTCTTGTGGCTTTGCATGTCATGCTAATGAATGAATGAATGAATGAAGTATTATGTAATGTAAAAGCGAAAGATAATGAAAGAGGAACATGAAGTAAGAATGCATGCATTAATGAATGATGAATGAATGAAAGAAAGGCTTGCAAGCATATATATTGGGGTGAGCGACTTTGTGTTGCAAAAGACTCGATGAGTGCAATCATTTAGATTGCTATGAGGTGAGCAACCTTGTCGTTGCAAAAGACTCGAGTAAGGCTATCGTGATGTTGCCTTGGGGTGAGCAACCTTGTTGTTGCAAAAGACTCGGATAGCTTGCTATCGTGATGGGCAATGAGTGGTGAGCAACCTTAGGGGTGCAAAGACTCGGATTGGGATATTGAGATTGCCATTGAGGTGAGCGACCATGTTGTCGCAAAAGACTCGGAAGAAAGAATGAACGAAAAGAATGGAAGATAATGAATGAGATGAAAGATAATAATGACATTATCTGTGTATACGTATGTTGAATGATCGCATGATAAAGGAATAGTTTTTGATGAAAGTAAAGTATGTTTATTATTAAAACTAGAACTCACTCAGCAACGCTGACTTTATTACATTTTCCAGTTGGCAGGTAAATGATTGCTGAGGATGGCACGGCGAGGCTACTCGGCTCTTTGGGATGGCATCCAATTATATAGCTTTTGTGATGTAATGCAAACATGAATTTTGTAACCGGATAATGATGTATTATTTGGCAAAGTAATTATAATGAAACGTGATGTCATTTTTGAATGTTTCCGCTGCAATTTTTTCCTAATGCAATGTAATTATATGTTTTACGTGCGATGAATGACCAACTGTAAGCGTCCCGGGAACGGGGCCTTACACATATAGCATCATCCTTTCAATCAACATTTTAACTTTGATTTTGATTTCTGAGAAAAACTCTTTCATTTATTACTCCCCCTAAACTTTAAGTTTGATTAACTTATAAGTTTCCTAAGGGAACATAATAAGATCACACATCTCATTGTTACATAGCCTTCACACACAGAAACATGCATAAAATCAAAATGAAAGCATAATTGAAATCTAATATAAACAAAAGAATTAATGTCTGCAGTGAGATCATATCAATGAAGATCAGCACATTAAAATAAAAAAAAATGTGAATAGTCATAGACAATGAATAAATCTTGATCAAGTGTGTTCCAGGTCAGTGATATCACAGCAAAGGAGACACAAGATCTAAGGACAGACAATGAGTGTTTTTGACAAAATATCAACTCACTTACTTTTCAATTCTTGGATTGATTAGGGTATATTTAGATATGACATGATGTAAATCATACAGAGACTGAGAGAGCTCAACTATCATCAAGACATGCAAGAAAGAAAGAACACATACTCAACTTATTACCTGAAACATATGTATCACCAGAGTTCATATTACTTAAATTAATAGAGAATGATCATGGATAACCATTTGATCAGCTCTAACTACTCATTTGAATAGTTTGTGCATTGGCATCTTTTACATCAAAGAGAAAATCCAGGTCTGTAATCACTTACAACAAAGGATATCTCAACACTTCGGGTCTATGATGACTCATAACAAAGAAGTGATATGATGCTTGTAACAGATCTCATGATTAATCATATTTCTAACAGGTGTGAGTGGTGTGTGTATCTTAACAAGCAATCAAATAATAAGCCAATACATCTCAAAAGTACTCAGATGAATACACACAAGTATGGAGATTTAGTGTAATCACAAGAATTTACTTTTTCAGTATAGTAGCATGATATTTTCTACACATCATATCTGATCATGTCAGACTTTATTAATGAGTGAAATATGCAACTGATCTTACCAATGTACTATCATTTCTCATATATGCATAAACATATTCTTTTCTAAAAATAAACTGACAGTTAGAAAAAGTCTCTTTGTTTGGAGTTTTGATTTATACTTTTGTATTTGGTTTTCTAAGAAAAAAAAAAAATCACACACACACATAAAATACAAACAGGCAATTAACATGAGAGGATCACTTATGATGATCTTTTGATTTAGAGAGTTCACATATGATTAATAAGACCATTTAACTCCACTAAATACTCAGACCGTCCTGGTAGGAAGGCTTTAGTAAATAGATCCGCCAACTATTTTCCCGTTGCAATTTGAATGAAACAATATGATTAATCCTTTTTCAGAGTTATCTCTGAGAAAATGATATCGAATTTTGATATGTTTTTTTTGAATGTTGAACAGGATTAGCTGTAATGAACATTTGAGCAGTGTTATCAATGTAAATAGGGTTTTAAGAAAATTTAAACCATAATCCAGTAGTTAATTTTGCAAACCAGAGGATTTGAGAACATTCTGTTGATTGTAGCAATGTACTCAGCTTCTGCAGTTGAAACAAAGACATTTGTTTGTTTCTTACATTGCCACAAGACTAATCGGTGACCAAGAAATTGACACCCACCCGAAAGTAGATTTTCTATCTTGACAACATCCACCATAATCACTATCTTTGTATCCATGTAGTTCAAAGCTACCCTCGCAAGGATACAAAGCCCTAAAGCTGGTTTACTTTGAGATACCTGAATATCTTTTTGACAACAATTAAGTGAGATTCTTTCGGGTTTGATTGATACCTAGCACAAAACACAAACTACATACATAATGGTCTAGATGCAGTAAGATACATCAAAAAACCAATCATTGATCTGTATAACGTTTGGTCCATAGATTTTCCTTTTGGATCAGGTTCGAGTCTTGGTGTTACATCTGCTGGAGTTCGTATGGACTGACAGTCTTGCAACTTAGATTTCTTCAAGAGCTTGTCAACAAACTTCTCTTGATTGATGAAAATTCCATTGTCAGTATGCTTGACTTGAAGTCCAAGGAAAAATTAATCCCTCCCATAGAACTCATTTGGAACCAAGATTTCATGATTTCTTCAAATTCATTGCACAATTTTGGACTGGTAGAACCAAATATGATATCATCAATGTACACTTGTACACATAAGAGATCATCATTATCCTTCTTTATGAATAAAGTTGGATCAATTTTCCCTCTTGTGTATCCATGTTGGATTAAGTGTTGTGATAATGTCTCATACCAAATTCTAGGGGCTTGATGAAGTCCATATTAAGCTTTACTCAGCTTATATACTCGATGTGAAAATTCTGCATCCTCAAATCCCAGAGGTTGCTTACAAAGACATCGTCAGTGATAGGACCATATAGAAATGCACCCTTTACATCCATTTGATACACCTTAAATTTCATGAATGAAGCATAGGCCAGGAAAACTCGAATGGATTCAAGTCTTGCAACTGGTGCAAACACTTCATCATAATCTATCCCTTCTTCCTGTGTGTACCCTTGTGCAACTAGTCTCGCTTTGTTCCTTATTACTACACCACGATCGTTAGTATTATTTCTAAACAACCATTTCTTGCCTATAGCATTTTCTCCTTCAGGTAAATCCGCTAAATTCCGTACTTCTTGTTTGCGAAATTGAAGTAATTCTTCTTGCATGGCTTCTATCCAACCATTATCCTTTAATGATTCGGTAACATTTTTAGGAACAATTTGAGAAAGAAAACAAGAGTATAAGCACAAGTTTGCTTGTTCTGATTTACTCCTTGTTGTTCTCTCATTCATGGATAATCTGAGAAATAATCTGATAAGTTGGATGATTCTTGTACGAGATTTGGAATCTCATCACATTGAACATTACAACCAGATTTGTTTGGTTTAAGTTGGAAAGCTGATGTAACAATTAGAAGAATGTGGATTGAAGTTTGGAACTTGAGTTGGCGAGTTAATAAAGTAATCAAAGTTACCAGTATCAACTGCATCACCAGAAATGGATGATGTTCCAGACTCAGGTTGCACAGACTCATTACCATCATTAGGAATTGGTTGTGAGTCTTCCTGATTAAAAGAGACTGAATGATCTGAAGTTGTATTAGCATGATTATTGTCATTGAATCGTATTGTTGAGTCCTTGACAAAAGATAAAAATGGGTAGTCTGAGCTAGAATCATCTGGGTTGTCAGAATCTGAATCCTCACTGAAAGATCCAAGATCTGCTCTAGAGTTCTTGTTACCTGTAGAATGAAGACAATTTGATTGATTAAACAAGTTAGATTGAAGAGAGTTTGATAATGAATGTAAATCAAATAACCATGCAGGACCATTTGAAACTGATGGAAAAGAATTTTCCAAAATTTAACGTTGAATGTTTCAAGGATCATATTTGTCCTAGAGTTGTACACTCGATAGGCTTTTGAAACAGATGATATCCAATGAAAAATCCATTATCAGATTTTGCTTCAATTTTCCTAATTGATCATTTGAATTAAGAATCATAAAACCAAATGATTTTAGAAAGTTTATGTTCGGTTTCCTGCCAAACATTAACTCATATGGAGTTTTCATTTTATCTTTCACAATTAAGATTCTGTTCTGAACGAAACACGCAGTTGATATAGCTTCATCCCAAAAAGTGATAGGAATTTTTGTATCAGCTAACATAGAACGAGCAGCTTCAATCAGTGTTCTATTCTTCCTTTCAGCAACTCCATTTTGTTGAGGGTTCTGGGAGCACTGAACTCATGAGTTATCCCTTTCTGTGCACAAAACATTTCAATGTTAGCATTTTTGAATTCCGTTCCATTATCACTTCTTATTATTTTCACTTTATTTTCTAATTGATTTTCAACTTAAATGATAAATTCTTTCATTAAATCAGCCGTTTCAGATTTAGCATACAAAAAGAAAACCCATGAAAATCTTGTATAGTATCAATGATAACTAAACAATATGATTTTCGTCCAATACTCTTCACGTTTGTTGGTCCAAAAAGGTCCATATGTAACATTTGAAGAGGTTTGGAAGTTGAGTTTGTGAGCTTGGACTTATAATACGCTCTTTGTTGCTTTCCCTTCAAACATGCTGAGCATATTCTTGAAAGTATAATCATCAATGATAACTAAACAATATGATTTTCGTCCAATAATCTTGTATAGAATACGTTTGTTGGTCCAAAAAGGTCCATATGTAAACTTCTTATATGGAAGTCCAATGTCATGATTTCCTGATACAAGCTTGTTCATATTCTTGAAATTTGAATGTTCGAGATGTCTATGCCAAAGCTGGCTTTCATCATTTGATGCTTAGCAATTAGGCATGTTGTTTCAGTTGAAGGATCAACTTGAGACATATCCAACTTGTATACATCTTTATCCCTTTCATTGTAACAATTACCCAATCTTTGCTTATTTGAAAACTGGCTTCAAAACATAACAGAATGAATCATCAAATAAAAGACAGAGTATGATTTATCACATATTTGGGATACGCTTAAAAGATTAAAGTTCAACTATGAACAAAAGTTGACTTTGTGAAAGCTTATTATCCTATTTGATACTGTTCCTTCTCCTGTTATTTTTCCTCCAGCATCACCACCAAAGGCGACGTGTGTTCCATCCTTTAACTTAAAATCTTGTAACAAGGCAGGATTGCCTGTCATATGTCGTCTACACCCACTATCCACATACCATGTATTAAGTGGTCTTCTTGGGTGTAAGTTTTTATTAGTCATTCATACCACCTTTGGATCATTGTTTTCTGACCAATCTTATCCCTGAATTTCTACAACAAGAGATAAACTTGATGTTAAATAATTAGTAAACTGATCAGCATATGCACTCCAATCATAACCATCTTTAATGCTGACTACTAAAGCTTTCTTGGTTTCATCAGATGATTTTGTTTCATCTTTAAGCTCAGGCATAGGAAGACTTTGATAAGGTTTTTGAAAAGTTTTCTGAGCTGGTTGAAACCTTTGATTGCTAGAACTTGATTGAGCATTTCCTCCATTATTCCTTGCAGCTTTGCATTCTCTGGAGAAATATCCATAACTGTTACAGTTAAAACACCTTGATTTTGACTTATCAAACCCAACAGTCTTGTTAGCACTTGGCTTGTACTTCCCGTTGACATATGAGGTTTTTGTGTCCTGTAAGCAATCATCACCATTTGCCAGTTTAAGTCCATCTCTTCAACATCTTTAGGATCCATCTCAAACAAATCCTGCAAAACAAAGTCTAATTGAGTTAAATGGCTACCTTGATATGCTTGAAAACTAGCCATAAATACAGTGAATGCAGTTTTAGACTCTTCATCCTCTAATAGGATGTTTATCACATCTTTAACTTTGCTAGATTTAGCAGAGTTAGATGAAGAAGTCTCTGTTTGAACATTAGATGTTTGAGACTGAGATTTAGGAGGAGATTGAGAATGAGACTGAGTTGTATAAGCAGGAGCACTAGTAAATGATGACTCAGTGAAAAATCCTGCTCCAACAAATAAATCTCCCTCTTCTTCTGTAATTTTCTCACTTTTTGCCATGAATGCATTTTCAATAGTGGTTGCAGGAGAAGCAACAAACTGATACTGAGACATTGATGCTGCTCTATCATTATTCCTTGAGCTTTCATCAATCTCTACTGACTCTATCTTGGCAATAAGTAGATCTAGATCCATAGGGAACTTCTCAGTATGCTTTAGTAAGGTTACTGTTTGTTTCCATGATGAGGGTAAAGCATTGAGTAGTCTAAGATTTAGATCTTCAAGATCAGGCTTAATACCAGCTGTTGACATCTCAGTTGTAAGTTGAACAAATCTGTTCATCATCTGATTTATGTTTCTCTAGACAAATGTTGAAACAATTCTAATTTCCTTTTCAACTTTTGTTTCTTGAGATTTTGAATCTCCTTGCCTCCTTCACAAATAGTCTTTAAGGCTTTATATAAGGTGTATCCAGTTTGATATGCATCAAGCCTTGCAAGAACTTCCAGAGGTAGTCCTTTACACATCAAGGAATATGCTTTGATATCATTCTTTACTCTTCTAAAATCATCTCCTTAAAGACCATCTTCAGGATAGGGTTCTGGAGAATCTTTAGTATAAACAAACCCTCTGTCAGGCCCATCAGTGATTATAGGAATGTATGGTCCTTTCTCTATAGATTTCCAAAGATCAGTGTTAATGGAATTAAAATGTTGTTTTAACCTAAGAGACCAATTTTTGAAATCAGCTCTATTTTTAAGTTTTGGAAGTCTATTTTCAGAATCATCTGATTTCACCATTCTTATATTTTTGTTGTTTTTATTAGATTTTGAATTGAGAAAAGAAATGAAAAACTTTTGAAAAAATTTTCTTAAAAAAATCTAAGTATCAAGGGTGATACGCCTGAACAGTAATCAAACGCTCAAACAGTTAATGCGCCTAAGTTGAGAGACGTCTAAGGGAATGCCTTAGAAAAATTTTCCAAAACGTCCAAGTTGATGTGTCTGAACAGTTGTAAAACGCCTGAACAGTAGAAATGCGCCTACAAAGTTGTAAAGCGCCTCAACAGTCAAACGTCTAAACAGTTCTAATACGCCTCAATAAAGATGATACGTCTGGCCTTTTTCTCTTCAACAGTAGTCAACCGTCTGAACTGAAATCGTCTACACAGTGTTAATGCCACTAAACAGTAGTCAAACGCCTAACACTTAGACAATTTTTCAGCAAATCTCAACTCTAATGCGCCACATTCATCATGTTCATATGAATGTAACTAACTCAAATCTTCTGAAATTATTCAAAAGTTGAAGAATTGGATTGAAACTTTCCAATTAGACATGTTTTATACCGATAATCATTCTTCTAACATCAATTTCTTTCAATATCAACACCAAATCAATCAATTTTGTGACTTTCAGTTTGAAAAATAGTAACCTTTTTCGAACGCAAATTCAACAAATTATCTCGAATTTGATGAATTTAACTGCTAATTGTGATTCAAATCATGTTTCTGATGATGAAACACATCTAAAATCCACAAATTTTCAATTGGATTATCTATCAATCACAGATTCAGTGAATTTTTGAGTTTGAAAGTTCGACAAACCTCAAAAATCACTCCCAACAGCTCTGATACCATTTGATAGGATCAAATGTACCAATCTGTGATGATGTATGAACACAATTCAAAGAAAATACAAACAAAGTAATCAAATCAAGTAAGATATCAACAAATTTCAAAGTTTCATTAATATCAAGCAAAGACAATTACAAAGTAAGTAAACAGTTTTGTCTCCTTCTAGTTGCTACAAGTCTAAGCTATTTATAATAAAACACAAGGAACTAACAAAATTACAAAACTAGTCCCTATACTATTACAAATAGTAAAAAGACACCTAAAGACAACATGTTAATCTTTCTAGAGAACTAACAGACGTATTGTTAGGTATTCACCCGTGTCTAAAAGTGTGAGCCTATACGTTGTATTTATAGGCTAAGGGATTTACTCCTAGGGTAACAATAAATATCTTGGAATCAGTAACTTTATTATCAAGGTAAGAAATTTACTCAGAGAAGGTCATGATGTGACATTCTCTAATTGAGTTAAAGTCATCCGTAGAAGTTGACTTTATGACATCACTCAGTGATTGACTTGTTGACTTGATGTACTTGGTGAAGTACATTAAAGTGTTGGTCTTCCGTAGAAGAGATGTCTTCGGTAGGAACTTTGCTTTCTGTAGAAGTCTTCACTCAGACTTCATTGAACTGCAAGTTGTTCATCCGTAGATCTTTGATCTTCCAACAGGATCCCTTGAGCTCATCCGCACAGAAGTGTTCTTCCGTAGAAGATCTACGGAAGAACTAAAATGTTCATCCGTAGATGTTTCTTACACTTAGTAAATTTCATGAATCTGACTAAGTTTAACACCCGATTATTTTTAAAGTGACAAAAGAAAGAATAAAAGTGGACGAAAAAAAGAAAATGCAATTTAACCCAAGATGAAGGGTTAAAAGTGTCAAAAAGGACAACATGTTTGAAAGGTGGGTGTAAAAGCAACATGGCCGCCCATGCCATGTTACTTCTCACCTTTTGTTCGGATTCTAGAGCGAGAGAGAAAGAAGAGCAGAAAGCTTTCGGGTCTTTTGAAAAAAAACAGAAAAGATCGAATTAAAGGTAAGAATTCATGGTTTTATGATGTTCTTGACTGGCCTTTGCCTCGGTTGTATGCTTATGTGTGTTTGTGCGTTCAATTGTGTGTGTTTTGGTGGGTCTTAGGCGTTGAACTTGTAGCACATGGGTTTTTGAAGGAAGTCATACCCAAGAGCTGCTAAGGTGAGTTCTAAGACCCCTTTTTTACTTGTTTCAAATTGATTTGGGGCTGGAAATGCATGTGTGTACATTTTTGTTAAATGGGCTTTTGACCCGTATGTATATGTGTGTATGTGTATGCAGGTGGGTTTTGATTTGGGTGATAAGTGTTGTTATGATGATGCTATGTCCATGTTTTGTGGCTTAGAATGATAGAATAAGCTTAGAATGTGCTGAAATGATGATTGGGATTGAATTAGAATGATTTTAGTGTGAGTAAGTTGCCCATGCACCTAGACTGGCCCATGCGCCCAACGGTCTAAAACTGCCTAAGTGTTCCCCATGCACCCAAAACCCCCATGCGCCCCAATAGTGGTCATGCGCCTAGGATAGGATGAATTTGGCTAAGTGTCCCAAACGCCTAGATTATGTGTGATACATATGTATTTAGTTTAGGAGCTTAATGTAAAATGTCTTTATGTCTTACATATATGTAATGAATGAGTTGAATGAAATGAAATATGTGATTGATGCTTATATTGTTTAATGTTTCATTGTTTATTGTATCATAACACATATTGAACTAACTATATAGGTTTGTGGTTGTTTACATAGTTCTTGGTAAGGAATGGTTGAGAAATGTGTTTAAACTTAATCGTATGAAGTATTCATGCGAATGGACCATGCTATTGGACCATACGCATGAACACTTCATGCTAATGGACCAGTCGCATGACTGAACCAGGAGACTGGATCAGTCGCATGACTGAACCTTCAGTCGTGCGTATGGACCAATCGTATGATTCAGTCACACGATTGAACTATACTAATGGTTCAGTCGCACGATTGAAAAACCCTAACCTATAAATAACACTTAATTCGTGGAAAAACAGAACACTTGAAGAAATTCGACTCACATACGTACCCTAGTCATCCAGAGACCCTAGAGAACCGTTCCAACTTAATAGATCGCAGTTGATCATGTTCTGATCGTTCATAATGTTTCATTAATCTCTAGATTGATCGAAACTGCGTTCTCACTGATTCGATCGCCAATCAAATAGGATTTCGCATTATTTGATTAGGTATACACGTATAATCGGTTAGTAATCCGTACGTACACGGTCGTAACAGATTGTTCATGCGCCCAGGCACTCATATGCCTGCATAGTGCCCATGCGCGTAGAGTTTGCCCAGAATGACTAAGTGCTGGGCCATGTGCCCCAATAGTGCCCATGCGCCTAGGACTCTCCCATGCACCTAAGACTTAGAATATTTTTTTGAGTTTTGGGGGAAAATGTGAAGTGTAGGCTTTGACTTGGGAGGTTCCCTGGAGATATGTAAGTTGACTTTTTGAAGTCATAGATGATGTGATGGGTGATGTATGATGTGACTTGAATGATGATGTGTGATTGATGCTATGCTTATGCATGATGATGATGTATGATGATTATGTATGTTATGTATGATATGTTCCTTATTACATATGATGATGTGACTTTACGTGGTATAATTATGATAATGAATGTAAATTATTATCTTAACGAAGTGAAAGATTTAAGATAATGAAAGTGTAACATAATGAATGAACGAATGAAAAGTATTGCAAGCAAATGAAAGGAGGTTCACAACTCATGGAGAGTTGTCAGCTCAACTGTGTGTTATAGCATGCGATCTTGGCTAACCCTTAAGGGTTCACACACAGGGAGTTAGTCTATGTGACTACTCCATACATGCGAAATGTGCGATATGTGCGAAACGGGGTCCTTGTCGCTTAACCCTAGATAATATAGGTTTGTGCTCAAGAGGAGGGTTAAGCATACGACAAGACCTAGATAGAAGTGAAATATAATGAAAAGTACGAAAAGTGCGATAAGTACGGAATGTGCAAAACGTCAGATATGTACGAAACGAATGATGATGCAGATAATAATTATTACCTTGATGTACGTATGATGTATGATCACGTGCGATAGTAAAGAAAATGTTTTAAAGAATGAAAGGTAATATAAAGTTTTATGAAACTAGAAATCATTTAGCAACACTGACTTTTATTTGTTTCAAGTTGGCAGGTGATTGTTGCTGAGGATGGCACGGGGCGGCTACTTGACTCATTTTGGGTAGCATTCTTTTGTATAATGTTTTTGCATTGTAATGCGAACAAACGATATTTTTGTAATGAATGTTGTATAATTTTGCAAAAGCGATTATTACAATGAAATGATGGTTTAAATGTTTCCGCTGCAATGTTTTATTGAAGTTAATGTAATTTATATGTTTTATGTGCGATAATTGACCAGCTGTGAGCGTCCTGGAAACGGGGTCTTACAAGTTGATATCTGAGCCAAAGTTTAAGTGAAACAGGTAAATATTTTCAAAAAACCTAAACTTAAACTAAAATGGGATAGAGGGAAGGGATGCCAGTCCAAGTAGTTGCGTGTCATCAGGTATTTCTTTATTGATAACCGGTATTACGTGCGCATGTTATGTGGTTTATGTGCCTTTAGTTGATTTAGATACTGATATAGTCAGGATAGGAAATGCTTGGGGTATGTAGAGTAAAGTAAGTGGCTAATCACAACTGGCCACTGTAATTAGGGACTTACTATACTTGACATAAACTGAGCCATTCCCTTGAATGACCGTGTTAGTGTTTGGATCTTATAGTGTGTTAGAGGATGGCCGGTGGTAGATTTTCACATAGTGGGGGTTGTGGTGGACGTGGTGCCGGACCACGGGCCACAAGAGGAAAACCCAGAGCTGAAGAGGTGGTTCATGAAGAACCTGAAACCCCTCATCATGAGGGTGCTAACTTGAGAGCCTCAGTGAAGGAGGCTATTGTGGAAGAGGTGCATCAGGTCATGCAAACGATCTTGCCATTTGTGGTGACCGAAGTGATCAAGGCTGAGACGGTTGTCTCTTCTGATCAAAAGGAAGAGGAAGAGCCTGTGCCTGAGGCAGTACGAGGCTGTAACTACGGGGCATTTCAAAGATGCAAGCCCCCAACCTTTGATGGAAATGGCACTGCTGCTGCTGCTCACCAATGGGTGAGAGAGATGGAGGCTGTTCTGGATATTAGCGAGTGTCGGGAGGATCAGAAGGTGAAGTTTGCCACTCATTCATTTGTGGGCTCGGCTCTGTGCTGGTGGACAATATTGTCCAAGCTGAGGGTAGTCGGGCAATTGGAAGAATGAGGTGGCCGGAGCTGAAGAAGTTGGTGATCGAGGAGTTCTGTCCTCACCGAGAGATAGACATGGTAGAAAGGGTCTTCCTGCAGCTGGATGGCACGGCTACTGCCGGATCAGGTGACACCCTTGTCACGAAAGATCAAGAGATACATTTTGGGCGTACAGGCGGACGTCCGCAGGCACATGATCGCCGCCCGACCAAGCACGTTCAGGTTGGCGGTTGACCTGGAGGTGAGCAAGAAAGGTGGTGGTGATCGAAACTAGAACGGGAAGAGGTTTGGGCATGGCGGGATCGCCCCATACAACAAAGGTGCAAGGGTGGGTGACCGGCGTGTGGTCACATCTGGTGCAGGATCGAAGAGATGCGGTCAATGCGGGAAGGAGCATTCGGGGGAATGCAAATGGGGATCAACCATTTGCTTCAAATATGGGAAGCCTGGTCATATGGCTAGAGATTGTGGAGTTATAAAATGTTATAACTGTGGGAAAATGGCCATTTGAGCAAGGATTGCAAAAAGCTGATGTCACACCCCGACTGACGGTGGAATCACCAGGGCGGACGAATGGGAGACGATTGCTCATAGCACATGGAACTAATTAAGTTAAAATAATATTAAATGTCATTATTCATTAAACATTACAAGACAAATATGTAATTACAAATCAATCAAGATACAACCAATAACATAAGTCTTTCAATTAATCTAGGTCCAAGTCCTATATGAACACAAGAAGTTATTCAAGTAGTAACCTGAAACATGTTAAAAATAAAAGGATCAACTATAAAGTTGGTGAGTTCCCATGGTTTAAACACACGCATATTGTATAATATATATAAAGGGTTACAAGTAGCAATTCATGTCCATGGTTACAAGTTAGCAAGCTTATAGAACACATACAGTTACAACCAAACCTCGACTTGATTACAAGTATATAAGATTGGCTAAGTGTATTTGCTTCCCATGATGAACAAGCATACGTCATCAGGAGTCGGCAATACATCGACTTTAGCACCAAATAGGCTTGTCAGGCCCAAAGATCTAAGACGTCGCCAGGCGAGCAATAGTTAATGATTGTAAACAAAATATGTATCTCATATAAGACTTAAATTAACACAAATAACCATGACAAAAAGTAAAGATGAATTGCATGTGTATTTACAAGTATCAATGTTTACAAGTCTAAGTTTATAAGGTTAACTGTTTCACCCCAAGAGGTGCGAAATAAAGTAAAAAAGGGCATGGAGAACTCATTTGATATAAATAAGGTGATGATAAGAAATTAAACGAGGCTCCCACGATTTCTTTTACAAGTGCCTAAACGTATAGATTCCAAGATTAAGTTCGATAATAAGAAACAATAAGGACGTGAACTAGGGTTACAATTGGAATTTGGGGTTTAAATAATTAAGTGAAATAATGAATCGTCTATGTTTTGGTTTAGTAATGATAATATAAATCAATTAAGTTTAAGAATAATTAAAATGTTTTAACAATTTAAGTTATTGATTTAATAGAAATTACGTATAACATATGAGAAGAATTAATGATTTAAAAAACTTGATAAAGATAAATAATTAAATACTTATTTAAATGACCTTAAAATTATTTAATATCATTTTATAAAGTTTTGCTTTTAAAATGATTTATCATAAAGGTTTTATAATAAAAACCAAAAAAATAAGGATAAAGCAAATTATATTGTTTTTTATAACGTTCAAGAATTTAAACAAAAGTTAACGAATGAATTGAATAACTAATTATGATATAACATGCTTAAATGATTAGATGAACAATTAAATATTTATTTAAATAACCATTTTATATTTAACATTTAAAGTATTTGAAATATGTAGTTTTGAAGTGTTTTGAAATAATCCAACTTTGGACTATAATATATTTTTAACATATAAATGACTTAATAATATTTTTATAACCTTTGTTATTCTTTAAAAAAATAATAATTAAATTTGAAAATTACAAGTTTTAAAATCTTTTAAAAATTAATTTAATAATTTCTGAAAAGTTTTAAGTATGAAATAAATTTTATTTAGATTTATTAGTATAATAATAATTTTCTGAATAAAAGAAAATGTAGGAAAAACAATTAAATAAAAAGTTTGGCAGAGGCCCGGTTCGAACCCAGGACCTCATGCCTATGATGACCGCTGATTACCAACCGGGCTAAAGCCCAAGTGTGGTCAAATTCCTCTTTAAAATCTTTTAAACATTAATTGCTTATTTCCCCCAAATCTTCATGAACCCTAATTCGATTTTGATCCAATTGACCATCCAAACGATGTTGTTAACGAAATCATTCATGGGGCTTTTGATCCCAGAATGAAACCGAACATAGACGTGGTTTTAATTACCTGGATAAATTCTAAAACGATTAGAACAAGAACAAGAAAGCCGCGACTACGTTGAGGTCGATTCGATGCACAAATGTTGATGTTAATCAAATTAAATTCGTGTAAAGATTCTAAAAGTCATCCCGATCGGAAGCCCCTTATCAATTGTGATTAATATCGCTTCGAACATGGTTCACGATTAAGTTGCAGGTCGCGAATGAAGATGATGATCGATTGGGTTGATTGAGTGTTTTGTTTGTGCGATTGATGATTCAGAAAGCTTTATGGAATCAATCAAAACAAAATCCCTATGTTATTTAGGTTCAATTGATGTCGTTTCATCTCTAATGAGTTACGGTTGGGTGTGAGAGTTTCATTTCGATTATTGATGTTGATTACTCTATTTTAATGGTAATTATGTGTACCATTGAATTCGATATGCGAGAGGATGCGTTTCAGATTGGGTAATTTAAACAATTGATCAAGAATCGTGTTGTAACCGATTTGATTTCGAGCATTAGTTTCGGTTTTGAGATTATGAACGACATAATAGTGTTTAATTCAAATTAATGGTGGCTAAAGGTTCGAACATGATGAACAAACAAAGTGAAACGGTTCGATTTACTTGATTCCAAGATGAATTCGGTCTTATTGGTCTCGCCGGAGCAAGACCGGACGTCGGCCAAGGGTGGCCGGAGACAAGAGGAGGGCCGACGGAAAGAAGGTGGGGGGTGGTTTGGGTTTAAAAATGAATTTACATATATGGTCCCTGAAGTATCCATCTTTTATTATTTTATGCATGAAATTTTATATTTACTTTCAAAAATAACCATTTAAACCCTTGACTTATAAAGCTAATTTAAATAATAAATCAATTAATCATTTTTAATTTTTTTTAAACTTTCATAAACTTGTAAACTTTATAATTTAGTTATTTATTTTTAATATTAAAAATCCATAACTACTAATTAAACTTTATAAGTTTATAAAAGTCATTTTATAATTAATAAATTTTAAGTAAACTTTTCCATTTAATTATTTATTGTAAAAAATGATTAATAACACTTTATAACATACAAAAAGAATAATTTGTAACCCTATAAATTATTACAAGTTGTTTTAAATACTTAGTACATAGATAATTCATATGTAAGTTGCACTTAATCCATTAAAACTATTAAATATTTTAATAATGGAAACTCAAAATGAGTTGGGTTCGGGTTTATAATGTAACACTCGGAAATTTTCTTTGAAGCCACAAAGAAGAAAAAGAAATAAAGTCCAAAGTCGTGGGATCAAACTTGCCAAAACGGGAAAGGTTGAATGGTTGGGAGTATAAAAGGGGAGGGTAGCCCACACCCTCCCCCATATTCACACATTTCAGCCATAAAGAGAAGGGGAAGAAAAAGTGGTGTCTCGAGCTCGGTTCGTGTGGATTCGAGCGTGAAAGTTGAAGTGTTGCGGGTTGAATCAAAGATCTTCTCATTGGATCGTTTGTTTGAGTTCTAGGATTCCTCATTTATATGTTTTTTAATGATTGTGGGCTGGAAACACATCAAAACCCGTTTTTTAAAAAGTTAGGTGTTGACCCGTTTTTATGCATATGTGTATGTGTTAGATGCGTTTGGGTTGGATTTTAGGCTTGTGAATGCTTGAATAATGTTGTGGTAGGTGTTTCTAAGTTTAGGATGGTTGATTTGTGCTAAAATCAGGTTTAGGAGAGCTTGGAGGCCGAAGGGCAGTTTGCGTTCGGCTGGAACTGCATTCTGCATCAGCTAGGCTAGGCGACCGACTGGAGTGCGATTGGAGTCCATACGGCCGATTGCGTGTGACTGGGTCCATGCGCACGATTGCCATGCGACTGAAGTCCATACTGATAGTCAATGAGACTGAAGTTCATGTGCCTGTTAAGGCATGCGAATGAAGGATCATGCGTCTGAGGTTCATTCGCACGAGGGTATGCGACTGAAGTCCTTGCGCCTGGAAGCCATGCGACTGGGTTCATTCGCACGAAGAGTATGCGACTGAAGCCCATGCGCCTGAAGTCATGCGACTGAAGGACATAACATGAAAGCTATGCGACTGAGAGTTCCATATGCATAGATTCCATTCGCCCATAGGTCCACTCGCATAGAGTCCATTCGCATGATGTCCATCAAGTGTTCAGTCGCCCGGAAGGCCAGGCGACTTGAGGGTGTCCATTTGCCCAGTAGGGCTCATACGCCCGAAAGTGTTGGATTCTTTATGCCTAAGACACATAGAACATTGATGTGGTTACGTTATGATCCAAGTCGGGTCATACCCAATAACAAGCTTAGAAAACACCAATTAATATTTAATTGATGATATGATCATGCAATTAAATAAATACACCAATTTAGAAAATGGGTTTTCTAAATAAGTTGCATATGAGATTGAACAACTTATATGGATATTTTGTTCATGGATATATTGGTAATGTTGTTTAATTTGGTTAAATAAATCAATAAAAGGAGTGTGTGTATAAGTTATATTATTAAAAGGGGGTAATTGCAAAAACTTACAAAAGACTTTTGGTTTAAAATGGATTAATGTTTTTGGGGGAAAAACCCTAATGAAAAAGGATTCGGCCGCCCCCTTGGGTGCAGCCCTCTCCTTTGGTTTTTCTCTTGTTCCTCTTGAGTTCTTGCTCTCCTAGTACACATACACTCTCTTTCCTCCAGATCTCTCTCTCTAAAACATGCAAAATGGTCACAAGAACATCAACTCTTCTTACGGAAGAAAGAGTTTCAAAGCTGAAAAGGTCCAGCACCCTTGTTGGTTGTTCACGGCTGGAACAAGAATTCAGCAGCTTCTTTGACCCGATTTGGTGTTCAAATCCTAGCAAAGATGGTGTTTTCTTATAGGCTTGTGGGTATGATTGCTTGAGGACATCTATCTTGATGTTTTGGTCGTTCAAAAGCATCATCATCTTGATCCAATCCACGGTTTGACAGCTTCTGGAAGGTAGTTCCATTGTGTTGTTTTGGTTGTTTTGTTTTATCTTGATAACTAGTTCAAACACATATATTTGATCCTATGTTTTGGGTTTGTTGAAACAAAGTTTGAGCTTTAATTTTTCAGATTACAAACATGATATTAAGTTCATATTCCGCTGCGTTTTTCTTGTTTAAATGGTTAAACAACATTGTTAAGGTCCAACAAACCCCAACATTGGCATCTAGAGCCGGATATGTGGATGACTAGTTTCATGTGTTTGTAATTTTGTTTTATAAGGATTTAACAACCAAATTAGGGCTGTTTTGAGATGATATGATGATCCCCAACCTTTCAAGGTTATATCTTGCATGCTTTTGATTAAATCTTGAAAGGAAAGATATCAAAATGGTTGATTGTGCTTTGTTTGGACAAAAGACCCTAAATTCTTGGTTTATGTTGGCTGAAAATTTAGGGTCAAATGGGGTTTCATTTTGGTTCTTGAAATGATGTATATGGATACATGTTTTAGTGCATAACATAGCCTTGACCATGTGTGTTTTGGATTTGGTGATTGTAATCTTGTCATGTTGGTTGTATTCATTCTTTATGGGTTGTAATAATTCTTTTGTGTTTCTATTTGGGTTGTATTTGTTTATTCATTTGGCAATGTATAAATAGATTAGGAGTATTTTTCTTTTACTAAAAAATATGTATTAGGATATATATTTTGTAAAAGAAGATGCTCGGGATGGGAGCACAAAAGAAGACACAAAGGATGGGCTTGAAGCATTTGGATGCAAGTTCAAGTGGGGGTCTTTGGAGATCTCATCATTTGTGTTATGTTGAACCCTTAGGAAGACCTTATGACAACACTTGTGATGGCAAACAAGTGTAGTCAACTTAGTGGCTATGGTTATGCACATATGTTTGAATGATTATGCTTGTTTGTTGTTTTTTGTATGATTGTTATTTGATATTTGGATATGCATAACAAACTCATTAGCAAACTTAACAAGCTAGAAATTTATGGTTTCTAATCATTAGTGGTAATAAAAGGTTATTAAAAAGATTAATAATTTAATAAAAGAGGTTTTATTAAAAATAAACCATAGGGTACCATGTATTTGAAAGCATGCAAATACAAGGTACATAGAGTTTTCATAACTAGAATTAATGGAAACTTAAATCCCTTTGGTAACAAGTCTAACACCATCCTTTTACACGACACTCGAATCTCTTGGAAACTATTTGTGGGATAAAGGTCACCTAACCACTTGTAGGGAACTTGTATCTTTGAGGTGAGTCTAACGTACTTGTGGGATAAAGGTCACCTAACTTCTTGTATGTGAAAACTCACACGTGTGTGTAAGTAGGACGACTTGAATTGGAAACTATGTGATTAGGGTCACCGAAGCATGACGTACAATGGTGTTGATGGGATTAAACATGCCGACTAAACATATGATGTTTAACCGATCCCATAAGACTAGAAGTTGCATAGGTTGCAATTGTCAACTGTTGACTACCTTGTTAATTTAAATAATGGGATAAAGGTCACCTAACCATCATTTAAATGTAACGTTGGATTCTAGATTTTAATTATTAATTGTCTATGAGACATGTAAAGGGTATTAATAGTTAAAATGCATTTTTTTTTCAGATATACTAAATGAACTTTGTAATTTTGTAGTAATGGCCTCAAACCACGACGCTACCACCCCGATCGTCCCTTCCCTATCACTGAGATCTATCTCGAGAGGGATCGTCCTAACCATAATTACCTTATGGACTCAATTTCGAAACTTGAGAATCGTTCTCAAATGAGTAAAGACCTATGTCCTTGACGATCCCATACCTCACCAACCACGCTGTTGATGTTAAGCCTTTTTGACGATTGGCTCAGGGACACTAAGGATTCTGTGCAAGTATCCTACCTCATGTTGGGAATATGATTCCCAACTCCAAAAGGGTTTGGAGCATCCTGGGGCATATGACATGATAATCTAGTTGAAGGAAATGTTCCTTCAACAAACTTTAGTAGATTGCTTCGAAACGGTTCGAGCACTTCATGCATGTCACATGGAAGAAACCCAATCGATATCATATTATATATTCTTAAGATGAAAAGCCACATTGATAGCCTCAAGATGCTTAACTGTCCTGTCTCAAATAGTTGGCCAAGGATTTGATCCTTGACTGCCTAACTAAAGGTTTGAGGATTCATAGTAAACTGTAATATGAATGGGTGGGACAAGAGCTTGGTGAACTTCACGCAATGCTCAAAGCAACCGAGGCAGGGATGGGTAGAGAGGTTCTACCTATTCTCTCGATCAATGAGGAAGGCTATAATAAATGGCCAATCCCGATCCTAAGGCAATTATTGCCTAAGGAAAGGAATACATCAAAGCAAAGTTAATGCGAAACCTCGAAAAGCCTAAGCTTATGAAGCCTAAGGTAACGAAGAACGTTCCATGCTTTGAGTATGGAGAGATAGGACAATAATAGGAATTGTCCTCCTATCTCAAGGAGTTGAAAGACAAGAGGGATGTTGAGCAAACCTCAAATACAATTCCATGATTCACACATTGTATTAAATGTCATTTCTTCAAACATGTGGGTACTGGATACCGGATGTGAGACTCATTCTTGCAATTGTTGCAAAGGGTTCAAAGAAATGTGCGCTTCAAGTGGAAACTCTATTTTGAGACTTTCAAATGGTTTGGAAGTCGTTCTCAAAACATTTTGTATGCACTAGTTTGACTAGGAACATAATTAATGTTCCTATTAAACAATATGATCATGATTTAAAGTTTGTAAATATGGTATTAAGTTTTATGGATGATGTGTTTCATTTTAAGGACATGCCTTTAATGATATCCATGAATTGGTTAATGGTAATTCGTCCTATAATAACTCATTATACACATTAAGCACCAAGAAACTTAAAATGGGTTTAAGTTATTTTATCTTTGACATTGTCATCTTGGTCTCATTAACAAGAATTGGATTCAAACACTTCAAAAGAATGGTCTTTTGGAAACAAATGAAATGTTTCATTTGATAAGTGTAAACCAAAAGACTTACTAGGAATGATACATTTGGATGTATGTAGTCCTTTTAAGACAATGACAAAGATTGGTGAAAGATACTTCATTATTTTACCGACGATTACAGTCGCTATTATTGTTGCACTTGATGACACATAAGTATGAAGCTTTTGAAATGTTCAAAATCTTCAATAATGAAGTAGAATATCAACTCTACATAACTATCTGTGTTCTTCATTCTGATAAAGAAGAAACTGAACCCTATTTGGATATGGTTCAATTTATTATGGCTATGAGCTTACCATCTTTATCATTGGGGTTTTCGCATTGCTTTTGAGTCTCATATTTGAATATGACCCCGACCAAAAAGTGTAGATTAGTTGGAATATCCTAGAGACTGTATAGGATACTGTTTCTTCGACTCAACAGAGCAAAAGAATTATTGCTCGAAAGGCTAAGTTCTTGGAAACCGAGTTCTTTATTGAAGGAATGACGTATAGAACTGTGGAACTTGATAAGGATCAAATCCACAAGCCGGTACACTTTTGGTTGACACTAGCTACCAACAAGAGGTTGTTGATGATAATCAAGAGGTTGATAAATATACACAAACGTTCACAAATCTGGTAGAGTTAGTATTCCATCTAAGTGATATGAATATTCCAAGAATGGATGCTATGTGGTTGACCCCTGTAGGCTACCATATACCAAGATGATATGTCCAATTTGGATTGGGAACAAATGGCTAGAAGCCATGAACGTAAGGATGCAATCCATTTATAACAACCAAGTTTGGAATTGGTTGACCCTCCACTTAACTCCAAACCGGTTGGATACAAGTGGGTTTTCAAGATGAAAACAAATATACATTGAGACTTGAATACTTATAAGTCAAGACTTATAGCATAAGGTTTCCATCAAACTCAATTGGTTGATTATGATGAACTCTTGCGCCCGTGGCAATGCTAAAGTCGATTAGGATTCATGTGCCATAACTGCATATTCTGATATGAGTTTTGGCAAATGGATGTCAAAAACCGCTTTTCTTAATGAACATCTCGAAGAGATTGTCCATTCAGTTCAGCATGATGGTTTTGTCGATCCATGACATCCTAATAATGTATATAAGTTAAAGTGATCAATCTATGGATTGAAACAAGCATCGAGAAGGTTGTGTATATATATAAAGGGTAGTGGGAGCATAATTGTATTCTTAGTGTTGTATGTTGATGACACACTACTATATGGAAATAATATTCCAACCTTGGAAGGTGTTAAAACCTAGCTTGGAAGATGTTTTTCATATAAGATCTCGTTTAAGCCACCCATATTTTGGAATAAGGATCTATAAGGATAGATCGAGGTGGTTGATAGGGTTAAACCAAAGTGCATATATATTGATAAAATCTTGAAAAGGTTCAAGATCAAAACTCTTAGAAAGGTATGGTACCTATTCAAGGAGGGACAGTGTTGACTACGTCTCAATGTCAAGCTCATAGGATGAGCAAAATCAAATGAAGGATATCCCATACGCATCTGCTATAGGATCCATCATTTGTGTGATATGCACTAGACCGGACGAGTCATGCTTATTAAGTATGACAATAGATACCAATAGGAATAACCATCGGATGACTCTTAAAAGTATATTGAAATACCTTAGTAGGACTAAGGATATGTTTCTAATATACGGATCTGTTGAAAAGGAAGTCGTTGTAAAGGGTTACACGGATGCAGGCTTCCAAAACTGATCGAGATGATTTTCGATCACAATCGGGGTATACTTCCATTATGAATGGAGGATAAGTGTCCTTGAAAGGTTCAAAGCAAGACACGTAGCATTGTTCACTACAAAAATCCGAATACATAGCCGCTTCATTGGCAGCTTGGGAAGCTGCATGGATAAATTGTCCATTGCTTATCTAGGGGTGGGCTCTACCATTCAAGACCCCCTAGAAATCTTTGGTAATTACGTGGGTGGGATTGCTCAAATCAAGGAACCCCGGACTCATCAAAAGACTAAGCACCTTGAGCGGAGATTCAACATCATAAGGGATGGAGTTGAAAATGGTAAAGATATGTATTCGTAAAGTTCATAAAGATCAAAACATTGTTGATCCACTAACGAAGCTCCTTGTTGAGGGCAAAGTATGAGGGTCATACTTGTGCCTTAGGACTTCGATTTACTGGTGTTTAGAATTGATCTGTTTAGCATATAAAATATGGAACAATTGTAATATTTAACTCTTTATATTTTGAGTTATGTTCCCTTTTAGCATGTTTATATCCATGAATATGTTTATTATTCTAAATGTCCATAGTCGGTCATATTTGTGGGAACAAATATGAATGTAAGACTATTATGAACATGGATTGGTAGATATTCATAAGGTATGAATATAGAGCAATTGGTTGCTACCAAGGTTCATAGATATTCGTGGGATACGAATATTGGACTGACCCGCGTCTCAAATCTTACTACATGAATCTCATTGATTGATCATAAGTAAATTTGAGTAAAGGCGAATATCATTGGTATCCTCTGACCTGAGATACATATTGGGTTTTTGATATTCACCGATGTTCCTTGAGCTAGTTCTTCTTCGCTGCTCTGAAATAATGGTCAGTACATAAGGCTATGTTAGGTATAACCAAGGTGATTGTGAGAAACGTATGTAGTCAAGATGGAATTTGTTCCTCTTATTCGTTGAGAGCATGATGTCTAAGGCCTGATTAAGTTAAATCAACAAGGATGATCATTCTATGTCCTTGGATTAACATGACATCTGTAACAAAAGAGTAGATGATCGATTCACCTAAATCATTTCAGTTTGGAACTTGAAGGGGATGATGTTATTGAATGGCTTATAGTCATGCGTATTAAGGGTAGTAAACCATGTTAGGCGGTATTTACTGCTTGCATCAATCTTCTATGTATCTTGTGCAAGTGGGAGATTGTTGGATTCTTTATGCCCAAGACACATAGAACATTGATGTGGTAGTACGTTATGATCCAAGTCAGGTCATACCCAATAACAAGCTTAGAAAACACCAATTAATATTTAATTGATGATATGATCATGCAATTAAATAAATACACCAATTTAGAAATGGGTTTTCTAAATAAGTTGCATATGAGATTGAACACTTATATGGATATTTTGTTCATGGATATTATTTGTATGTTGTTTAATTTGTTAAATAACATCAAATAAAGGAGTGTGTATAAGTTATATTATTAAAAGGGGGTAATTGCAAAAACTTACAAAAGACTTTTGTTTTAAATGGATTAATGTTTTTGGGGGGAAACCCTAATGAAAACAAGGATTCGGCCGCCCCCTTGGGTGCAGCCCTCTCCTTTGGTTTTCTCTGTTCCTCTTGAATTCTTGCCTCTCCTAGTATACATACACTCTCTTTTCCAGATCTCTCTCTCTAAAACATGCAAAAATGGTCACAAGACAATCAACTCTTCTTATGGAAGAAAGAGTTCAAAGCTGAAAAGGGTCCAGCACCCTTGTTGGTTGTTCATGGCTGGAACAAGAATTCAGCAGCTTCTTTGACCCGATTTGGTGTTCAAATCCTAGCAAAGATGGTGTTTTCTTATAGGCTTGTGGGTATGATTGCTTGAGGACATCTATCTTGATGTTTTGGTCGTTCAAAAGCATCATCATCTTGATCCAATCCACGGTTTTGACAGCTTCTGGAAGGTAGTTCCATTGTGTTGTTTTGGTTGTTTTTTTATCTTGATAACTAGTTCAAACACATATATTTGATCCTATGGTTTTGGGTTGTTGAAACAAAGTTATGAGCTTTAATTTTTCAGATTACAAACATGATATTAAGTTCAATATTCCCCTGCTGCTTTCTTGTTTAAATGGTTAAACAACATTGTTAAGGTCCAACAACCCCAACAGAAAGAACAACGGTTTATTTTATGACTTTCGAGGGAAAGTGCAGTTGAGGGTTTTGACTAGGGAGGTTCCCGGAAGTTCGTGTAGGTTGACTTGGAGGTCATAGATGCTATGATGGGTATGTGCGATGTATGATGTTGCATGATTATGCATGATGCATGTTATGTATGTATGAATGCCCTGTATGATGATGTTGTATGTTTATGGTTACGTTTCTTTATTCTTATGCATGTTTATCTTTCCCTTGGCTTACGTGGAATGTTAATGAATGAAATGAATGTAATATGTAACGTAAAGTGGAAGATAATAAAAGAGGAACATAATGAATGAGTGCATGCATTAACGAATGACGAATGTAACAAAAGTCTTGCAAGCATTAAATATCGGGACACGCCATTAAAAGGTGTTGCTAACGGTGTGCGGGTTCGCTACCCCGTGAGGATGCACATTGGGGTCTTTCTTTGTGATTGACCATTGTATGGAACCATTGTTGCTGCCTTAGGTACTGTGGTCAGAGGTGCTGGCACCGTGAATGAAGGTCTATGATAGGCTTAGGTCCAGTACCTTGAGCATGAAGGGCATAGCACATGACAATGGAACCATTGTTGCTTGCCTTATGTCACACCCCGCTAAAATCGGAAACACGGGGATGTAACGAGATCGGGATCGTCATAACACATGGTAAGCGATAGAGTGCAATATAAGAAATTATGACAAGCGTGTCATGACGACACCCGACAACAAGGGGACTTGTGTCTGTTTAGTCAATGTTCACGAAAAATAGCCATAAGCATAACATGATAATGATAACACATATCACATAAAGATTTGAAATTGTAATGTAAATTCCCACAACCCGGGGAACAAGTTTCAAAAGGTGATAATTGTTTACAAATGTTAACATTGCTCAGAAAGTTTGTTTGTCAAAATATGTTAAGTCCCAAAATGCATCCTAGGGTCTCCACTAAGGCAGCACACCTAGATTCCTGGACTTGCATGATCACCTGAAAAAATATGCTTAAAACGGTCAACATAATTGTTGGTGAGCTCGCAGGTTTATGTAAATAAATGTAAGTGATGCTGTATAAGTAAGCGTAATGGAATACCGTGAATATAGATATATACACAAGTAAAATCACATGACATGAGCTTTGCAACCAAACTAGCGACGTACACAAAGAAATTGTTGGCATATATTCACCCAAGGGCCCGTTCCTGGCCATTGATGGTACCAACTAGTATACCATCGAACGAGGGTGGGGGTGTCAACCCAGTAGTACTACCAATACCTAACCGTCGGTTCCCACACTAGAATTAAAGTTGCAAAGATAGAACCACACAGCAGACCCAAACATGTATCAATTAGTACTTGCAACACAGTAACACGTTGATTCCTTGTATGTAAAATGTATGTAAGTTGTACAGCATTGAAAATGAGTAAGCATACTTTTCCCCCCAAGTTTGTAAATGATTGAAATATTGTATAAGCGTAAAAGGGGCCACGAAACTCACTTGTTAGGTGGTAAGTATGTATGATCGATGTAATCCCAAATGTTGAATGCAAATAAACAGTCAAACACCTATTGACAGTTATTGTTAAGCATTAATGATATGATATAAGCGCGCAATAATGATTGGTCGGTTCGGGTCGTATCTGCTGGGTCGCGTGTAAGTCACACAAATAGACACACGTACAAGGCCTTATGTAGATCTAAGTACAAGACATTGTCACCATTAATGGTGATGCTTAAGTAAAAGTCTCATTGTTATTGAAGAAATATTGAATACGTGTCCATAGTTTATAAGTCGGTTGATCGTTGTAAAATGTTAGTTTAATTCGCTTAAAATAGTATTTGTGCCCTTTTTCGCGTTGACTTTAATCTTTATGGCCGAACAATGGCTATTGTGTTAATGTTACCATCAACATCACACGGCATACTCACACCAGGCACAAGAAGGAATCACACAAAACAATTTCAGTCGCACGACAAGACCAGACGCACGACTCAACCTCCATTCGTACGAATCAACCCTCAATCGTGCGAATCAGCTTCATTCGTACGATTGAACCTTCATTCGTATGATTGACATTCAGTCGTACCACACAACACTCAATCGCACGACTTAACCTCCATACGCACGAATCAACCTTCACTCGTGCGAATTAGCTCCTTTCGTACGATTGAACCTTCATTCGTGCGATTGGACTCCAGTCGTGCGAATCACGCACAATTGCACACATTCAGTCGGTCACCTGACTCAATCGCACACAAACATTCATACGCATGACTCAATCGCATACACTCATTCGCACGCATGACTCAATCGCATACAGACACTCAGTCGCACGACATGCCTAGTCGCACCACTCAGTCGCACGATTGACTCAGACGCATGATTCAGTCGCACGACCCACTCAGTCGCACGCTCAATCGCATGATAGACCCAGTCGCCTGAACTGCAGAATCGCGACTGTGGTCGGGCCTGCAGCCCCCGAGCTGCTCTAAACGCGAGTTTTACACCACAAGGACTCTAGAAACACTCAACAAACATACACAAACATGAAACACAAGCAGAAAGACCTCACACACAACGCACCCATACGACCTTGTGTGTTCGGGTTGAACCCGAACACCCGAAACCCTAGTTTTGGACAACCGTAAAAAGGCAAGAAAATGGACAACCAAAGTAGTCTACCTGCTAGAAAGAGTAGTCTAAGCTGTAGATGAGTCTAGACGACGAAAACAAGACCACACGGGTAGGATTCGTGCTAGAATGAAGATTTTGTGTGTGTAGAGAGGATGAAGATGAAGAAGATGGTGAAAATGAGGTTCTAGGGCTGGTATGGGGTATTTATACCCAGCCCAAGTTTGCAAAATTACAAGTTTAGTCCCTGCACTTACCCCCGAGTTTTCCCAAATTTGGTTAGGTTGAAAAACGACTTTATTAGATGTTTTATTTTAATTACCAAAGTACATTTATGTTATTATGACTTAAGAAATGGTTATGTTAAAAACATTTAATATATATATAAATGATATATTTGACGGTTTCGAAAATGAAAGTTTTAAAAGTCTTTTAAGGTTAATATATATTTATAATGAATACACACACAACGATGATAATGCACACGTGTATCCACATAAAGAGTCAAATAAGGATGAGGAATGATCGATCAAAGAATAGTTAACGGACAATCACGTTAATTGACGGACCTTAAGGTGACGGATGTCACAGTATCCCCCAGTTGAGAGAATTTCGTCCCGAAATTCAGCTGGAGTTAGGTCCAAGAGTGTCATCCTCGAAAAGATGTGGATATTTGAGTTTCATCTGATCTTCTCGTTCCCATGTAAAATCTGGCCCTCGTTTTGAATTCCACCTTACGCGAACAATAGGTATTCTACTGCGCTTCAGTTGCTTGACCGTTCAATCCATGATCTCAATGGGTTCCTCGACAAAATGAAGCTTTTCGTCAATCTTGATTTCCTCAATTGGCACGTGAAGGGATTCATCGGCCAAACATTTCTTGAGGTTTGACACGTGAAAAGTATCATGCACACCGCTAAGCTCTTGTGGCAACCTTAATCGGTAGGCCCTGGACCAATTCTTTCAGTGATCTCGAATGGTCCAACGTATCTTGGGGCTAACTTCCCTTTGTTTCCGAATCGAACGACTCCTTTCCAAGGGGAAACTTTGAGTAATACACGATCCCCAACGTTGAATTCTAGGGGCTTTCCGACGATTGTCGGCATAGCTCTTTTGGCGATCTCGCGCGGCTTTGAGTCGTCTTTGATCTGAAAAATCTTGTCAGTTGTTTCTTGGATGATCTCGGGGCCTGTTAGTTGACTCTCACCAATCTCGGCCCAACAAACGGGAGATCTGCATTCCCTTCCATACAACGCTTCAAATGGAGCACATCCAATGCTTGTATGGTAGTTGTTGTTGTAGAGAACTCAATCAACGGTAGATGACCATCCCAACTACTTCCAAAATCGATGACACACGCTCTCAACATGTCTTCAAGCGTCTGTATAGTTCGTTCACTTTGGCCATCTGTCTGAGGGTGATAGGCAGTACTCATGTCTAATCGAGTGCCCATCGCTTTCTGTAGTGTCTGCCAAAAACGTGAAGTGAATCTGCTATCACGGTCGGATATGATTGACACCAGCACCCCCGCCCGTGCGGGTGTCACGACCTCTTTGATGTACAATCTCGCCAACTTATCCATCTTGTAGTCTTCTCGGATAGGCAAGAAATGTGCTGATTTTGTCATTTGATCCACAATGACCCATATCGAGTCATGACAGTTGTTTGTTTCTAGGGAGTTTTGGTAATGAAATCCATAACTATGTTCTCCCATTTCCACTCGGGAATTTCAGGTTGCTGTAATAATCCCGATGTTTCTGATGTTCACCTTGACTTTCGAATACGTCAAGCATCGGCTGACGTACAAGCAATGTCTTTCTTCATGCCTGGCCACCATACAGATCCTTGAGATCATGATACTCTTGTCTGCACCAGGATGAATAATATCGCGTCTTGTGGGCTTCATCCATGACTAAGGTACGTACACCTCCCCATTTGGGTACCCATATGCGATCCATGAAGTACTATACAACACCATCATCCTTGCGAATCATCTGTTTATCTAACCCTCGAATTCTTCTCCCGCAAGGTTCTCTTCTCTCTCCAACCAACGCCTCACTTTGTTGCAATTTGGATCTGAGCTTTCAAGTTGTTTTGAATGGTCAATCCCACCGCTCGAGCACGTATGGGTTTCACACGTTCTTTGCGGCTTAAAGCATCAGCCACCATGTTAGCTTTCCCCGGATGATACCGGATTTCACAGTCGTAGTCACTAAGAAGCTCTACCCAACGTCGTTGGCGCTATTAAGTTCCTTCTGATCCAGAATATTTTGGAGGCTCTTATGATCAGTGAAGATGATGCATTTGGTTTCCATACAGGTAATGCCTCCCAAATCTTGAGTGCAAATACTACTACAAGCGCCCAACTCAAGATCATGAGTGGTGTGTTCTTTTCGGCGTGCACTTTAAGCTGTCGCGAAGCGTAGGCAATCACCTTATCCTTCTGCATTAGTACACATCCCAATCCTTGATGTGACGCATCGCAGTATACCACAAAATCATCAGTTCCGTCTGGGAGAGACAATATAGGCGCGTTGCACAACTTCTCTTTCAACGTTTGGAACGCTTGCTCTTGTGCATATCCCCAGTCAAACTTCTTGTCTTTCTGAGTAAGCAGGGTTAACGGTTGCGCGATCTTTGAAAATTCGCGATGAAGCGACGATAATAACCGGCCAATCCAAAAATTGCCGTATCTCTGATGGTGTCTGGGGCGTATCCCATTTCTTCACCGCTTCGATCTTGCCGGGATCTACATGAATCCCGTCCTCATTAACCACATGACCCAAAAACTTCACTTCCGCAACCAAAACTCACACTTTGAGAACTTGGCGAAAAGTTTCTCTTCTCGTAGCAGCTCCAGAATTGCCCGAAGGTGTTCTTCATGATCCTCTTTGATCGGGAGTAGATAGATAATATCGTCTATGAACACGATCACGAACTTATCCAAGTAAGGTTTGCACACCCGATTCATTAGATCCATGAACACAGCTGGTGCGTTAGTCAGCCGAAACGGCATGACCAAGAACTCATAGTGCCCATAACGAGTCCTGAACGCAGTCTTCGGTATGTCGTCCTCGAAAACCCTTAGCTGATGATAACCAGAACGAAGATCGATCTTTGAAAAATACGAAGCTCCTTGCAGCTGATCAAATAAATCGTCGATCCTGGGGGAGGATATCGGTTCTTCACCGTCAACTTGTTCAGTTCACGGTAATCGATGCACATGCGGAACGATCCATCCTTCTTCTTGACAAATAGTACCGGCGCTCCCCACGGTGAATGACTCGGTCGAATAAAACCCTTCTCCAGTAGTTCCTGTAACTGACTAGACAACTCTTGCATTTCGGATGGCGCTAGTCGATATGGCGTCTTTGCTACCGGTGTAGCTCCAGGAACCAACTCAATACGGAATTCCACCTGTCGTGGAGGAGGCAAACCAGACAAGTCATCTGGAAATACATCTGGGTAATCCCGTACCACTGGAATATCTACCAGTTTCCCTCTTCGTCTTTCTTTTCAACCACATGAGCCAGAAAAGCGTAGCACTGCTTTCGTAAACTCTGGCGTGCTTTCATGCAGGAAATAAGCTTTAAGTTCTTACCCGGTCGTTCTCCCTGAACCTTGAGTACTTCCCCGTTTGGCATAGGGATACGTACTACTTTGTCTCGACAGACAATCTCTGCTCCGTTTTGCGACAACCAATCCATACCCACAATCACATCAAAGCTTCCTAACTCGAAGGGTATCAAGTCTATATCAAAGGCATGATCCTCCAATGTTAACGAGCACTTCCTAATAATCTCATCGGCCTGAACAACTCTACCATTGGCCATCTCTACAGAGTAGCTAGTTTCTAGCCTACTAGGACTCAAATCAAGCAATTGCACAAACTCAGAAGATATAAAACTATTGTCTGCTCCAGTATCAAATAATATAGATGCGAAGTGATGATTGAGTAAGTGCGTACCCGTGACAACATTCGGGTCCTGACGAGCATCATTGGCTCCAATGACGAATGCACGTCCCCGAGCTGCATTCCCCTGAGTAGTCGGGCCTTGATTCCCAGCTATAGCCATCACCTGCTGCTGGTTGTTTCCCTGTTGACCCGGTGCCCGATTCAGCCTGGGGCACATGTTTCTGTAATGATCAGGGCTCCCACACTCAAAGCAAGCCCTTGCATTCCCGGCGGGGTTAACCGCGTTGACGGGTGCTACAAGATTCGGCGCAGTTCTACAGTCTCTCGCCAAATGTCCGGGCGCCTACAGTTCGCGCACACCCGGCACTGCGTCCCTGGGGGATGATGATAGTTGCACCTGTCACATTTGGGGTGCGGCCCCACATACTCTCTCTTGGCCTGAGACACGGCCACAAAATTCCTGGTCGGTTTAGCCCTCTTCTCAAATTTCCCGGCACTCGACCGGCTCGATTCCCCAACATCCTTTCGCTTCTCGGCTCCTCTGCCCAAAACCCCAGTTCTAACCATCTCATCAGTCAAAGCGCCAGCTTTCAGAATTGCGCTTTGAATAGTAGGAGGAGCGGCTGCTGTGACCATGCTCTAATTTGAGGCGCGAGTCCCCAAATGTACCTCTCGATCCTCTTTGATTCCGGCGTGACCAGATGCGGAACCAATCTTGCCAGCTCATGAAAACGATCAGTATAAGCTGCATGCCCTGCCCCCACCATAGCATGATTCCAGAACTCATGCTCTAATTTCTGCATCTCGTTGAGAGGGCAGTATTCCTCGGTGATCAAGGCCTTGAACTCATCCCATGACATCTGCATCGCAGATTCTCTTCCTCTAGCTTGAACCTGGGTGTTCCACCAGGTTAGGGCCTTACCCTGTAGTGAACAAGTGGCATACTTGATCCTTTGACTGTCGAGGCACTCACTAATGTCAATCACTGCCTCCATCTTTTCCAGCCACCTGGTTAGGGCTATCGCCCCACCTTTCCCATCGAATTCCCTCGGTTTGCAAGCCACAAACTCTTGTACGAACATCCCCGACGAGCATTAACAACCCCAGTCTCAATACCGGCAGTACCACCATTTCCGGTTTCCTGGTTGCTTCGTTTCCGGTCGGGTTTCCGTTTCCGTCTCAGTTTCGATCCCACCATGGGCTCTTTCTCCGTTGTTCCATCATCGTTGCCACCATCCCCGTGAGGGTGGTGTTGTTGGAGTGCGTCGCTCACTTGGGCCACGATAGTAGGAATCAGTGCGGCCAACTGTTGAGCGATCAGGGCTGCCATGTCGGCGTTCCCTGTTCCTTGACTGTTACTGGCAGGAGCATCATTTGTCTTGGTGCTCTGCCTCTGCCTCGGCCTCTGCCCCTTGGGGCTTCACTCCCGCCACTATTGCTGCGGTAACTCTTCGAGGCGGCATGTTCTAATCATAGAAAAGTAAACACATAAGCTTAAATCAATTGAAAGTGTATATCCATAACACTCATCATGTCCAGTATTTCATGTTAATATCACACTTATTGTCATCACACATCGCATGCAATTCGTGCAGTTCTCACACCATGAATTGATAATGTTTCAATGATAATCCATCACAACAGTTGTAAGTCCATGTATACAATCACGTTTAGTCTAGCGGAGGTTGTCTATTTCCTCCTCTTTCGAGGTTTCAGACATAATCCTCCTCAGGGTTAATCTCAATGTCCAAGGTCAAGCGCAATAGCATGATCTGTGAAGATCTCTTCGGGTTTAATACCCGGATCTGATAAACTAACTCGGCGCGCAGAGGGAACGGAAGATCCAATAGAAGCATCCCATAAAAGAGTGAGCACAAGGGCTCTCTCATAGGGTGGAAAGATCACATAACAAATAGATGAACAAATCAAGCAGCGAGGAACACATACACGAGATATAATATGCATACAGAGTCCTAGCATGCAAATCTACATGAAGGTTCCTAGGTTATAGTCTAGGTCAAGCGTATTGCCTAATTCTCTATAACCAATGGCTCTGATACCAATCTGTCACACCCCCGCTAAAAGCGGAAACACGGGGATGTAACGAGATCGGGATCGTCATAACACATGGTAAGCGATAGAGATGCAATATAAATAAATGATGACAAGCGTGTCATGACGACACCCGACAAACAAGGGACTTGTGTCGTGTTTAGTCAATGTTCACGACAACATAGCCATAAGCATAACATGATAATGATACACATAATCACATAAAGATGAAATTGTAATGTAAATTCCCACAACCCGGGAACAAGTTTCAAAAGATGATAATTGTTTACAAATGTTAACATTGTTCAAAAGATTGTTTGTCAAAATATGTTAAGTCCCAAAAATGCATCCTAGGGTCTCCACTAAGGCAGCACACCTAGATTCCTGGACTTGCATGATCACCTGAAAAGATATGCTTAAAACGGTCAACATAATTGTTGGTGAGCTCGCAGGTTTATGTAATAAAATGTAAGTGATGCTGTATAAGTAAGCGTAATGGAATACCGTGAATACAGTTATATACACAAGTAAATCACATGACATGAGCTTTGCAACCAAACCTAGCGACGTACACAAAGAAATTGTCGGCATATATTCACCCAAGGGCCCGTTCCTGGCCACTGATGGTACCAACTAGTATACCATCGAACGAGGGTGGGGGTGTCAACCCAGTAGTACTACCAATACCTAACCGTCGGTTCCCACACTGGAATTAAATAGTTGCAAAGATAGAACCACACAGCAGACCCAAGCATGTATCAAATAGTACTTGCAACACAGTATCACGTTGATTCCTTGTATGTAAAATGTATGTAAGTTGTACAGCATTGAAAATGAGTAAGCATACTTTTCCCCCAAGTTGTAAATGATTGAAATATTGTATAAGCGTAAAAAGGGGCCACGAAACTCACTTGTTAAGTGGTAAGTATGTATGATCGATGTAATCCCAAATGTTGAATGCAAATAAACAGTCAAACACCTATTGACAGTTATTGTAAGCATTAATGATATGATATAAGCGCGCATAATGATGGTCGGTTCGGGTCGTATCGGCTGGGTCGCGTGTAACTCACACAAACAGACACACGTACTAGACCTTATGTAGATCCAAGTACAAGACATTGTCGCCATTGATGATGATGTTTGAGTAAAAGTCTCATTGTTATTGAAGAAGTATTGAATAAGTGTCCATAGTTATAAGTCGGTTGATCGTTGTAAAACGTTAGTTTAATTTGTTTAAAATAGTATTTGTGCCCTTTTTCGCGTTGACTTTAATCTTTGTGGCCGAACAATGGCTATTGTGTTAATGTTACCTCAACATCACACGTCATACTCACACCACGCACAAGAAGGAATCACACACAACAATTTACAGTCGCACGACAAGACCAGACGCACGACTCAACCTCCATTCGTACGAATCAACCCTCAATCGTGCGAATCAGCTTCATTCGTACGATTGAACCTTCATTCGTATGACTGGCATTCAGTCGTACCACACAACACCCAATCGCACGACTCAACCTCCATACGCACGAATCAACCTTCAATCGTGCGAATTAGCTACTTTCGTACGATTGAACCTTCATTCGTGCGATTGGACTCCAGTCGTGCGAATCACGCACAATCGCATACATTCAGTCGGTCACCTGACTCAATCGCACACAATCATTCATACGCATGACTCAATCGCATACACTCATTCGCACGCATGACTCAATCGCATTCAAGACACTCAGTCGCACGACATGCCTAGTCGCACAACTCAGTCGCACGATTGACTCAGACGCATGATTCAGTCGCACGACCCACTCAGTCGCACGGCTCAATCGCATGACAGACCCAGTCGCCTGAACTGCAGAATCGCGACTGTGGTCGGGCTGAGCAGCCCCCGAGCTGCTCTAAACGCGAGTTTTACACCACAAGGACTTCCAGAAACACTCAAAAACATACACAAACATGAAACACAAGCAGAAAGACCTCACACGCACCCATACGACCTTGTGTGTTCGGGTTGAACCCGAACACCCGAAACCCTAGTTTTGGACAGCCGTAAAAAGGCAAGAAAATGGACAACCAAAGTAGTCTACCTGCTAGAAACGAGAGTTAAGTCTGCTGTAGATGAAGTCTAGACGACGAAAACAAGACCACACGGGTAGGATTGGTGCTAGAATGAAGATTTGTGTGTGTAGAGTGGATGAAGATGAAGAAGATGATGAAAATGAGGTTTAGGGCTGGTATGGGGTATTTATACCCAGCCCAAGTTTGCAAAATTACAAGTTTAGTCCCTGCACTTAACCCCCGAGTTTTCCCAAATTTGGTTCGGTTGAAAAACGATTTTAGATGTTTTATTTTAATTAAAAGTACATTTAATGTTATTATGACTTAAGAAATGGTTATGTTAAAAACATTTAATATATATAAAAATGATATATTTGACGGTTTCGAAAATGAAAGTTTTAAAAGTCTTTTAAGGTTAACATATATTATAACGAATACACACACAACGATGATAATGCACACATGATATCCACATAAAGTGTCAAATAAAGATGAGGAATGATCGATCAAAGAATAGTTAACGGACAATCACGTTAATTGACGGACCTTAAGGTGACGGATGTCACACCTAGTAATGTGGCCAGAGGTGCTGGGCACCGTGAATGAAGGTATATGATAGGCTTAGGTCCCAGTACCATGAGCATATGAATGGGCAAAGCACATGACAATGGTATACTGAACTTTATCTTAGTACTGTGGCCAGAGGTGCTGGGCACCGTGAATGAAGGTCTATGATAGGCTTAGGCCCAGTATCATGAGCATGAAGGATAAAGTCATGGTTTTTTAATGGAAAAGAAACGATTTTGGAATGATGAACGACACGAATGTAAGTAAGAACGAAGGCCGAACGAAAGTTAATGTATGATATGACGATGACGATAATATGATATTATCTAGTGACGCTATGATGTGTGATCGCATGAAAGTAAAGTATGGTTTTAACGAAAGAAAAGTATATTTATTATAAAACTAGAACACTCAGCAACGCTGACTTTTATGTGTTTCCAGTTGGCAGGTAAAGGTTGCTGAGGATGGCACTGGGGGCTGCGCAGCTTATTTGGATGGCATCCTTTCGTGTTATGCAATTGTAATGAAATGAAACAAATATCTGTAATGGATAACGATTTAATATGTTTCAAAAGTTTTATGATGAAATGGAATGACGTTTAATGTTTCCGCTGCAATGTTTTTATGTAAGATGAAGAATATATATGTTTTATGTGCGATGAGAATCCGACTGTAAGCGTCCCGGGAACGGGGCCTTACAAGTTGGTATCAGAGCCAAAGTTTAAGTGAAATGGGTAAATTCCAATAAACCTTAACTTAAACTGAAAATGGGACGGAAAGGGAATGGGATGCCAATCTGAGTAGCTGCGTGCCATCAGGTATTTTCGTAATGTTAACCGGTATTACTGTTGGATCTTGTATGCCCAAGACACATACAAGATTGATGTGGTTAGTACGTTATGATCCAAGTCGGGTCATACCCAATAACAAGCTAAAAAAACACCAATAATGTTTTTTTGTTGATGAGATCATACAAATAAACATTAACACCATTTAGAAAATGGGTTTTCTAAAACATTGCTTTGTAATAGAAACAATACTATATGCATAGTTTGTTCATGAGATATTATTTGTTTCATTATTTAAGTTGGTTAAATAATAACAAATAAAAGTGTGTATTGTTATAAAATTAAAAGAGGTTTTTAATTTTATAAAGTGAAGGGTTAAGAGAGTAACTTTTATAAAACTAAAATGGGGGGAAAAAACCCATTTTGAATACACATTTTCAGCTGCCCAAAAAGGGGCCTTGGGACCAGCCTTGTATCTTGGTCTTTTGCAAGAGTTTTCACCTCTCTAACACTTTTCATGATTCACATTTTCTCTCATACATCACAAGCAATAGAACCTCCAAAAGCTAGGAAAAATTTCGGATCTTAGAAGCTGAAAAGGTGCTGAATATTTTCGGATTTTGGAGGAACTAAAAAAGAGGTTTCTTTGGTGTTGCATCCTAACAAGCAAGATGTTTGAAGAGCTTGTGGGTATTACAAGCTTGAGGTCTTCTCCTTTGAGGCTAGCCACTCAAGAACATCATCTTCTTCATCTTAAACATCTACAACACTTGTTCAAGAAAGGTTGTTTCTTTGAACACCCTATGGTTGTTTTGGTGTTGTTTGATATCACACTATTTCACATATGATTTGATCCTTATTCTTGGGTTTTGTTTGTGTTTTAATTGGTGAAAAAATTTTAGATTACTAACCATACGTTAAAAACCTATATTCCGCCGCGTTTTAATAGTTTAAATTGGTTAAACTAGCTTGGTTTTACATGTGACAAAACCCAACAATGGCATATAGAGCCGGTTATGTGGAATGTGTGCTTCAAAAGGTCTTGAAAAGTTAGTTTTCATGGACCTTTCAACCTATTAGGGGCTGTTTTGTTGTGGGTGTATGAATCCATTATGTTTCAAGGTTTAATCTTGCATGTTTTAGTATAAACCTTGAAAGAACTATATTAAATGGTTGATTATGTTGTTTGGACAACCTTAAAGTTTTAGTTATGTTGGCTGAAACTTTTAGGTCTGAAATAAGGGATTCATTGTTGTTCTTGGATGTTGAATGTGTTTATATTATGGTGCATAACATAGCCTTGGCCTTATGTGTTTGGTTTGGGTTGATTTTGTTTTGTCATGTTGGTTTGTTCTTGAAAGGGTTGTAATTGTGTTTTGTATTTTGGGTTGTAATTTGTTTATTCATTTGGTTATATAATAAATATATTAGGTGCATTTCTTTTATTAGAAAAATTGTATTAGGATATGATTTTGTAAAAGAAGATGCACAAGATGAAGACACAAAAGACATGGACACTTGAAGCATTTGGATGTGGATTCAAGTGGGAGTTCATGGAAACATTTTGATGTCATCTTCACCCTTAGGAAAGACCTTATGACAACACTTGTGATGGCAAACAAGTGTGGTCAACTTAGTGGCTATGGTTATGCACCCATGTTTATATGTTTATGCTTGTTTGGATGTTTGTTGTTTGATTGTTTGGTTGATATTTGGATATGCATTACAAACTCATTAACAAACTTAACAAGCTGAAAATTTGATGGTCTTTATCATTAAGTGGTTAATAAATGGTTATTAAAAGGATTAATGGTTTTAATAAAAGAGGTTTTATTAAAAGTGAACCATAGGGTACCTTGTATTTGAAAGCATGCAAATATAAGATACATAGACTTTTCTAAACTAAGATTATGAAAACTTTAATTTCTTTTATAAACAAGTTTAACACCATCCTTTTGCACAACACTTGAGTCATATGGAAACTCTTAATGGGATAAAGGTCACCTAACCATTTTGAGGGAACTTATGACTTGAGGTGGGGATACCATATTTGTGGGATAAAGGTCACCTAACCGCTTATGTTGGAAAACTCACATGTGTGTGCAAGTAGGGTAACTTGATTTGCAAACCATGTTAAATGGATCACCTACAATATGGTTTACAAAGGTGTTGATGGGATTAACATGCCGACTATACATATGATGTTTTAAAGTCGATCCCATACCCTAGAAGTTGAAAAGGGTTGCAATTGTCAAAACATTGACTACCTTGTTAATTTAAATAATGGGATAAAGGTCACCTAACCACTATTTAAATGTAACGTTGGATTCTAGATTTAAAATATGTAAGACACTTAAAAGGGGTTTTAGTTATTAAAATATGAACAATATCGAAATTACTAAAATTGAACTTTTTATATTTTGTAGATGGCCACCAACAATAATGATAACAATGAAATCTCGTCCGCTCACTCACTATCACTAAAAACCATTCTACAAAAGGAACGTCTAAACCATAATAACTTTATTGATTGGTTTCGAAACTTGAGAATTGTTCTCAAGCAAGAGAAACGATCATACATATTAGACGATCCAATTCCCGATAACCTAGTGAGGATGATGAGGAGGCCTATAATAATTGGGTGAAATACACTGAGGACTCGGTCCAAGTGTCTTGCCTTATGTTGGCAAGTATGACTCCAGATCTCCAAAAGGAGTATGAACATCATGGAGTGTATGACATGATAACCCAGTTGAAGAAAACGTTCCAACAACAAGCACGGGTTGAGCGCTTCGAAACGGTTTGAGCACTCCATGCGTGTCTTATGGACGACACCCAATCTGTTTCATCTTATGTACTTAAATTGTAAGTCATGCTTGTGCCATGGGACTTCTATATTCTAGTGACTGGATTTGATCTTTAATTGATGTATTGAGATATTGTAACCCTTTATTACTTGAATGAATTATTCGGTTATAATGATTCAACTAATACTCCTATTTTGCATGTTTAAAATCCATGAGTACATGAATTATAACATGAATTCATGTTTCTTTAATTGTCAAAAAGGTTTGACAATTTTTCATGAATTATAACATGAACGGGTGGGACAAGAACATAAGTGAGCTTCACTCTATGCTCAAAACTGCCGAGGCGGCCATGGGTAAAAGGGTTTTACCCGTTCTCACCATCAATGAAGGCGGGAACAAAAGAGGCCTCACCCCGCACCCAAGGCAAATGTTGCCAAGGGTAAAGGGCACATTAGGGGAAAGGGAAAGGGAGTGGTAAGAGCGCCACCTCCAAAACCAACAGGAGAGAAGAAGCAAAAGGTTGCTTCAAATGACCCATGCTTTAAGTGTGGGGAGATTGGACATTGGGCAAGAAATTGCCCAGTCCATCTGAAAGAGTTGCAAGCAAAGAGGGATGCCGGGCAAACCTCAGGTACAATTTTCATGATCCATATTGGTCTAAATTTAATATCCTCTAACACATGGGTATTGGATACTGGATGTGGAACTCATATTTGCATCTCATTGCAGGGGTTCAAAAGAAGTAAGGACTTCAAGAAAGGGGATGTGAGCCTCTACATGGGGAATGGAGCAAAGGTTCAAGTTGAAGGCCGAGGGGACTACATCTTGAAGCTTCCAAATGGTTGGGAAGTCATTTTGAACAATATTTTGTATGCTCTTAGTTTGACTAGAAACATTATTTTTGTTGCCCAATTAAGACAAAATGGTTATGTTTTGTCATTTATTGATAATGAAATTCATGTTTCTTTAAATGGCACGTTTATTTTAAACCTAATCCCATTAATGGTATTTATGAATTGGTTCGTGAAAACACATTATATGATAGCTTATTGTACCAAACCACCACTAAGAAACTCAAATTGGATTTGAGTGATACCTATCTTTGGCATTGCCGTCTTGGTCATATAAACAAGAAGCGCATACAAACACTTCAAAAGAACGGTCTTTTAAAAGCAAATGAAAATGATTCATTCGATGTATGTGAATCTTGTTTACAAGGTAAAATGACTAAGGCACCTTTTAGTGGCAAGTCCAAACGGGCAAAAGATTTATTAGGCATCAATAATTCGGATGTATGTGGTCTTTTTAAGCCAATGACTAGGTACCATGAAAGATACTTCATTACCTTTACCGACGACTATAGTCGATATGGTTATGTGTACTTGTTAAGACAAAAGATGAAGCTTTTGAAATGTTCAAAATCTTCCAAAATGAAGTAGAAAATAAACTCAATAAGAAAATAAAATTCTCCGCACTGATAGAGGAGGTGAATACCTGAGTGATGCTTTTAGAGATCATCTTAAAAGTTGTGGTATTGTCTCACAACTATCTCCACCTGGAACACCACAACATAATGGTGTGTCCGAGGGGAGAAATCGAACTCTATTAGATATGGTTCGATCTATGATGGCTAGAAGCTTACTGCCTCTATTGTTTTGGGGTTTCGCTTTGCTCTCTCAGCCCGTATTTTGAATATGGCCCCAACCAAGAAAGTGGAAACGACACCTTTTGAAATATGGCATGGAAGAGTTCCATCACTGTCATATTTAAAGGTATGGGGTTGTGAGGCTTATGTTAAGACTCCACCTCAAACAAGCTAGAAAGTCATTCACTAAGTGTATCTTCATTGGATATCCCAGAGATTCTATGGGATATTATTTTTATGATCCATTGGAACAAAAGGAGTTTGTTGCCAAGAAGGCTGAGTTCTTAGAAGCTAAGTTCCTTACGGAAGGAACTAGTAGTAGAACTGTGGATCTTGAGGAGGATCAAGAACCACAAACCGATATACGTTTGGTTGACACTAGCACTCATCATGAGGATGTTGAGAATGATCAAGGGGTTGATCAATATACAAAAAAATGTTCGCAGATCTGGTAGAATTAGTAATCCACCTGAAAGATATGGATTTTTCGTAGATGGATGCTATGTGGTAGATTCCGATGACCAACCACCTATCATGATGCAATGTCCAATTTGGATTGTGACAAATGGCTTGAAGCCATGAACGTAGAGATGCAATCCATGTATGACAACCAATTGTGGGACTTGGTTCAACCACCTTTAACTCCAAGATAGTTGGAAGTAAGTGGGTTTTCAGGAAGAAAACCGATATGCATGGAACTTGGATACTTATAAAGCTAGACTTGTAGCAAAAGGTTTCACTCAAACTCAAGGGGTTGATTATGATGAGACCTTCTCACCAGTTGCAATGCTAAAGTCTATTAGGATTATTTGCCATAGCTGCTCATTATGATTATGAGATTTGGCAAATGGATGTCAAAACCGCTTTTCTAAATGTATATCTTGAGGAAGATGTCTATATGGTTCATCCTGAAGGTTTTGTCAACTCAAAACATCCTAACAAAGTATGCAAGGTAAGGAAATCAATCTATGGATTAAAGCAAGCATCAAGAAATTGGAATCACTGTTTTGATGAAGAGATAACCAAATTTGGGTTCATCAAAAACACTGATGAAGCATGTGTATATAAGACGGCTAGTGGGAGCATCACCATTTTCCTAGTATTGTATGTCGATGACATCCTACTATTTGGAAATGACATTCCAACCATGGAAGGTGTAAAAACCTGGCTTGGAAGCTGTTTCTCCAATAAGGATTTTGGTGAAGCCGCCTATATTTTAGGAATAAAGATCTATAGGGATAGATCAAGGCGATTGATAGGTTTGAATCAAAGTGCATACATTGATAAGATCTTGAAAGGGTTCAGGATGGAAAACTCTAAGAAAGGTACCGTACCTATTCAAAGAGGAACAATATTGAGTAAGACTCAATGTCCAAGCTCAAAGGATGAGCAAGACAAAATGAAGGGGATCCCGTATGCGTCTGCTATAGGATCCATCATGTATGCAATGATATGCACTAGACCGGACGTGTCATGCGCTTTGAGCATGACAAACCGATACCAACAAAATCCTGGAAGCAGTCATTGGATGGCTGTTAAGAACATACTTAAGTACCTAAGGAGGACCAAAGATATGTTCCTAATCTATGGATCTGGTGAAGAAGAGCTCGTAGTAAAAGGTTACACGGATGCGAGTTTCCAAACTGATCGGGATGATTCATGATCACAATCAGGGTACATTTTCATCTTGAATGGAGGAGCAATCTCTTGGAAGAGCTCTAAGCAAGATGTGGTGGCATTATCAACTACAGAGTCAGAATACATCGCCGCTTCATTAGCAGCTCAGGAAGCTGCATGGTTAAGGAAGTTCATTGCCAATCTAGGGGTGGTCCCTTCATTCAGGACCCGCTAGATATTCTTTGTGATAACGAGGGTGCGATTGCTCAAAACAAGGAACCCCATGCACATCAAAAGACTAGGCACATTGAACGAAGATTCAACTACATAAGGGATGAAGTTGAAAAAGGAAAGATATGTATTCGCAAAGTTCACACAGATCAAAACATTGCGGATCCACTCACGAAGCTTCTTGAAAAGGCTAAGCATGAAAGTCATGCTTGTGCCATGGGACTTCTATATTCTAGTGACTGGATTTGATCTTTAATTTATGTATTGAGATATTGTAACCCTTTATTACTTGAATGAATTATTCTGTTGAAGGAAACGTTCCAACAACAAGCACGGGTTGAGCGCTTCGCAACGGTTCGAGCACTCCATGCGTGTCATATGGACGACACCCAATCTGTTTCATCTTATGTACTTAAGATGAAAAGCCACATTGACCGCCTCGAAAGGCTGAATTGTCCCGTCTCGAAAGAGTTGGATACGGATTTGATCCTCAACTCTTTGTCAAAAAGGTTTGACAATTTTGTCATGAATTATAACATGAACGGGTGAGAAAAAGAACATAAGTGAGCTTCACTCTATGCTAAAAACTGCCGAGGCGGCCATGGGTAAAAGGGTTTTACCCGTTCTCACCATCAATGAAGGCGGGAACAAAAAGAGGCCTCACCCCGCACCCAAGGCAAATGTTGCCAAGGGTAAAGGGCACATTAGGGGAAAGGGAAGGGAGTGGTAAGAGCGCCACCTCCAAAACCAGCGGAGAAGAAGCAAAAGGTTGCTTCAAATGACCCATGATTTAAGTGTGGGGAGATTGGACATTGGGCAAGAAATTGCCCAGTCCATCTGAAAGAGTTGCAAGCAAAGAGGGATGTCGGGCAAACCTCAGGTACAATTTTCATGATCCATATTGGTCTAAATTTAATATCCTCTAACACATGGGTATTGGATACCGGATGTGGAACTCATATTTGCAACTCATTGCAGGGGTTCAAAGAAGTAAGGACTTCAAGAAAGGGGATGTGAGCCTCTACATGGGGGAATGGAGCAAAGGTTCAAGTTGAAGGCCGAGGGACTACATCTTGAAGCTTCCAAATGGTTGGGAAGTCATTTTGAACAATATTTTGTATGCTCTTAGTTTGAGTAGGAACATTATTTCTGTTGCCCAATTAAGACAAAATGGTTATGTTTTGTCATTTATTGAGAATGAAATTCATGTTTCTTTAAATGGCACGTTTTATTTTAAACCTAATCCCATTAATGGTATTTATGAATTGGTTCGTGAAAACACATTATATGATAGCTTATTGTACCAAACCACCACTAAGAAACTCAAATTGGATTTGAGTGATACCTATCTTTGGCATTGCCGTCTTGGTCATATAAACAAGAAGCGCATACAAAGACTTCTAAAGAACGGTCTTTTAAAAGCAAATGAAAATGATTCATTCGATGTTTGTGAATCTTGTTTACAAGGTAAAATGACTAAGGCACCTTTTAGTGGCAAGTCCAAACGGGCAAAAGATTATTAGGCATCAATAATTTGGATGTATGTGGTCTTTTAAGCCAATGACTAGGTACCATGAAAGATACTTCATTACCTTTACCGACGACTATAGTCGATATGGTTATGTGTACTTGTTAAGACAAAAGATGAAGCTTTTGAAATGTTCAAAATCTTCCAAAAAGAAGTAGAAAATAAACTCAATAAGAAAATAAATATTCTCCGCACTGATAGAGGAGGTGAATACCTGAGTGATGCTTTTAGAGATCATCTTAAAAGTTGTGGTATTGTCTCACAACTATCTCCACCTGGAACACCACAACATAATGGTGTGTCCGAGAGGAGAGAAATCGAACTTTATTAGATATGGTTCGATCTATGATGGCTAGAAGCTTACTGCCTCTATTGTTTGGGGGTTTCGCTTTGCTCTCTCCGGCCCGTATTTTGAATATGGCCCCAACCAAGAAAGGGAAACGACACCTATTGAAATATGGCATGGAAGAGTTCCATCACTGTCATATTTAAAGGTATGGGGTTGTGAGGCTTATGTTAAGACTCCCACCTCAAACAAGCTAGAAAGTCATTCCACTAAGTGTATCTTCATTGGATATCCCAAAGATTCTATGGGATATTATTTTTATGATCCATTGGAAAAAAGGAGTTTGTTGCCAAGAAGGCTGAGTTCTTAGAAGCTAAGTTCCTTACGGAAGGAACTAGTAGTAGAACTGTGGATCTTGAGGAGGATCAAGAACCACAAACCGATACACGTTTGGTTGACACTAGCACTCATCATGAGGATGTTGAGAATGATCAAGTGGTTGATCAATATACACAAAATGTTCGCAGATCTGGTTAGAATTAGTAATCCACCTGAAAGATATGGATTTTTCGTAGATGGATGCTATGTGGTAGATTCCGATGAACCAACCACCTATCATGATGCAATGTCCAATTTGGATTGTGACAAATGGCTTGAAGCCATGAACGTAGAGATGGAATCCATGTATGACAACCAATTGTGGGACTTGGTTCAACCACCTTTTAACTCCAAGATAGTTGGAAGTAAGTGGGTTTTCAGGAAGAAAAACCGATATGCATGGAAACTTGGATACTTATAAAGCTAGACTTGTAGCAAAAGGTTTCACTCAAACTCAAGGGGTTGATTATGATGAGACCTTCTCACCAGTTGCAATGCTAAAGTCTATTAGGATATTATTTGCCATAGCTGCTCATTATGATTATGAGATTTGGCAAATGGATGTCAAAACCGCTTTTCTAAATGTATATCTTGAGGAAGATGTCTATATGGTTCATCCTAAAGGTTTTGTCAACTCAAAACATCCTAACAAAGTATGCAAGGTAAGGAAATCAATCTATGGATTAAAGCAAGCATCAAGAAATTGGAATCACCGTTTTGATGAAGAGATAACCAAATTTGGGTTCATCGAAAACACTGATGAAGCATGTGTATATAAGAAGGCTAGTGGGAGCATCACCATTTTCCTAGTATTGTATGTCGATGACATCCTACTATTTGGAAATGACATTCCAACCATGGAAGGTGTAAAAAACTGGCTTGGAAGCTATTTCTCCATTAAGGATCTTGGTGAAGCCGCCTATACCTTAGGAATAAAGATCTATAGGGATAGATCAAGGCGATTGATAGGTTTGAATCAAAGTGCATACATTGATAAGTCTTGAAAAGGTTCAGGATGGAAAACTCTAAGAAAGGTACCGTACCTATTCAAAGAGGAACAATATTGAGTAAGACTCAATGTCCAAGCTCAAAGGATGAGCAAGACAAAATGAAGGGGATCCCGTATGCGTCTGCTATAGGATCCATCATGTATGCAATGAATGCACTAGACCGGACGTGTCATGCGCTTGAGCATGACAAACCGATACCAACAAAGATCCTGGAAGCAGTCATTGGATGGTTGTTAAGAACATACTTAAGTACCTAAGGAGGACAAAAGATATGTTCCTAATCTATGGATCTGGTGAAGAAGAGCTCGTAGTAAAGGTTACACGGATGCGAGTTTCCAAACTGATCGGGATGATTCATGATCACAATCAGGGTACATTTTCATCTTGAATGGAGGAGCAATCTCTTGGAAGAGCTCTAAGCAAGATGTGGTGGCATTATCAACTTAGAGTCAGAATACATCGCCGCTTCATTAGCAGCTCAGGAAGCTGCATGGTTAAGGAAGTTCATTGCCAATCTAGGGGTGGTCCCTTCCATTCAGGACCCGCTAGATATTCTTTGTGATAACGAGGTGCGATTGCTCAAAACAAGGAACCCCATGCACATCAAAAGACTAGGCACATTGAACGAAGATTCAACTACATAAGGGATGAAGTTGAAAAAGGAAAGATATGTATTCGCAAAGTTCACACAGATAAAACATTGCGGATCCACTCACGAAGCTTCTTGAAAAGGCTAAGCATGAAAGTCATGCTTGTGCCATGGGACTTCTATATCTAGTGACTGGATTTGATCTTTAATTTTTTGTTATTGACATATTGTAACCCTTTATTACTTGAATGAATTATTCTGTTGAAGGAAACGTTCCAACACAAGCACGGTTGAGCGCTTCGAAACGGTTCGAGCACTCCATGCGTGTCTTATGGACGACACCCATCTGTTTCATCTTATGTACTTAAGATGAAAAGCCACATTGACCGCCTCGAAAGGCTGAATTGTCCCGTCTCGAAAGAGTTGGATACGGATTTGATCCTCAACTCTTTGTCAAAAAGGTTTGACAATTTTGTCATGAATTATAACATGAACGGGTGAGACAAGAACATAAGTGAGCTTCACTCTATGCTAAAAACTGCCGAGGCGGCCATGGGTAAAGGGTTTTTCCGTTCTCACCATCAATGAAGGCGGGAACAAAAAGAGGCCTCACCCCGCACCCAAGGCAAATGTTGAGCCAAGGGTAAAGGGCACATTAGGGGAAGGGAAAGGGAGTGGTAAGAGCGCCACCTCCAAAACCAGCGGAGAAGAAGCAAAGGTTGCTTCAAATGACCCATGCTGCTTTAAGTGTGGGAGATGGACATTGGGCAAGAAATTGCCCAGTCCATCTGAAAGAGTTGCAAGCAAAGAGGGATGCCGGGCAAACCTCAGGTACAATTTTCATGATCCATATTGGTCTAAATTTAATATCCTCTAACACATGGGTATTGGATACCGGATGTGGAACTCATATTTGCCAACTCTTGCAGGGTTCAAAAGAAGTAAGGACTTCAAGAAAGGGGATGTGAGCCTCTACATGGGGAATGGAGCAAAGGTTCAAGTTGAAGGCCGAGGGGACTACATCTTGAAGCTTCCAAATGGTTGGGAAGTCATTTTGAACAATATTTGTATGCTCTTAGTTTGACTAGGACATTATTTTCTGTTGCCCAATTAAGACAATATGGTTATGTTTTGTCATTTATTGAGATGAAATTCATGTTTCTTTTTAATGGCACGTTTTATTTTAAACCTAATCCCATTAATGGTATTTATGAATTGGTTCGTGAAACACATTATATGATAGCTTATTGTACCAAACCACCACTAGAAACTCAATTGGATTTGAGTGATACCTATCTTTGGCATTGCCGTCTTGGTCATATAAACAGAAGCGCATACAAACACTTCAAAAGAACGGTCTTTTAAAAAGCAAATGAAAATGAATTCATTCATTCAGTATGTGAATCTTGTTTACAGGTAAAATGACTAAGGCACCTTTTAGAGGCAAGTCCGAAACGGCAAAAGATTTATTAGCATCAATAATTCGGATGTATGTGGTCCTTTTAAGCCAATGACGGTACATGAAAGATACTTCATTACCTTTACGACGACTATAGTCAATATGGTTTGTGTACTTGTTAAGACAAAAGATGAAGCTTTTGAAATGTTCAAATCTTCCAAAATGAAGTAGAAAATCAACTCAATAAGAAATATAAAAATTCTCCGCACCGATAGAGGAGGTGAATACCTAGTGATGCTTTTAGAGATCATCTTAAAGTTTGTGGTATTGTCTCACAACTATCTCCACCTGGAACACACACAACATAATGGTGTGTCCGAGAGGAGAAATCAAACTCTTTAGATATGGTTCGATCTATGATTGCTAGAAGCTTACTGCCCTCTATTGTTTTGGGGTTTCGCTTTGCTCTCTCCGCCCGTATTTGAATATGGCCCCAACTAAGAAAGTGGAAGACACCTTTTGAAATATGGTGGCATGGAAGAGTTCCATCACTGTCATATTTAAAGGTATGGGGTTGTGAGGCTTATGTTAAGACTCCCACCTCAAACAAGCTAGAAAGTCATTCCACTAAGTGTATCTTCATTGGATATCCCAGAGATTCTATGGGATATTATTTTTATGATCCATTGGAACAAAAGGAGTTTGTTGCCAAGAAGGCTGAGTTCTTAGAAGCTAAGTTCCTTACGGAAGGAACTAGTAGTAGAACTGTGGATCTTAGGAGGATCAAGAACCACAAACCGATACACGTTTGGTTGACACTAGCACTCATCATGAGGATGTTGAGAATGATCAAGTGGTTGATCAATATACACAAAATGTTCGCAGATCTGGTGTAGAATTAGTAATCCACCTGAAAGATATGGATTTTTCGTAGATGGATGCTATGTGGTAGATTCCGATGAACCAACCACCTATCATGATGCAATGTCCAATTTGGATTGTGACAAATGGCTTGAAGCCATGAACGTAGAGATGCAATCCATGTATGACAACCAATTGTGGGACTTGGTTCAACCACCTTTAACTCTAAGATAGTTGGAAGTAAGTGGGTTTTCAAGAAGAAAATCGATATGCATGGAAACTTGGATACTTATAAAGCTAGACTTGTAGCAAAAGGTTTCACTCAAACTCAAGGGGTTGATTATGATGAGACCTTCTCACCAGTTGCAATGCTAAAGTCTATTAGGATATTATTTGCCATAGCTGCTCATTATGATTATGAGATTTGGCAAATGGATGTCAAAACCGCTTTTCTAAATGTATATCTTGAGGAAGATGTCTATATGGTTCATCCTGAAGGTTTGTCAACTCAAAACATCCTAACAAAGTATGCAAGTTAAAAGGAAATCAATCTATGGATTAAAGCAAGCATCAAGAAATTGGAATCACCATTTTGATGAAGAGATAACCAAATTTAGGTTCATCAAAAAACTGATGAAGCATGTGTATATAAGAAGGCTAGTGGGAGCATCACTATTTTCCTAGTATTGTATGTCGATGACATCATACTATTTGGAAATGACATTCCAACCATGGAAGGTGTAAAAACCTGGCTTGGAAGCTGTTTCTCCATTAAGGATCTTGGTGAAGCCGCCTATATTTTAGGAATAAAGATCTATAGGGATACTCAAGGCGATTGATACGTTTGAATCAAAGTGCATACATTGATAAGATCTTGAAAAGGTTCAGGATGGAAAACTCTAAGAAAGGTACCGTACCTATTCAAAGAGGAACAATATTGAGTAAGACTCAATGTCCAAGCTCAAAGGATGAGCAAGACAAAATGAAGGGGATCCCGTATGCGTCTGCTATAGGATCCATCATGTATGTAATGATGCACTAGACCGGACGTGTCATGCGCTTTGAGCATGACAAACCGATACCAACAAAATCCTGGAAGCAGTCATTGGATGGTTGTTAAGAACATACTTAAGTACCTAAGGAGGACAAAAGATATGTTCCTAATCTATGGATCTAGTGAAGAAGAGCTCGTAGTAAAAGGTTACACAGATGCGAGTTTCCAAACTGATCGGGATGATTCATGATCACAATCAGGGTACATTTTCATCTTGAATGGAGGAGCAATCTCTTGGAAGAGCTCTAAGCAAGATGTGGTGGCATTATCAACTATAGAGTCAGAATACATCGCCGCTTCATTAGCAGCTCAGAAAGCTGCATGGTTAAGGAAGTTCATTGCCAATCTAGGGGTGGTCCCTTCCATTCAGGACCCGCTAGATATTCTTTGTGATAACGAGGGTGCGATTGCTCAAAACAAGGAACCCCATGCACATCAAAAGACTAGGCACATTGAACGAAGATTCAACTACATAAGGGATGAAGTTGAAAAAGGAAAGATATGTATTCGCAAAGTTCACACAGATAAAACATTGCGGATCCACTCATGAAGCTTCTTGAAAAGGCTAAGCATGAAAGTCATGCTTGTGCCATGGGACTTCTATATTCTAGTGACTGGATTTGATCTTTAATTTTTGTATTGACATATTGTAACCCTTTATTACTTGAATGAATTATTCTGTTGAAGGAAACGTTCCAACAACAAGCACGGGTTGAGCGCTTCGAAACGGTTCGAGCACTCCATGCGTGTCTTATGGACGACACCCAATCTGTTTCATCTTATGTACTTAAGATGAAAAGCCACATTGACCGCCTCGAAAGGCTGAATTGTCCCGTCTCGAAAGAGTTGGATACGGATTTGATCCTCAACTATTTGTCAAAAAGGTTTGACAATTTGTCATGAATTATAACATGAACGGGTGAGACAAGAACATAAGTGAGCTTCACTCTATGCTAAAAACTGCCGAGGCGGCCATGGGTAAAAGGGTTTTACCCGTTCTCACCATCAATGAAGGCGGGAACAAAAAGAGGCCTCACCCCGCACCCAAGGCAAATGTAGCCAAGGGTAAAGGGCACATTAGGGGAAAGGGAAAGGGAGTGGTAAGAGCGCCACCTCCAAAACCAGCGGAGAAGAAGCAAAAGGTTGATTCAAATGACCCATGCTTTAAGTGTGGGGAGATTGGACATTGGGCAAGAAATTGCCCAGTCCATCTGAAAGAGTTGCAAGCAAAGAGGGATGCCGGGCAAACCTCAGGTACAATTTTCATGATCCATATTGGTCTAAATTTAATATCCTCTAACACATGGGTATTGGATACCGGATGTGGAACTCATATTTGCAACTCATTGCAGGGGTTCAAAAGAAGTAAGGACTTCAAGAAAGGGGATGTGAGCCTCTACATGGGGAATGGAGCAAAGGTTCAAGTTGAAGGCCGAGGGGACTACATCTTGAAGCTTCCAAATGGTTGGGAAGTCATTTTGAACAATATTTTGTATGCTCTTAGTTGACTAGGAACATTATTTCTGTTGCCCAATTAAGACAATATGGTTATGTTTTGTCATTTATTGAGAATGAAATTCATGTTTCTTTAAATGGCACGTTTTATTTTAAACCTAATCCCATTAATGGTATTTATGAATTGGTTCGTGAAAACACATTATATGATAGCTTTTGTACCAAACCACCACTAAGAAACTCAAATTGGTTGAGTGATACCTATCTTTGGCATTGCCGTCTTGGTCATATAAACAAGAAGCGCATACAAACACTTCAAAAGAACGGTCTTTTAAAAGCAAATGAAAATGATTCATTCGATGTATGTGAATCTTGTTTACAAGGTAAAATGACTAAGGCACCTTTTAGAGGCAAGTCCGAACGGGCAAAAGATTTATTAGGCATCAATAATTCGGATGTATGTGGTCCTTTTAAGCCAATGACTAGGTACCATGAAAGATACTTCATTACCTTTACCGACGACTATAGTCAATATGGTTAAGTGTACTTGTTAAGACAAAAGATGAAGCTTTTGAAATGTTCAAAATCTTCCAAAATGAAGTAGAAAATCAACTCAATAAGAAAATAAAAATTCTCCGCACCGATAGAGGAGGTGAATACCTGAGTGATGCTTTTAGAGATCATCTTAGAAGTTGTGGTATTGTCTCACAACTATCTCCACCTGGAACACCACAACATAATGGTGTGTCCGAGAGGAGAAATCAAACTCTATTAGATATGGTTCGATCTATGATTGCTAGAAGCTTACTGCCTCTATTGTCTTGGGGTTTCGCTTTGCTCTCTCCGGCCCATATTTTGAATATGGCCCCAACTAAGAAAGTGGAAACGACACCTTTTGAAATATGGCATGGAAGAGTTCCATCACTGTCATATTTAAAGGTATGGGGTGTGAGGCTTATGTTAAGACTCCCACCTCAAACAAGCTAGAAAGTCATTCCACTAAGTGTATCTTCATTGGATATCCCAAGATTCTATGGGATATTATTTTTATGATCCATTGGAACAAAAGGAGTTTGTTGCCAAGAAGGCTGAGTTCTTAGAAGCTAAGTTCCTTACGGAAGGAACTAGTAGTAGAACTGTGGATCTTGAGGAGGATCAAGAACCACAAACCGATACACGTTTGGTTGACACTAGCACTCATCATGAGGATGTTGAGAATGATCAAGTGGTTGATCAATATACACAAAATGTTCGCAGATCTGGTAGAATTAGTAATCCACCTGAAAGATATGGATTTTTCGTAGATGGATGCTATGTGGTAGATTCCGATGAACCAACCACCTATCATGATGCAATGTCCAATTTGGATTGTGACAAATGGCTTGAAGCCATGAACGTAGAGATGGAATCCATGTATGACAACCAATTGTGGGACTTGGTTCAACCACCTTTTAACTCCAAGATAGTGGGAAGTAAGTGGGTTTTCAGGAAGAAAACCGATATGCATGGAAACTTGGATACTTATAAAGCTAGACTTGTAGCAAAAGGTTTCACTCAAACTCAAGGGGTGATTATGATGAGACCTTCTCACCAGTTGCAATGCTAAAGTCTATTAGGATATTATTTGCCATAGCTGCTCATTATGATTATGAGATTTGGCAAATGGATGTCAAAACCGCTTTTCTAAATGTATATCTTGAGGAAGATGTCTATATGGTTCATCCTAAAGGTTTTGTCAACTCAAAACATCCTAACAAAGTATGCAAGGTAAGGAAATCAATCTATGGATTAAAGCAAGCATCAAGAATTGGAATCACCGTTTTGATGAAGAGATAACCAAATTTGGGTTCATCGAAACACTGATGAAGCATGTGTATATAAGAAGGCTAGTGGGAGCATCACCATTTTCCTAGTATTGTATGTCGATGACATCCTACAATTTGGAAATGACATTCCAACCATGGAAGGTGTAAAAACCTGGCTTGGAAGCTGTTTTCCATTAAGGATCTTGGTGAAGCCGCCTATATTTTAGGAATAAAGATCTATAGGGATAGATCAAGGCGATTGATAGGTTTGAATCAAAGTGCATACATTGATAAGATCTTGAAAAGGTTCAGGATGGAAAACTCTAAGAAAGGTACCGTACCTATTCAAAGAGGAACAATATTGAGTAAGACTCAATGTCCAAGCTCTAGGATGAGCAAGACAAAATGAAGGGGATCCCGTATGCGTCTGCTATAGGATCCATCATGTATGCAACGATATGCACTAGACCGGACGTGTCATGCGCTTTGAGCATGACAAACCGATACCAACAAAATCCTGGAAGCAGTCATTGGATGGCTGTTAAGAACATACTTAAGTACCTAAGGAGGACCCAAGATATGTTCCTAATCTATGGATCTGGTGAAGAAGAGCTCGTAGTAAAAGGTTACACGGATGCGAGTTTCCAAACTGATTGGGATGATTCATGATCACAATTAGGGTACATTTTCATCTTGAATGGAGGAGCAATCTCTTGGAAGAGCTCTAAGCAAGATGTGGTGGCATTATCAACTACAGAGTCAGAATACATCGCCGCTTTATTAGCAGCTCAGGAAGCTGCATGGTTAAGGAAGTTCATTGCCAATCTAGGGGTGGTCCCTTCCATTCAGGACCCGCTAGATATTCTTTGTGATAACGAGGGTGCGATTGCTCAAAACAAGGAACCCCATGCACATCAAAAGACTAGGCACATTGAACGAAGATTCAACTACATAGGGATGAAGTTGAAAAAGGAAAGATATGTATTCGCAAAGTTCACACAGATCAAAACATTGCGGATCCACTCACGAAGCTTCTTGAAAAGGCAAAGCATGAAAGTCATGCTTGTGCCATGGGACTTCTATATTCTAGTGACTGGATTTGATCTTTAATTTTTGTATTGAGATATTGTAACCCTTTATTACTTGAATGAATTATTCGGTTATAATGATTCAACTAATATTCCTATTTTGCATGTTTAAAATCCATGAGTAAAGTATTTACTCAGAATGTCCGTAGTTGTTCATACTTATGGGAACAAACATGAAGGTAATGCTATTATGAACTTGGATTGGTAGACATTCATATAGATGAATGTAGAGCAAAAGGTTGCTGCCAAAATTCATAGATATTTGTGGGATGCAAATATTGGACTGACCTGCATCTCAAATATTACTACATGGAATCTTCCTGATTGATCATAAGTAATTTTGAGTAAAGGCGAACATCATTTGGTATCCTTTGACCTGAGATACATATTGGGTCTTGATATTTACCGAATATTATACTTTGACTTAGCTCTTCGCTGTTCTGAAACATGGCAGTACATAAGTCTGAGTTCAGGTATGATATAAGGTAATTGTGAGAGACGTATGTTGTCAAGATGGGATTTGTCCCTCTTATTTGTTGAGAGTAAGATGTCTAAGGCCTGATAAAGTTAAATCAATGGAGAATGATCACTCTATGTCTCTAGGATTTAACATGACATCTACGACAAAAGGATAGATGATTGATTCACCTAAAACTTTTTTAAAGTATGGTACTTGAAGGGGATGATGTTATTGAATGGCACTTAGTCATACATATTAAGGGTAGTGAACCGTTTTTAGGTGGTATTTACTGCTTGCATCAATCTTTTATGAATCTTGTGCAAGTGGGAGATTGTTGGATCTTGTATGCCCAAGACACATACAAGATTGATGTGGTTAGTACGTTATGATCCAAGTCGGGTCATACCCAATAACAAGCTAAACAAACACCAATAAATGTTTATTTGTTGATGAGATCATACAAATAAACATTGACACCAATTTAGAAAATGGGTTTTCTAAAACATTGCTTTGTAATAGAACAATACTATATGGATAGTTTGTTCATGAGATATTATTTGTTTCATTATTTAAGATGGTTAAATAATAACAAATAAAAGTGTGTTATTGTTATAAAATTAAAAGAGGTTTTAATTTTATAAAGTTAATGTTGGTCCATGTGATCGAAAAACAGTACAATTGAAGTGATGAATTGCTCAATATCAAACATTCATGCTAAACAACAACAATTGAGAAGATAGAAGAGAATTCTAACACATATTTGATAAACAAATGAACAATAGCAATCAATAACATCAAGCACAATAGTATTTCTGTGTGAAAACTGCTTAGAATTGGTAACTTGCAACAATGATCCACGATTAGGGTTTTGCAAGCTTACCTTACAAAGAGAATTGACAAAAGTATATATAGCAGTTATAGTTTCGCTGACAGTTTCGCTACCAGCGAAACTGTCATGCCGAAACTATAGTTTCGCCCGGCAGAACACAAGTTCGCCGGGTAAACCAAAACAGCAAACTGTGAGCGAATGTATAGATTCGCTCACAGTTTCTCTGGACTGCCAAAACTACTCATTACTAAGAACATAGAAAAGGAAACTAACAAAAGTCCTATTAGAATGTAAAGTAAACAACTATACTAAAGTGAGTCCAACCTAAACATGATCTTCAATACTCCCCCTAGGTTGGATCTCACTATCTTCACTTGTCTTGATTCGACTTGTCAGCTCCGCTTTCCTCTGCTGCTGTTGATCTATCTTCATCACCTCCTGCAGCAACATCCTCAGAAGCTTCAGCCACTGATCCTCCAAGGTTCTTTCCTGCATCACTAGCTTCTTCAGAATGACCACTAGCCTTCGCAAACTGCCTGGTCAAATCTTGAACATCCATGACAAAATCATCCTGAGCTCTCACCCTTTCAGCTAGCCTCTTAACCTCCGACCTTACTCCTCTTATCTTGTTTGCAACATTCATAAACAGACTGGCCTCTTTTCTTGTTTCCTCTCCAGCCCCAGCCTTAATGTGATTTTCACATAGTACCAAAAGATCTTCATCACTGAAGCTAAATAACTCCATCGGATCAAACACTCTGAATTCTTTTCCATGTTTAGCTCTAATCACCGCCTCTCCAGTATTGTTGTCATAAAACCACTTTTCAAAGTCCTGTAGTTGTTGGGGAAGAGGATCAGCCAATCTTACCCTATTTACAGTCTTTGGAGGTTTTACTCTCAGTACAATCCTTCCTTTACCTGTCTCCCAATCATTATCCTTCTTTGACCTTTTTCTTTCAGCTTTCATATATCCAAAAGACTCGAAATTATCATTAAGTCCATTTTTTATTTCCTTCTCAAGAAATAATGCTCTTTCACTTAAGTGAGCATTGATCAAAGACAAAGTTGCCAAACGTCTCAAATCCCATTTGGGCAAGGTCTTAAAAGCCTTCCTCTTAAGCATATAGCTGATATTCCTCCTCTTTTCTTGATCATGAACATCTTTAAACTGGGATTGTAGCACCAACTTATGATCTTCTTATCTGCTTCCTTCCTGCTTAATCCCTCCAGATTTTGATATAAAGGAGTAATTTCTTCCACCTCCTTCTCTTTGGCCAACCAATCATTCTTATCCATTTCAAAAACATCAGCATCATCTTCTCCCTTCTTAGCAACATAAATCAGTGGTCGCTCATCAACTTCATAAAATTCTGGTTCTGAATCATAGTCTATCAATTGTTCATCTTCCTCCTCTTCATCAACAAACCTTTCCCTCTATCAGATACTCCCTCAGTGGTAGCTGTACCAACAACTTCTTCGCCAACAATATCTTTGTCAAAATCAAACTGCAAATCTACAAACCCAGCCTCAATAATATCTTCTTCATCATTCCTTCCAACATCCTCTCTTGGTATCTCCTGTTCTCCTTCTCCAGTATTTGCTGCTCCAGAAGTACCCTCTCCTACCTTAGATGAAGTACCCACATTCAAAAATGAGTACTTTAAGTATCAGTCAAATCATCTAACTCAGATTGAGTCAGTTGACTAGGTAGGCCGGCTGTAGCTTTCATTTGAGTAATCTCCTCAAACAACTTCTTAATCAGTTTGTTTTGGTCAACTAACATTCTTTGCATTCCCTCAATCACCTCATCCTTCTGTCTTTCTCTGATCTCCTGATTCGTAAGTTTAGTCTTAATCATACTCAGCTCATTCGCCAACAAAGTATTTAGATTACGTATCACATCCTCATCAAGATTTGCACTATCCTCTCTTCTGGCTGTAAATCCCTCATGTCTATGTTTGGTTCTCCGCTCAGGCTCAACAAAATCAGTTTTCTTCTTAGATCTCCTTTCTTTCTCTACCCTGATCTCCTCTGCTTGTGCATCAATATCCTCTTCAAATCATAATCCTTTTCTTTAGCGTATCTTTTCCTTTTCTTAGTAGCATCAGCTTGCTGTACTCTTGTTTCTTCAGCCTTTTACTCTCAGACTCATCAACCGTCTAATATAATTCCAGCGTCTGGAGGATACATATTTTCCCAAAGATGGGTGATTTTACCACTAAAATCATGACGGGTAGCACAGCAATCAACAAAAATACGAGGATTCATCTGCACCAGTCTCTTAATTTCACCATGCTTTGGAACATCAGGAATAAGATCATCAAAAATCATTTGAAGAAAGCGAGGGTATAACAGCCATTTGTCTTTCTTTACAGCCATCACATTCTCTGCCATACATGCAAAAATCAGTCTAGCTATGTTGGCCTTCTCCCCTTTACAGCACAGCACCATAGCTTTAGCCCAATCGAGATTAAGTCCATCAGATCCACCTTTACGGTGATCTAGACACATAATAAAAACATGAGCGATATATCTCCACTCTTTAGATAAGAAAGATTTCTTGATCTCTTTCCTTGAACCAAAAGCTGGTCCCTCATACCCCATTCTTCTGAAAGCTTGAAACACTTCAGACTCTGTCATAGCTACTTCATCTCCAGAATCATCATCTAGACTAAGAATCCTAGAAACACTCTCAGAAGTGATAGTCACATCATGATCAATAACATTGACAGTGATTCTCTGTACATCTCCTCTAGTATCGTATTCTGCTGATCTCCAAAAATCTCTAATATGAAGATCATAAATAGTAGGCGAGTGAGAAATAGCATAGGCAATAGGTGATCTCTGAAGCCATCTGATACAATCACGAAATCCAGCTGCCTTGGGGAGAGTATCATCTAAAATAGCAGTGATGTTATTCCTCTCATTAAATTTGAGATTTGCCATGATAACCTGAGAAGGAAAACAATTAAATTTGAATGAGAAATAATGAAAATATTAAAATAAGACTAAAACAAAAGAAACTAGCAGTTTCGGCAAGCGAAACAATAGTTTCGCTCAATAAGACATGATAGTTTCGCTGAACAAAGGCAGTTTCGACAAAGAAAACAAACAGTTTCGACAAGCGAAACAATAATTTCGCTCATTGAAACATGTTATTTTCGCAGAACAAAAAGCAATTTCGACAAGATGAGTATAGATTAAAGAAGTTTCGCAATTAGTTTCTCCAAGCACAAACATAGTTTCGCTGTTACAAATTAGTTTCGCTGTTCTAAAATTAGTTTCGCTGTTTAGAAGAAAACAAAATCAAGCGAAACTGTGCAAGTTAAAGACCAGACATTGCGAAATAAAAGATAATATGGCGAAACTGTTAAGTTCGCTCGGACAGCATAACTTTACATTTTCGCTGAAAGAAGAGAACTTTCGTTCAGTTTCGCAGAAGAATCAGTAGTTTCGCTGGATGAACAGCGAACCCACCGAAGAGTCACAATCCAAATTACTTAAATGGAGATGATTTAAACCAGATTAAAAGATGTTACAAAGTTCGAAACTCACATACGAAGCAAATAACACTAATAACTGGTCCAAAACACAATCACAAAGCAGAATCGCCAAGGAAATGTCACGGAGAAACCTAAGAACTACACAGAATGATTTTGCGAAATTATGAGAAAAATTTCGCAAAAACGACTTAAGCTTAAATAGCAAATAGTTTCGCTTAGCGAAACTATAAATTCGCCCGGCGAATTTATAGTTTCGCCCAGTGAAACTGTAATTTCGCTAGGAGATAACTAGTTACAACTAATTAGCAAACCTAGCGAGATTGCAGTTTCGCTTTGCGAAACAAGAAGCTCATCACATAATGAGATCTAAATTAATCAGAGATCACATTCTCTAGATATTTATGAACATAAAGATGATAAAAAAATCATCTACCAGTAATGAGATCATACTGAATACAAGATCTGATCACAATCTGCACAGAAACAATTGAAATTAGAACAAATCAAAAACGATTGCTGATATAATTGCCCACTTAAACTTATGCCTTATCCTTTTTCAACAAACAGCTTATGATTCGTTTAAGGTTCGATTAGATGCTTTAGAATGTTAGGACCCCACAATCATTGGTAAAAACCCTCACCCAACCTCAGGATTTCTTGAATTTTGAATCAATCTTCATAGAACAAGGCTTGTGCGTTAGTGTGCAAATGATTATAAACAGAATATTTATTCTGAAAGAAACTCATCGATAAGATGATTTGACATAATTATATGAAAATGGTGAGAGCTCCAGATCTATACTCACGTATAACAGAGGAGATAACCATTTAACATGTGCTGATGAGAGCTCCAGGTCAGTACTATTGTACAGCAGAGGAGATCATCACTCCAGGTCAGTACTCTCGTACAGCAGAGGAGATAAGCACAGACACACGACACCTTAACACCAAACATACCAGCTGTAGTTCAGGGTGATGACATAACAAAGCAAATGCACGAAAGATTCATTCTCAATCCAATTTTTGTCAGGACTCAGTTTTGTGCAAGCCAAAACAATTGAGTAAATCCAGACATTCTTAAGCATGATGTTTAATTTAATCATAAAGTTGCTGTCTACTTTATTCATCAGGCTGAGTGTATCAAGCATATCGTTAAAGAATATGATCAATTTTCTTTTTTAAAAAATAATGTGAAACAGAATCCAGTATCAGTTACTATCATTTCTCATTAAAGCACCGGTCATGTATATAAAAATACTTAGAGAATATACAATCATTTCTCATCATGTTAAATTCCGATCTCAGAACTATGAAATTACTCCCCCAAATTTTTATTTTCATATTTCTATTATTATAAGTTAATTAATTTTTTAATTTTTTTATATTATTTATTTTTTTTAATCAAAGAAATAGAAAATGAAAATTTAAAAAGATATTAACCCGAGCATAGAAATCAATTCATAAAAACGAGGTTTATCAAATGTTTTGTGAAAAGATCAGCTTTTTGATTTTTTGTATCTATGGGTATAATATCAATGAAACCCTTTTCTTGAGCATCACGAATCGCATGATAAGAGAGTAACTTTTATAAAACTGAAATGGGGGGAAACACCCATTTTGAATACACATTTTCGGCTGCCCAAAAGGGGCCTTGGGACCAGCCTTTTATCTTGGTCTTTGCAAGAGTTTCACCTCTCTAACACTCTTTCATGATTCACACTTTTCTCTCATACATCACAAGCAATAGAACCTCCAAAAGCTAGGCAAAATTTCAGATCTTAGAAGCTGAAAAAGGTGCTGAATATTTTCGGATTTTGGAGGAACTAAAGAAGAGGTTTCTTTGGTGTTGCATCCTAACAAGCAAGGTGTTTGAAGAGCTTGTGGGTATTACAAGCTTGAGGTCTTCTCCTTTGTAGGCTAGCCACTCAAGAACATCATCTTCTTCATCTTAAACATCTACAACACTTGTTCAAGAAAGGTTGTTTCTTTGAACACCATATGGTTGTTTTGATTTGTTTGATAGCACACTATTTCACATATGATTATGATCCTTATTCTTGGGTTTTGTTTGTGTTTTAAATGGTGAAAAAATTTCAGATTACTGACCATACCTTAAACCTATATTCCGCTGCGTTTTAATAGTTTAAAATGGTTAAACTAGCTTGGTTTTACATGTGACAAAACCCAACAATTACGTGTGCATGTTACGTGGTTTATGTGTTGTATGTAGATTTAGATACTGATGTAGTTAGGATAGGTAATGCTTGAGGTATGAAGAGTAAAGTAAGTGGCTAATCACAACTGGCCACTATAATTAGGGACTTACTATACTTGACATAAACTGAGTTGTTCCCTTGAATGACCGTGTTGGTTTTTGAATCTTATAGTGTGTCTAGAGGATGGCCGGTGGTAGATCTTCAAAGGCTGTGTCAGGTGAAGGTTGTGGTGGACGTGGTGCTGGATCGCGTGTCACGAGGAGCATGACAAGGGCTGCTGAAATGGCACCCGAAGAGCCTTAAATCCATCACCGGGAAGGCGGTGATGATAATGCTAACCTGAGGACCGCAACGAAAGAGGCTGTGGTTGCGGGAGTTCAACATGCGATGCAGACGATTCAGCCGTTTATGGTGACTGAGGTAATTAGGGCGGTGAAGGAGACGACCGTGATTGAAGTAAACAAGGAGGGTGGCAGCGACAAGAATTGGAAAGGAAAGCGGTTGAATGTGAGAGAGAGTTTCACCCCAAACAACAGGCTGCGAGGGTGGATGACTGACGTGTGGTGACATCCATTATGGGGGTGAAGAGTTGTGGTAAGTGTGGACGAGAACACCCTGGAGAATGTAGATTGGGGACCAATGTATGTTTCCGTTGTGGAAGGATCGGTCATGTGGCAAGAGAGTGTGGGGTGGTACGGTGCTATAACTGCAGTGGAAGGGGTCACATAAGCAGGGACTGCAAGGCACCAAGGGCAGAGAGTTCTGGAGCAAGGGAGACGACCGGAACCGGAGGGAAGGGGGCGAGTGCAGAGCTTTCGTGATGACTTAGGAAAGGCTAGTACGGACCCCGGTGTTGTGTCAGATACATTTCTAGTAAACCGAACTCTAACTTCGGTGTTAGTTGATTTTGGTGCGAGTAAGAGTTTCATTTCTGCTGCCTTTTGTGCTAAGTTGCCCATTAAGGGTAGAAGTATTGATAAGCCCTTCGATGTAGAAACTGCCATAGGTAAGTATACCAGGATTTTTATGCGATAGATGGTCGTGACGAGGAATTAGAAGGTCATAAATATCCAGTTAGACCATTCGTAATGACATTAGGCGGTTTCGATGTAGACCTAGGAATGCATTGGTTGGTGGAATACGAGGCGAACATTGTGTGTCGCAAGAAGATGATCCGATTGACAGTGCCTGCCGGGAGTCCGGTGACGGTTTATGGTGATCGGGTCACGGTGATCCCGAAGGTAAGTAATCTCAATGGCGGTGGCGGAAAGTGTATGAGGCGTGGATGTTGTGCCTACATGACCAATGTAAAGGATGTGGATACGCCAACACCACATCATCCGATTGTACCGGTTGTGTGTGACTTTCCAGATGTATTTCCTGAAGACTTACCAGGAGAGCCACCTGACCGCGAGATCGAGTTTTAGATTGACTTGATACCGGGTGCCCACCTGTTGCAAAGGCACTGTATCGGTTAGCTCTGACAGAAATGAAGGAGTTGCTCGACAAGGGGTTTATTAGGCGAGTATCTCTCCTTGGGGTGCTCCAGTCTTATTTGTGAAGAAAAAGGACGGTAGAATGAGGATGTGTATTGTCTACCGAGAGCTAAACAAGTTGACAGTGAAGAATCGATACCCGTACCGAGGATTGATGATTTGTTTGATCAGCTTCAAGGTGTCGGTTGTTCTCAAGGATAGATCTTCGGTCGGGCTACCATCAGTTGAAGGTGAAGGAGCAAGATATCCTAAAAAAACAGCTTTCCGCACGCGATATGGTCACTACGAGTTCCTTGTTATGTATTATGCATGTTTATCTTTTCTTTGGCTTACGTGGAATGTTAATGAATGAAATGAACGTATTATGTAACGTAAAGTGGAAGATAATAAAAGAGGAACATAATGAATGAGTGCATGCATTAAGGAATGACGAATGTAACAAAAGTCTGTAAGCATTAAATATCGGGACACGCCATTAAAAGGTGTTAGCCCAACGGTGTGCGGGTTCGCTACCCCGTGAGGATACACATTAGGGTCTTTCTTTGTGATTGACCATTTGTATGGAACCATTGTTGCTTGCCTTAGGTACTGTGGCCAGAGGTGCTGGGTACCGTGAATGAAGGTCTATGATAGGCTTAGGTCCAGTACCATGAGCATGAAGGGCATAGCACATGACAATGGAACCATTGTTGCTTGCCTTAGGTATTGTGGCCAGAGGTGCTGGGCATCGTGAATGAAGGTCTATGATAGGCTTAGGTCCAGTACTATGAGCATGAAGGGCATAGCACATGACAATGGTATACCTGAACTTTATCCTAGGTACTGTGGCCAAAGGTGCTGAGCACCGTGAATGAATGTCTATGATAGGCTTAGGCCTAGTATCATGAGCATGAAGGATAAAGTTCATGGTTTTAATGGAAAAGAAAAATGTAATGATGAACGAACGAATGAAAGTAAGAACGTAAGGACGAACAAAAGTTAATGTATGAATGAACGATGAAGATAATAATGATATTATCTATGTGTATGTATGATTTGTGATCGCATGAAAGTAAAGAATGGTTTTAACGAAAGAAAAGTATATTTTATAATAAAACTAGAACTCACTCAGCAATGCAAACTTTTATGTGTTTCCAGTTGGCAGGTAAAGGTTGCTGAGGATGGCACGGGGCGGCTACTCAGCTTATTTTGGATGGCATCCTTTCGTTTAATGCTTTTGTAATGAAATGAAACAAATATTCTGTAATTGGATAACGATTAATATGTGCAAAACTTTTATGATGAAATGGAATGACGTTTAATGTTTCCCTGCAATGTTTTTATGTATGATGAAGAAAATATATGTTTTATGTGCGATGAGTGAGAATCCGACTGTAAGCGTCCCGGGAACGGGGCCTTACATATAATTTGAAAATTAGCGGATGTTACAGTCTCCCCTACTTTAAGAAATTTCGTCCCGAAATTTAATCACGAGGGGGCTAATTTCAAGGGCATGAGGAGACTTGGATTTGATTTAACTTTTCACATGAACTCTTGGAAGCGTTAAATTCAACAAGTTTAACCTGATGCTTTGTTATGCTTAAGTTTATCAGTTTCATAGTTCATGATTTTATGCGTTCCTTGGCAAGGGTACATAATTATTAATCTAGAATTCTTAATTGATAAACATTTGTATTTTATAAAATAGTCGAGACAATTGGGAAGGTTTTGTCACGGGGGAAACACTAAGTATTAGTGTGACACGAGACTCGGAGACAAGTTCAGGATGCTTTTGGATGGAACATGAAATTCACAAGAAATTCTCAATGAAACAACTTTTACGGGGTTTTAGGATGATCATTCTGTTTTAATTATGTCTTGAGATTTCAAAGTTCTATTAGCTTAAAGTTGATACGAGAATCATGATTGTTATGGTTAAGGATTCAATTTAGAATGAAAGCATCATTGTAATAGGTTTTCAGGTAAGAGCGGTTTTGAGGGGAAGGCGTTTAGAAAGTTTTTAAGGGTCATTAAGAGAAATGGGATAAAGAGTTTAAGATTCAAGGGAACAAAATCAATGAAGAAACAAGTCAAAATAACAAGATGTTTCGAGTGTAACGTTCGGTTTACAAACCAAAACATTACGTTGAATTATCAAAGTATTAAGTCAACTACAACCTTAATGAGACATGCGTACCTATAAGCGGACACTCACCCTAAGGGTTCCCAGGTAAGTTAAAACGGATCCATTGGTTGATTTCGATTATATGAATAAACCTTGCCTAGACAGTACACTCGAGATACAGGCATCCCTCTCTCCAGCATTACTGTTTCAAGTTATAGGACATAGACTTTGACAAGACTTAAAAAAACCACAAAAGATTCAAAAGCAAATTTTTAAAATCATTTGATTCAGGCATATAATGTCTTAGAATATGATTTAAGGTTCGTGTGTGCATTGATAAGATTCAAAGTATAGGAATAAGCAATGAGTCATACAATACATAATCATGTATAAACACGTACTAAGGCACATAAAATCCTATCTAAGCATATAAAATACATGAGAGGACTCATGTGTAAGGGTACTTAGTTATAGTCATCATCCATTTCTAATAACCTAAATCCCTATAACCATGGCTCTGATACCAATCTGTCACGCCCCGACCGACGACGAAAATCATCGGGGCGGACGAATGGGAGACGATGCTTATAGCACTGGAACTAATTAAGTTAAAATAATAATAAATGTCATTATTCATTAAACATTACAAGACAAATATGTAATTACAAATCAATCAAGATACAACCAATAACATAAGTCTTTCAATTAATCTAGGTCCAAGTCATATATGAGCAAGAAGATCTTCAGTAGTAAACTGAAAACATGTTAAAAATAAAAGGGTCAACTATAAAGTTGGTGAGTTCCCATGATTTAAACATACGCATATATGTATATATATAAAAGGGTTACAAGTAGCAATTGATTGTCCATGGTTACAAGTTAGCAAGCTATAGAACACATAAGTTACAACCAAACCTCAACTTGATTACAAGTATATAAAATTGGCTAAGGGTATTTGGTGTCCCATGATGAACAAGCATATTTCATCAGGAGTCGACAATACATCGACTTTAGCACCAAATAGGCTTGTCAGGCCCAAAGATCTAAGACGTCGCCAAGCTATTAATAGTTAATGATTGTAAACAAAATATGTATCTCATATACGACTTACAATAACACAAATAACCATGATAAAAAGTAAAGATGAAATACAAGTATCAAGATGTTTACAAGTGTAAGTTTATAAGGTTAACATGTTTCACCCCAAAAGGTGTGAAATAAAGTAAAAAGGGGCATGAAGAACTCACTTGATATAAATAAGGTGATGATAAAAAATTAAACGAGGCTTCAAACGATTTCTTTTACAAGTTGCCTAAACGTATAGATTCCAAGATTAAGTTCGATAATAAGATTAACAATGAGACGTGAACTAGGGTTTCAATTGGAATTTAGGGGTTTAAATAATTAAGTGAAATAATGAATGGTCTATGTTTTGGTTTAGTAACGATAATATAAATCAATTAAGTTTAAGAATAATTAAAATGTTTCAACAATTTAAGTTATTGATTTAATAGAAATTATGTATAACATATGAGACAAATTAATTATTTAAAAAACTTGATAAAGATAAGTAATTAAATACTTATTTAAATGACATTAAAATTATTTAAAATCATTTTATAAAGTTTTGCTTTTAAAATAATTATCATAAAGGTTTTATGATACAAACCCAAAAAAATAAGAATAAAACAATTATATTGTTTTTTATAAATTTCAAGAATTTAAACAAAGTTAACGAATGAATTTATTAACTAATTATAATATAGCATGCTTAAATGATTAGATGAACAATTAAATGTTTATTTAAATAACCATTTATATTTAAAGATTTAAAGTATTTGAAATATGTAGTTTTGAAGTGTTTTGAAATAATCCAAGTTTAAACTATAATATATTTATAACATATAAATGACTTAATAATATTTTTATAACCTTTGTTATTCTTTTAAAAAAATAATTAAATTTGAAAATTACAAGTTTTAAAATATTTTAAAAATTAATTTAATAATTTCTGAAAAGATTTAAGTATGAAATAAATTTTATTTAGATTTATTAGTATGATAATAATTTTCTGAATAAAAGAAATATATAGGAAAAACAATTAAATAAAAGTTTGACACAGGCTCGGTTCGAACCCGGGACCTCATGTCTATGAAGACCGCTGATTACCAACCGGGCTAAAGCCCAGTGTGGTCAAATTCCTCTTTAAGATCTTTTAAACATTAATTGCTTATTTTTCCCAAATCTTCATGAACCCTAATTCGATTTTGATCCAATTGACAATCCAAATGATGTTGTTAACAAAATCATTCATGGGGCTTTTGATCCTAAATGAAACCGACGTGGTTTTAATTACCTAGATAAACTCCAAAACGATTAGAACAAGAACAAGAAAGCCGCGACTACGTTGAGGTCATTCGATGGCACATGTTAATGTTAATCAAATTAAATTTGTGTAAGATTCTGAAAGTCATCTCGATCGGAAGCCCCTTATCAATTGTGATTAATCGCTTCGAACAATGTTCACGATTAAGTTATAGGTCGCGAATGAAGATGATGACCGATTAGGTTGATTGAGTGTTTTGTTTGTGCGATTGATGATTTAGAAAGCTTTATGGAATCAATCAAAACAAAATCCCTATGTTATATAGGGTCAATTGATGTCGTTTCATCTTGAATGAGTTACGGTTGGGTGTGAGAGTTTCATTTCGATTATTGATGTTGATTACTCTGTTTTAATGGCAATTATGTGTACCATTGAATTTGATATGCGAGAGGATGCGTTTCAGATTGGGTAATTTAAACAATTGGTCAAGAATCGTGTTGTAACCGATTTGATTTCGAGCATTAGTTTCGGTTTTGAGATTATGAACGACATAATAGTGTTTAATTGGTGGCTAAAGGTTCGAACATGATGAACAAACAAAGTGAAACAGTTCGATGTACTTGATTCCAACGAATTCGGTCTTATTGGTCTCGCCGGAGCTCGACCGGACGTCGGCCAAGGGTGGCCGGAGACAAGAGGAGGGCCGACGGGAAGAAGGTGGGGGTGGTTTGGGTTTTAAATGAATTTACATATATGGTCCCTGAAGTATCCATCTTTTATTATTTTATGCATGAAGTTTTTATATTAAGTTTCAAAATAACCATTTAAACCCTGACTTATAAAAGCTAATTTAAATATAAATCAAATTAATCATTTATTAATTTTTTAAACTTTCATAAAACTTGTAAACTTTATAATTTAGTATTTTATTTTTAATATTAAAAATCCATAACTACTAATTAAACTTTATAAGTTTATTAAAAGTCATTTTATAACTAAATAAATTTTAAGTAAGCTTTTCCATTTAATTATTTATTGTAAAAAAATAATTAATAACACTTTATAACATACAAAGAATAATTTGTAACTCTATAAATTTTTACAAGTTGTTTTATATACTTAGTAAATAGATAATTCACAATGTAAGTTGCACTTAATCCATTAAAACTATTAAAATAATTTAATAATAAAACTCAAAATGAGTTTGGGTTCAGGTTTATAATTTGAAAATTGGCGGATGTTACAGCCGAGAGCTGAAGGTTACGGTGCAGGGAAGAAGGCAGCCGGAACGGAAGGACAGAGGCGAGCGCCAGGGCGTTCACGATGACGCGGGAGGAGGCTAGGACGGACCCCGATGTTGTGTCAGGTACGTTTCTAGTAAACCAAACTCTAGCTACTGTGTTATTTGATTCTGGTGCTAGTAAAAGTTTTATTTCTACTGCTTTCTGTGCTAAACTGCCTGTTAGTAGTAGGAGCATAGATAAGCCCTTTGATGTAAAAACTGTCATAGGTAAGTCTACCAGGATCTCTGAGATGATAGAAGGTTGTGACATAGAATTAGAAGGTCACAAGTTTCCTATTAAACCATTCATGATTACCTTAGGCGTTCGATGTAGTCCTAGGAATGGATTGTTTGGCGGACTACGAGGTGAACAATGTGTGTCACAAGAAGATGATTCGTTTGACAGCGCCTGACGGGAGTCTGGTGACGGTTTTATGGTGATCGAGTCACGCAATCCCGGAAGTGATTTCAATGGCGGTGGCGGGGAAGTGCATGAGGTGTGGGTGTAGTGCCTATTTGGCCTACGTAAAGGATGTAGATACGCTAACACCACAACTGTCCGATGTACCAGTTATGTGTGACTTTCCGGATGTCTTTCCGGAAGACTTACCAGGTGTGCCACCGGACCGTGAGATTGAGTTTCAGATTGACCTGGTACCCGGTGCCCAACCAGTAACTAAGGCACCGTATCGGTTGGCTCCGACCGAGATGAAGGAACTGATGGAGCAATTGCAGGAGTTGTTTGATAATGGGTTCATTAGACCGAGTATCTCTCCATATGGTGCTTCGGTCTTATTTGTGAAAAAGAAGGATGGTAGTATGAGAATGTGCATAGACTACCGCGAGTTGGATAAGTTGACAATCAAGAATCGGATGTCTTTCCGGAAGACTTACCAGGTGTGCCACCGGACCATGAGATTGAGTTTCAGATTGACCTGGTACCCGGTGCCCAACCGTAGCTAAGGCACCGTATCGGTTGGCTCCGACCGAGATGAAGAACTGATGGAGCAATTGCAGGAGTTGTTTGATAATGGGTTCATTAGACCGAGTATCTCTCCATGGGGTTCTTCGGTCTTATTTTTGAAAAAGAAGGATGGTAGTATGAGAATGTGCATAGACTACCGCGAGTTGGATAAGTTGACGATCAAGAATCGGTATCCGCTACCGAGAATTGACGATCTCTTTGATCAGCTCCAAGGTGCCAGTTGGTTCTCAAAGATATACCTTTGATCTTGTTACCATCAGCTGAAAGTGAAGGGCAAGATATTCCTAAAACAGCTTTTCGTACGCGTTATGGACATTATGAGTTTCTCGTTATGTCTTTTGGTTTAACCAACGCACCAGCTGCATTTATGGACTTGATGAATCAAGTGTGTCGGCCGATGTTGGATAAATCAATGATTGTGTTTATTGATGATATCCTGATTTATTCAAAAGGGAGGAGGAGCATGCCAGTCACATTCGAGAGTGTTGGAGACATTGAGAAAGGAGAAGTTGTATGCAAAGTTCTCCAAGTACGCGTTCTGGTTGCACGAGGTTCAATTCTTGGGTCATGTAGTGAATTCCAAGGGGATTATGGTAGACCCGGTGAAGGTGGAAGCGGTGATGCAATGGAGGTCTCCAAATGTGCCATTCGAGATTCGTAGTTTCTTGGGTTTGGCGGGATATTATAGATGATTCATCCAAGACTTCTCCAAGATAGCTTCTCTGTGACTAAGTTGACCCGTAAGGATGTAAAGTTTGTATGGGATCAAGCTCAAGAGAACGCGTTTGAGGAGTTAAAGGCGAGGTTGACTCAAGCTCCTGTTTTGTCGTTACCCGATGGAAGTGAAGATCTGGTGGTTTATTCAGATGCTTCCTACTCGGGGCTGGGATGTGTGTTGATGCAGAGAGGAAAGGTTATAGCCTACGCATCTCGACACTTAAAATTTCATGAGGTTAATTATCCTACTCATGACTTAGAGCTAGCAGCTGTGGTCTTTGCGTTAAAAATTTGGAGGCACTACCTATACGGGACGAAGTGCACAATCTTCACTAACCACAAAAGATTGTAGTACTTCTTCGAGCAGAAAGACTTGAACATGAGGCAGAGGAGATGGTTGGACTCATAAAGGATTATGATTGCGAGATCCATTACCATCCTGGCAAGGCCAACGTGGTGGCGGATGCCCTTATTCGAAAAGAGAGACCCGAGCCGATTCGTGTGAAGGCTATCAGTTGATTATGACCTCTGATGTAATGACGCAGGTGAAGGAGTTTCAAGATGAGGCATTGAAAGAAGATCATCTTAACTCTCAAAGAATGAGAGGTCTGGTCGCGGGGTAGGGTGAAAACACACTCGGTGTTAGAACCCGATTCGGACGGATGTGGATTCCTCGTTTTTGGGATCTATATGGGAAGATTATGGATGAAGCTCATAAGACACGATATTCCATTCATCCCGGTGCTACAAAGATGTATCAAGATATGAAGAATGATTATTGGTGGCCGGGTATGAAACGCGATGTGGCGGAGTATGTGAGTAAGTGCCTTACTTGTTTACAAGTGAAGACCGAGCATCAGAAGCCGTACGGGAAGATCCAACCATTGGATATACCGGAGTGGAAGTGGGAGCATATCACCATGGACTTTATTATGAAGCTACCATGTACCGCGAGAGGGTATGATGCTATATGGGTGATAGTTGATCGTCTGACGAAGAGTGCTCACTTCCTACCGATCCGCGAGACGTATGCATTCGAGAGGTTGGCGGATCGGTTCATTAAGGAGATTGTAACGCGTCATGGTGTGCCGGTGTGTATTGTGTCTGATCGTGACACCCGGTTTACATCTAAGTTTTGGAAGAAGTTCCATGGTACAATGGGGACGAGGTTACACATTAGCACGGCTTATCATCCCCAGACATATGGTTAGTCCAAAAGGACCATTCAGATGCTAGAAGATATGCTTCGGGCATGCGTTATTGATTTTGGAGGAAGTTGGGAAGACCACTTACCGTTAGCTGAGTTCTCATATAACAATAGTTATCATGCCAGCATTAGTTTGCCCCCTTATGAGATGCTATATGGTAGGAGATGCAGAACGCCCGTGTGTTGGGGTCATATTGGTCAGAAAGAGTTGGAGAGTACTGAGGTAATTGAGGCTACGACTGAGAAGTTCGAAAAGATCAAAGCCATTATGAAGGCAGCCAAGGATAAGCAGAAGTCGTATGCCGATAAGAGACGTAGACAGATTGAGTTCTAGGTGGGTGACAGAGTTATGTTGAAAGTCTCACCTTGGAAGGGTATCATTCGGTTCAGAAAGCGGGGCAAGTTGAGCCCAAGGTACATAGGATCTTTCTGAATCAGAGTAGGAGAGGTGGCCTATAGGTTGGAGTTGCCCAGTGAGTTAAGTGGGATTCATTCGACATTCCATGTATCTCACTTGAGAAAGTGCTTAGCCGATGAGGATATGGTTGTACCACTGGAAGATATTGAAGTTGATGAAAGGCTCAATTATATGGAGCAACCAGTGGCTATCATTGATCGTAGAGAGAAAAGGTTAAGGAATAAAGTAGTTCCTCTTGTGTGTGTACAGTGGAAGCACAGGAAAGGATCTGAGGCTACGTGGGAGACTGAAGAAGAGATGAGGCAGCATTACCCTCATCTGTTAGAGGAATAACAGGTTTCGAGGACGAAACCTATGTAAGGGGGGTGGACTTGTAACACCCGGTTATTTTTAAAGTGACAAAAGAAAGAACAAAAGTGAAGGAAAATAAGAAAATGCAATTTAACCCAAGATGAAGGGTTAAAAGTGTCAAAAATGACAACATGTTTGAAAGGTGGGTGTAAAAGCAACAAGGCCGCCCATGCCATGTTACTTTTCACCTTTTCATTCGGATTCTAGAGAGAGAGAAAGAAAAGCAGAAAGTTTTCGGGTCTTTTGAAGAAAAACCAGAAAAGATCGAATTCAAGGTAAGATTTCATGGTTTTATGATGTTCTTGACTGGCCTTTGCCTCGGTTGTATGCTTATGTGTGTTTGTGCATTCAGTGTGTGTGTTTTGGTGGGTTTTAGGTGTTGAACTTGTAGCAAACGGGTTTTTGAAGGAAGTCATACCCAAGAGCTACTAAGGTGAGTTCTAAGACCCCCTTTATACTTGTTTTAAACTGATTTGGGGTTGGAAATGCATGTGTGTACATTTTTGTTAAATGGGCTTTTGACCCGTATGTATATGTGTGAATGTGTATGCGGGTGGGTTTTGATTTGGGTGATAAGTGCTGTTATGATGATGCTATGTCCATGTTTTGTGGCTTAGAATGATAGAATAAGCTTTGAACATGCTGAAATGATGATAGGGATTGTATTAGAATGATTTTAGTGTGAGTTAGTTGCCCATGCGCCTGGATTGGCCCATGCACCCAACGGTCTAAAACTGCCTAAGTGTTCCCCATGCGCCCAAAACCCCATGTGCCCTAATAGTGGCCATGCGCCTAGGATAGGCTGAATTTGGCTAAGTGTCCCAAACGCCCAGATTGCCCATGCGCCCAGGCACTCATGCGCCTGCATAGTGCCCATGCGCCTAGAGTTTGCCCAGAATGACTAAGTGTTGGGCCATGCGCCCCAATAGTGCCCATGCGCCTAGGACTCTCCCATGTGCCTAAGACTTAGAATATTTTTCTGAGTTTTGGGGGAAAATGTAAAGTGTAGGCTTTGACTTGGGAGGTACCCGGGGGATATGTAAGTTGACTTTTTGAAGTAATAGATGATGTGATGGGTGATGTATGATGTGAATTGAATGATGATGTGTGATTGATGCTATGCTTATGCATGATGATGATGTATGATGATTATGTATGTTATGTATGATATTTTCCTTATTACGTATGATGATGTGACTTTACATGGTATGATTATGATAATGAACGTAAAGTATTATCTTAAAGAAGTGAAAGATTTAAGATAATGAAAGTGGAACATAATGAATGAACAAATGAAAAGTATTGCAAGCAAATGAAAGGAGGTTCACAACTCATGGAGAGTTGTTAGCTCAACTGTGTGTTACAGCGTTTGATCTTGGCTAACCCTTAAGGGTTCACACACAGGGGAGTTAGTCTATGTGACTACTCCATACGTGGGAAATGTGCGATATGTGCGAAATGGGGTCCTTGTCGCTTAACCCTAGATGATATAGCTTTGTGATCAAGAGGGGGTATACGACAGGACCTAGATAGAAGTGAAAGATAATGAAAAGTACGAAAAGTGCAATAAGTACGAAATGTGCGAAACGTGTGATATGTACGAAATGAACGATGATGCAGATAATAGTTATTACCTTGATGTACGTATGATGTGTGATCACGTGCGATAGTAAAGAAAAGGTTTTAACGAATGAAAGGTAATATAAAGTTTTATAAAACTAGAACTCACTCAGCAACGCTGACTTTTATGTGTTTCCAGTTGGTAGGTGATTGTTGCTGAGAATGGCACGGGGCGGCTACTTGACTCATTTTGGGTGGCATTATTTTGTATAATGTTTTTGCATTGTAATGCGAACAAATGATATTTTGTAATAAATGTTGTATTATTTTGCAAAAGCGATTATTACAATGAAATGATGGTTAAAATGTTTCTACTGCAATGTTTTATTGAATTTAATGTAATATTATATGTTTTATGTGCGATGATTGACCAGTTGTGAGCGTCCCGAAAACTGGGTCTTACACTAAGCATGATGTTAAACCTGCAATCACACATATGTTGGATCTTATATGCCCTAGACACATACAAGATTGATGTGGTTAGTACGTTATGATCCAAGTCGAGTCATACCCAATAACAAGCTAAACAAACACCAATAAATATTTATTTATTGATATGATCAAACAAATAAATATTGACACCAATTTAGAAAATGGGCTTTCTAAATTATTGCATTTAAAATAGAACAAATTACATGGATAATTTTTCAAGAGAAATTATTTATAGTATTATTTAAGTAGGTTAAATAATAACAAATAAAAGTGTGTTTAAGTTATAAAATTAAAAAAGGTTTAATTTTATAAATTATGAGTTTAAAGAGTGTGAAAATTTTATAAAAATAGGTGGGAAACCCTTAAATTTTTGGCAGCCCCTTTTGGTGGTGTCTTGGGATTCTTTTGTCTTGTTTTAATACAAGACTTAACACATTCACACTCCACTCCAACCAGACTCTCTCTCACACTCAATTGCAGCCCTTCTCTCTTGTTTTCTCTCTAATGTAAGGCCCCGTTCCCGGAAAGCCTCACAGTTGGTTAATCATAGCATAAAATCAGTTTAATAATAAAACATTGCAGCGGAAATAATTAGACATTCATTTAAAACTTAGAAACCATATTGTACTCGTACATTTGTCCTTTAATTTCAACAAAACATGTTACTTGTTCTTAAATTATAAAGATTTCATAAATATTAATGCCATCCATAGCTCCCCAAGTAGCTCCGCGTGCCATCCTCAGCATCAGCGTTTACCTGCCAACTATTATGCATAAAAGTCAGCTTCGCTGAGTGAGTTCTAGTTTTAAATAATATAAGAAAATATTATCTTTATTCTTCATATAATGACCATGCATACAACATAGTACATAACATTACTTGCATCATAATAAGCATGTTCATTATCTTTCATTCTTTCATTATCTTTCACTTTCATCATAAACGAGATTGCACAAAGCAAGAGCTCCATATTGATTGACAACAAATGCCAATCCCTGTCGGTACACATGAATACAGTAGCTAACCCCCGACAGTTGATCCACACTGCAAGGCACATAGCCCGCTCAGGAATACAGATCCATCATCATACATTAGACTCACATAAGTGAAGTCTATCATAGTGCTAGCAAGACTTTTCATCATCAAACGGGCCCGGGGGTAACATTCATTAAGTTTCACTTTTCATTAATATCATGTTCCACTTTAATATATAATACTTAATTTATTAAGTACACAACATGTCAAGTACTAATCATCGATAAACATAACCGACCCTCGCGGGACAGCGGGGGTTCGGGGGCGGTAGCCCCTGACAGCGGGGTCCTAGGGGCAGCAGCCCCTAGTGCCAGGTCAGCACGAAAAATTTTTATATTTAAACATTTATATAGCACATTTACTTATAGAAAAATCGTTCTTCCTGTTAAAACCCCTTAAAATCTTGGTCGTTTAAAACGTAAATTTAGTATGCATAATAGCCCAAAACATGGAAAACTTATAAATAGGGGATCTAGAACTCACTTGGATACCACGAATAACCTCTAGACTAAGCTTTCTAGGCTAGGATCCCACTACACAACCTGCAGACAAGTTAACACTCTAAGGGGTTAATTTTCTGCCTAAATTCGCTGCTAATTTCGCTGCAAGATCAGCAATTTCGCAGCTAGATTCGCCAACACTTTCGCTGCTAGTTTTTCACCAGCAGTTTCGCTGCTAATTTCGCTAGCACATTCGCTGGCAGTTTCGCTGGCATCTTCGCAGCCAGTTTTGCTGCCAGTTTCGCCCAACTTTCGTTGGAAAAACATGTCTGCGAAACTACCTGCGAAACTATAATTTCGCAAAGATCCACAGTTTCGCTGATTGAATATGCAAATTCGCTGGATGAATATACAGTTTCGCAGATCGCATAAAAATTACGAACCAGTCCGTTTTTAACCCAAATCATAACTTTTTACGTCCAATCTCTTAGTTTATCATCCATGAGGCTAAATCTAAGCTTTATACATGTTTTCATACGTAAAAATGTGACCTTTATGCGATTCTTTGCAACTTTTCAAAACCCAAAACCCTAGAATCCGGGTTTGATCTACAGAAGGGTTTAGAGGTCGATTCTTACCTGGATTTGTTGCTTCTTTCTTAGATCTTGATGCTCCAACACCCAGACCTTCAATCTCTTCACCTTGGAAGCTTCAAATCTTGAGTTTTCTTCACTTTCTCTCTCTACTTTCTCTCTCTATGAATTTTGGTGGCTAGGGTTGTAATGAGGAAGATGAAGCTGGTTTTGGGTGCTTAAGGGCTGATTATGGGCCTTTAATACCATAGGCCACTACCCAATAAGCCTAATTTTAGCCCATGACCATTTCCTTACCTTATTAAAATACCCAATAATTAAGCCCTTTATCCTTAATGACTCGTTTCGACTTTTCGGGGTGTTACATCTAAAATTTTCGGACCTAAGAAGAAAAAGACATTAGAAGAAGATTTTGGTGATAAACATCCTAACAAGTTGGGTGTTTGCAAGACCTTGTAGGTATACTTGCTTGAGGTCTTCTTCTTTGGAGGCTTCAATTCTAGAACATCATCTTCATTCATCTATTATCCATCTCACATGTTGTTGTTCTTAGAAAGGTAGTATTCTATGAACACCCTATGTTGATTTTGTTTGATAGCATTTCCTTTCACATATATTTGATCCTTGTTCTTGGGTTTGTAATCTTGGTTATTAAAATGGTTAGTTTTCAGAATCTAAACAAGTTTTATATCTCTAAATATCTGTTGCGTTTTAGTTTAAATGGTTAAACAATCTTTGATAAACTTGTAACAAACCCAACAACATATACATCAACATAGTTATGGGTTAACCTATATATTATCCATACATTGAAGTAATGATTTACAAGAGTTTATTACAAAAGATTGATTAAAGTTCTAAGCCTATACAAAGGATTTATACTATTGTTCCTAGATCTAACAATACTCCCCTTAGGCTTTAAAGTGGACACATCCACTGAAGGAGTGCGTTCAGGAGACATAGGTTTTGATCTTTTGGGAGAATCTTCATGTTCTGTCACTTCTTTCTTGAATGATCCCAAATACTTTCTTTTCATGTTGTATTGTATGATTGACTTTGAGGCTTCAGCAGATTCTCTTGTTGTTTTTGTTATTGGAGAGCTTGATTCAAGAGCACAAATTCTCATCTTTAGCTCATCAATTTCTTGATCTTTTCTTTTCAAAATCTCCAATTGATTGCTCAAAAAGTAGTTCGCTTTCTCCAAATCCACTTGCAGGTGTTTCTTTTCATTCTTCTCAAGTTTTCACAGATTCTTTAAGTTCGCTTACCAACTCATAGAGAGCATCTATCACTTTATTGTTTTCTTGATCATTTTCTCTCAACCTCTTTAATGATGATTCTTGTTTTTTAACACATCCTCCTTCTCCCTTATCATCCTATTTAGTTCCCTTATTCTTTCTAACCTCTTGTTAGACTTGATTGTCTATTTGTTGTACTCCGCACCAGTAACTCTTACTCAAATGTATGTCCTCATCACTTAGATCATCTTCATGGTAGGCGATGACATAAACAGAGTTTGCTTCATCATCACCTTCTTCATTAACTGCTTGATTTGGTTTATTAACTTCTTCCAAACACATTACTTCATCATTCTTAACCTACTCAGCATGATCTTCTTCCTCAATATTTATCTCTTCAGTAGGAGTTGTACTTGCAGAACTTGTGCCTGATTCAGCTGCTGGATTTACTGGTTCTTGATGAGGTTGTTATTGGAGTTGAAGATCAGTGGTGGGTGAAAATGGTTCAGTGTCACTAGTGTTAACAGGGCTTTGAGATTGGGTGATTAAGAGTGGGTAAAAATTGTTCAGTGCCAAAGATGTATTTTGAGTAGTGTTGTAGATTCTTCCTTCAAATATTCCAATGATTCCTGAAGAAATATGCCTTGAGAACCTATCTAGACCTGATTTCCCTATTTGAAATGCACTTCAGATAAGTGTGACAGAGGAATCGATATGGCTTGCACAGTCTTCCTTTCTTGACTTCTCCCTTGTCAAAATTGTTGGATCTTGTATGCCCAAGACACATACAAGATTGATGTGGTTAGTACGTTATGATCCAAGTCGGGTCATACCCAATAACAAGCTAACAAATACCAATAAATATTTATTTTTGATAAGATCACGCTAATAAATTTGACACCAATTAGAAAATGGGTTTTCTCTAAAAACGTTGCTTTTGTAAAAGAACAACATTATATGGATAATTTGTTCATGAGAAATTATTTGTTTCATTATTTAAGTGAGTTAATAATAACAAATAAAAGTGTGTTAATGTTATAAAATTAAAAGAGGTTTTAATTTTATAAACTTATGGTTTAAGAGTGTAGTTTTTTTTAAAATTGAATGGGGGGAACCCATTTCAAACTCCATTCGTCGCCCCCTTTGTGTGGGTTTGGAATCTTTAGTCTTGCTTTAATACAAGACTTGATTATCCTTGCACTCTTCCCCTCAACACTCCCTCTCACAACACATGCAAAATACTTCTTCTCTAATTTATCTTGGCTGAAAATTCGATTTCTTGGCTGAATTTGAAGTTCATCTTGGCTGATTTTCGGGTTACAGAAGGAGTTGAGCTTTTGTGTTCTACTACCTAACATGTTAGGTGTTTTGCTAGGGCTTGTGGGTATACAGTTTGAGGACTTCTCTTTTGGAGGCTAGACATTCAAGAAGCATCATCATCTTCTTCTCATCCATACTACATCATCTTGTTCTTGAAAGGTAGTTTCAAGAACACCCTTTGGTTGTTTCTTTTCGTTTTGATAGCATTCAATTTCACATACATATGATGATCCTTTTTTATGAATTTTGTTTTGGGTTAAAATGGTTCATATTTTCAGATTGTTAAACACACTTTTAACCACTATATATCCGCTGCGTTTTGAAGTTTAAATGGTTAAACTAGCTTTGATAAACATGTAACAAAACCCAACAATGGCATCTAGAGCCGGTTATGTGGAATACTTGCTTCAAAAGTTATTGAAAAAGTTAGTTTTCATGGACTTTTTTCAACCCTTTAAGGGCTGTTTTGTTATGGATGAATGGATCCCCTATGTTCATCAAGTTTTATCTTACATGTTTTAGTATAAACTTGAAAGATTAACATCAAATGGTTGATTATTTTATTTGGACTAACCCTAAAGTTTGGTTCGTGTTGGCCGAAATTTAAGGTTAAAAGGGAGTTCATGGTTGTTCTTGAATGTTGTATATGATACATATTTTGGTGCATAACATAGCCTTGACCTTATGTGTTTTGGATTTGGTTGTTTGTGATTTTGTCATGTTGGTTTTGTTCAAGAAAGGGTTGTAGTTTTGTGTTTGCATTTTGGGGTTGTAATTTATTTATTCATTGGTTATGTAATAAATAGATTAGGTGCATTTCTTTTAATAGAAAATTGTATTAGGATATGATTTGTAAAAGAAGATGCACAAGATGAAGACCCAAAGAAGGACACAAAAGACATGACACTTGAAGCATTTGGATGTGGATTCAAGTGGGAGTTCATGGACACATTTTGATGTGTCATTGTTAACCCTTAGGAAATATCTAATGACAACACTTGTGATGGCAAACAGTGTAGTCAACTTAGTGGGTATGGTTATGCACTTGTGATTGTATGTTTATGCTTGTTTGGTTGTTTGTTTTATGGTTGTTGTTTGATATTTGGATATGCATAAAAACTTATTAACAAACATAACAAGCTGAAAATTAATGATTCTTTATCATTAAGTGATTAATAGAAGGTTATTAAAAGGATTAATGATTTAATAAAAGGGTTTTATTAAAAAGTAAACCATAGGGCACCTTGTATTTGAAAGCATGCAAATATAAGGTACATAGAGTTTTTAACCAGAATTATGAAAACTAAAAATTTCTTTTATAAAAAAGTTTAACACCGTCCTTTTGCACAACACTTGAGTCACTTGGAAACTCCTAATGGGATAAAGGTCACCTAACCATTTTGAGGGAACTTGTTATTGAGGTGGGGATGTTATATTTGTGGGATAAAGGTCACCTACCACTTATGTTGGAAAACTCACATGTGTGTGCAAGTAGGGTGACTTGATTTGCAAACCATGTTAAATGGATCACCTACAATGTGTTTACAAAGGTGTTGATGGGATAAACGTGCCGACCATACATATGATGTTTAAGTCGATCCCATACACCTAGAAGTTGCAAAGGGTTGCAATTGATAAACATTGACTACCTTTAATTAAATAATGGGACAAAGGTCACCTAACCACTATTTAAATGGAACGTTGGATTCTAGAATTTTAAAATTGTGTAAGACAAATAAAAGGGCTTAATAATAAAATATGAATAATATCGAAAATACTAAAATTGAACTTTGTTAAATTTTGTAGATGGCAACCAACAACAATGAAAATAATGATATCCCGTCCGCTCACTCACTATCACTTAGGACCATTCTCCAAAAGGAGCGTCTAACATATAACAACTTTATAGATTGGTTTCGAAATTTGAGAATTGTTAACGATCGTATATTTTAGACGATCCAATTCCCGATAAACCTAATGAGCATGATGAAGAGGCCTATAATAATTGGGTGAAATACATTGAGGACTTGGTCCAAGTGTCATGCCTCATGTTGGCAAGTATGACTCCAGATCTCCAAAAGGAGTATGAACATCATGGAGCATACGACATGATTACCCAGTTGAAAGAAACGCTCCAACAACAAGCAAGGGTAGAGCGCTTCGAAACGGTTCGACCACTCCATGCCTGTCGTATGGATGACACCCAATCAGTTTCATCTTATGTACTTAAGATGAAAAGCCACATCGACCGCCTCAAAAGGCTGAATTGTCCCGTCTTGAAAGAGTTGGCTACGGATTTGATCCTCAACTCATTCTCAAAAAGGTTTGAAACTTTGTTATGAATTATAACATGAACGGGTGGGACAAGAACATAAGTGAGCTTCACTCTATGCTCAAAACTGCCGAGGCGGCCATGGGTAAAAAGGTTTTACCCGTTCTCACCATCAATGAAGGTAGGAACAAGAAGAGGCCTCACCCCGCACCCAAGGCAAATGTTGCCAAGGGCAAAGGGTACGTTAGGGGAAAGGGGAAGGGAGTGGTAAGAGCGCCACCACCAAAAAAAGCGGAGAAGAAGCAAAAGGTTGCTTCAAATGACCCATGCTTCAAGTGTGGGGAGATTGGACATTGGGCATAAAATTGTCCAGTCCATCTCAAAGAGTTGCAAGCTAAGAGGGATGCCGGGCAAACCTCAGGTACAAATTTCATGATTCATATTGATATAAATTTAATATCCTCTAACACATGGGTATTGGATACCGGATGTGAAACTCATATTTGCAACTTATTGAAGGGGTTCAAAGAAGTAAGGACTTCAAGAAAGGGGATGTTAGCCTCTACATGGGGAATGGGGCAAAAGTTCAAGTTGAAGACCGAGGGGACTACATCTTGAAGCTTCCAAATGGTTTGGAAGCAATTTTGAACAATGTCTTGTATGCTCCTAGTTTGAGTAGGAACATTATTTCAGTTTCCCAATTAAGACAATATGGTTATGTTATGACATTTAATTAAAATAAAATTCATGTTTCTTTAAATGACATTTTATTTTAAAGCTATTCCTAATAATGGTATTTATGAATTGGTTCGTGATGAAACACATTATATGATAGCTCATTGTACCAAACCACCACTAAGAAGCTCAAATTGGATTTGAGTGACACCTATCTTTGGCATTTGTGACAACCGACCTCCAGGTTGTTACCTTAACCCTAGATTACTTGCATCATTATCCATGTTATGAGTGCTAATAATTGAAACTATTCAACCCTACAATGAAATTGGAAACAATTCTTACTACTTGATGGAAATTATGATTTTATGTGATTTTTATTTTTGACTTTTAGCTAATTTAGGTTTCTACCTTTTAAAAATTAGTGTCCCGGGAATGTCAACTAGTCACCCTTACAAAATTAAATTCAAGAGAAGGCAATTAAAATGTGAGCATACACACTCACACTTACATAATTTTCGGCCATGCATGCATGGGCATGCATTAGATACCTCAATTCACCATCCACTAAATAATACATAATACCCAATACTACAAAATTACACTACATAATATCAATTTACCAATAAAAATTTAAATAAGAATTCCCTCACTACACTCCAAATCGGCCGCCCCCCTCACCACTCCTCTCCTCTCTTCACCACCACCCCACACACCCACTCACCTTTCATGCACATCTCTCCCTCTCTCCCTCTCTCCCTTTATTCGAATCCACCATCTGATCCAACACACACACACACACACCTCACAACACTCGTAAATCAATTCTCTCTAAGTCTTGTGCAAGAAAATTCGAAGAACACACCAAGTTCCATTCGGCCAAGAGCAAAACCGCAAAGAAGTGGCCTAGTTCGCGAGTTTTGGTCACACAACCATACTTGTTCCACCTTTCCAGCCTTGGTTCGAGCTTCTCCATTCAAGTCCAAGGAGTTTCAAGCCATCCACGACCAACAACACCTTCTAAACCGTGAGTTACATCGAGTGTAAGCTCATGTTGTCGGTTTTGTGACATTTCACTTGTTTTCTTCATTATCACCTAAAAACCGTGTATTTCCTTGTTGTAGCAGAAACATCTCACCATCATCTTGTTCTTAAGGAGTTCCCAACGTTCTTGAAGGTAAACCTCATGTTATGTTAGTCATTCTTGAGGTGGAAACCGATTTCCACCATGAAAACCCTCTTTTTGGGTGTTTTGGTATCATCTAACTTGTGAAAGCTTCAACTCTTGTAAACCAAACTTGTGACCTGCATTTTTATGACTTAATGGACTCCCAAGAACCTGTTTTTAAAAGTTCCAAGAGGCTACATACTCAAATCCACGGTTGATACATGGATTTCACCTTGAAACCCTCCTTTCTACATGTAGCAACACCCTTTTGAGCATTTGTTTGAAAAATCCTTTAACCAAGACCCATAACCTACTCATGAACGACTAATGACACCTTAACAATCTGTTTATGAAGTTAAATGAAGTGTTGGTAACATTTAAACTCAAGTTAAGATGGTTTACACAAGTGTAATTGTCGGTTATGACATTTTCTACATATTTGAAGCATATGGATGTATAGATCAACTAGGCAACTTGTTGGGACTGAAATTTCAGTAGGTTTAGTGAATATTAGAAGTTTTAGCAATGTTTAATCTCTGGAATAAAGGACATGTTGTGATTTACCCTCTTTTAGTCACTTTCGGGACCCGAAAACATGGTAAAATGACTTTAAAAATAGTAAGAATATAAATTTAACATTCTTGAAAAGTATTCCAGGCTCAAAAATGATAAATAAAGTACTCTGGAGTCAATGGATAATTTAAATGTCAAAGACACAAATAAATGACGTTTTAACTAAAAACGGGTACAAACCGAGCATCGTTTTTGAGAAAAATCCATAAAAATAGAGTTCAAAACTAAGATTTATAAAAATCATATGATTTCAGTAAGTTAAGTAATAAAAGACTTAAAGGATTTGAAAAATTCGGTCAAACAAGCTTTAAATGGTCAAACCCGGTCAAAACCGCGTATTAACGGGTCAAACGTAAAAACAAGATTTTAACTATAAAAGGCCAATTTACACAATTTAAGGACTTAAAAATTTATAAAGATATCTTTTAGAAAATACCTACTGGTCCAAGATTTAAATATATGAAAACTCCAAATTACTGTTAAAACTATCCGGCTTTTACCGTAACCGGGAGCATTAAACGCGCAATTTTAAAATCGAACCCGTAAACTAAAGTTTTGAAGCACTTACTCCATAATAATCATAATATGACTCTAATAATCTGATTTTTGGTCTTAAATGACATAAAGGGGCAAGAAACTAAACTTGAGGGTAGAAACTGTCAATTTTGAAACTTGAGGGACCAAACTGTAAAATTTTTCCAAACCTTATAACCGACTTCCAGGAAGCTAATAAACACTTGAACAACAAAATTTCTTAGTATACTTAACCAAATGAAGTGAAAATCCCAATTTTCATGAAGACGCCTTGACCTGCCATAAAAGGAAACTTTTTATACAAACCTTCACGAAACCAAAGCCTTACTCAATAGCTAAACCCTTGACACCATTGTTGCACCTTAAATGAGTTTAGGGCAGTAGCTTATTACTTAATATGTACATGTTAGGGTGCTAGACTTGAGACACTTCCCGGTACACCAAGAGACTTTTGACTGGAAACCTAAGGTGAGTTCTAGTGATCCCCCTTTTTACTATTGTTTTGGGATGAAACATGCTCTACTTTTTATGAACTATGATTGTGCTTTACTTGATGATTCTATGTGGGATTTGTGGTTACCTGCTGATACTTATATCATGATCATTAATTCTTTCGTGAACCGCTTGATTTATATGGATAGATCTATTTGGGGAATCCCCCACACACAGTGGCTTCCGTTCCAGGAAGGTTACCCCACTGAGATCCTAAGGGGTCGTTGTGGCATGTAACAAGTTTTGTTAAGATACTATGGTGAACCATCCGGGCAGGTAGGGTTCACTGGTTTGGGGCTCAGTTTCTTCCTTCGGGAATATCCGGTAAAACACAACTTTAGAAGAGGCCAACCGGGACTGAGTGCAGGGTTGATTATGATTTTTCCCACGATGATAAACAATGATTATTTTCTTTTAATCAAAGAAGGATTTGTTAAGTCCTTTTGTTTTTAAACTTTAAGCACTTGAATTCACCAACTTTTTAGTTGACACAATTTTCTTTTGAGCATGTTTCAGGTAATGTATGAAGAGATCCTAGCTGTTGTGAAGACCTAGACTTATCCCCGTGACATGGCATTGGCATATTTTCCTTGATGAAACATTTGAACAATTTATATTTGTGTTGAACAAGTACAATTTATTTTATGGATGATTGTAAAACTCATTTGGGGGCTTGATGTGTTTCTAGCCCCGCTATCTTTTCAAAAACATTAATGCCATGTGATATTCTCTCCTTTGAGCTCTTATAATGGTTTGTTTCCGCTGCCATATGTTGTTGCTAGTCTGTGACGTCCCACCCTACCTGGGCCCGGGGGTGTGACAGATTGGTATCAGAGCCAAAGGTTGTAGAGAAGTCGGGAATACCATAGTAGACCCTAGGCTACAACCCTGATACCCTAGGACTGTCCTTGTGGGAAGTGTTGGGATGATCGGGTTGGGTAAATTGATGATTACACTTGATCAACGTAATCATGAATTTACCGGACGCGTAATTTCCATCACTGATCTTTAGGTTATGGTTGGACTTTTTCTGGTTTTATTGATGATTTGAAACTAATTTTAAAAAGGGGATTTAAATGATTTTTATGATGAACTATGTTATCCGATACTACTTGAAGAGACTATTGATCTGGGCAAAACAGACAGCTATATGTTGGAATAACAGATACTATTGCCATCACTACTATTATTAGTACTATTATATAAATCATGAGCTATGAGAAACCAAATTACTCATGATGTATTTCTTACAGGACAACGTCTATGGCTGATAAAGGAAAGGCGCCTGCTCACCCTGACACTGAGACCACTCCTACCGGAAATCTGAGGAGAGAGAAGCCCCGGACAGAGTATGAGGCATACCTCCGGAGATGCGGACATCCAGGGTGGATATCCGTCACGTCCGAAGACACTGAGGCTTCCGAGGACTCTTCCTCCACATCACCTTCCCGAAGCCGAACGCGATCCCACTCTCCTCAAGTAGCTGCTCCGACCCTCTCACCCATCCCACCTATTGGGAATAGGGGTGCGCGTACTGTCACCCGACCTCGCAAAAGCGTTAGGCCAGGATCCTCCGTATCCTTTAGGATGCCTCCTCCTCCTCCCCCGCCTGTTAGGATTCCGACATCGGTACCTCCACTGTTTGACCCTCGTGACGAACGCCTGATGCCGCCGAGACATAGTATGTATGACGGCCCTAGCGTACTGGCTGGTGATAGGTACTCCCAGTCGAGTCGCCGGGCAAGTGATGTAGGACCCTCCGATGCGACATTGGATGAGATTTTGAGGACTGTTCGCCGTCATGAGCTGACTGTTCAGCACGCCACTCGAACTTCTCAGTCGGCTCAATTCCAGGTGATGATGGCTACACAGGGAGTGAAGCGTTTGGAGCAGGAGCAGAGGAAGAAGGGTACAGGATGGTTTGGATGGCTGAAGAGGAAGTGGATGTGAGAGCTGGAGTACTCAGTGGGATTATCTGTCTGTGGACAGTAGAAGGAAACTATTTGAATTCTTATTCGATACTATTATTTTATTATCATGGGGGTGATGGCACCTTCCAAATTGTAAGAGCATGACTCTGATTCTATTTGTTTGGATGATACTATCGTAAACTGCTATTGGGATGCTAGAATTATTAAACTGTCTGTATTAAATTGCTATATGTTTTGTTGTGCCTTGAAATTGTCTGTGCCTTTTCTAAGTGGTTGCCCAACTGTTATGTCATGTTTTGATTTGGTTTTGTAAGGTTCTTTAGTGGGTTGTAAATACATATGTGCATGCCATGATCCCTCTTCCGAGGCATGGTGTGATAGGATAATGATGCATAGGCTATCCGAAAAAAAATTTATGAGATGCTAAACGAATCTATTTGTGATACTATCAGAATGCCGACTCGCAGAGGAACACGTTTTGGTCGACGTGGAGCCACCAGGGGCCGCCATGAGGAAGCAAGGCCTATTGGAAACCAACCTACTCCACCAGGGACTCCCCACGGGGAAAATACTAATCAAGAGAGTGACGAAAGGATTGCTAACCTCGTAGCTCAGCAACTGGCTAACGCCATTCCGACTATCATTGCACAGATAAATGCGGACCGGGATAACACTACTGGTAACGACCGGCCGGTAACGATGAGAGCCACGACGAAGAAGCCGAGGCGTTAAGGAATGGATGCTCTTATAAGACCTTCATGGCATGTAAGCCCAAGGACTTCTATGGCACCGAGGGTGCTATAGAGACTTACAGGTGGATTGACGAAATGGAAGCTGTCTTAGACATCAGCGAGTGCAAGATGGAGCATATGGTGAGGTTTGCATCACAATCTCTCAAGGGATCAGCTCTTGAATGGTGGAAGTCCATTACTCAGAGCCGTGGAAGAAACGTGGCTAATCGAATGGGTTGGACTGAATTCGAGAGCTAATGACCAACAAGTATTGCCCCATCAATCAACTCGAGAAGCTGGAGACAGAATTTTTAAGCTTGGAGATGAAAGGACCCAACTACACCGAATACATCAATCGTTTCTTAGCCCTGTCCCGACTTGTGCCACATTTGGTGACGCCAGAAGCCAAAGGTGTAGCACGGTTCATCTGGGGACTACACCCAAGAGTTAGGGGTATGGTTCGTGCCTCTCAGCCTGTGACCCTGCAAGCTGCTGTCGACCTTACCAGCAGTTTGACTGATGATCTAATTAGGGCTGGATGGACCGATCAAGCAAGGGCTGATGAGAAGAAGAAGTTTGTTGGTGATAAAAGGAAGTGGTTTGAAGCGAAAAGAGCGGTTGGAAGTAGTAGTGGGTCAAGTAGAAGGAGTTCTGAAGGAGTGAGACGTGATGATCAAGGAAGCAAAAACCGGAGATTGTATACGGGGACAAGCCCATTCTGCAGCAAGTGCAAGTTACATCATCAAGGGGAATGTAACCCGATGCCCTGTTTTAGGTGCAAGAGAACAGGCCATTTAATTAAAGACTGTACTTACGCACCGGGGAAACAATGCTATGAGTGTGGAGATCCAGGGCATATGAGGAACAAGTGTCCTAAGCTGGGTAGAGACAAGGATGCCAAGCACAACAAGCCTAAGGGAAGAGCTTTCGTTATGGACCCAGCAGGAGCTCGTAGGGAACCCGACGTGGTCAACGGTACGTTCCTTGTAAACAATCATCCCGCTACTGTACTTTTTGATACTGGAGCGACTGCTAGTTTTATCTCTAGTACTTTTAGGCCATTGATTGACTTAGACGTGTGTACCTTGACTGATACATTTACCGTAGAATTAGCTGACGGTAATATTTTAGAAGCTAACGAAATCATTAGGGATTGCCCCCTGAATCTAAAAGGGAATACGTTTAAGATTGACTTGATGCCCATTAAGTTAGGAGGATTTGATGTGGTTGTGGGTATGGACTGGTTAGCAAAGCATAAAGTCGAAATCGTATGTGATGAGCGACTACTCAAGATACCGTTGAGCGACGAAGAAGTTTAGTGGTAGAAGGTGAAAGGAGTAACACTCTATACCCTATGATATCCCACTTAAAAGCTACCAAGAGCTTGATGAAGGGATGTCCAGCTTTTATAGTATATGTGATGAAAGCCCAAAAGGAGAAGAAGATCGAAGAGATTCCTGTGGTTTCGGAATAACCAGAGGTGTTTCCGGAAGAACTACCAGGACTTCCCCCGAATCGGCAAGTTGAATTCCAGATAGACTTGTTGCCTGGTGCTGCACCAGTAGCCAAGGCACCGTACCGGCTCGCCCCACCTGAGATGAAGGAGCTAATGGTACAAATTCAAGAACTACTGGACAAGGGATTTATACGTCCGAGTGTCTCTCCATGGGGTGCCCCGGTACTATTGTGAAAAAGAAAGACGGAACCCTGCGAATGTGTATTGATTACAGGGAATTGAATAAGCTGACCATAAAGAACCGTTACCCTCTTCCGAGAATAGATGACCTATTTGATCAACTGCAAGGAGCAAGTTATTTCTCCAAAATAGAAGAAGACATACCCAAAACAGCCTTCCAAACTATGTATGGACACTATGAGTATTTGGTCATGCCCTTTGGACTGACTAATGCTCCAGCAGCATTCATGGACCTCATGAATCGCGTTTGCCGCCCTTACCTCGACAAGTTTGTGATCGTGTTTATCGACGACATACTGATCTATTCCCGAAGTAAAGACGAGCACGAGAAGCATCTCAGGCTAATCCTTGAATTGCTCAAGAATGAGCAACTATATGCCAAGTTCTCTAAATGTGAATTTGGATGCGCCAGATCCAATTCTTAGGTCATGTGGTAAATGAGGATGGGATTCAAGTTGACCCTTCCAAGATTGAGGCCATAAAGAATTGGAAGATTCCTGAAACTCCTACGGAGATAAGGCAATTCTTAGGACTGGCTGGCTATTACCGGAGATTTATAAAGGACTTCTCGCGTATAGTGCAACCTTTGACCGCACTAACCAAGAAGAACACAACCTTTGTGTGGGAGCGAGAGCAGAACGAGGCGTTTGAAACGCTTAAGGAGAAGTTATGCAGTGCACCTATCCTTGCTCTTCCAGAAGGAGTAGAAGACTTCGTGGTCTATTGTGACGCTTCGCGTCAAGGGCTAGGATGTGTATTAATGCAACGCAACAAGGTGATTGCTTACGCATCGAGACTGCTGAATGATCATGAGAAGAACTACACGACGCACGATCTGGAGTTGGGTGCCGTGGTGTTTGCCCTCAAGATGTGGAGGCACTACCTTTATGGCACAAAGTGCATCATCTACACTGACCATAGAAGCTTGCAGCATATCCTTGACCAAAAGATGCTCAACATGCGTCAGAGAAGATGGGTCGAGCTATTGAACGATTACGAGTGCGAGATCCGCTACCATCCTGGTAAGGCCAATGTTGTGGCGGATGCATTGAGCCGAAAGGAAAGAGAGAAACCCTTCGAGTACGAGCCTTAAGGATGAGTGTGTATACCAACCTTATTGCAAAACTGAAGGAAGCTCAAGGCGAGGCATTAAAGGAAGAAAAACTAAAGGAAGAAGGATTGACTGGAATGGAAAAGCAATTTGAGATAGGGGACGATGGTACATATAGATATGGTGGAAGGGCTTGGGTGCCAAAACACGGAGGAATTCGAGAAGTAATCCTCGACGAAGCACACAAGTCTAGGTATTCAATTCACCCTGGAAGTGATAAGATGTACCAGGATTTAAAGACACTTTTCTGGTGGCCGGGAATCAAGAGATCAATCGCTGTTATGTGGGGAAATGTTTAACTTGTGCCATGGTAAAAGCTGAGAACCAAAAACCATCAGGAACGTTACAGCAACCTGAAATCCCAGAATGGAAATGGGATAATGTTACGATGGATTTTGTTACCAAGTTGCCCAGAACGTTTAAAGGTCACGATGCTATTTGGGTAATAGTGGATAGATTAACAAAATCAGCTCACTTCTTGCCAATTAGAGAAGACTACGACATGACGAAATTGGCCCAACTTTATGTCGACGAGATTGTAACGAGGCATGGAGTGCCTTTGTCGATCATCTCCGACCGTGATAGCCGTTTCACCTCTCGTTTCTGGAAATCGTTCCAGCAAGCTTTAGGAACCCGTTTAGATCTTAGCACGGCTTACCACCCTCAGACCGACGGACAGAGCGAAAGAACTATTCAAACGATGGAAGACATGTTAAGAGCTTGCGTGATGGACTTTGGCGGAAACTGGATAACCATCTTCCTTTGGTGGAATTCGCCTATAACAATAGTTACCACGCGAGTATCAAAGCCGCTCCGTATGAGGCCCTTTATGGCAGGAAATGCCGATCACCCTTGAGTTGGAATGAGATTGGTGACAGCCAAGTGATGGGACCCGACATAGTGTTGGAAACCACCGACAAGATCTATAAGATAAAGGAGCGACTGAAAGCAGCCAGAGATCGACAGAAGAAGTACGCTGACAGGAGGCGGAAACCTCTAGAGTTCCAAGTGGGCGACAGGGTGATGCTAAAAGTAGCACCGTGGAAAGGAACGGTGAGGTTCGGAAAGAGAGGAAAACTAAGCCCAAGATACATTGGACCATTCGAAATATTGGCGAGAATTGGCCCAGTGGCATATAAGTTGAAACTACCCCCGGGGTTGAGTCACATACACGACACCTTTCATGTGTCAAACTTGAAGAAGAGCATGGTAGACAAAACCCTGGAACTACCATTAAAAGAAGCAAGAATAAGCGACAAACTGAATTTTGTGGAAGAACCTGTGGAGATCACGGATCGTTTGGTCAAACAACTCCGGCGGAGCCGCATACCCAAGGTTAAGGTTAGATGGAACTCCAAGCGAGGACCTGAATTTACTTGGGAGCGTGAAGATGAAATGAGGAAGAACTATCCACACCTCTTCAAACCCACCCGTTCAGTCTCTAATCAGAGTTAAAATTTCGGGACGAAATTTCCTAAACGGTGGGAGAATGTGACAACCGACCTCCAGGTTGTTACCCTAACCCTAGATTACTTGCATCATTATCCATGTTATGAGTGCTAATAATTGAAACTATTCAACCCTACTATGAAATTGGAAACAATTCTTACTACTTGATGTAAATTATGATTTTATGTGATTTTTATTATTGACTTTTAGCTAATTTAGGTTTCTACCTTTTAAAATTAGTGTCCCGGGAATGTCAACTAGTCACCCTTACAAAATTAAATTCAAGAGAAGGCAATTAAAATGTGAGCATACACACTCACACTTACATAATTTTCGGCCATGCATGCATGGGCATGCATTAGATACCTCAATTCACCATCCACTAAATAATACATAATACCCAATACTACAAAATTACACTACATAATATCAATTTACATTAAAAATTTAAATAAGAATCCCCCACTACACTCCAAATCGGCCGCCCCCCTCACCACTCCTCTCCTCTCTTCACCACCACCCACACACCCACTCACCTTTCATGCACATCTCTCCCTCTCTCCCTCTCTCCCTTTATTCGAATCCACCATCTGATCCAACACACACACACACCTCACAACACTCTAAACAATTCTCTCTAAGTCTTGTGCAAGAAATTCGAAGAACACACCAAGTTCCATTCGGCCAAGAGCAAAACCGCAAAGAAGTGGCCTAGTTCGCGAGTTTTGGTCACACAACCATACTTGTTCCACCTTTCCAGCCATCCACGACCAAACAACACCTTCTAAACCGTGAGTTACATCGAGTGTAAGCTCATGTTGTCGGTTTTGTGACATTTCACTTGTTTCTCTTCATTATCACCTAAAAACCGTGTATTTCCTTGTTGTAGCAGAAACATCTCACCATCATCTTGTTCTTAAGGAGTTCCCAACGTTCTTGAAGGTAAACCTCATGTTATGTTAGTCATTCTTGAGGTGGAAACCGATTTCCACCATGAAAACCCTCTTTTTGGGTGTTTTGGTATCATCTAACTTGTGAAAGCTTCAACTCTTGTAAACCAAACTTGTGACCTGCATTTTTATGACTTAATGGACTCCCAAGAACCTTTTTTAAAAGTTCCAAGAGGCTACATACTCAAATCCACGGTTGATACATGGATTTCACCTTGAAACCCTCCTTTCTACATGTAACAACACCCTTTTAAGCATTTGTTTGAAAAATCCTTTTAACCAAGACCCATAACCTACTCATGAACGACTTAATGACACCTTAATAATCTGTTTATGAAGTTAAATGAAGTGTTGGTAACATTTAAACTCAAGTTAAGATGGTTTACACAAGTGTAATTGTCGGTTATGACATTTTCTACATATTTGAAGCATATGGATGTATAGATCAACTAGGCAACTTGTTGGGACTGAAATTTCAGTAGGTTTAATGAATATTAGAAGTGTTAGCAATGTTTAATCTCTGGAATAAAGGACATGTTGTGATTTACCCTCTTTTAGTCACTTTCGGGACCCGAAAACATGGTAAAATGACTTTAAAAATAGTAAGAATATGAATTTAACATTCTTGAAAAGTATTCCAGGCTCAAAAATGATAAATAAAGTACTCTGGAGTCAATGGATAATTTAAATGGTCAAAGACACAAATAAATGACGTTTTAACTAAAAACGGGTACAAACCGAGCATCGTTTTTGAGAAAAATCCATAAAAATAGAGTTCAAAACTAGATTTATAAAAATCATATGATTTCAGTAAGTTAAGTAATAAAAGACTTAAAGGATTTGAAAATTGGTCAAACAAGCTTTAAATGGTCAAACCCGGTCAAAACCGCGTATTAACGGGTCAAACGTAAAAACAAGATTTTTAACTATAAAAGGCCAATTTACACAATTTAAGGACTTAAAAATTTATAAAGATATCTTTTAGAAAATACCTACTGGTCCAAGATTTAAATATATGAAAACTCCAAATTACTGTTAAAACTATCCGGCTTTTACCGTAACCGGGAGCGTTAAACGCGCAGTTTTTAAAATCGAACCCGTAAACTAAAGTTTTGAAGCACTTACTCCATAATAATCATAATATGACTCTAATAATCTGATTTTTGGTCTTAAATGACATAAAGGGGCAAGAAACTAAACTTGAGGGTAGAAACTGTCAATTTTGAAACTTGAGGGACCAAACTGTAAAATTTTTCCAAACCTTATAACCGACTTCCAGGAAGCTAATAAACACTTGAACAACAAAATTTCTTAGTATACTTAACCTAATGAAGTGAAAATCCCAATTTTCATGAAGACGCCTTGACCTGCCATAAAAGGAAACTTTTTATACAAACCTTCACGAAACCAAAGCCTTACTCAATAGCTAAACCCTTGACACCATTGTTGCACCTTAAATGAGTTTAGGGCAGTAGCTTATTACTTAATATGTACATGTTAGGGTGCTAGACTTGAGACACTTCCCGGTACACCAAGAGACTTTTGACTGGAAACCTAAGGTGAGTTCTAGTGATCCCCCTTTTTACTATTGTTTTGGGATGAAACATGCTCTACTTTTTATGAACTATGATTGTGCTTTACTTGATGATTCTATGTGGGATTTGTGGTTACCTGCTGATACTTATATCATGATCATTAATTCTTTCGTGAACCGCTTGATTTATATGGATAGATCTATTTGGGGAATCCCCCACACACAGTGGCTTCCGTTCCAGGAAGGTTACCCCACTGAGATCCTAAGGGGTCGTTGTGGCATGTAACAAGTTTTGTTAAGATACTATGGTGAACCATCCGGGCAGGTAGGGTTCACTGGTTTGGGGCTCAGTTTCTTCCTTCGGGAATATCCGGTAAAACACAACTTTAGAAGAGGCCAACCGGGACTGAGTGCAGGGTTGATTATGATTTTTCCCACGATGATAAACAATGATTATTTTCTTTTAATCAAAGAAGGATTTGTTAAGTCCTTTTGTTTTTAAACTTTAAGCACTTGAATTCACCAACTTTTTAGTTGACACTATTTTCTTTTGAGCATGTTTCAGGTAATGTATGAAGAGATCCTAGCTGTTGTGAAGACCTAGACTTATCCCCGTGACATGGCATTGGCATATTTTCCTTGATGAAACATTTGAACAATTTTATATTTGTGTTGAACAAGTACAATTTATTTTATGGATGATTGTAAAACTCATTTGGGGGCTTGATGTGTTTCTAGCCCCGCTATCTTTTCAAAAACATTAATGCCATGTGATATTCTCTCCTTTGAGCTCTTATAATGGTTTGTTTCCGCTGCCATATGTTGTTGCTAGTCTGTGACGTCCCACCCTACCTGGGCCCGGGGTGTGACAGCATGCCGTTTGGGTCAATATAAACAAGAAGCGCATACAAACACTTCAAAAGTACGGTCTTTAAAAGCAAATGATATGATTTATTTGATGTATGTGAATCTTGTTTACAAGGTAAAATGACTAAGGCACCTTTAGTGGCAGATCCGAAAGGGCAAAAGATTATTAGGCATCTACATTCGGATGTATATGGTCCTTTTGGCCAATGACTAGGTACAATGAAAGATACTTCATTACCTTTACTAATGACTATAGTCGATATGGGTATGTGTACTTGTTAAGACACAAAGATGAAGCTTTTGAAATGTTCAAAATTTCCAGAATGAAGTAGAAAATCAACTCAACAAGAAAATAAAAATTCTCCGCACTGATAGAGGTGGTGAATACCTAAGTGATGCTTTTAGAGATCATCTTAGAAGTTGTGGTATTCTCTCATAACTATCTCCACCTAAAACACCACAACACAATGGTGTGTCTGAGAGGAGAGAAATCGAACTCTATGGATATGGTTCGATCTATGATGGCTAGAAGCTCATTGCCTCGATCCTTTGGGGTTTCGCTTTGCTCTCTGCGGCCCGTATTTTAAATATGGCCCCAACCAAGAAAGTGGAAAAGACACTTTTGAAATATGGCATGGAAGGGTTCCATCATTGTCATATTTAAAGGTATGGGGTTGTGAGGCTTATGTTAAGACTCCAACCTCAAAAAGTTAGAAAGCCGTTCCACTAAGTGTATCTTCATTGGATATCCTAGAGATTCTATGTGATATTATTACTATGATCCATTGGAACAAAAGGAGTTTGTTGCCAAGAAGTCTGAGTTCTTAGAAGCTAAGTTCCTTATGGAAGGAACTAGCAGTTGAACAAAGGATCTTGAGGAGCATCAAGAACCACAAACCGATACACGTTCGGTTGACACTAGCACTCAAAATGAGGATGTGTGAGGGTGATCAAATAGTTGATATTGGGTTTTGTTACAAGTTTATCAAAGCTAGTTTAACCATTTAAACTACAAAAATGCAGCGGATTTTAGTTGTTAAAGTATGTAAACAATTTGAAATTTTAAACATTTCAACCAAAGACAAAACGAAAAAACAACCATAGGGTTGTCTTGAAACTACTTTCAAGAACAGAGTTGAAGTATGGATGAGATGAAGATGATGAAGCTCTTGAATGTCCAACCCCAGAGAGAAAGCCTCAAGTTTGTATACCCACAAGCTCTTCCAAACACCTAGCTTGATAGGAAGCACAACACCATAACTCTCTACCTATGCTCCTTCAAATCCGAAAATTTCAGCTTTTTGTGGCTTGAATCCGAATTTCACCTTTGTTTTGAGAGAGTCTTTGCTTGTGTGTGTGAGAGAGTGTGTGTAGAATGATGGAAGAGTGCAAGAAGACTTAAAGTTTGTAGTATGCAAGACTAAAAGGACTCCTCAAAGCCCATATGGGGCGCGCCAAACCCCACACAAAATGGATTTCAAAATGTGTTCCCCCCCCCCAGTTTTGTAATTTTAAAAAATAACACTCTTAAACCAATTGGTTATATAATTAAAACCTATTTAATTTTATACCATTAACACACTTTTATTTGTTATTATTTAACCAACTTAAATAATGAAACAAATAATTTCTCATGAACAAATTATCCATATAATGTTGTTCTATTACAAAAGCAACGTTTTAGAAAACCCATTTTCTAAATTGGTGTCAATTTTATTTGTATGATCGCATCAACAAATAAATATTTATTGGTGTTTGTTTACCTTGTTATTGGGTATAACCCGACTGGATCATAACGTACTAACCACATCAATCTTGTATGTGTCTTGGGCATACAAGATCCAACAATCTCTCACTTGCACAAGATTCATAGAAGATTGATGCAAGCAGTATACCGCCTAACAACGGTTTACTACCCTTAATACGTATGACTAAGTGCCATTCAATAACATCATCCCCTTCAAGTACCTTACTTGAAATGATTTAGGTGAATCAATCATCTATCCTTTTGTCACATATGTCATGTTAAATCTTAGAGACACAGAGTGATCATTCTCCATTGATTTAACTTTATCAGGCCTTAGACATCTTACTCTCAACGGATAAGAGGGACAAATCCCATCTTGACTACATATGCCTCTCACAATTACCTTGTATTATACCTGAACTCAGACTTATGTACTGCCATGTTTCAGAACAGCGAAGAACTAAGTCAAAGTATAATATTCGGTAAATATCAAGACCCATATGTATCTCAGGTCAAAGGATACCAAATGATTTCGCCTTTACTCAAAATTACTTATGATCAATCAGGAAGATTCCATGTAGTAATATTTTAGATACAGGTCAGTCCAATATTTGTATCCCACAATATCTATGAACTTTGGCAGCAACACTTTGCTCTATATTCATCCATATGAATATCTACCAATCCAAGTTAATAATAGTCTTACCCTCGTACTTGTTCCAGCAAGTATGAACGACTACGGACGTTCTGAGTAAAACGATTTACTCATGGATTTTAAACATGCGAATAGGAATATTAGTTGAACTATTATAAGCAAATAATTCAATCAAGTAATAAAGGGTTACAATATCTAAATACAAAATTAAAGATCAAATGTAAGGCCCCGTTCCCAGGACGCTTACAGTTGGATCCTCAATGCACATAAAACATATAATTACATTTCACTTTCATAAACGTTGCAGCGGAAACATTAAAAACCACATTTTCATTTCATCAAAATACTTGTAAAATTTACCACTGTTCCTTTCACAATATCATTTTACTTTCATTACAAACTTATAAATATTGAATGCCATCCAAAATAAGTGTTGAGTAGCCCCCTGTGCCATCCTCAGCAACATACCTGCCAACTGGAAACATCAAAGTCAGCGTTGTTGAGTGAGTTCTAGTTTTATAATAAAACATACTTTACTTCCTTTATAAACCATTCGTTACATACATGCGATCACACATCATACGTACACATAGATAATATTATTATTATCTTCATCATTCATTCATTAACTTCCATTTGTTCATTCATCATTTCTTACTTTCATTCGTTCGTTAATTATTATTACATCTTTTCTTTCCATCAAAACCATGAACTTTACCCTTCAGTTCCAGGTACAGGGGCCTAAGACTATCATAGACCTTTATAACTGTGCACAGCACCTGTGGCCATAGTACCTAAGGTAAAGTTTAGGATCATTACATCTGTTATTTCATCACGTTCTGGATCAGCGCCAACATATGCCCCAAACTATATGGCTACTGGGCCGAAGTTCATAAAGACTTCCACACTGCACAAAGCCTGGCACCAGCACCGGGGTAAGCGATAAAGATCCCAACTGTATTCTTCACACCCAACATATGGGTACTATGACATTCTACACCCCCAACGATATGGGTACTACACCCCCATCAATATGGGTACTACACCCCCATCAATATGAGTACTACACACCCCCTCAATATGGGTACACACACCCCATCAATATGGGTACTGCACCCCCATCAATATGGGTACTATACCCCCCTAAATATGGGTAACTATGACATACTACACCCCAACGATATGCATAACTCGAGTAACCGATACATACTACACCCCCAACATTATCCATAGCGCGGGTAACAACTATACACTATGTAACACCCGATGGTTAGTCACAAAGACTGGAACCCCTGTGTGCACCCTTAAGGATTAGCTAAAACATACGCAATTGAGCTTATGACATTTTAGAGCCGGGCACCCCGTACATGTTGCTTGCAAGACTTTCATACTTTCATTCGTTCATTAATGCATGCATTCATTCATTTATCATGTTCCTCTTTTCATTATCTTCCACTTTACGTTACATAATACTTTCATTTCATTCATTAACCTGCGACGTAAAGCCATGGAAAATAATTACACATATTAAGGAACATAACATAAACATAAACATACAGCATCACCATACAGGCATCATCATACATATATACACACCAATCTTACATCACATCATCATCATCACATGCCCAACATAACATCTATGACCTCAAAGTCAACTTACACACGCACTTCCAGGAACCTCCCTAGTCAAAACCCACAACTGCACTTTCCCTCGAAAGTCATAAGATAAACCGTTTTTCTTTCGGGCGTATGAGCCCTACTTGGGCGTATGGACACTCTTCAGTCGCATGGCCTCCCAGGCGACTAAACATGTAGGTGAATGGACATCAGGCGAATGGACCCTAGGCGAATGGACATCTATGCGAATGGACTCTCAGTCGCATAGCTTTCAGGCGTATGGCCTCAGTCGCATGACTTCAGGCGTATGGGCTTCAGAAGCATACTCTTCATGCGAATGAACCTCAGTCGCATGGCCTCCAGGCGCATGGACCTCAGTCGCAAAACCTTCGTGCGAATGAAGCTCAGTCGCATAATCCTTCAATCGCATGCCTTACAGGCACATGAACTTCAGTCGCATGACCATCATGCGCATGGACCTTAGTCACATGGAAATCATGCGCATGGACCTCAGTCGCACGCCAATCGGCCGAATGGCCTCCAATCGCATTCCAGTCGGTCGCATAGCCCTAGCTGATGCAGAATGCAGTTTCAGCCGAACGCAAAATGCCCCTTTCGGCCTCCAAGCCCTTCCAAACACGATTTTAGCCCAAATCAACCATCCTAAACCTTAGAAACACCTAACATACATCATTCAAGCATACACAAGCCCGAAATCCAACCCAAAACGCATCAAACACACACACATGCATAAAAACGGGTTTACACCCAAATCTCGAAAAAGGGTTTTCAGATGTGTTCCAGCCCCAAAATCTTTCAATAACGTGTAAAAGAAGGGTCCTAGAACTCACATAAACGATCCCGTCGAGTAGAGCTTCGATTGACCCGCTACAACGACGATTTCCACGCTCGAATCCTCCCCTCCCGAACCAAGCTTTTTCCTCTTTTCTCCTTTCTTCTCCTTCTCTCTCCCTCTCTTTGGGCTGAAAATGGCAAGAATGGGCTGTCTTCCCCCTTTTATACTCCCATTCATTGAAGTTTCTCTCATTGGCGAGTTTGGTCCCTCGACTTTGGACTTTATTTCTTTTTCTTCTTTCGTCGGCTTCAAAGAAAATTTCCAGGTGTTACAAGTCCACCCCCCCTTATAGGTTTCGTCCCCGAAACCTGTTATTCCTTAAACTGTCGCGCGGGCAATATTGTCTCATCTCTTTTCCAGTTCTCCCACCTGGAGTTCAATCGGCCTACGTCGTGTATCCACACACGACTTCTTGTCTACCTCTGGCTACCTTCTTTAAGGCTTTGATCCTTTCGAGCTTCTCAGTCGTAGCCTCGATCAACTTAAACAGTCACCGTGATCCCGTTAGGCGCTGTCAACTGTATCATTTTCTTGCGACACACAATGTTCGCCCCCTAGTCTGCCAAACGATCCGCTCCTAGGACTACATCATCGAGGGCGTATCTATATTCTTACCACTAACATGCAATTCAGCACAGAAAGCAACAGGAATAAAACTTTTACTAGCGCCAGCATCGAATAACACAAAGACTAAGGGTTGATTTACTAGAAACGTACCTGACACAACATCGGGGTCTGCCCTAGCCTCCTCCTGCATCATCGTTTAGGCATTGCGTTCGCCCTCTGTCCTTCTCCTCCGGTCCTCTTCACTCCCGAACCTTCCGCCATTGGCTTCTTACAGTCCCTGCTCATGTGGCCAATTTCTCCACTATTATAACATCTCACAGTCCCACATTCCCTAGCCACATGACCAGGCTTCCCACACTTGAAGCAAGTGTCTGGTCCCCTTTTACATTCTCCCGAATGCTCCATCCCGCATTTACCGCATCTATCCGACCCCGCACCAGGTGTGACCACACGACGGTCATCCCCGCGTGCGTGCTTAATATTCATCGGGACACCACCTCGTCCAGTCCTCTTCCCACTCTAGTTCCGGTCTCCATCACCTTTCTCACTGTCTTCAGCCACCACCAGTAAAGTTCTTTCATCGTACAACCTTCCTGTCAAATCAACTGCCGACTTAAACGTGCTCGTTCGGGCAGCGATCATGTGCCTACGAATTTCCGCCGGCAAATCCTGAATATACCTCTTGATCTTTCGCGAAAGAGGTGTCACCTGATCCGGCACTAGCCGTGCCATTTCGTTGAATTTGGTAGTGTATTGCTGATGTGTCATTGTTCCCGCCTCCAGCTGCAGGAACTCTCTTTCAACTTTATCTATCTCATGGTGAGGACATAACTTCTCAATCACTAGCCTTTTCAACTCTGACCATCTCAGACTACCCTCAACTTGGACTATGTTGTCCACCAGCACAAAGCTGAGTCCACGAAAGAGTTGGTAGCAAATTTTACTTTCTGATCTTCCCGGCACTCGCTGATATTTAAAACAACTTCCATTTCCCTCACCCATCGGTGAGCAGTAGCAGCAGGGCCATTGCCGTCAAAAGTAGGGGGCTTGCATCATTGAAACACCCTATAATTACAGCTCGTGCTGCCTCCGGCGCAGGCTCTTCTTCCTCCTCTTCTTCGTCATCAAATAGAACCGTTTCAGGCTCCGGTTGCTCCCGTCCTCCCGAGGACCTGTTCCTCTCTTTCCTCTCTCCTTCCTTTACAGCCTTAATCACTTCGGTCACCACAGACGGTAGGATCGTCCGCTTGACCTGATGCACTTCCTCCTCCACGATCGCCTCTCTCATCGAGGCCCTCAGATTAGCATTTCATCACCGCCCTCTGGATGAGGGGTCTTGGGTTCTTCATGAGCCACCTCTTTAGCCCTAGGCCTTCCTCTTGTGACCCGTGGTTCTGCACCACGTCCACCACCACCTCCACCACGAGAAGCTTTTGAAGATCTACCACCGGCCGTCTCTAAATGCACTGAAAGATTCAAACACCAACACGTCATTCAAGGAACAACTCATTTATGTCAAGTATAGTAAGTCCCTAATTACAGTGGCCAGTTGTGATTAGCCACTTACTTTACTCTTCATACCCCAAACATTACCTGTCCTGACTACATCAGCATCTAAATCTACCAACAACACATAAACCATATAACATGCGCACATATTACCGGTTACATTACGAAAATACTTGATGGCACGCAACTACTTAGATTGGCATCCCATTCCCTTTCCGTCCCATTCTCAGTTTAAGTTAAGGTTTATTTTGAAAATTTACCCATTTCACTTAAACTTTGGCTCTGATACCAACTTGTAAGGCCCCGTTCCCGGACGCTTATAGCTGGATCCTCATCGCACATAAACATATAATTACATTTCACTTTCATAAACGTTGCAGCGAAAACATTAAAAACCACATTTTCATTTCATTAAAACTACTTTTGCAAAATATTACCACCATTAATCCTTTTAATAACCTCTTATTAACCACTTAATGATAAAGAACCATCAATTTTCAGCTTGGTAAGTTTGTTAATGAGTTTGTTATGCATATCCAAATATCAACAACAATCATACAACAAACAACCACAACAAGCATAATCATACAAACATAAGTGCATAACCATAGCCACTAAGTTGACCACTTTTGTTTGCCATCACAAGTGTTGTCATAAGGTCTTTCCTAAGGGTTAAAATGACACACCAAAATGTGTCCATGAACTCCCACTTGAATCCACAACCAATGCTTCAAGTGTCCATGTCTTTTGTGTCCTTCTTTGGGTCTTCATCTTATGCATCTTCTTTTACAAAATCATATCCTATAATACAATTTTTCTAATAAAAGAAATGCACCTAATCTATTTATTACATAACCAAATATATAAATAAATTACAACCCAAAATACAAACACAAATATTACAACCCTTTCAAGAATCAAAAACCACATGACAAAACACAATCAACCAAATCCAAAACACTAAGGTCAAGGCTATGTTATGCACCAATATATGTATCATGTACACACATTCAAGAACAACAATGAACCCCTTTTTATAACCTTAAAGTTCTGGCCAACATAAACCAAAACTTTAGGGTCTGTCCAAACAACACAATCAACCATTTGATGTTAATCTTTCAGGGTTTTTACTAAAGCATGTAAGATTAAACCTTGAAACATAAAAGATTCAAACATCCACAACAAAACAGCCCCTAATGGGTTGAAAAAGTCCATGAAAACTAACTTTCAAGAACTCTTGAAGCATGTATTCCACATAAACCGGCTCTAGATGCCATTATTGGGTTTTGTTACAAGTTATCAAAGCTAGTTTAACCATTTAACTACAAAAACGCAGCGGATTTTAGTGGTGTTAAAGTATGTTAAACAATCTGAAATTTTTAACCATTTCAACCAAAGACAAAACACAGAACAAGGATCATTAATATATGTGAAATGACATGCTATCAAAACGAAAAGAACAACCATAGGGTGTTCTTGAAACAACCTTTCAAGAACAAGATGTTGAAGTATGGATGAGATGAAGATGATAATGCTCTTGAATGTCCAGCCCCCAAGAAAGAAAGCCTCAAGTTTGTATACCCACAAGCTCTTCCAAACACCTTGCTTGATAGGGAGCACAACACCAAACTCTCTACCTATGCTCCTTCAAAATCCGAAAATTTTCAGCTTTTTGTGGCTTGAATCCGAATTTTCAGCTTTGTTTGAAAGAGTTCTTTGTTTGTGTGTTGTGAGAGAGTGTGTGTAGAATGATGGAAGAGTGCAAGAAGTTAAAGTCTTGTAGTATCCAAGACTAAAAGGACTCCTCAAAGCCCACATGGGGTGGCCGAAAATGGAGATTCAAAATGGGTTCCCCCATTTTGTAATTTTTATAAAATTGCACCTCTTTAACCATTAGTTTATAAAATTAAAACTATTTTAATTTTATAACATAAACACACTTTTATTTTTTATTATTTAACCAACTTAAATAAATGAAACAAATAATTTCCTCATGAACAAATTATCCATATAATGTTGTTATATTACAAAAGCAACGTTTTAGAAAACCCATTTTCTAAATTGGTGTCAATATTTAGTTGTATGATCTCATCAACAAATAAATATTATTTGTGTGTTTTAGCTTGTTTTGGGTATGACCTGACTTAATTCATAACGTACTAACCACATCAATCTTGTATGTGTCTTGGGCATACAAGATCCAACAGTTGATCAATACACACAAAACGTTCGCAGATCTGGTAGAATCAGTAATCCATCTAAAAGATATGGATTTTTCGTAGATGGATGCTATGTGGTAGGTCGATGAACCAACCACTTATCGTGATGCAATGTCCAATTTGGATTGTGACAAATGGCTTAAAGCCATGAACGTTGAGATGCAATCCATGTATGACAACAAGTGTGGGACTTGGTTGAACCACCTCTTAACTCCAAGATAGTTGGAAGTAAGTGGGTTTCTCAAGAAGAAAAACCGATATGCATGAAAACTTGAATACTTATAAAGCTAGACTTGTAGCAAAAGGTTTCATTCAAACTCAAGGGGTTGATTATGATGAGACCTTCTCACCGGTTGCAATGCTAAAGTCTATTAGGATATTATTTGCCATAGCTGCTCATTATGATTATGAGATTTGGCAAATGGATGTCAAAACCGCTTTTCTAAATGGATATCTTAGGAAGATGTCTATATGGTTCAGCCCGAAGGTTTTGTCGATCAAAAACATCCTAACAAAGTATGCAAGTTAAAAAAGTCAATCTATGGATTGAAGCAAGCATCAAAAAGTTGGAATCACCGTTTTGATGAAGAGATAATCAAAATTGGGTTCATCAAAAACGCTGATGAAGCATGTGTATACAAGAAAGCTAGTGGGAGCATCATCACTTTCCTAGTATTGTATGTTGATGACATCCTACTATTTGGAAATGACATTCCAACCTTGGAGGGGTAAAAGCCTGGCTTGGAAGCTATTTTTCCATTAAGGATCTTGGTGAAGCCGCATATATTTTAGGATTAAAGATCTATAGGGATAGATCAAGGCGGTTGATAGGTTTAAATCAAAGTGCATACATTGATAAGATCTTGAAAAGGTTCAAGATGGAAAACTCTAAGAAAGGTATGGTACCTATCCAAAGAGGAATGATATTGAATAAGACTCAATGTCCAAGCTCAAAGGATGAGCAAGACAAAATGAAGGGAATCTCGTATGCAACTGCAATAGGATCCATCATGCATGCGGATGATATGCACTAGGCCGGACGTGTCATGCGCCTTGAGCATGACAAGCCGATATCAGCAAAATCCTTGAAATAGTCATTGGATGGTTGTTAAGAACATACTTAAGTACCTAAGAAGGACCAAAGATTTGTTCCTAATCTATGGATCTGGTGAGGAGGAACTAGTAGTAAAGGGTTACACGGATGCGAGTTTTCAAATGATCGGGATGATTCACGATCACAATCGGGGTACATTTTCACCTTGAATGGAGGAGTAGTCTCTTGGAAGAGCTCTAAGCAAGATGTGGTGGCATTATCAACTACAGAGTCAGAATATATTGCCGCTTCATTAGCAGCTCAGGAAGCTTCATGGTTAAAGAAATTCATTGCCGATCTAGGGGTGGTTGTCACACCCAACCTTGACGGCGAAACGTCGAGATGTGAGGGTTAAGATCGTTCACAACCACATAACACTATTAATAATCCCAAATATATTATTCATAAGTTCCAAATGTATTATTACAATTAAAAGTCTTAAACAAAGAAAACATCATGCATAAAAGTTAAATGTAACAAGCCTATCCATTTATTTTTATCTAGGTCCAATCCTAGATGTGATAAGCTTCAAAAGTGGCGATCAAACTTGAGTATTTCCTGAAACATGTTAAAAATAAAAGGTCAACATAATGTTGGTGAGATTTCTATAGTTTTCAATACATAAGTATATAAAAGATGACAATTCATGTTGTAAGTTAGAAAACAAAGTAACTAGGGATGTAAGACAGAATGCACAATCATATCTTGACAAAGTTTTACAAGTGTCAAACGTTTACAAGTATATACGATTAGCTAAGTGTACCTGGATCAACCAAGCAGACTTGTTAGGCCCATAGATCTATGACGTCGCCAGGCTAGCAATAGTTAATGATTGTACATATATTCGACATTACATAGTAGCTACAAAGTTTAACTAACCACAACACACAAGTAAATTGCCATAAGTTTACAAGAATCAAACGTGTTTACAAGTGCAAAGTTTATAATGTAACATGTTTCACCCAAAAGTGTGAAAATATAAAAAGGGGTATAGAAATACTCACTTGATCGAATACGTATAGTTTGACGATTAATAAGAAAAATACAAAGTAACGCTCCAATGCAAGCCTTCACAATAAACCTAAGAATATAAATATATTTACAAGGTTTAAGTTTAAATAGTAAGATTAACGTTTTAATGCGTACTAAGGTTTCAATAGGAAATTTGGGGGTTATAAATGAATAAAGTTATTTATCGAATATCATAAATATATATATATATATATATATATATTATATATATATATATATATATATATATATATATATATATATATATATATATATAATAAAATGAAAGAAAACTTAATTACTCCTTTTACAATGATTTAATTATAAAATGTAAATAAAACTTTATAATTAACATAATTAATCTACAATTAAAGATAACGAAATGACCAATAGTCATTTAGTGATTTCAACTATTTAAAGTTTATTTCTATGAAAATAAACTAATTATAACATTTATCAATGATATTTAAAATAAAATAAATACATAAATAAATAAATAAATAAAAATGTTAAGATGTTTAAAAGAACAAATTTATTATAACATAGTTGAATAATTTTAAAAAATAACAAAGTTTATAAAACTGTTTTTTATAATTTTTAGAAATTTTTTATAATTTTTAGCATCTAAAACAGCCCCAAAAAAATATATTGGAGGTCGCCGGGTTCGAACCCAGGACCTCTAGTATATAATGTGAGTGTGGAACCGGTGAACCAAAGGCAGATGCCGTGCTAAGACCCGGTTTAAAAATCTTAAAAACATAACCATACAGAAACCCCCAAATCCAAGAACCCTAGATTGTTCTTGAATCAAATTGTACATCAAATCGTTGTTGTGGATCAAAGTAACCATGGGGCTTTTGTTCCCCATGTTTAAATGATCCAAATTATGTTAATAACTTACTTGATTTTGATCGAATTGAAGGGTTTTGGGTTCAACGAGCTTTGCGACTGTTCTTGATTTCCAATTCGTTGTGTGTGTATGTGTTTCGAGCAATTGAGGGTTCAGTGAGTTCAGGAAACCCAATTAGAATAAAAGCCCTCCAATTTATAGGTTTAATTCATTTGATTTGGTACCCAACGGCTGCAACGTTTAAAATCGGGGGTTACAGATCGAATTAAGTTGTTTAATTGTTGTTGCAGGTGCAATGATTCATCACATTTAGTTCGTGATTAATTAAGGGAACGTTTCTAGTCGTTTGAGTGTGTTGTTATTATGGTTTAGGTGTAAACCGATTTGGTTATTGAAGTGTGTTCGGTTTCAAGTTTCAAAGAATGTTAAATCCGCATTGAAACCCACATTAAGGCGCATGCAACGGTTCGATTTTGCCTCACGATTATTTTGGTGTAACTTGGGGTCGAAACCGAGGCATAACACCCAGTTTTTGGCCTTGCCGGAGCCGCGGCCGGTGGTGACCGGAGGCTCGCCGGAAAGTCGGGGAAATAGGGGGGGGGGGCGGTTTGGGTTATTAGGTATTTACATAATTGACCCCTGTAGTTTGTTTTGTTATCATTTTATGCCAAAACTTTCATTTAAAGTTTTAAAAATCACAAAACAAACCCTTTTTCTTAAATACATCATGTTTTAATCATTTTTAAGTTTAATAATTTTATAAAAACAATTATTATTATCTTTATCATAATATTAGTTATTATTAGTATTAGTATTATTATTATCCTTATTATTATTATTATTATTATTATTTATTATTATTAATATTTTGTTAATATTGTTATTAATTATTATATTTTGGTATTATTAAGAACATTAATTATTTATTAATTAATAATTAGCATCATAATCTTTCAAGTTAAAGAATTAAAACAATTAAGACAATAAACATAAATGGCCCATAAATTTCACATATGACAACAATGGTCCTTACAAGAATTTAACGACATTAACTTATAATTAAACCAAAAATACAAGATGTTACAGTCTCCCCAACTTAAAAGAATTTCGTCCCGAAATTAAGAATAAACTAGGCGAACAAATACGGGTATCTCTCCTTCATATGATCCTCTCGCTCCCAACTGAACTCAGCTCCACACTTATTCTCCCAACGAACCTTGACAATTGGAGTGGTTGTGGTTTTAGTTTTCTTCATGATGCGATCCATAATTTCAACAGGTTTCTCCAACAAAGTGCAATGACTCTTTGATCTGAATGTCTTCTAGTGGAACATGGAGACTCTCGTTCGCCAAACACTTTCTCAAATTTGAGACATGGAACACAGGATGAACTCCACTAAGGTCGGAAGGTAGTTCCAGTTTATACGCCACTTTCCCAACCCTTTTCAGGATTTTGAAAGGTCCTACAAATCTTGGAGCTAGTTTACCCTTCTTTCCAAAGCGAATAACACCTTTCCACGGTGAAACCTTGAGAAGAACCATGTCACCAACTTGGAACTCCAACGGCTTACGACGCTTATCGGCATAACTCTTTTGTCGACTTCTTGCCACTTCAAGGTTCTTACGGATTGTGGATACTTTGTCGGTCGTTTCTTGTATGAGTTCAGGACTAGTGATGAAAATTTCCCCAATATCAGTCCAACTCGGAGAGAACGACACTTACGACCATACAAAGCCACGAATGGTGCCATCTTGATACTTGAGTGATAACTATTGTTATACGAAAATTCCACGAGCAGTAAATGCATATCCCAATCACCCCAAAGTCAAGGACACATAGACGAAGCAAATCCTCGAGGGTTTGGATTGTTCGTTCGGTTTGACCATTAGTTTGTGGATGGTAAGCCATACTTAAATCCAATTGAGTACCCAAGAGTTCTTGCATAGACGACCAAAAGTGAGAAGTGAAACGAGTGTCTCGATCGGATATAATGTGTAAAGGCACGCCATGACAACTCACAATTTCGTCAATGTAGATGCGAGCCAGCCTTGAAACTTTGTATGTATCTCGTATGGGTATGAAATGTGCCGTCTTAGTCAAACGGTCAACAATGACCCATATGCTATCATGACCACGAGGTGTACGAGGTAACTTGGTTATGAAATCCATGGATATATGTTCCCATTTCCACATAGGGATTTCGGGTTGTTCAAGTAAACCACTTGGTCGTTGATGCTCGGCTTTGACTCTTGCACACGTGAGACACTTGGAAACATAAGTCGCGATATCTTTCTTCATCCCGGGCCACCAATATTGACCACGCAGGTCTATGTACATCTTATCGGAGCCAGGATGAATAGAATATCGAGTTTGATGAGCTTCGTTCATAATGAAGTGTCGAAGATTATCACAATTTGGGATCCAAAGTCGATTCAAGAAGTACCACATGCCGTTCGGTTTTTCTCCGGTTGTGACCGAACGTTAGACATCAAATCTTCATCCTTCCCTTCGTCGGTTAATGCCACTTGTTGAGCCTCGCGAATGCATAACTCGAGGTCACTATCGATCCTTATGTTTTGAAGCATGATAGTAGCCTCGTTGAACCATTGCCTTCGATCTCGAATTTCTTGGAGTGAGACAGCCTTGTTGTGGACCTTGCGACTCAGCGCGTCGGCTACAACATTCGCCTTCCCGGGTGGTAGCGAATGTCGCAGTCGTAGTCCCTAATCAACTCGATCCAACATCTTTGTCTCATGTTGAGATCCTTTTGGTTGAACACGTGTTGGAGACTCTTATGATCAGTGTAGACTATGCATTGCGTCCCATAAAGATAGTGTCGCCAAATTTTCAATGCGAAAACCACAGCACCAAGTTCAAGATCATGGGTTATATAATTCACTTCATGAACCTTCAATTGCCTTGACGCATATGCTATGACTTTGCCTCGTTGCATGAGAACACAACTAAGCCCTTGATTAGAAGCATCGCAATACACGGTAAAGTCATCGTTCCCATCAGGAAGTGTGAGAATAGGAGCGTTACACAACTTGCGTTTAATGTATCGAAAGCCTCTTCTTGCTCGGGTCCCCATTCAAAGAGTCGATTCTTTTGGGTTAGCGTCGTTATGGTTTAGCAATCTTCGAGAAATTTGCTATGAACCTATGGTAATATCCCTCTAAGCCCAGAAAAGAACGAACCTCGGTTGAGGTTGTGGGAACACACCAATTTTTCACGGCTTCAATTTTAGCAGGATCGACATGAATTCCTTGGCTATTACCACCACATGCCCTAAGAATTGAACCTCTTTTTTAACCAGAATTCACACTTGGAAAACTTGGCGTATAATGCTCCTTCTTCAAAAGTCCGAAAACTTGTCCCAAGTGCGTCTCGTGATCGATTTTCGTCTTGGAATAAATAAGAATGTCATCAGTAAGGATTCCTTAAGTCTGATGCAACCCAAACATCCAAAGTGTCTCAGCAACATGCACTAAGTACTGAAGTGAAGAATGCTTCGGAAGTTTTTACACAATGCATTAGAAAATACTCTAAGTGTAAAATCTTCCGAAGCCAAGACCAATATCTTCCGAAGCCAAACATGAAGTCTTCCGAAGCCTCAGAGACAAAGTCTTCCGAAGCTTCAACCTATGAAGACAGATTTCTTCCGAAGACTTTTAGTACACATGCTTTATCTGATGTACTGTTCCATAAAGCACCTTTTCTGCTGCATCTCTGTAAAGTCACCAACTTACATGAGTTGGTGAAAAGGTCCATGCTTTTGGTAACTGTACATTGAGGTCTTGAGTCTGTAACTTTCCACTTTATGTACTTTATCCTTTTTGTAATGTATAAGGATGTGAGCTATGGCATGTCATAGTCACAAGGTTAAAAGGCAGATATGCCTTTTGATCCTACAATTGATTTTGTTAGTGTCTAGTCAATTGTATCCAGCTGGCTTTCAAAGTATAGCCGGCTGTAGGTTGTAGTATAAGTATTCCAAGTTCTTGTATCTTTCTTTATGCTTTGTAACACTTGTAAAAGAACTTGAGAAAGCAATATACTGCCTCCTTGAAACCCATACTCTCTTGTTCTGTCTCTTGCTTTACTTGTGTTCTTTGTATCACTTTGGTTAACCCAGTTCACTGTTTGATCAAAGTTTAGTTAATCTCCTCTTTGTGTTGTTGTGTTGCAATTGTGTTAAAGCCCTTAAATGGTCCTGCAATTGGTATCAGAGCTTTCCAGGCTCTTGATATAAGATCTAACCATCTTAAGATCCCTCACACACACACAAAAACTAAACTCTTCAAATGGCTTACATCTCAAAGACTGATATGGAGACTGGAACCATGAACAAATCCCCACTGATCACTCTTGATGATTTTGACACCTAGTGCATGAGGATGGAAGGCTTCATCAGGTCTCTTGATTCAAGAATGTAGGAATCTATTGAGAATGGACCTTTCATACCCAGCACCCCCTCTGCTACTAGTGCTGGTATGATTCCTAAAGATGTGGCCAACTACTCAGATGAAGATAGAAAAAGAGTAGAGATTGACAGGAAGGAAGGCCATGACTGCTCTTCAGACTGCTCTCCCAAACTCTGTATATAGAGGTTTTAAGAAGTGCAAGACAGCCAAACAGCTGTGGGATGCACTGAAGCTGATGTATGAAGGCTCCTCTGAAGCCATGGAGAACAAGAAAGATCTTCTGAAGCAGCAGTTCGAAAATTTCACCTTCAAAGCAGGTGAAACCATGACCTAACAATACTTCAGGTATGTTGAGATTGTGGATACCCTAGTGGATGCAGGAGTTCCTCTTGAGAACAAGGACATTGTAAGGAAGTTCATGTCCTCACTTCCTAGGCAACGGACACACTATTGTGTGGTGATCAAGAGGACTGAGAACCTTAAAACTCTTACTTTGACAGAGTTGTATGGATTCTCAGTGGATACCAGATGGAGATGAACATGCAAGGTTCATCTGGCAACTCCAACAATCAAATGGGTTCAGCCCTTCATGTGGTTGAAAGGGACAGTATAGAACCCCAACATCATCTCATATGCTACCCTGACAACTCACAAAAGGGTCCTTTCATCACCTTCCTGGAGACACCAAGGGAGAACTTTACTCAAGGAAGCCCATTCCAAGAGACAAGTTCTTCTCAAGCCTTTGTGTCTACTGATGAAAGTTGTGGGAATTATCTCTTCACTCTTGAAGACCTGGACTGTATCCATCCAGATGACCTGGAATACATGGAGATAGTTCAGCAGATGGCTCTCCTCACTCACAGAGCCAAGAAGTTCTACAAGAGGACATGAAGAAGATTTCCAAGCAATGCTACCAGTGGAAAGTTTGGGCTGGATAAAAGCAAAGTTAAGTGTTACAACTGTAACCTTATGGGTCACTTTGCTAGGGAGTGTAAGGCACCTAAAGCAAATGGGGGCCAAACACAACCCAGACCAAACTACACTGACAAAGCCCCTCAAGCTGAGAAGACAAAGCAACATGCTGCTGTTGCTGTTGAAGAGGGAGGCTTTGACTGGAGTTTTCAGGTGGAAGATGCTTCTCCAAACCAAGCACTGATGGCTGACCATGATGAAGCCAAGGTATTGGAACATCTCTGCACTCCTGAATGCATTGCTAAAGTAAATAGATACAGGTCCTACAACTTAGAGATGAGATCTGATCTTGAGTCATTAAACATATTAAAATTGATTTTAGAAAGTCTGAAATGATTACAAGTTAAAGATAGAGGACTTGGAGAAAACCATTTCAGTACTAAAACATGAACATACAGATTTTAGAACTCAGATCCAAGATCTCATAACTAAGTTGACTGAGTGCCAGGCTGAGCTTGTGATCAGTAAAGGCAAGGCAGAGAAAAGTGTTCTTGAAGAAGAGACCTTCAAGAACATGTTATCCTATCCCTACACAACAAAGTGTGCTACCAAAATAGACAGGGACTTGGATCAAATCAGATAGCTCCTCCACACACAATCTTGTCTGTAAGATCTCCCAGGTGTGGAACTTGTGAAGATGAGCTTCCTCTCATAGATCATATAAGTGAGGATGATGAAGAAGTGATAGTTAAGAATTCCTCTGAGAAGAGTGAAGAAGAGGATTCTTCCAAGGGCCACTATCCTTCTGAGGAGAAGAAATCAACTGTGATGACCAAGTCCAAGAGAAAGAACTTGATCAGGAAGAGCAAAAGGAAAGCAAAGAAGGCTCAAGAAATCAAGGCTACTTTTGATGCTAAGCAGAAACAAGTTTTTATCTCTGCAGGTTTCAAAGTAGTAAGGACTGAAGACATCAACCAAGACTCGTCAGCTAAGAGTCCTGGTTCATGTTCAAATCATCTCAGTGCAAAGAAGAAGACTGAGCTGCTGTGTACCACTGCTGCACAGCCTGGACCATCAAACTCCAAGAACAGTTCAAAGCCCAAAAGAACTGTCTCAGCATCTACCAAGATGAAGGGGAGAGAAGGGATGTGACCAAAGCCAGTCTTGCTCTCAAAAGGAGACTTCTTTTAAGAAGAATATGTTATGTGTCATGTGTGAAAGTACTTCTCACATTGCTAAGGATTGCCCATACAATCCTAAAAGTACCATCCACATGACTAATACAAAGACTTCAAAGAGTCTCAAGAAGTCTCAAGCTTCGGAAGGAAAGTCTGTTTCCTTCGGAAGCTCCAAATCAAAGAAGAAGGTAAATGGAAAATTACCTTCGGAAGCAAAGTTGGTCTCGGAAGAAAGGAGTTCTTCCGAAGCACTGAAGTCTGCTGCAGTGACTGTAGACTCTTCCGAAGGTTCAGTCATCAAAACTGTGAAGTTCCAAAAGCTTCTAAGGTTTTGAAGGTCAAGTCCAAGACTCCAAAGGTGGTGTGGAAGTCTAAGAAAGACCAAATGACTGAGGTTTCTCCATCAACAACAGCTGAAGATCCCCATAGTACAACCATAGGATCTATTACTGTTGCATTACCTTCTATTACACTTAATGAGCCCAAGACAAGTAAGGCTTGGGTTTCCAAATGTAACTAATCATTTTCTTGTGCAGGAACAGCTCAAGACAAACAGGAATGTCTGGACAATTGACAGTGGCTGTTCCAGGCACATGACAGGCAATAGGTCTCTACTCCATAATTTTGAGAGAATTGATGGAGGACCAGTTGCTTTTGGAGGAGATGAAGGTGGTTACATTTCTGGAAGGGGCAAGGTCACAAATGGTAAGCTCAGCATTGAGAAGGTAAACTTTGTTAAGGAGCTTGGGTACAATCTTCTGAGTGTATCCCAATTTGTGATCAGAGTCATAACATGCTCTTTACTGAGCATGAGTGCATTGTTCTCAAGCCTGGATTGGTCATTCCCCATGAATCCTGCTCAGAGCCCCCAGGAAAGGGAACATGTACAAGATGGATTTGCAAGAAACATCTCCCTCTGGAGAAGTTTCATGCTTTCTATCTAAAGCAAATAGTGATGAGTCTTTCCTATGGCATAAAAGAATGTGCCATGTAAACTTTAAGAACATGAATAAATTAATTAACATGATCTAGTAACTGGAATGCCAAAGAAAGAGTTTACAAGTGATGATCATTGTGTTGCATGCTGAAAGGGAAGCAACACAAGGTATCTCACAAGCCTAAGGAAAAGAACTCCATCACTACTCCCCCCTACACTTGTTACATATGGATCTCTTTGGCCCTACCAGTGTAATGAGTTTAGGAAGGACCACTTATTGTTTGGTGATCACAGATGATTTTACAAGATTCACTTGGATCTTTTTCCTTAGAACTAAGGATGAAACCCCTGAGATTCTGAAGAATTTCATCTTAAAAGTTGAGAATCAATGTGATCACAAGGTCAAAACCATAAGATGTGATCAAGGAAACTGAATTCAAGAACCAAATCCTTGATACATTTTGTGGGAAAAAGTTATTACAAGACAATATAGTGCTCCCAGGACTCCTCAGCAAAACGGAGTGGCTGAGAGGAGAAACATGACACTTATTGAAGCTGCAAGAAAATATGTGTCTGACTCTAAACTGCCTATCACCTTCTGGGCAGAGGCAGTTAATACTGCTTGCTATGTGCAAAACAGAGTTTTAGTAGTTAAGACACATGGTAAGACTCCTTATGAACTTTGGCACAAGAGGAAACCTTTCATTGGTTTTCTCAGGTCATTTGGATGTCCCTGCACCATCTTGAATACCAAAGATCAAATTGCCAAGTTTGCTGAGAAATCAGATGATGGACATTTCATTGGATACTCTTCCCAAGCTAAAGCTTATAGAGTATACAATCTCAGAACTAGAATTGTTGAGGAGTCAGCCAATGTGACTTTCAATGAGCACACACCCTGTGTGGCTGGTTCTGGTCCGGATTGGCTGTTTGATCTTGATTTAGTTACCAACTGTTTTAACAAATCTTGTGAGCATGTTTCAGGATCTGCAGAAAATCTAAATAAGGTGATCCTGATCCAAGATTTGAGCTAAGAAGACCCTCAACTCATACATCTTCAGCTCCAGTTGGAACAACTTCAGCAAATGAGGTTTCTATCAGCACAACAATGACAAATTCAGCTGATACATCAGGTATGTCTTCAAATTCCAGCTCAGAGGCTTCTCAACCAGATAGAACACCTCAATTGTAGAAGACAACAATGGTGATGGTGATAGTGATCAGGAATTTCTTGATGCTAATAACCATACCATAGATGACAACATCAATGATGTCACACAGCATTGGATCAAGTTAATCTTGATAAGTGTGATAATGTGGAGGGTGAATCTTCCAGGCCAGATCTAAATCTCAAATTTGGATCTTTCTCAGCAAACTTGTTGTGATCCCTCAGCTAAGGATCCACAAGTCTCACCCTACCACAAACATCATTGGAGATGTTGTCACAGGGGTAAGAACAAGAGGACAAACCCATGAAGCAAATGTTTGTCTTCACTCTTGTTTCTTATCTCAGATAGAGCCCAAGAAAGTTGATGAAGCTCTAAAGGATGGAAGTTGGGTTGAAGCTATGCAACAAGAGCTGCTTCAATTCAAAAGGCAGAAAGTTTGGAAACTTTGTCCTCTTCCTCATGGGAAGACTATCATTGGAACCAAATGGGTTTTTAGGAATAAGAAGGATGATAGAGGAATTATCATCAAGAACAAGGCAAGGCTAGTTGTTCAAGGATACACACAAGAAGAAGGGATTGACTACACTGATGTCTTTGCTCCTGTAGCAAGACTAGAAGCTGTTAGGATATTCCTGGCATTTGCTGCATCCAAGAACTTCAAGGTCTACCAACTTGATGTAAAGTGTGCTTTCTTATATGGAGTGATTGATGAGGAGGTTTATGTCAAACAGCCACCTGGTTTTGTAGACCCTGATCATCCTGATTATGTCTACAAGCTTGACAAAGCTCTTTCATGGGCTGCATCAGGCACCAGAAAGTGGTATGAGACACTATCTGAGTATCTTTGTAAACATGGATACAGGAGAGGTACTATAGATGGAACTCTCTTCATCAAAGGACAGGGAAATGACTGATTGCTGGTTCAAGTATATGTAGATGACATCATTTTTGGTTCAACTAATCCAAAGCTCTGCACAGACTTTAAGAAGCTGATGAAAGACAGATTTGAAATGAGTTCAATGGGAGAACTCAACTTCTTTCTGGGAATTCAAGTGAAGCAGGTTGAAGATGGCATCTTCATAAGTCAGTCAAAGTATGTTCAAGACATACTCAAGAGGTTCAACATGACTGATTGTAAGATTGCTAAGACACCCATAGCCAGAAACCACTCCCTTGGTCCAGATCTTGAGGGGGAGTGTGTAGATGAAACACTTATACAGGGCTATGATGGGTTCTCTTATGTATCTTACAGCTAGCAGGCCTGATATCATGTTTGCTACATGTATTTATGCAAGATATCAAGCCAACCCTAAGATGTCTCACTTAATCACTGTGAAAGGATTTTAAGATACCTCAAAGGTGCTTCACCACTTGGTCTATGGTATCCAAAGAATCCTAATTTCAATATGTATGCCTATACAGATAGTGATTATGGTGGTTGCAACATGACTGCAAAGTCTACATCTGGGGGATGTCAATTCCTTGGTGGAAGGTTTGTCTCATGGCAATGCAAAAACAATCCTGTGTGTCTGCATCAACTGCTGAGGCTGAATACATATTGTTGCAAGCTGCTGTGCTCAAGTGCTTTGGATTCAAAATCAGATGCTGGACTATGGATTTAACTTCAAAGAGACTCCTATCCACATAGACAACAATAGTTCTATCTCTATCATTGAGAATCCTGTGCAGCACTCAAGGACCAAACACATCACATCAGGTATCATTTAATAAGATATAACTATGAAAAGGAAATAATTAAAACTAGTCAAGTTCATACAGATGAACAATATGCTGATCTGTTCACAAAAGCTTTGATGAACAGATTTAAGTATCTGATATCAGCTATTTGGGATGATTAACTTTGAGTAGACTTTTCTTAAAACTAATTCTAATTATTTCTTCTTAAAATATGTGTGTCCTAAGTTGTCTAGTTCATCACTTTCATAAGCTCATGTTTTCTTTGGATGTAAATTTCTTTTTGAAGACTTTCCTTAGATTCTTGAAAATTTTCTGATACTTCGGAAGATAAATTTTATCTTCGGAAGAAAAACATGTCTTCAAAATAAATAACTGTCTAAGAGATTTTACCTTCGGAAGAAGAAGTCAATTCATCTTCCGAAGCTTAAAATTCCTATCTCAGACACTTATTCATTTTTAAGGACTTTTTCCTTCCGAAGAAAAATTAACCTTTGGAAGCTTCGTTCATTCTTATACAAAGCATCCTAGGGTTTATTTCTCTTCCGAAGCATCAAATCTTCATCCTTCCCTTCGTCGGTTAATGCCACTTGTTGAGCCTCGCGAATGCATAAGTCGAGGTCACTATCGATCCTATGTTTTGAAGCATGATAGTAGCCTCGTTGACATCCACATGAATCTCGGTATCAAATTCTCCTAGTGTATCAAACCATTGCCTTCGATCTTAAATTCTTGGAGTGAGACAGCCTTGTTGTGAACCTTGCGACTCAGCGCGTCGGCTACAACATTCGCCTTCCCAGGTGGGTAGCGAATGTCGCAGTCGTAGTCCCTAATCAACTCGATCCAACATCTTTGTCTCATGTTGAGATCCTTTGGTTGAACACGTGTTGGAGACTCTTATGATCGTTGTAGACTATGCATTGCGTCCCCTAAAGATAGTGTCGCCAAATTTTCAATGCGAAAACCACAGCACCAAGTTCAAGATCATGGGTTATATATTCACTCATGAACCTTCAATTGCCTCGACGCATATGCTATGACTTTGCCTCGTTGCATGAGAACACAACCAAGCCCTTGATTAGAAGCATCGCAATACACGGTAAAGTCATCGTTCCATCAGGAAATGTGAGAATAGGAGCGTTACATAACTTGCGGTTTAATGTCTCGAAAGCCTCTTCTTGCTCGGGTCCCCATTCAAAGAGTCGATTCTTTTGGGTTAGCGCCGTTAATGGTTAGCAATCTTCGAGAAATTTGCTATGAACCTACGGTAATATCCCTCTAAGCCCAGAAAAGAACGAACCTCGGTTGGGGTTATGGGAACACACCATTTTTCACGGCTTCAATTTTAGCAGGATCGACATGAATTCCTTGGCTATTCACCACATGCCCTAAGAATTGGACCTCTTCTAACCAGAATTCACACTTGGAAAAACTTGGCGTATAATTGCTCCTTCTTCTAAAGTCCAAAAACTTGTCGCAAGTGCGTCTCGTGATCGATTTTCGTCTTGGAATAAATAAGAATGTCATCAATGAACACGATCACGAACTTATCCAAGTACGATTTACATACTCGATTCATGAGATCCATGAACACGGCAGGTGTTTGGTCAAGCCAAAAGGCATGAACATGAACTCGTAGTGTCCATATCGAGTATGAAAAGCGGTCTTTGGAATGTCATCATCATGAACACGTAGTTGATGATACCCAGAACGTAGATCGATCTTTGAGAATTGAGTTGCTCCTTGAAGTTGATCGAAGAGATAATCGATTCGAGGAAGAGGGTATCGGTTTTTGATAGTAAGTTTGTTGAGTTCTCGGTAATCGATGCACATACGAAATGACCCATCCTTCTTCTTCACAAACAGTACAGGTGCACCCCACGGTGATGAACTAGGGCGAATGAAACCCTTATAGGTCAACTCTTGCAGTTGACTAGCTAGTTCTTGCATTTCAGACGGTGCAAGACGATAAGGTGATTTAGCCACAGGTTCGCGCCAGGGATTAAGTCAATCTTGAACTCAACTTCTCGCACGGGAGGCCCCCTTAAGATCCTCGGGAAAACCTCGGGAAAGTCCCGCACGACAGGAATGTCTTTCAACTCCTTACCCTTGGCTTTCGTATTAACTACATATGCCATGAAAGCCATGTAGTTTTTACTTAAGCACTTGCGGGCCTTGATGCAAGACATGAGTTTGAGTCCTTGGGATGATTTCTCCCAAAGACTTTCAAAGTATCACCAGTCGATAAAGGAATTCGGATACACTTCTCGAAGCATATAATTTCTGCATGATGTTTGGCTAGCCAATCCATGCCAATGATAACATCAAAGCTTCCCAATTGCATATGAATAAGGTCGACAAAGAACTCGTGTTCGTTAAGGCTTAAGGTGCAGTCACGTATTACGAAGTCAATGACTATAGATTTTCCATCGGTGACCTCGACCGTCAAGGATCTTTCCAGATTAACACGCGTTTTAGAAAGTATAGGCTCGAATTCCAAGACACGAAACTCCTATCCGCACTCGAATCAAACAATACAGATGCATAATGACTATTTACAATATATACCTGTTTGGTAATAAACCATTATTGGTATGATGAACACAGATAGGAATTTTTGTTATAAGACAAGAAACAATTTAAAAGGAGTTCAATGACGTACCATTCACCACGTCATTGCTGGCTTGTGCTTGTTGGCATTGATGTTGAAAGCCCTTACACGAGTCGGTGGCACAGTTCCCGCATTGCGAGGACATTGCGGATGAATATGACAAGGCTCGCCACAGTTATAGCTGGTTCGGTTGGTAAGCATGGCAGTGTTGTTTGGCGCACGAAGACAAGTAGCCACCAAATGACCATACTTCCCACACAACGAGTAGACTCGGCATGGATGTTGCTCGCATGGTGGTACTTGCACGTGTTAGACATAGGATATGGACCAGCATAAGCTCTAGCCATGGGGGCTTGATTTGCAACCACCATTTGTTTTTAGGATGATTGGGTGCGGTCACAGCGTAGTTGCGTGTCGGGGTGAACTTACGCTTCTTGTTTTGAGAAGATGACTCGGCCCTTACCTCCTTTGTTGCATCGGGTGTCACCTTCGCAGTAGACTTTGAACCTTTGCCGACATAATGCCAGCTCTTATATGATTCTCGGTGAGCTGCGCGGTGATAGTAATTGCCTCCTCCAACCCACCACGGCATCTTGAATTTGAGGTGGCACCCCCTTGATAAATTTCTCAATGTTACGGGGCACGGTATCCACCATGTGTGGTAGGAGCATACTCAACTCATGATGCCGGGTGGAATAAGCCAAGTGATTCCCACCATCTTGTTTGAGGTTCCAAAACTCCTCCTCTAGCTTTTGCAACTCGCTCCTCGGGCAAAACTTTTGGATCATGATATCCTTAAATTCCTCCCAGGGCAATGCCAAAGCAACCTCAGTTCAACGGTTTCTCTTTTCACTATTCCACCATGTGAGTGCCCGTTGTTGAAGGACACTTGTAGCATAGCGAACCTTGAACTCGTCGGGGCACTCGCTAACGATGAACGTGTTCTCCATACTTTCAAACCACTCAAGAAGTCCAGTGGCTCCTTCTTTATCACTAAAGCTAGTGGGTTTGCACGAGTTGAAGTGTTTGAAAGTGCAGGTGCGAGTGTTCCCTTGTTGATTGTTGCTATTGTCTCCATTAGCACCGCTATTGTTCCCATTGGTGTTGTTATTGCTATTAGCCATTAGGGTGCTATTAAGTTCAGCAACCATGGTCGGGATGACGACAGCCATTTGCCGAGAATAATGACGGCTAGCTTACGGTCGGAACTTCCACGCTTTCCATGGTGACGAGACATGTTGGATATACACAAAATTGAGTTAGTTACGGGAGTGAGGATAAGAAAGGATATTAGTTTAAACAAAGATAAGCTAAGGGTTGTAAGGTACATGGAATGATTCCATTTGATAACGCATTACCATTTGGAAACGTTGACACGTCAAGGTGAATTGACCCATTTGCCATAGAAACTTGTGTATATTGACCATAGTTTATCACTATCCCAGAAATCTCCAGGTAAGCATGACTAGTCCTGTAGGATTTATGCAAAATGCTTGCCTTAGCCCGAAGGCCTTTTGCCAGGAAATCTAGGATACAGGTGTCTATGTGTCACACAATATTTCTTAGGTTCATGGAATCAAAACCTTGATGAGATTTATATAGATTAGACATAACGTCTAAAGATCCAAATCATAAGCATAAGCATAAGATTCCACGTGTCGTCGAGAATAAGATTAAGAGGTTTCATGTTCGGGGAGAGTCAAAGAGTCAAAGTTAAGTTTAGGGAGACAAGTAACAATGTTTAGGCAATCCTATGCTAAGGCATCAAATTGCACATAAGAAGGCATAGCATTATGTAGCATGCAAACTATATAATTTAGACGATAGCAATATAATTCCATAGGGTTCATGCATACTATAGTCTAGGTCACCATTTCTAATAACCTAAATCCTTATAGTTACGGGCTCTGATACCAATCTGTCACACCCCAACCTTGACGGCAGAAACGTCAAGATGTGAGGGTTAAGATCGTTCACAACCACATAACGCTATTAATAATCTCAAATATATTATTCATAAGTTCCAAATGTATTATTACAATTAAAAGTCTCAAACAAGAAAACATCATGCATAAAAGTTAAATGTAACAAGCCTATCCATTTATTTTTATCTAGGTCCAATCCTAGATGTGATAAGCTTCAAAAGTGGCGATCAAACTTGAGTATTTCCTGAAACATGTTAAAAATAAAAGGCAACATAACGTTGGTGAGATTTCCATAGTTTTCAATACATAAGTATATAAAAGATGGCAATTCATATTGTAATACGTATAGTTTGACGATTAATAAAAAAATATAAAGTAACGTCCAGTGCAAGCCTTCACAATAAACCTAAGAATATAAATATATTTACAAGGTTTAAGTTTAAATAGTAAGATTAACGTTTTAATGCGTACTAAGGTTTCAATAGAAATTTGGGGGTTATAAATGAATAAAGATTTATCGAAATCATAAATATATAATATTTAATATATATATATATATTAATATAAATAATAAAAATGAAAAACATAATACTTATTACTCCTTTTATAATGATTTAATATATAAAATATAAATAAAACTTTATAATTAACATAATTAATCTACAATTAAAGATAACGAAATGACCAATAGTCATTTAGTGATTTTAACTATTTAAAGTTTATTTCTATGAAAATAAACTAATTATAACATTTATCAATGATATTTAAAATAAAATAAATAAATAAATAAATAAAATGTTAAGATGTTTAAAAGAATAAATTTATCATAACATAGTTGAATAATTTTAAAAAATAAATAAAGTTTATAAAACTAATTTTTTTATAATTTTAAGAAATTTTTTTATATTTTTGGCATCTAAAACAGCCCCCAAAAATATATTGGAGGTCGCTGGGTTCTAACCCGGGACCTCTAGTATAGAATGTGAGTGTGGATCCGGTGAACCAAAGGCAGATGCCGTGCTAAGACCCGGTTTTGAAATCTTAAAAACATAACCATATAGAAATCCCTAAATCCAAGAACCCGAGATTGTTCTTGAATCAAATTGTACATCAAATCGTTGTTGTGGATCAAAGTAACCATGGGGCTTTTGTTCCCCATGTTTAAACAATCCAAATTATGTTAATAACTTACTTGATTTTGATCGAATTGAAGGTTTTTGGGTTCAACGAGCTTTGCGACTGTTCTTGATTTCCAATTCGTTGTGTGTGTGTATGTGTTTCGAGCAATTGAGGGTTCAGTGAGTTCAGGAAACCCAATTAGAATAAAAGCCGTGCAATTTATAGGTTTAATTCGTTTGATTTGGTACCCAACGGCTACAACGTTTAAATCGGGGGTTACAGATCGAAGTAAGTTGTTTAATTGTTGTTGCAGGTGCAACGATTCATCACATTTAGTTCGTGATTAATAAGGGACGTTTCTAGTCGTTTGATTGTGTTGTTATTATGGTTTAGGTGTAAACCGATTTGGTTATTGAAGTGTGATCGGTTTCAAGTTAAAGAATGTTAAATCCGCATTGAAACCCACATTAAGGCGCATGCAACAGTTCTATTTTGCCTCACGATTATTTGGTGTAACTTGGGGTCGAAACCGAGGCATAACACCCAGTTTTTGGCCTTGCCAGAGCCGCGGCCGGTGGTGACCGGAGGCTCGCCGGAAAGTCGGGGAAATAAGGGGGGACGGTTTGGTTTATTAGTTATTTACACAATTGACCCCTGTAGTTTGTTTTGTTATCATTTTATGCAAAACTTTCATTTAAAGTTTTAAAAATCACAAAACAAACCCTTTTTCTAAATACATCATGTTTAATCATTTTAAGTTTAATAATTTTTATAAAACATTATTATTATTATCTTTACCATAATATTAGTTATTATTAGTATTATTATTATTATCCTTATTATTATTATTATTATTAATTTTGTTAATATTGTTATTATTATTATTATATTTTGATATTTTAAGAACATTAATTATTTATTATATAATAATTAGCATCATAATCTTTCAATTTAAAGAATTAAACAATTAGACAATAACTAAATGGCCCATAAACATAAGGACCATTGTTGCCATTATGAAACTATGATTGCTCTGTTTATTTTATTTGTTAGAAGTTAATAGTCTACCATATCTAATACAATATACATAATGTATATTACTAATATTAATGATGGTAATAATTGTCACACCCCGGGCCCAGGTAGGGTGGGACGTCACAGACTAGCAACAACATATGGCAGCGGAAACAAACCATTACAAGAGCTCAAAGGAGAGAATATCACATGGCATTAAATGTTTTAAAAAGGTACCGGGGCTAGAAACAAATCAAGCCCAAATGAGTTTTACAACCAATCATAAAATAAATTGTACTTGTTCAACACAAATATAAAATTGTTCAAATGATTCATTAAGGAAAATATGCCAATGCCATGGTCGTGGGGATAAGTCTAGGTCTTCACAACAGCTAGGATCTCTTCATGAATTACCTGAAACATGCTCAAAAAGAATTTGTGTCAACTAAAAAGTTGGTGAATTCAAGTGCTTAAAGTTTAAAAACAAAAGGACTTAACAAATCCTTCTTTGATAAAAAGGAAATAATCATTGTTTCAACATCGTGGGAAAATCATAATCAACCCTGCACTCAGTCCCGGTTGGCCTCTTCTAAAGTTGTGTTTAACCGATATTCCCGAAGGAAGAACTGAGCCCCAAACCAGTGAACCATACCTGCCCGGATGGTTCACCATAGTTTCTTAACAAAACCTGTTACATGCCACAAACAACCCCTTAGGATCTCAGTGGGGTACCCTTCCTGGAACGGAAGCCACTGTGTGTGGGGGATTCCCCAAATAGATCTATCCATATAAAACAAGCGGTTCACGAAAGAATTAATGATCATGATATAAGTATCAGCAGGTAACCATAAATCCCACATACAATCATCAAGTAAAGCAAAAATATAGTTCATAAATAACAGAAATGTTTCACCCCAAAACAGTAGTAAAAAGGGGAATCACTAGAACTCACCTTAGGTTTTAAGTCAAAATAACTCTTCGTGTGCCGGGAGTGTCAAGTCTAGCACTATTAAGTGATAAGCTACTGCTCTAAACTCATTTAAGGTGCAACAAGAGTGTCAGAATTTAGTTATCGGATAAGGCTTTGATTTCGCGAAGGTTTGTATAAAAAGTTTTCTTTTATGGCAGGTCATGGTTTCTTCATGTAATTTGGGATTTTTACATCATTAGGTTAAGGATATAAGGAAATTTTGTTTTTCAAGTGATTATTAGTTTCATAGGAGTCGGTTATAAAGTTTGGTAAATTTTACAGTTTAGTCCCTCAAGTTTCAAAATTGACAGTTTCTACCCTCAAGTTTGGTTTCTTGTCCTTTATCACACTTAAGACCAAAAATCAGGTTCTTAGAGTAAAATTTTACTTATTATAGAGTAAGTGTTCCAAAATTTCAGTTTACGGGTCCGGTTTAAAAACTATGCGTTTAACGCTCCCGTTGCGGTAAAACCGGAGAGTTTTAACGGTTAATTTAGGGTTTTCATAAATTTGAGTCTTGGACCAGTAGGTATCATCTAAAAGATATTTTTATAAGTTTTAAGTCCTTAAATTGTGAAATTTTTCCTCTAATAGTTGAAAGTCTCGTTTTTACGTTTGACCCGTTAAAACGCGGTTTTGACCGTATTTGACCATTTAAAGCTTGTTTGACCAATTTTTCAAATCCTTTAGGTCTTTTATTACTTAACTTACTGAAATTACATGATTTTTATAAATCTTAGCTTTAAACTCCTTTTTCATGGATTTTTCTCAAAAACGATGCCCGGTTGGTACCCGTTTTTAGTTAAAACGTCATTTAATTGTTCTTTTGACCATTTAAATTACCCATTGACTCCAGAATACTTTTAACCATTTTTAAGCCTGGAATTCTTTTTAAAATGGTTAAAACCATGTTTTTTTTATTTTTAAGGTTGTTTTACCATGTTTCGGGTCCCGAAATTAACCAAAATGGGTCTAATCTTAACATGTCCTTAATTTCCAGAGATTAACCATTTGTCACACACTTAATATACATCAAAAATTTCTGAAATTATGTCCAAACTCACGGCTAGGTTACCCATCACAACAATGAACCATCAACTTAGTGATTTAGCCATAACCGACCATAACACATGTGTAAATCCTTGCAAACTTGTAGTTAAACCTTACCAAAACCCCATTTAACTTTAAAACCAGATTATTAGGGTGTTACAAAGTCGTTCATGAGCAGGTTGTAAACCTTGGTTAAGAGGGTTTTCAAACAAGTGCTTAGCTTGCAATATATCTTGTAAAAAGAAGGTTTTTGAGGTGTAACTTGAGCTAAAACCACATATCCACGGTGTATATTCTTTTGTAACTTTTAAAAAAGGTTATTAGGAGTTCATTAAACCATTATCAAGCAGGTTATAAGTTTTTCTTTCAAGGGTTACAAGATCTACAAGTTAGATGGTGCAAAAAGTCCAAAAATAGGGTTTTCATGGTGGAAATCGGTTTCCACCTTAAGAATGACAAGTATAACGAGTGAGATACCTCTTGTGAAGTTGAAAGCTCCTCAAGAACAAGGTAATGGTGTCGGGTTTCTGCTACAACAAAGAGAGGAGGTGTTTTTAAAAGAGAAGTGAAAGAAACACATGAAAAGACCATTTTCGGGTGACATGAAGCTTACACTTGGTGTTGTTCACGTTTTGGAGAGTGTAGATGGTCTTGGATAGCTCGAAACTCCTTGGACAAGGCTGAAGAATCTTCTAACAAGCTGGAAAAGTCGAACAATATGTAGAGGTGTGCCCAAACTCGCGATATGGCCACCTTCTTGCGGTTTTCGGTCGACCGAGAGTGGGAAGGCCTTGTTCTTCGATGAACAAGGCTGGAAATCTAGAGAGAATGGTTTGTGTGTGTGTTTTGGAGTGTGTATTCAGCTGATGAAAATTTGAAAGAATGAGAGAGAGAGAGGTGTAGAGATGAAGTCTTTGCATGAAGTGTGTGATGGTGAGTGTGTGGGTGGTGTAAGGAGAGTGAGTGGAGGGAGAGGGGGCGGCCGAAACTTGGCTTCTAGTGATGGTTTTTGATTTAATTTTTAATGGTAAATGATTATTAGGTAGTGTAATTTTGTAGTATTGGGTAGAATATATTATTTGTGGATGATGTTAATTGTAGTATCTTGTGCATGTCCATGCATGCATGAACCGAAATATATATAAGTGTGAATGTATGCTCACATTTAATTGTTTCACTTGAGATTAAATTTTGTAAGGGTGACTAGTTAACATTCCCGGGACACTAATTTTTAAAAAGGTAAAACCTAAACTAACTAAAAGTCAATAAAATCATATGAAATCATAATTTGAATCAAATAGCAAGAAATGTTTCTAAATTCATGATAGGGTTGGATTGTTTCAATTATTAGTACTTATAAGACGGATAATGATGCAAGTAAATTAGGGTTTGAATAACAAACTAGAGGCCGGTTGTCACATTCTCCCACCGTTTAGGAAATTTCGTCCTGAAATTTTAGCTTCGATTAGAGTCTGAACGGGTGGGTTTGAAGAGGTGTGGATAATTCTTCCTCATCTCATCTTCACGCTCCCAAGTAAATTCAGGTCCTCGCTTGGAGTTCCATCTAACCTTGACCTTGGGTATGCGGCTCCGCCGGAGTTGCTTGACCAAGCGGTCCGTGATCTCTACGGGTTCTTCCACGAAATTCAGCTTGTCATTGATTCTTGCTTCTTTCAATGGTAGCTCCAGGGTTTTGTCTACCATACACTTCTTCAAGTTCGACACATGAAAGGTGTCGTGTATGTGGCTCAACCCTTGGGGTAGTTTCAACTTGTAAGCCACTGGGCCAATTCTTGCCAGTATTTCGAATGGTCCAATGTATCTCGGGCTTAACTTTCCTCTCTTTCCGAACCTCACGGTTCCCTTCCATGGTGCTACCTTTAACATTACCCTGTCGCCCACTTGAAACTCTAAAGGTTTCCGTCTCCTATCAGCGTACTTCTTCTGCCGGTCTCTGGCTGCTTTTAGTCGCTCCTTTATTTAAAGATCTTGTCAGTGGTCTCCAACACGATGTCGGGTCCCATCACTTGGCTATCACCGATCTCATTCCAGCTCAATGGTGATCGGCATTTTCTGCCATATAGAGCCTCATACGGAGCGGCTTTAATACTCGCGTGGTAACTATTGTTATAGGCGAATTCCACCAAAGGGAGATGGTTGTCCCAGTTTCCGCCAAAGTCAATCACGCAAGCTCTTAACATATCTTCCAACGTTTGAATAGTCCTTTCGCTCTGACCGTCGGTTTGAGGATGGTATGCGGTGCTTAGATCCAAACGGGTTCCTAAAGCTTGCTGGAATGATTTCCAGAAACGAGAAGTGAAACGGCTATCACGGTCGGAGATGATTGACAAAGGCACTCCATGCCTCGTTACTATCTCGTCGACATATAGTTGGGCCAATTTTGTCATGTCGTAGTCTTCTCTAATTGGCAAAAAGTGAGCTGACTTCGTTAGCCTATCTACTATCACCCAAATAGAATCATGACCTCTAAACGTTCTGGGTAACTTAGTAACAAAATCCATCGTGACGTTATCCCATTTCCATTCTGGGATTTCGGGTTGTTGTAACGTTCCTGACGGTTTTTGATTTTCAGCTTTTACCATGGCACAGGTTAGACATTTCCCAACATAAATAGCGATTGATTTCTTGATTCCAGGCCACCAAAAAAGTGCCTTTAGATCCTGGTACATCTTATCACTTCCAGGGTGAATCGAATACCTAGACTTGTGTGCTTCGTCGAGGATTACTTCTCAATTCCTCCGTGCTTCGGCACCCAAGTTCTCCCTTCGTACCTGTATGTACCATCGTCCCCTGTCTCAAATCGCTTTTCCATTCCGGTTAACCCTTCTTCTTTTAACCTTTCTTCCTTTAATGCTTCGTTTTGAGCTTCTTTCAGTTTTGCGATAAGGTTGGTATACACACTCATCCTTAAGGCTCGTACACGAAGAGGCTTTTCTCTCTCCTTTCGGCTCAACGCATCCGCCACAACATTGGCCTTACCGGATGGTAGCGGATTTCGCACTCGTAGTCATTTAACAGCTCGACCCATCTTCTCTGACGCATGTTGAGCATCTTTTGGTCAAGAATGTGTTGCAAACTTCTATGGTCAGTGTAGATGATGCACTTCGTGCCATAGAGGTAGTGCCTCCACATTTTGAGAGCAAACACCACGGCACCCAATTCCAGATCGTGCGTCGTATAGTTCTTCTCATGATCATTCAGCAGTCTAGATGCATAAGCAATCACCTTGTTGCGTTGCATCAATACACATCCTAGTCCTTGACGCGAAGCGTCACAATAGACCACGAAGTCTTCTACTCCTTCTGGAAGAGCAAGGATAGGTGCACTGCATAGCTTCTCCTTAAGCGTTTCAAACGCCTCGTTCTGCTCTCGCTCCCACACAAAGGTTGTGTTCTTCTTGGTTAGTGCGGTCAAAGGTTGCACTATGCGCGAGAAGTCTTTTATAAATCGTCGGTAGTAACCAGCCAGCCCTAAGAATTGCCTTATCTCCGTGGGAGTTTCAGGAATCTTCCAATTCTTTATGGCCTCAATCTTGGAAGGGTCGACTTGAATCCCATTCTCATTCACCACATGCCCTAAGAATTGGATCCTACGCATCTAGAATTCACATTTAGAGAACTTGGCATATAGTTGCTCATTCTTGAGTAGTTCAAGTATTAGCCTGAGATGCTTCTCGTGCTCGTCTTTACTACGGGAGTAGATCAGTATGTCGTCGATAAACACGATCACAAACTTGTCGAGGTAAGGGCGGCAAACGCGGTTCATGAGGTCCATGAACGCTGCTGGAGCATTAGTCAGTCCAAAGGGCATGACCGTACTCATAGTGTCCATACCTAGTTCAGAAGGCCGTTTTGGGTATGTCCTCTTCTCCTATCTTCAGTTGGTGGTATCCTGACCTCAAATCTATTTTGGAGAAATAACTTGCTCCTTGCAGTTGATCAAATAGGTCATCTATTCTCGGAAGAGGGTAACGGTTCTTTATGGTCAGTTTGTTCAATTCTCTGTAATCAATGCACATTCGCAGGGTTCCGTCCTTCTTTTTCACAAACAGTACCGGGGCACCCCATGGAGAGACACTCGGACGTATAAATCCCTTGTCCAGTAGTTCTTGAATTTGCGCCATTAGCTCCTTCATCTCAGGTGGGGCGAGTCGGTACGGTGCCTTGGCTACTGGTGCAGCACCAGGCAGCAAATCTATCTGGAATTCGACTTGTCGGTTCGGGGGAAGTCCTGGTAGGTCTTCCGGAAACACTTCTGGGTATTCAGAAACCACGGGAATATCTTCAATCTTCTTCTCCTTTTGGGTCTTCATCACATAAACTATAAAAGCTGGACATCCCTTCATTAAGCTCTTGGTAGCCTTTAAGTGGGATACTATGGGGTATAGGGTGTTACTCCTTTCGCCTTCTACTACTAACACTTCTTTGTCGCTCAACGGTATCTTGAGTAGACGCTCATCATATGATTTCGACTCTATGCTTAGCTAGCCAGTCCATACCAACAACCACATCAAATCCTCCTAACTTAATGGGCATCAGGTTTATCCTAAACGTATTTCCCTTTAGATTCAGCGGGCAATCTCTGATGACTTTGTTAGTTTCTAAAATGTTACCGTCAGCTAATTCTACGTATCGGTCAAGGCACACGCGTCTAAGTCAATCAAAGGCCTAAAAGTACTAGAGACAAAACTAGCAGTCGCTCCAGTATCGAACAGAACAGTAGCAGGATGATTGTTTACAAGGAACGTACCGTTAACCACGTCAGGTTCCCTACGAGCTCCAGCTGGGTCCATAACAAATGCTCTTCCCTTAGGCTTGTTGTGCTTGGCATCCTTGTCTCTACCCAGCTTAGGACACTTGTTCCTCATGTGCCCTGGATCTCCGCATTCATAGCATTGTTTTCCTGGTGCGTAAGTGCAGTCTTTGATTAGATGGCCTGTTCTCTTGCATCTAAAACAGGGCATCGGGTTACATTCCCCTTGATGTGTAGCTTGCACTTGTTGCAAAATGGGCTTGTCCCCGAGTACAGTCTCCGGGTCTTGCTTCCCTGATCATCGCGCCTCGCACCTTCAGAACTCTTTCTACCTGACCCGCTACTACTTCCAACCGCTCTCTTTACTTCAAACCATTTCTTTTCTCCCACCACAACTTCCTCTTCTCATCAGCCCTTGCTTGCTCAGTCCATCCACCCTAATTAAGTCATCAGTCAAACTGCTGGTAAGGTCAACAGCAGCTTGTAGGGTTGAAGGCTGGGAGGAACGGACCATTCCCCTAACTCTTGGGTGTAGCCCCAAGATGAATCGTGCTACACCTTTAGTTTCAGGTGTCACTAGATGGGGAACAAGTCGGGATAGGGCTAAGAAACGATTGATATATTCCGTGTAGTTGGGACCTTTCATTTCCAAACTTAGGAATTCTGTCTCCAGCTTCTCGAGTTGATTGATGGGGCAATACTTGCTGGTCATTAGCTCTCTGAATTCGGTCCAACTCATTCGATTAGCCACTTTTCTTCCACGGGTTTGAGTAATAACTTCCACCATTCAAGAGCTGATCCCTTGAGGGATTGTGATGCGAACCTCACCATATGATCCATCTTGCACTCGCTAATGTCCAAGACAGCTTCCATTTCGTCAATCCATCTGTAAGTCTCTATAGCACCCTTGGTGCCGTAGAAGTCCTTAGGCTTACATGCCATGAAGGTCTTATAGGAGCATCCGTTCTTTAACGCCTCGGCTTCCTCGTCGTGGCCCTCGTCGTTCGCTGGCCGATCATTACCATTAGCATTATCCCGATCAGCATTTATCTGGGCGATAATGGTCGGGATGGCGTTAGCCAGTTGCTGAGCTACGAGGTTAGCAATTCTTTCATCGCTTTCTTGATTAGCATTTTCCCTGTGGGGAGTTCCTGGTGGAGTAGGTTGGTTTCCAGTCTGTCTGGCTTCCTCACGGCGGCCCCTAGTGGCTCCTCGCCGTCCAAATCGTGTTCCTCTGCGAGTCGGCATTCTGATAGTATCACAAATAGATTCGTTTAGCATCTCAAAATTGTTTCGAATAGCTTATGCATCATTACCCTATTACACCATGCCTCGGGAAGAGGGATCATGGCGTGCACATATGTATTTACAACCCACTAAGAAAATCTTACAAAGTCCAATCAAAACATGACATAACAGTTAGACAACCAATTAGAAAGGGCACGGACCAATTTCAAGGCACAACACAACATATTGCAATTCAATACAAATAGTCCAATAATCTAGCATCCAAACAAACAGTTCATAGATAAATAGAGATAGTAGTATCATCCAGCAAAGTTGAATCAGAGTCAAGCTCTTACAAATTGGAAGGTGCCATCACCCCCATGTTAATAATAATAATAGTATCGAATAATAATTCAAATAGTTTCCTTCTACTGTCTAGAGACAGATAATCCTGCTGCGTACCCCTACTCTCACATCCACTTTTTCTTCAGCCATCCAAACCATCCTGAACTCTTCTTTCTCTGCTCCTGCTCCAAACGCTGCACTCCTTGCGTAGCCATCATAGCCTGGAATTGAGCAGACTGGGAGGTTCGAGTGGCGTGCTGAACAGTCAACTCATGACGACGAACGGTCCTCAAGATTTCATCCAGTGTCGCATCAGAGGGTCCTACGTCACTTGCCCGGCGACTCGACTGGGAGTACCTATCACCAGCCAGTACGCTAGGGCCGTCATACATACTGTGCCTCGGTGGCATCAGGTGCTCATCACGTGGGTCAAACAGCGGAGGTACCGGAGTCGGAATCCTAACAGGCGGGGGAGGAGGAGGAGGCATCCTAAAGGATACGGAGGATCCTGGCCTAACACTTTTGCGAGGACGGGTGACAGTACGCGCACCCCTATTCCCAATAGGTGGGATGGGTGAGTGGGTAGGAGCAGCTACGTGAGGAGAGTGGGAACGCGTTCGGCTTCTGGATGGTGATGTGGAGGAAGAGTCCTCAGAAGCTTCAGTGTCATCTGACGTGACGGATATCCATCCTGGATGTCCGCATCTCCGGAGGTACGCTTCATACTCAGTCTGAGGCTTCGCCCTTCTCAGGTTCCGGTAGGAGTGGTCTCAGTGTCGGGGTGAGCAGGCGCCTTACCTTTATCAGCCATAATCGTTGCGTCCTGTAAGAAATACATCATGAGTAATTTGGTTTCTCATAGCTCATGATTATAATAATAGTACTAGTAATAGTAGTGATGGCAATAGTATCTGTTATTCCAACATATATTGTCCGTGTTGCCCAAATCAATAGTCTCTTCAAATAGTATCGGATAACATAGTTCATCATAAAAATCATTTAAATCCCCTTTTTGAAATTAGTTTCAAAATCATCAATATAAATCAGAAAAAGTCCAACCATAACCTAAAGTCCGTGATGGAAATTACGCGTCCGGTAAATTCATGATTACGTTGATCAAGTGTAATCATCAATTTACCCAACCCGATCATCCCAACACTTCCCACAAGGACAGTCCTAGGGTATCAGGGTTGTAGCCTAGGGTCTACTATGGTATTCCCGACTTCTCTACAACCTTTGGCTCTGATACCAATCTGTCACACCCGGGCCCAGGTAGGGTGGGACGTCACAGACTAGCAACAACATATGGCAGCGGAAACAAACCATTACAAGAGCTCAAAGGAGAGAATATCACATGGCATTAATGTTTAAAAAGGTACCGGGGCTAGAAACAAATCAAGCCCCCAAATGAGTTTTACAACCAATCATAAAAATAAATTGTACTTGTTCACACAAATATAAAATTGTTCAAATGATTCATTAAGGAAAATATGCCAATGCCATGGTCGCGGGGATAAGTCTAGGTCTTCACAACAGCTAGGATCTCTTCATGAATTACCTGAAACATGCTCAAAAAGAAATTTGTGTCAACTAAAAAGTTGGTGAATTCAAGTGCTTAAAGTTTAAAAACAAAAGGACTTAACAAATCCTTCTTTGATAAAAAGGAAATAATCATTGTTTCAACATCGTGGGAAAATCATAATCAACCCTGCACTCAGTCCCGGTTGGCCTCTTCTAAAGTTGTGTTTAACCGGATATTCCCGAAGGAAGAACTGAGCCCCAAACCAGTGAACCATACCTGCCCGGATGGTTCACCATAGTTTCTTAACAAAACCTGTTACATGCCACAAACGACCCCTTAGGATCTCAGTGGGGTACCCTTCCTGGAACGGAAGCCACTGTGTGTGGGGGATTCCCCAAATAGATCTATCCATATAAAACAAGCGGTTCACGAAAGAATTAATGATCATGATATAAGTATCAGCAGGTAACCATAAATCCCACATACAATCATCAAGTAAAGCACAAATATAGTTCATAAATAACAGAGCATGTTTCACCCCAAAACAGTAGTAAAAAGGGGAATCACTAGAACTCACCTTAGGTTTTAAGTCAAAATAACTCTTCGTGTGCCGGGAGTGTCTCAAGTCTAGCACCCTAACATGTACATATTAAGTGATAAGCTACTGCTCTAAACTTATTTAAGGTGCAACAAGAGTGTCAAGAATTTAGTTATCGGATAAGGCTTTGATTTCGCGAAGGTTTGTATAAAAAGTTTCCTTTTATGGCAGGTCATGGTTTCTTCATGTAATTTGGGATTTTTACATCATTAGGTTAAGGATATAAGGAAATTTTGTTGTTCAAGTGATTATTAGTTTCATAGGAGTCGGTTATAAAGTTTGGTAAATTTTACAGTTTAGTCCCTCAAGTTTCAAATTGACAGTTTCTACCCTCAAGTTTGGTTTCTTGTCCTTTATGACACTTAAGACCAAAAATCAGGTTCTTAGAGTAAATTTTACTTATTATAGAGTAAGTGTTCCAAAATTTCAGTTTACGGGTCCGGTTAAAAACTATGCGTTTAACGCTCCCGGTTGCGGTAAAACCGGAGAGTTTTAACGGTTAATTTAGGGTTTTCATAAATTTGAGTCTTGGACCAGTAGGTATCATCTAAAAGATTTTTTATAATTTTTAAGTCCTTAAATTGTGAAATTTTGCCTCTAATAGTTGAAAGTCTCGTTTTTACGTTTGACCCGTTAAAACGCGTTTTGACCGTATTTGACCATTTAAAGCTTGTTTGACCAATTTTTCAAATCCTTTAGGTCTTTTATTACTTAACTTACTGAAATTACATGATTTTTATATTTAAACTCCTTTTTCATGGATTTTTCTCAAAAACGATGCCGGTTGGTACCCGTTTTTAGTTAAAACGTCATTTAATTGTTCTTTTGACCATTTAAATTACCCATTGACTCCAGAACACTTTATTACCATTTTAAGCCTGGAATTCTTTTTAAAATGGTTAAACCATGTTTTACTATTTTTAAGTTGTTTTACCATGTTTCGGGTCCCGAAATTAACCAAAATGGGTCTAATCTTAACATGTCCTTAATTTCCAGAGATTAACCATTTGTCACACACTTAATATTCATCAAAACTTCTGAAATTATGTCCAAACTCACGGCTAGGTTACCCATCACAACAATGAACCATCAACTTAGTGATTTAGCCATAACGACCATAACACATGTGTAAATCCTTGCAAACTTGTAGTTAAACCTTACCAAAACCCCATTTAACTTTAAACCAGATTATTAGGGTGTTACAAGTCGTTCATGAGCAGGTTGTAAACCTTGGTTAAGAGGGTTTTCAAACAAGTGCTTAGCTTGCAATATATCTTGTAAAAAGAAGGTTTTTAGGTGTAACTTGAGCTAAAACCATATCCACGGTGTATATTCTTTTGTAACTTTTAAAACAGGTTATTAGGAGTTCATTAAACCATTAACAAGCAGGTTATAAGTTTTGCTTTCAAGGGTTACAAGATCTACAAGTTAGATGGTGCAAAAAGTCCCAAAAATAGGGTTTTCATGGTGGAAATCGGTTTCCACCTTAAGAATGACAAGTATAACGAGTGAGATACCTCTTGTGAAGTTGAAAGCTCCTCAAGAACAAGGTAATGGTGTCGGGTTTCTGCTACAACAAAGAGAGGAGGTGTTTTTAAAAGAGAAGTGAAAGAAACACATGAAAAGACCATTTTCGGGTGACATGAAGCTTACACTTGGTGTTGTTCACGTTTTGGAGAGTGTAGATGGTCTTGGATAGCTCGAAACTCCTTGGACAAGGCTGAAGAATCTTCTAACAAAGATGGAAAAGTCGAACAATATGTAGAGGTGTGTCCAAACTCACGAATATGGCCACCTTCTTGCGGTTTTCGGTCGACCGAGAGTGGGAAGGCCTTGTTCTTCGATGAACAAGGCTGGAATCTAGAGAGAATGGTTTTGTGTGTGTGTTTGGAGTGTTATTCAGCTGATGAGATTTGAAAGAATGAGAGAGGGAGGTGTAGAGATGAAGTCTTTGCATGAAGTGTGAATGGTGAGTGTGTGGGTGGTGTAGAGGAGAGGTGAGTGGAGGAGAGGGGGCGGCCGAAACTTGGCATTCTAGTGAGGGTGTTTTGATTTAATTTTAATGGTAAATGATTATTAGGTAGTGTAATTTTGTAGTATTGGGTAGAATATATTATTTGGTGGATGATGTTAATTGTAGTATCTTGTGCATGTCCATGCATGCATGAACCGAAAATATATATAAGTGTGAATTATGCTCATATTTTATTGTTTCACTTGAGATTAAATTTTGTAAGGGTGACTAGTTAACATTCCCGGGACACTAATTTTTAAAAGGTAAAACCTAAACTAACTAAAAGTCAATAAAATCATATGAAATCATAAATTGGATCAAATAGCAAGAAATGTTTCTAAATTCATGATAGGGTTGGATTGTTTCAATTATTAGTACTTATAAGACGGATAATGATGCAAGTAAATTAGGGTTTGAATAACAACCTAGAGGCCGGTTATCACAATAATAACTATTTAATAATAAAAACAAAACAATAATAATAACAATGTTGATAGGTCAAATGGATCGATCTTGATTGTTAATCAAGCAATTGATAATTATATGAACATGTAATCAAAACTACAAATATCAAAAAAAATTGATAGTCTTGTCATTGATATTTGTAGGATTACAATGGCAATTAAAGAAATATCAAAATATCTCTCAAAAGTCTTCTAAACGTCACACTATGACAAAAACTATACTAAAGACTAAAATGCTAATCTTTCTAGGGTTCCAACAATACTCCCCTAAGATTTGCATTGTCTTCAACAGAAGAGTCTCTGGTTCTTTCTTGATCTTGAACATTGGCTTCTTTTTATATAACTCTAGTTTCGAAAAAAGCTTTCTTTATAGAAGACTTGAACGTCTCAGCTAGAATTCTTTGCTCCGGCTTAGAATCATTTGTCTTTATCTCCATTGCTTCCATCATCAACAAAGTTTGTTTAGATAAACCTGGAATGTCAACATTAGCATACATCTCTATTGGCTTGGATTCTCTTTGGTGTAGATTTCAATACTCCCTTGCTTGATATTCTGATGAATTATATATCTTTGATATCTTTCTTTACAATGTTAGATATGCCATAGCCTTCCTCAAAAAATTTATTTCCATTGCTGCATTCATTACTTTGATTATTGTCATAAAATATTTTCTATCATTTCCAGCTTCAACAGAGGATACTTGATCAAATTTTTGATTTGACAAAAATGATATGTAACTCTGATGAAGTAACTTTAGCTCAAAACTCCAAACAAGCTTATCATGTCGTTCTACCAATCATCTTCATCTCTTAAAATTAAATGAAATTATCAGAATCATAAAACCATCTTTTGATTGGTTTTGATGTCTGAGTACCATTTATCACTTTCAGACCTGGATTGGTTACTTTCTCGAAGATTGATCTCCAAAAGCCTTTAAATACTGATTTGCCATTTCAGATCTTGACTTACTCTTCTTCTCATCTCTTCTCAAAGTATCAAAGTATGCCTTATCCTCTTGATCACTTCTTGTTTTAGAAAAATGGCATTCTGGAGATTCCTCTATCAAGTAACTTTATAAAATTTTCTCCTCTGGTAGCCTTTGAAGGATTAATGAGAGGCAACTTATGCAATTCCTTTAAATCTTGAACTGGAAGAGTAATAATGCTAGAATAAAAATGATACACATCACAAATTGCATTTAACCTCTTTATCAGAAAGCATCAAACACCTCATCATACTTCCAAGCAACTATCTTCACTTCTTTTGTCATATCAGGCACAATCATAGCCTTTTAAAGCTCTAAAATAGATTGTCCTGTTTGCCACACATTTCTCACTATGTCTCCAGCAGATCTTGCTTTGTTCCATAGTTGTTTTTGATTCAAATCATTTGTATGTTTGTTGCTCTGTGTTAGGAAACATTTTCATCATTTTTTCCTTCTTTCATGAGTTTTTCTTACTAACTCCATTGATTTATCTCTTGAGGCTTCAAAATCTTTGTTCTCTTGTGATTGCCAGATATTGAGGATTATCCATGTCAAGAACAATCATCTTATTATACATCTTTTATGTTTGCTGAATGCTTCTCACTAACTTTCTCAATGATTCTCCTTGTAATCTTTGTAATCTTTTCCATGGATAGTTCCTTGATTGCAAGCACATCCTCAAAGCAGGTATACTCATATCATCTGGATCAGGATGGTGCAATTTCTTCTCATGAATATCATCAATATTAATGCTTTCACTCATAGGTGCCCATTCTCCATGTTCTAGACTTATCTCATTTTGATCAACAGGTGCTGTTGATTTTGCTATCATGCTTTTCTCATATTCTTCATTAATTTGAGATACATTCAGTCCATCCAAGAATACTCTATTGTACTTCTGTCTGACTAGATAATTATATCTGTCTTCAAATCAATTGGTATGTCATCGTGAACAACAGGAGATTCCACAAAATCACATACATCTTCATCTTCTAGCACCTCGTCATACCATTCGTCTGGTTAGATCAGAATCTAAATCCTCAGAGCTTCTATTCTTTGTTGCACTTCAGTTTCTTCTAAATTTTCATCTATATTAGCAATCTTTTGAACTTTTTAAGGAACTGAGGATGGTTCAACTTCATCTATCTTTCTCTTTCCTTTTTTTGCTTCAGAAACTTTCCAGATTGAATTTCTTGGATTTTTGGTAAAGTTTCTTTCTCACCAACCATTCCTTCAGTTTCTTTCTCTGGCTCTTTCAAACTTTCTTTTAATCTTTCTATCTCTTCACACATTCTTTTCACTTTTCTTCAAGATCAGTTATCATGATGTTTTTCTTTTCATCATTTGCTTTCAACAATGCATTTTCTTCTTTTAATCTTTCAATTACTTCATTTTGATCTCCAATTTTGGCTTCAATTCATCAATTACTTCTAAATTCTCATCAATTTCAGTTTGCACACAAACATCATTTGTTGTTTCGATTCCTTTTCTTTTTCTTTCTCTATAACAACTTCCACTCTTGTGATTGAAAGGAGAAATAACATTCTTGATAGGCTCAGACCATATAGAATCAAAATCAAAGGCTTGATTAAATCAACATTATCTATAGTTTTTATTTTCAACATGATCATCATTTCTTTGATCATTCACTGCAGTATCAATACATCATTAGTATTTTCTTTCCTCTTCATGTATCATCTCTATGATCAGATATTGTTTGCTCACTATCCATTTCTTGAATAGTTTCTTCATCATTAACTTCTATTTCATTTTCTTGATCATCACCTTGATTATCATCATCATTATTAGAAGAACTTTCATCATCATCATCTTCTTCATTATCATTATCTTCATCACCAGTATTAGAAGAACTTTTATCTTCATTATCTTCTTCATCATCAGTATTAGAAGAACTTTCATCTTCATTATCTTCTTCATCATTATCAGATTCTTCAACAACTTCTTCACTATCATCTTCAATAAGATCATTAGGATTCACAGGTTCATCCTTAAATAAATTAAAGTTTTGTTGAGTAATATCACCAATATCATTAGCTACATTTCTCATTCATCCTCAAATAAATTAAAGTGTTGTTGAGTAATATCACCAATATCATCAGCTACATTTCTCATGTACTCAAATAAAGGTACATTATCTGCTCCTGTGATCACAGCAAGTCTCTTATACACCACTTCAGACATATGCTCTAACTTAAGCGTATCACCTTGTATACCATAAGCATAAATGTCTGGATATTCTTCATTTATGATCAATTGGAGAAATCTTGGATACATCAAGTACTTGTTCCTTTTTCCTTTCACCAAATTGAATATAAACCCATTCATAATCCACTTAGCCATGTTGAATCTTCTATTAGTGGCTATAGCTACTATTGGAGATGCTATATCAACTGGAAATAAGTTCCATCTTGCACTTCTTTTTGACATACAATACTGAAAAATATAGCATATCAGCTTTCAGTGATTATAAACTCTTGCTCTAAAGAATTGCTTCTTTGGAAAGTTATCTGGGTGACCCATCTGCATGAATATCTCTCTACATTAACTAAAAATGTATTCAGATAAATATTGATTATCATTTTCACCCAGTGTTAGAGTACTTCTTATAGATTCTTTAGAAACTTCAATCATTCTATCATTTGAAATGAATTCTCTCAAAACTTTCCTTCTGTTATCATCAAGCTCAATCTCTGTTGTTCTCCAGAACTCCTTGATCAATCTTGCATATATTGCTGGTCTTGCATACATAGCATATACATACTTTGTTCTTAGAAGATATTTGTAAGGCCCCGTTCCCGGGACGCCTACAGTTGGTCATTCATCGCACTTAAAACATATAATTACATTTTTCCTTTCATAAATCGTTGCAGCGGAAACAATAAAAACACAATTTCATTCCATCAAAATACTTTTGTAAAATAAAACAACCGTTCATTACACAATAGTACCATCGTTCCTTTAACAATATCATTTTACATTTATTACAAAAGCATTAAACATAAAGATGCCATCCAAAATACACTGAGTAGCCACCCCGTGCCATCCTCAGCAACATACCTGCCAATTGGAAATATATCAAAGTCAGCGTTGCTGAGTGAGTTCTAGTTTTATGATAAAACTTACTTTTCTTTCGTAAAACCGTTCTTTACTTTCTTTATAAAAACATTCGTTACATACATGCGATCACCCATCATACGTACGTACAGATAATATCATTATTATCTTCATCATTACGTTCGTTACATTCATCCTTTATCATACATCATTATCTTTCACTTCTTTCTAGATCCTGTCAGGCTTTACCCTCTTCATGGCACTCATCCACGATTACTGCGGTCGAATGACAAGGATCCCATTTCGTACATTATTAGGATATTTCGTTAACGTTCAATTCATACTTCGTTCTTTCATTCATCTCTTTGCTCATTACTCTTTATTACTCGAATCTTGTTTCATGCAGTATCCCCGACTCATGCTCGAAAGCTGATGCTGTGCCGGGACCTACTCATAAGCCCCCGACTCATGTCCGAAGACTGACACAACACCGGGATACGCGACAAAGATCCCATATGAGTCAATCACAGGGATTGAACTTTATCCGAGTCTATTGCAACACAAAGTCACTCACCTCCTTATCTCGTCTCATGCAATATCCCCGACTCATGTCCAAAGACTGATACTGTGCCAGGGCCTGATAAACAAACCCCCGACTCATGACCGGAGACTGACACAGTACCAGGATACGCGACACGGATCTCATCATCTGTCACTTTCATCATATGCAATACTCCCAACTCATGTCCGAAGACTGATACTGTGCCGGGGCCTGCTCACAAACCCCCCGACTCATGTCCGTAGACTGGCACAGTACCGGAGTACGCAACAAGGACCTCTTTCGAGTCTGTTGCAACACAAAGTCGCTCACCTCATACATATGCTTGCAAGCCTTTCATTCGTTCGTTCATTCATTCATTAATGCATGCATTTATTCATTACTTTCACTTTTCCTTATCTTTCACTTTACGTTACATAATACTTTCGTTACATTCATCCTTTATCATACATCATTATCTTTCACTTCTTTCTAGAACCTGTCAGGCTTTACCCTCTTCATGGCACTCAGCCACGATTACTGAGGTCGAATGACAAGGATCCCATTTCGTACATTATTAGGATATTTCGTTAACGTTCAATTCATACTTCGTTCTTTCATTCATCTCTTTGCTCATTACTCTTTATTACTCGAATCTTGTTTCATGCAGTATCCCCGACTCATGCTCGAAAGTTGATGCTGTGCCGGGACCTACTCACAAGCCCCCGACTCATGTCCGAAGACTGACACAACACCGGGATACGCGACAAAGATCCCATATGAGTCAATCACAGGGATTGAACTCTATCCGAGTCTATTGCAACACAAAGTCACTCACCTCCTTATCTCGTCTCATGCAATATCCCCGACTCATGTCCAAAGACTGATACTGTGCCAGGGCCTGATAAACAAACCCCCGACTCATGTCCGAAGACTGACACGATACCGGGATACGCGACACGGATCTCATCATCCGTCACTTTCATCATATGCAATACTCCCAACTCATGTCCGAAGACTGATACTGTGCCGGGGCCTGCTCACAAACCCCCCGACTCATGTCCGTAGACTGGCACAGTACCGGAGTACGCAACAAGGACCTCTTTCGAGTCTGTTGCAGCACAAAGTCGCTCACCTCATACATATGTTTGCAAGCCTTTCATTCGTTCGTTCATTCATTCATTAATGCATGCATTTATTCATTACTTTCACTTTTACTTATCTTTCACTTTACGTTACATAATACTTTCATTTCATTCATTAATGTTCAACGCAAAGCCATAGAAAGATAAACATACATAATAAGGAACATAACATAAACATAAACATACATCACCATCATACATACGCATCAACCATACATCACATCACACACATCATACATACTATGCATCACACGCACCGCCATGCCTAACATCACACATAACGTCATACGTATCATTATCATCAACATCATCAAGGAAATCCATCTCGACCATCATCTCTCAAAGTCCCTCAAAACTCCTGTGCGCATAAACCCTATTCGGGCATATGGACACCCTCCAGTCGCATGGCCTTCAGGGCGACTGAAAACTTAGGCGAATGGGCATCTATGCGAATGGACCCTATGCGAATGGACTATGGGCGAATGGACATCTATGCGTATGGACTCTCAGTCGCATAACTTTCATGTGTATGGCCTTCAGTCGCATGACTTCAGGCGTATGGGCTTCAGTCGCATACCCTCGTGCGAATGAACCTCAGTCGCATGGCCTCCAGGCGCATGGACTTCAGTCGCATAACCTTCGTGCGAATGAACCTCAGTCGCACAATCTCTCAATCGCATGACTCCCCAGCACATGAACTTCAGTCGCATGACCATCGTGCGTATGGACCTCAGTCGCATGGCAAGCGTGCGCATGGACCTCAGTCGCACTCCAATCGGCCGAATGGCCTCCAATCGTCCTCCAGTCGGTCGCCTAACCCTAGCTGATGCAGAAAGCTTTTCAACCCGACTGCAGCCGCGGTTTTCGGCCTCCAACCTCTTCCAAACCTCTTTTAAGCTCAAATCAACCATTCTAAACCTTAGGGAAACATACCACGACCTCATTCAAGCATAACCAAGCAAGAAATCAAGCCTCAAACGCATCACACGCATACATACATGCATAAAAATGGGTTTTTACCCAAAACTCGAAAATGGGTTTTTAGTTGTGTTCCAGCCCCAAAATCAGTTGAAAACGTGTAAAAGAGGGGTCCTAGAACTCACCTTAACGATTCCGACGAGTCGAGCTTCGATTTGACTCGCTCCACGTCGATTTCCACGCTCGAATCCACCCGAACCAACTTTTCTCCTCTTTTTCTCCTTCTCTTCTCCTCTCCTTCCTTGGCTGAAAATGGGAAGAATAGGGGTGTCTTCCCCCATTTATACTCCCGTGCATCGAAGTTTCTCTTGTTGGCGGGTTTGGTCCCTCGACTTCGGACTTTATATCTTTTTCTTCTTTCATCGGCTCCAAAGAAAATTTCCGAGTGTTACAAAATCTGATCATCTCTTCATAACCAGCAGATTCTCTAACATCTTTATTTAGAAAAGCAGCAACATTATGCTTAGGCTCAAACTTTAAAGTAGACATCTGTCAATCAAAAAGAAACTTTAATTAGTTTGGAAGATTAAATTATTATCAACAATGACACAAGTATAATTCCTCCAATTGATTTATATTTACTTAATAATTTTATATTTTAAAATTTCATCATTTAAAAAATCAGACATATGAACTTACAGGTTTTATGATTTAATCAAATTTTTAGATATAAAATCAATTAAGTGATTTGTTTCTAGATGATTTGAACAAACAATTTGAGTTTTGATGAAAAACAAAAGTTTTGATAAAAAAAACTCAAGTGTCGATTCATTTCAAGATTATTATTTTATTATTATTTTTACTCTGATGATCCTTGAATCAAGAAATAAATTTTTGAGATGAAATTTTGTTTTGATGATGACAATCTGTTCGCAATCCATAGTTATTAACAAAATCATGTTTCATTTTTAACAATCAATTACAATGAATCACTAATTTCAGATTTATTCATGTTTTAGGGTTCGAACGCCTGAATAGGGTTCAAACGTCCGATTTAGATGATGAAAATACACACTGATTTGATGACATAATCTCACAAAGCTAATCGCATTCACTGATATTACCTTGGAGAATCAATCAATCTTAGAAATGACAAGTAATCAGTGAGTATATGAGTGAGTCAGTACTGATAGTATGAACAGAGCGAATGAGAGTATGAAATGTTAGAATGAAATGAACTCTACGCAAGTGTTGTATTTATATAGGTGTAAAAATCATTGGACACATTACAGCTGTTTAGACGCATGACCACTATTGAGACGCATGAGGTCTGATAAACCTTAGACGCATGAGTTTTACTTGGTAAAATTTTGATTTTGAATCTAGGCGCATGAGCACTATTCAGGCGCATGAGCACTGTTCAGGTGCATGAGCACTGTTCAGGCGCATGACATAGAATGAAACGCCTAACACTTGTTTTATTTTAATGAGATGTTTGATAGTGTTTAGGCGTATGAGATTGTACAAAACGCCTAACACTTAACCATAAATTTTAGACTTATGATTACTGTTTAGACGCATGAGGATTACACAAAACGTCCAACACTTTTCATGAAACTGAAAATTCATCATGCTTCTAAACTTAGACTTATTGTCACTTTTAGGCGCATGAGACATCCATACATCCAACACTTGTCTAATTTTCACAAATTTCATTCAAACTATACTTTTGATCAATTTCACTGTTCTTCATGAAAATTTTCAACCTTTGGTCAAACTTTGACTTAAAACCTTAGACTTTGACTGTTTGATCAAAACTTTGACTTTTTGACCAAATTTATTATAATTAATTTCCTGTCATTTTAGTCTCAAAAATTTCATTAAATATCAAACATTCTCAATTCTTTGCAAGAAGCTTTTCCAAACAATAAACAATTTGGAAATTTATTATTTGGTTAATTTGAAGACATATCAAACACATACTACGTGAATACTTTTTGCATCATCTTTTTCAACTTGTATGTTGATTTTCTCTTTTTCAAAATTTTACTCTCCCTAAACTTTTAAGTTCACAAACTTAGAAGTTTATATGTGTGGAAATTAAGAAAAAAAATTCATTATTGACATGCCTGCACACATAAAAACATGCAAAAATTTAAAATAAAGAAGAATCAGCAAAATATTACTAGATGTACACAGAATTATATGCCTGCAGTGAGCTCATACCAGAGAATAATTAGCACATTAAAGAAAAAACATGAGGAATAGTCATGAACATTGATTAAATCCTAATCAAGTGTGTTCCATGTCAGCAATATTGCAGCAAAGGAGACACAATATCTAAGGACAGATAATAAGTACTTTTGGTAAAAGTATCAGCACACTTACTTTTTCAATTCTTGGATTATTAAGGTTCTATTAGATATGAGATTATGGACCCCACACTTAGACTTAGAAGGTCCAACCCTCTTCAAGGTATGCAAGCAAACACTTTTTCTCAGCTTAATTACCTGACAGATATGAATAACCAGATCTCATGTTTAGGTCAATGAGAGAATCATCATGGTAAAACCACTTGATAATATCTGAGAAAACCACGATGGACAAGCCATTAGGTAATTCCCGAATCCGTTTCATAAAGAATTGGATATAGATGATTCATAAGAATCAAAGGACATCTATTTTGGACTTTTAAAAGGATTATGCACATTGGCATTTTTTGCATCAAGTGAAAATATCCAGGTCTGTAATCACTTACCACAGATGATACCTTGTCACTTCAAGTATATGATGACTCATAACAGAGAAGTGAACAGATGCAGTAAACAAATCTCATGGTTATATATATCACCATCATGTGTGAGTTTGTGACTTGACAAGCAATCAATCAGAAAAGTTAAGACTACTCATAAGACCTAAGATGAATACCCACAATGCATAATGATTTAGTTAAATCACAAGAATCTACTTTTTCAGTATAATTGCATGACTATACCAGCACATCATATCTGATCATGTCAGACTTTATTATTAAGTGAAGTATGCAACTGATTATATCTGATGTACTATCATTGCTCACATGTTTCAAAGGCAGATGCAATCCTAAATAAAGAAATATCTAAACTAATATTATTGTATTTTTCTTTTTATAAGATTCTAATTTTGTACTTGTTTTTTCAGGTAGCACACACACACATAGAATATACAATCAGGCAGTCAATTTTGATGGTTTCCGTTTTTGAAGTTTAAAATAGGTGGGAGGGTTATTATCATTTTGATTAAACAAAATCATTTTTTAACATGATTAATAAGGCTAATAGACTAAACCAGATACTCAAACCTTCCTGGTAGAAAGGATTTAGTAAACAGGTCAGCTAGTTGTTTTTCAGTTGAAATTTGAATCAAAATGATTAAACGTTTTTCAGAGTTATCTCTGAGAAAATGATATCGAATTTTGATATGTTTTGTATTAGAATGTTGAACATGATTAGCTGTTATAAACATAGCAGCAGTGTTATCAATGTAAATACGAGTTTGAAGAAAATTGAACCCGTAATCCAGTAGTTGATTTTGCAACCAAAGGATTTGAGAACATCATGCTGAGGCAGCAATGTACTCAGCTTCTGCAGTTGATACTAAGACGTTTGTCTGTTTCTTACATTGCCATGAGACTAATCTGGGACCTAAAAACTGACAACCACCTGTAATAGATTTTATATCTTGACTACATCCCCCATAATCACTGTTAGTATATCCATGTAACTCAAAATTTCCTTCATAAGGATACCATAACCCTAGAGCTGGTTTTCCTTTGAGATATCTTAATATGTGCTTGACAACAATTAGATGAGATTCCTTCGGGTCTGACTGATACCTGGAACAAACACAAACAACATACATTATGTCAGGTCTAGATGCATTTAGATACATCAAAGAACCAATCATAGATTTGTATAATGTTTGGTTTATTGATTTTCCTTTTGGATCAAGATCAATCTTGGTGTTTATGTCAGTTGGAGTTCTGATGGATTGACAATCTTGCAGCTTGAATTTCTTTAATAGTTTATCAACAAACTTCTCTTGATTGATGAAAATACCATCTGCAGATTGAGTAACTTGCAATCCAAGAAAGAAATTGATTTCACCCATAGAACTCATCTGGAAACGTGATTTCATGATTTCTTCAAATTCTGAGCATAGTTTTTGACTGGTAGATCCAAAAATGATATCATCTACATACACTTGTACACAAAGAAGATCAGATGCATCCCTCTTGATGAATAAAGTAGGATCAATCTTTCCTCGTGTATATCCATGTTGGATCAAGTGCCGTGACAATGTGTCATACCAGATTTTTGGAGCTTGATGTAAACCATGTAAAGCCTTGCTAAGCTTGTACACACGATGAGGAAATTCAGCATCTTCAAAACCTTGAGGTTGCTTAACATACACATCATCAGTGATTGGACCATACAAAAATGCACCCTTAAAATCCATTTGATACACTTTGAATTTCATATAAGAAGCATATGCCAGAAAGACCCGAATTGCTTCTAGTCTTGCAATTGGAGCAAATACTTCGTCATAATCTATTCCTTCCGCATGAGTGTATCCTTGAGCTACTAATCGAGCTTTGTTTCGAATATTTATTCCTCTATCATCTGATTTGTTTCTGAATAACCATTTTGTGCCAATGGCATTCTCTCCTTCAGGTAAATCCACCAAATTTCACACTTCTTGTTTACGGAATTGAAGTAACTCTTCTTGCATAGCTTCTATCCAACTATTATCCTGTAAAGCTTCAGTGATGCTTATGGGGACAATTTGAGAAAGAAAACATGAGTATAAGAAAATGTTTGCTTGCATTGTATGATTTCTTGTTGTTCTCTCATTCAAAGGACCGATAATCTGTGAGATAGGATGTTTATTGTGAATACGAGTAATTGGAATCTCGTCTTGTTGAACATTCACCTCTAGATTGGTTTGGTTCAAGTCGGAGAGCTGAGGTAGCATGTTTTTGGAATGTGGAATGAAATTTGGAACTTGAGATGGAGAATTGACAAAGTAATCAAACTTGTCATTCACATCTATATCGCCTGATACAGATGAAGTTCCAGACTCAGGATGGTGAATTTCTGGTCCATCATTAGGAATAGAATGATAAACATCAGAATCTGTAGGAACTTGTTGATGCTCATGATTTTCGGTAGAGAATAGAGGATCTCTTGCTAAAGAGAAGAATGGATAATCTAAACTTGTATCATCCATATCATCAGAATCAGAATCGTCACTGAAGGTTCCAACATCTCTTGTTTGTTTTCTGTTGACACAAGAAGATTCAAACAGATAGAATTAAATGAATTTGTTAATGAATCTAAATCAAATAACCGTTTTAGGCCATTTGCAACTGATGGAAAAGAGTTTTCAAGGAATTTAACATTAACGTTTCAATAATAACATTCGTCTTAGAGTTATAAACTCTATATGCTTTCGAAGCGGACGAATATCCAAGAAAGAATCCATCATCAGACTTTGAATAAAATTTGCCTAGATGGTCACTAGAATTTAAAATCAACACAGGACATCCAAAAGATTTAAGAAAATTAATATTTGGTTTTCTGCCAAACATTAACTCATAAGGAGTTTTTTGTTTCTCCTTAACCAACAGAGTACGATTTTGAATAAAACAGGCAGTTGATATTGCTTCATCCCAGAATGTGATAGGATTCATTGCATCAGCTAACATTGCACGGGCTGCTTCAATCAAAGTTCTGTTCTTCCTTTCTGCAACTCCGTTTTGTTGTGGAGTTCGAGGAGCACTGAACTGATGAGCTTTTCCTTTGCCTGCACAAAAACTGTCAATCTTAGCATTTTTAAATTCTGTTCCATTATCACTTCTGATTATTTTAACTTTTTGATCTAATTGGTTTTCTACGTTAATGATGAACTCTTTTTAAAGATCAGCTGTTTCAGATTTGGCATGAAGAAAGAAAACCCAAGAAAATCATGTATAATCATCAATGATGACTAAACAGTACGATTTCTTCCCGATACTTTGTATGTTTACAGGACCAAATAGATCCATGTGTAACATTTGTAAACGTTTTGAGTTTGAGTTCATCGGTTTGGTCTTATAAGACGCTCTATGTTGTCTTCCCTTCAGACAGGCTTTGCAGAGGTCTGATGTCACAAACTTTTTTGAAGGAATGCCAATAATATGATTTCCTGCTGCGAGCTTGTTCATATTCTTGAAGTTTGAATGACCGAGACGTCTATGCCAAAGATGACTTTCATCATTTGATGCACGAGCAATGAGACAGGTTGTTTCTGTTGATGGATCAACTTGAGACATGTCTAGTTTGTAGATATCTCTATCACGAACAGCTTTGACAACCACCCACTCTTTGCTGATGTGAAATCCTGGCTTTAAGATATAACAAAAAGAATCATCAAATAACATAGAGTACGATTTATCACATATTTGTGAGACACTTAAAAGATTGAAATTCAATTGTTCACAAAAGTTTACTTTGTCAAAACTTATTATTTCGTTAGATACTGTTCTTTCACCAGTTATCTTTCCTCCTGAATCTCCACCAAACGCCACATGCCACATGTGTACCATCTTTCAGGTTAAACTCTTGAAGCAATGCTTGATTGCCTGTCATGTGCCGGCTACACCCACTGTCAACATACCTATGTTTACGGGTCTCCGTGGACATACCTGCATTAAATATATTTAAACCGAGTTAGTAACCCAAGCCGAAATAGTCTTGGGCTTTCCAAATTTATCTATGATGGTAAACTGTTGTCACACCCCGGGCCCAGAGAGGCGGGACGTAACGGTTGGTAAACAACAACCAAAATGCAGCGGGAACTAAATGGTTTATTACAATGCATCTCACAATATTTACATTAGGATATGGGTTTAGTTTTAGTTTACAAGGTGCCTCAATCTATAATCCATGGGTATCATGACCTATCTCTTTGTAAATATTTCTTGAGGCTTTAGTAACTAAGGCTTCTTGGCTCGACCTTTTTCCTTCAACACCTACCCTCACTTCTTGCTTTGGATTTGGATATCTTCTATAGCTTGGCTAATCTACCTAGCTGTACCTGAAAGACATGCTCAAAAGATTTTGTGTCAACATAAAGTTGGTGAGTTCAAGTGCTTAAAGTTTAAAAACAAAAATAATTTAACAAATCCTCATTTGATAAAAATGAATGAATCATAGTTTCAACATTGTGGGAGAAAAATCATAATCAACCCTGCACTCAGTCCCGGTTGGCCTCTTCTAAAGTTGTGTTTAACCGGATATTCCCGAAGGAAGAACTGAGCCCCAAACTAGTGAACCATACCTGCCCGGATGGTTCACCATAGTTTCTTAACAAAACCTGTTACATGCTACAAACGACCCCTTAGGATCTCAGTGGGGTAACCTTCCTGGAACGGAAGCCACTGTGTGTGGGGGATTCCCCAAATAGATCTATTCATATAAAACAAGCGGTTCACGAAAGAATTAATGATCATGACATAAGTATCAGCAGGTATTCCATAAATCCCACATACAATCATCAAGTAAAGCACAATCATAGTTCAAAAATAACAGAGCATGCTTCACCCCAAAACAGTAGTAAAAAGGGGAATCACTAGAACTCACCTGGTATCCTTATATAAATCTGAGCTCGGTAAAGAAATGTGAAGGTCACCAACAAAGCAATCCTAATTTGAATATATGAGATTCATGTTTAGAATTAGCACGATGTCAATACATGCGTGCGGTTGAGCTCTTTAGTTAGCTTAATGTTAACGATTAGTATCATTGATGTAGATTAGCTTCTTGTAAAATTAACAATTGTTATGCATTCACTCGTGCATATTGGGTTAATTAATGCCTTTATCCGATAAATGATTCATTGCATAAAGAGTGTAGCCATAAACGGTTGATATCAAGGATTTCAAATCTTTATAGATAGTTTTTATTGATGATATTAGAAATCTTTAGTGTTCCAGTTATTATATTAGATGTTCTAATAATATTTATATCGTTTATGCAGATTCTTTAAGTGTGTGATACTTGCATAGGTATGCATGTAGTCCAACCTCTAACTGTTTGGTAGTAAAAGCAATCTAAAATGCATCAAATATTATGAATTGAACTCTTATCTCATGATGTTATGTTATTTTCACATGCATAGCATATATATATACTTTTTAAGATTGCCTCACTTAGGCCATTAAAATGCTTAGTTTATTTATGCATTACTTAGATGGTTCACGGATAGATATGATTAAATTCTTCTTAACGCGTTTAGTGCAAACCAAAAATATATTTTAAACAATAAGTGTAAGTACACCTTCAAAGATTCATCCATAATTCATAGTTATGTAGATATATTTCTACCAATAATGTAGTTAATATGATGTTAGAATAATTTGAATATCAATAATAGTTGTCATTATATCGAATAAAAGGGGTGATACAAATAACATTTATTCCAACAATAACGAGATTATCGATTATTAATAATAATAAGACGATGGATTAGTATAGAATTATGAGTCTTAAATAATTATGAGTGAGTATCGGTTAACCTAAAGTATCAATTGTATATATATATATATATATATATGTATGTATATAGGTATGTACAATTGCATTTTATATATATTAATCATCTATACGTCTTGTATGAATTTTATATGACATGAGATTAGACAACTTCATCTATATATTTCTAATATCTTTGTTCATATGAATACTTTTCAAATGTTGTTTTTCATTATCGATTGCCCATGTCATTTCAAATTTACGTATCCATTCATGACGGTTTATAAGCTAGTTAACATTTTATACATTTTTCAAGCTCAACCCACACAAGTTAATATATATATATAACCATTATATTCACGTATATGGATGTCTAACGCACGATTATACCTAACGCTCCCGCATCGCGTCCTAGAATTCGCTTGATCCGACCCGCATCGCGTTGACTGTCCATTGACCCGTTTGACCAGCTTTGACCAAAGTTAAACCTAACCAAAACCACACCAAGATTACATACATCACTATTATTTTGTTATCTAGCAACCAAACACAACCATAACCACACTATTCGTTACCAAACACCTCGGTTGAGGCTTCTACCACCGTTTTCCATCACTTGCAGCCAAGATCAACCATGGATAGCCACGGGGCACCACCGGCCGCCCTAGAGCCGCCGTATAACTCGCCGGAGAACAACTCCAAACCACCAATTCACGAAGATCTTGCTTTGAATCCAACATGTAGCCACCAATACAGCATCAAACGGCTCTATTTCTCCTCAAACAGCAGCAACCACCACGACCACCGCTGGCCCCTTCCTCCGGCCTGTACAGCCACGGCCAACGGCCACCAAAAACTCCAAAACCCTTCTGCCGTCATCTTCAAATGCCCATAACTTTCAAACCGTTAAGTGTTAGACAACGCCGCTACCACCGTTGGAAAGATCTCGTCGAGACGAAGAAGAGCATGGGTGGCACTCGCCGCCACTCGCCGCCACTCGCCGGCGCCGGCGGCCTGAAAACTCGCTGGAACCCTAGCCGCCGCTTCCTTCTTTCTTCCATATCTTCCACACCGTTGCGAATTAGAAGAAACCGCCACCACCATCGTGATCAGGAGGTCGAGATTAGGGGGGGTAGGCCAAGACCTGGCCGGAAACCGCCGCGCCGCCGCCGCGCCGCCGCCGTGCCGCCGCCGTGGAGCCTCCTGCTCCGGCGAGGTTGGCTGCAGCAGCTCTTGAGAGCATTTTAGTGTGTTTTTAGGGTTTCAAATGAGAAATGAGGGGTTAGATGGCTTATATACCTAGGGTTTTTGAGTGGGCTTGATTTAAAAATCGCGTATACGTCCCGAAACTTCGTTATCGCGTATTGAACGGTCTTTTGGATAAAACCTCGTTAGAAAACCTATAATAGATTTATCTAATAAACAATTCGGTATTTTTATGGTCAAACTCTCGGGTTTGACCTATTCTCAGGCCGGTCCATGCTTCAGTCGCGTCTCGAACCACATTGCTTCTTGATAACCGTCACACTCTCTAATTTAGAATGTTATAATAGGTATGATAATTAGATAAATATTTATGACGTTATAGGGCTCGGTTGTCGTATCAGATGTCCGTTAAATGCCAGAGTATCCGGTATTCGCGTTTTTCCGCCGTATCATAGCTGATTATACACGTTTGGTTAGGATCTTTCAGCAAGTACTGTTTACAGTTTGCATCATGATTAACAGTGATTTTAAAAGAGTATAAACCATTATAAGTATGTTCCGATGTAAATTAGACGTTAGTACGCGTTAGATTATCGGATTTTACACGGTATAGGTTTTGAATCTGTTTTTGGTTTGGATTCTTATCGTAGTTGCTTCGAATCACAAATTAATTTATTATCTTATGATCACTTATTTAATTATATGGTAAATATGTATTGGGCCTTAAATGGGCCTTGTTTATAAGTTTGGGCCCTTATTGGGCCTATTGGGCCTAAAAAGGCTAGTTCTTTTCCAAGCTTTCTTTGGTAAGCCCAATTCAATCCGGACCTTTATTGGGTCCTATAATACATTAAGTTTTCTAATTGGGCTAGATTTCAGAGGTGTTACATTCTCCCCTCCTTAAAGAAATTTCGTCCTCGAAATTTTAGTATCGTTAATATTGTTTCCGAGTGTGATGCACTCGTAGTATGAGTCTTGAGGATTTTAAAGTTATTCAGCTGAGCATTCCAAGACGAAAGTTGTCGATTAGGCATCAAACAACCGGGTTTATTTAGATTCAAGTAGTTATCCCAACGTTAGAATAGGTTTGACAAGATCAGTGAGTCGTTTCATGAATAGATTTTTGGCTTCACAATCAGGTCATTTAACATTTGAACAAAATTAACAAGAAGAGATTCTCCACTGAGGTTCAATGCACAATCCTATTAGGTAGATCTAGCAAGGAAACAAATACTAAAAATCCTAGCAATATCACCGTCCTCACGGAGAGTCTTTGTGAAGTATCAGAGGTTGATGTGAATGCCTTCAATTGGACTTAATAGTCAAGTCGGCTACACGTCACTATTAACTCCCTAGAACCATATGGTAATAGGTCATAAGATGTTATAGATTAAAGTCTTCAGATCAAGGAGGATGTGGGTTCCACAAGGAGTATAGATTAACATTTAGGAAACGCATGATTATTCCCATAAAGCTAAAACTAAGAAATTTTCATGATTAATAGGAACGAAGAGGTTAGGTCACACAGAGGTCACTACTTTTCCAACCTTCCTACTCCGGAACGATACTGCATGCGATAATCCTAGTCTTCGAGTAGATCCACCTATCTTAACTTACATATGTCGAGAGTTTTCCCATACAGGATGTGCCATAAGCTCTTGTGAACTGACGTTGGAAGAATTCGCAAGTTCACAATGTGATACGGGTGAAGTCAGTAGAAGAAAAGCCTAATTGCAGGCTATCCGCATCCATCAATGCGGGTAAGTAGTGACAAGCGCGGCCAAGACTTGCTCTTTCACATTTAGAAATGCGAGCGTCTTAGGACAAATGCGGATGACGACCTCCTATCCGCACTTGTCAATGCGGTTGATCTTACCGATCGATGATCACCCTATGGTGTTTGAACTAGTATTCTAATGGGTAGTCGGGAGAGTAGTACAGCTAATGTATCCAAATGCATATTTTATTTTGTAAAAGTCGCGCCCCATAGTTCCAGTTTCTGTATAATGTAACTCTTCACGTGTTTCTTAAATTGTCGGGCGGCTAGAAGCTTGTATTGCATCATTGCACCAACACACATCTGAAGCCTTCTAATCCGTGTCCAAGCGAATTTGGCATATTCCTGGGATTACGATGCCAGTTGTATAGCTACACGAGTGAAGCTTTTATTGATCCTCCTTAAATTTTCGCTTATCCCTAAACGTTGACATAACTTAATGAGTTTTTACTACTTCTCGGACTTAGATAGCCCCAAATTTTAGCAAACTGTCTCGAATTTCATGCTTATTAGCAATGTTGAGATAACGAGCATGCCTAAGTATGACTTACAGAATCCCATTCATCAGGCTCATGAATACCGTGGGTGTGTTAGCCAGCCCAAACAAGCTTGAATGTGATTTTCCTATTGACTCTAATGTATTTTAAATGCAATCTTTGGTAACGTCTTTATCACTTATATACCCGGCTGATAGCATTAGAAGTGTAGTCAGTATCTTACAACTGATTAAGCAGGTTAACAATTCTAGAAAAGGGTTTATCACTTCTTCTAGGTAACTTTATTCAACTCTTGATAGTTTGTCCATATTAAGAGCATTCCATTCCACTTCCCTCAAAGTGTATTAGGGTTCTTCAATGTGAGACACTATGTCTTATGAACCGTTTATCTAACAGTTGTCAGATCTCCTTCCTTCTACGAGCTTCTTAACATACTTCGAACTTCGTACCACCATACTTCACTGCTTCTCTTCGATTCACTTTCCTTTAGGGCAACTCCAGCTGTCATCTTTTCTATGGAATCATCGTATATGCTTCCACTAATTCCCTTATAGTGCTTCCCAATCGAGGTCAACCTTCTAGATGACTTCTTTCTCGCTCCCCTTTCTCCAAGGTAACCGTACCCTGTAGGGGTCCATTCGTGCAACAGGTAATCCTCATCTAAAACCTAGTTACTTATGCGCCTATCAATTGTTCCACTGAATATGATTAGTAAGCCTTCTGGCTCGGATTTCAACGTACGGAGTTTACTAGGGTATGCTATTGGTGAATTGCTCTATAAAAGGTTTAGAAATTTAGAGGGGAAATATTTAATGCTTACGACTGGTGATTGCTGTGCTGGTCTTTCTCGTCTACTACCTTTTGCATGTTCATTACTACATCGTAGTTGGACCTCAAGTGATTTAACACATGAGATTTCTTGTAGCTGATCTTCTATGCTTCTTAATACATCTTTTGGAGCAACACATTCCTCTCAGCTCCAACTGAGAGTCTTCCCGCATGATTATTTGTTAACACCGGCATCTTGACTTGATAGGGTTCTAAAACTTCGTTAAGGTGCTTATTAGTAGAGAGGTAACCATCTACCACTTATTAACCCCTTATATAACATCAGGATTGTAATCTAACTTTGTGATTCTTTGCTCTCGCTTCACGAATTCATCACCCAAATAGTAGAGCTCTTGAGGTAGCGATGACTCACAGATTTATCACCATTCATTAGTCCAAGAGTTTAATAAAGAATAAGTCTGGAACAAAATGTGTGAAAACAGGGAATTCACCAACACTGTGGACTCAGATTTTTGCTTCGAAAGCTCGAAGATCAAATTTTCTCGGCGAATAACTTTGGCACTCGGGCTATTCATCTTTGTGGAAATTAGGGCTGTAGGATGAGGTTTCATTTCCTACTTATTCTGGCACTCGAAAGGTTGCCAAGAACACGGCCAGTTAAAAGCATGGTCAAAAATAGGTCAACTTATGTTACGATCGAAGTTTGTCACCGGGTGACTAACGGTTGAGGATGATGAAGGATTTCACAAACATAGTAGTATGAAAAACGATTGTTAATTACTATCGAAGCTGATATTAAGAATAGTGCTTGGGTTAAGGGGTTCTATTACCATGAATAGGCGTAGAGGAGTTATATTCATCAAGGACTTTGAGAAAAAGATCAGAGGTATTCTAGATTCTGGAATGTCCTATGAAGTGTGAGCTACTAGGGAAGAAGGAAGTGACAAGTCCTCTATGCCATTGATCACAATAGGTGCTTCTCGTAAATCTGTTACTCCGGTATATTCTTGGCTGCAACCATTATGTTAGAGGGCCCCTTACTATGTTGAGGAAGTTTTGTCGAGTCCTATGCTAGGTAGGAAGAAATTTTCAGACATCGCGAAAAATAGCGCGGCTAAAGTACACAGACAGCTTAGGTGAAGTGCCATACATTCGGCACCAAACTAGATGGGTTTGAAGCAACATTTGATAATCTCCTAGGTTGGATAGTTGTATCATTATACTTCCAATAGGAGAGCAGAACAAAGAAAGAGAGAGAAAGAAAAGGGATAGTTACTACAATATCGTCCTTGGTAGCTCTTCAAGAGTTAAATGGTTTCTCTCAGCATGGAAGTTTTAAATATGTAATTGTTGAATATATATTGGATATTGGTGTTTAATCTTGAATGTTCTAGTTCCTTGAGTGTTATACCTTGACATTAGTTTACATGATAGGGCCCACCAGAATTCAAGGGTACCTGTAAATTCACCATTACGTGTGCACCCGTAATCGTCAATTTACCTTACACTATCATTCTAGTTGTTCCCATCATAAGTTTCAAGTTTTGTGTAATTAGGTCCTGGAGTTAAAATTTTCATTTAGTCATCATCTGCAATTAAGCACATTTAGATTCTAGTTACGCTAACATTCTTGCTAACCCAACCATTTTCAAAGTACGGTTCAACAAACCAGGTAACGAGCAATCAGGTACAAGCTATAATAGGGAGCAGATCAAACAAAAAGGCATCATGGTTGCTATCCTATCACTGTATTCCAACAAGTATTATCATATGAATGAAGCATATAAACAAGTATCACTAAAGCAGTTGTCTCATATAACGACACAAGTCGTATCAAGTATAAAAATAATAGCTGTTGTTTCATATAGTGTCAAAAGTCAGTTGTGCAATCAGATAAGTATCTCCCAAGAATTTAAGTCTTAATATACCTGCACATCTTTGATTCATAATATACCTAGTCCCAGTACTCAGGGGTCCTAGTAGTCAACTCCAGAAGATTCCAAATATTCCTAGTTTTACTCGGGTGCACCTATCATAGGTAGTACCCCAATGCAACAAGGTTTCTTATAGGGTAGAGAATTCTTAAGAGTATCTATCCCATGAGGTATACTGATTAAAGATGAGTGTCCTTAATGGAATCTATTCTGTTGTAAACTTTAGATCACTAATTCATGGAAACAACCTACCAGGCTGGTCCTATTTATGGTTATAGCTTAGGTGTCTCGAAGTAAACCCACTTTCCTATAACCTTGGCTTAACTAAACTCGGAAAAGTCTTCTTACAAAGGTGGTCCTATAAGGTTCATATGGTTGTAGTTTAGGTCTCGCGAAGCAGACCTACTTCTCTACAACCTTTGGCTCTGATACCAATCTGTCACACCCCGGGCCCAGAGAGGCGGGACGTAACGGTTGGTAAACAACAACCAAAATGCAGCGGAAACTAAATGGTTTATTACAATGCATCTCACAATATTTACATTAGGATATGGGTTTAGTTTCAGTTTACAAGGTGCCTCAATCTACAATCCATGGGTATCATGACCTATCTCTTTGTAAATATTTCTTGAGGCTTTAGTAACTAAGGCTTCTAGGCTCGACCTTTTTCCTTCAACACCTACCCTCACTTCTTGCTTTGGATTTGGATATTTTCTATAGCTTGGCTAATCAACCTAGCTGTACGTGAAAGACATGCTCAAAAGATTTTGTGTCAACATAAAGTTGGTGAGTTCAAGTGCTTAAAGTTTAAAAACAAAAATAATTTAACAAATCCTCATTTGATAAAAATGAATGAATCATAGTTTCAACATTGTGGGAGAAAAATCATAATCAACCCTGCACTCAGTCCCGGTTGGCCTCTTCTAAAGTTGTGTTTAACCGGATATTCCCGAAAGAAGAACTGAGCCCCAAACTAGTGAACCATACCTGCCCGGATGGTTCACCATAGTTTCTTAACAAAACCTCTTAGATGCCACAAACGACCCCTTAGGATCTCAGTGGGGTAACCTTCCTGGAACGGAAGCCACTGTGTGTGGGGGATTCCCCAAATAGATCTATTCATATAAAACAAGCGGTTCACGAAAGAATTAATGATCATGACATAAGTATTAGCAGGTATTCCATAAATCCCACATACAATCATCAAGTAAAGCACAATCATAGTTCAAAAATAACAGAGCATGCTTCACCCCAAAACAGTAGTAAAAAGGGGAATCACTAGAACTCACCTGGTATCCTTATATAAATTCTGAGCTCGGTAAAGAAATGTGAAGGTCACCAACAAAGCAATCCTAATTTGAATATATGAGATTCATGTTTAGAATTAGCACGATGTCAATACATGCGTGCGGTTGAGCTCTTTAGTTAGCTTAATGTTAACGATTAGTATCATTGATGTAGATTAGCTTCTTGTGAAATTAACAATTGTTATGCACTCACTCGTGCATATTGGGTTAATTAATGCCTTTATCCGATAAATGATCCATTGCATAAAGAGTGTAGCCATAAACGGTTGATATCAAGGATTTCAAATCTTTATAGATAGTTTTTATTGATGATATTAGAAATCTTTAGTGTTCCAATTATTATATTAGATGTTCTAATAATATTTATATCGTTTATGCAGATTTTTTAAGTGTGTGATACTTGCATAGGTATGCATGTAGTCCAACCTCTAACTGTTTGGTAGTAAAAGCAATCTAAAATGCATCAAATATTATGAATTGAACTCTTATGTCATGATGTTATGTTATTTTCACATGCATAGCATATATATATATACTTTTTAAGATTGACTCACTTAGGCCATTAAAATGCTTAGTTTATTTATGCATTACTTAGATGGTTCACGGATAGATTTGATTAAATTCTTCATAACGCGTTTAGTGCGAACCAAAAATATATTTTAAACAATAAGTGTAAGTACACCTTCAAAGATTCATCCATAATTCATAGTTATATAGATATATTTCTACCAATAATGTAGTTAATATGATGTTAGAATAATTTGAATATCAATAATAGTTGTCATTATATCAAATAAAAGGGGTGATACAAATAATATTTATTCCAACAATAACGAGATTATCGATTATTAATAATAATAAGACGATGGATTAGTATAGAATTATGAGTCTTAAATAATTATGAGTGAGTATCGGTTAACCTAAAGTGTCAATTGTATATATATATATATATATATATATATATATATATATATATATATATGAATATAGGTATGTACAATTGCATTTTATATATATTAATCATCTATACGTCTTGTAAGAATTTTATATGACATGAGATTAGACAACTTCATCTATATATTTCTAATATCTTTGTTCATATGAATACTTTTCAAATGTTGTTTTTCATTATGCGATTGCCCATGTCATTTCAAATTTACGTATCCATTCATGACGGTTTATAAGCTAGTTAACATTTTATACATTTTTCAAGCTCAACCCACACAAGTTAATATATATATATAACCATTATATTCACGTATATGGATGTCTAACGCACGATTATACCTAACGCTCCCGCATCGCGTCCTAGAATTCGCTTGATCCGAACCGCATCGCGTTGACTGTCCATTGACCAGTTTGACCAGCTTTGACCAAAGTTAAACCTAACCAAAACCACACCAAGATTACATACATCACTATTATTTTGTTATCTAGCAACCAAACACAACCATAACCACACTATTCGTTACCAAACACCTCGGTTGAGGCTTCTACCACCGTTTTCCATCACTTGCAGCCAAGATCAACCATGGATAGCCACGGGGCACCACCGGCCGCCCTAGAGCCGCCGCATAACTCGCCGGAGAACAACTCCAAACCACCAATTCACGAAGATCATGCTTTGAATCCAACATGCAGCCACCAATACAGCATCAAACGGCTCTATTTTTCCTCAAACAGCAGCAACCACCACGACCACCGTTGGCCCCTTCCTCCGGCCTGTACAGCCACGGCCAACGGCCACCAAAAACTCCAAAACCCTTCTGCCGTCATCTTCAAATGCCCATAACGTTCAAACAGTTAAGTGTTAGACAACGCCGCTACCACCGTTGGAAAGATTTCGTCGAGAAGAACAAGAGAATGGGTGGCACTCGCCGCCACTCGCCGCCACTCGCCGGCGCCGGCGGCCTGAAAACTCGCCGGAACCCTAGCCGCCGCTGCCTTCTTTCTTGCATATCTTCCACACCGTTGCGAATTAGAAGAAACCGCCACCACCATCGTGATCAAGAGGTCGAGATTAGGGGGGTAGGCCAAGACCTGGCCGGAAACCGCCGCGCCGCCGCCGCGCCGCCGCCGCCGCCGCCGTGGAGCCTCCTGCTCTGGCGAGGTTGGCTGCAGCAGCTCATGAGAGCATTTTAGTGTGTTTTTAGGGTTTCAAATGAGAAATGAGGGGTTAGATGGCTTATATACCTAGGGTTTTTGAGTGGGCTTGATTTAAAAATCGCGTATACGTCCCGAAACTTCGTTATCGCGTATTGAACGGTCTTTTGGATAAAACCTCGTTAGAAAACCTATAATAGATTTATCTAATTAATTTAGCATGAAATAAAACAATTCGGTATTTTTATGGTCAAACTCTCGGGTTTGACCTATTCTCAGGCCGGTCCACGCTTCAGTCGCGTCTCGAACCACATTGCTCCTTGATAACCGTCACACTCTCTAATTTAGAATGTTAGAATAGGTGTGATAATTAGATAAATATTTATGACGTTATAGGCCTCGGTTGTCATATCATATGTCCGTTAAATGCCGGAGTATCCGGTATTCGCGTTTTTCCGACGTATCATAGCTGATTATACACGTTTGGTTAGGATCTTTCAGCAAGTACTGTTTACAGTATGCATCATGATTAACAGTGATTTTAAAAGAGTATAAACCATTATAAGTATGTTCCGATGTAAATTAGACGTTAGTACGCGTTAGATTACCGGACTTTACACGGTATAGGTTTTGAATCTGTCTTTGGTTTGGATTCTTATCGTAGTTGCTTCGAATCACAAATTAATTTATTATCTTATGATCACTTATTTAATTAGATGGTAAATAGGTAGTGGGCCTTAAATGGGCCTTGTTTATAAGTTTGGGCCCTTATTGGGCCTATTGGGCCTAAAAAGGCTAGTTTCTTTTCCAAGCTTTCTTTGGTAAGCCCAATTCAATCCGGACCTTTATTGGGTCCTATAATACATTAAGTTTTCTAATTGGGCTAGATTTCAGAGGTGTTACAACTGTTTGTAATGGAGTTTGTTTATGTCAGGTTTGTTTTGATATTTATGATTTTCAAATCCTCTTTGAGACACATTTTGACTATCTCTTCTTTGTTTGAATTTCAAAACATTAAATCTGTTTTCAAGATCATCATCAAAAGATTTTGAACCCTTGTTTGAAACATTATAAACATTTTTCTTATTATATGTTTTATTTTTCATTCCCACTGAACGTGGAACAAAAGGTTCTTGATTATACTGTTGTGATCTGACTTTATATTGATTATCATAATCAGAATTGATTCTTCGAAAAGATCTCAAACCCAGAGAAGGTGTTTTAGTTAGATTTTTAAATCCATTATTATGATTTCTTTGAAAAAATGGATTAGCATATCCTTGATTATCAAAATCTTTTCTGTGTGAGTTCTTTCGGAAATAGCAATCCTCTGTTTTATGATTCCATTCATCACACAATGCACAGTATTTGTTAAAATAACAATTAGTTGTGTTATGATTTGTCATATCACATATGTGACTGTTTTTGTTAAAATAACACTCAGATGTGTTATGATTGTACATGTCACATATATCTTTTTGAAACAACATTTGTTTAACCATAGAAGTAGATGTCACATTAGACCCTTGTTTGGTTTTAGGAGTAGACTGATTAAACTTTTGTTTTGTCTGTGTAAGTTTGGTCTTTTGATATTGAGGATTTTTACTTTTAACATGTTCACAATTCTTTAACTCTTTTTATTCAAATCTTTTATGCACAGCGGAACTCTTTAGACCTGAACCTGTTTTTAGATCAGAGTTAGATTTGATCTTGGATTTAGATGTTGATTCAGATATTGTATTCATGTCAAAGGTTCTTGCTGACACAAACTTTATAGGTTTAATCTGACTTGATTTGTTGTTTTGTTCAGACTGTTTATCTTTTGAAGTTGGTTTTCTTCTTCTTTGATTTCTTGATGACTTCTTAATGTTTTGTGAGTTAATTGAATCTTGAGAAGATTATTTGTTTTGAATTAATTCATTTAAGCTTAGATCATTAGAAGATGAAGTGTCTGAATTCTCTTCTTGACATTTTCCTTTCATTTTGAGATTGTTCTCATTTGTTCTTTCAATCTCTTGATTAGTTTTACACTTCTCTCTGATGCATTCATCTTTTGGAACAAACAACTTTTTCATCTTAAGTCGAGGTTCATAAGATTTGATTCTAATTGGATGACCATTATTTATCTTCTCAGAATATTTTTCTTCAAATATTTCAATATTTATCTTTTCAATTTCACTCTCGACACTAGATTGAACATTTCTTTTCTTCTCTTGAAATTCTTAAGCTTGGCTTTGTTTTCAGGAGAATGATCATGAGTATTGAAATTTTCTGGTAAAGTATTAGAGATTGATTCAGGCATAGGTTCATGTGTAAAACCTAATCCTGTTTTGTCTTTATCTTTTCTTCCATTTACCAGTTGCTCAACTATGGTCTTTGAGCTTTTTACTTTAGCCAAGTCAACTTGAGTTGCAACATGTGCCAATTTTTCTGTTTCAAGAGTTTTTGTAACACCCGGAAATTTATTATTTTGAAGCCGGCGAAGAAAGAAAAGAAAACAAAGTCCAAAGTCGAGGGACCAAACTCGCCAACGAAGAAAAGTTGGGGAATGAGGTGATATGTGTAGGGAGAGGGCAGCCCACTCTCCCCACACACCAAAGTTTCAGCCATCTAGAGAGAGAAAGAAAGAAAGGAGAAGAGAAAAGGAGAAAAAGGGGTGTTTCGGGTGATTCGGGTGTCCAAATTCGTCGAGTAGCAAGCCAAATCGAAGCCCTTGACGTTGTGCTCGATTGTGTGATTTCTAGGACCCCACTTTTACTTTTTTTCAACTGATTTTGGGGGTGGAAGATGTTCAAAACCCGTTTTTGTGTGTGTATGTGTTTGACCCATTTGGGTGTGATGTGTATGATGCGCTTAGAGTATGATTTCGGGCTTGTGTGTGCTTGTATGGTGTTATGGTATGCATTCCTAAGGTCCAGGAGGGTTAATTTAGGCTTAGAATGGGTTTGGATGAGCTTGGAGGCCGAAAATGGCAGATTGGGTTCGGGATGAACTCCATTCTGCATCAGCTAGGGCTAGGCGACCGAATGGAGGCCATACGGCCGAATGAGAGGAGATTGAGGGTCATTCGCACGATTGGGATTCATTCGCATGATTGAGGGTTCAATCGCACGACTAAGACTTCAGTCGCACGACTGGGTGTTCAGTCGCATGGGGAGTGCACGACTGAGGGTTCAATCGCATAGATGCTTAGTCGCACGAGTCCATTCGCATGAGGTCAGTCGCATAAGTGCCCATTCGTAGTAATCCCATTCGCACAAGGTCCATACGCACGACTAGATGTTCATTCACATAGACGATCATCCCATGAGTCCAGTCGCATTATGTTCAGTCGCATGGAGGCCATGCGACTGAAGGATGTTGATACGCCCGAATAGGGCTGTTGCACTCGAAGGAATGTGTAGTTTGACTTTTGGCCTTCGGGGAAAGGTGCAGATGTAAGTTTTGACGTAAAGTTCTCGTAAGAGCATGTAAGATGATTGTTATGGCCTTAGAGAGCATGTAGGGCATGAGGATGATGATGTTGCATGTTTATGCATATTATGAATGTATGATGTTGCCCTGTATGATGACGATGAATGTCTATGATATGTTCCTTATTATGATGTATGCTTATCTTTCTTGTGGCTTTACATGTCATGCTAATGAATGAATGAATGAATGAAGTATTATGTAATGTAAAGCGAAAGATAATGAAAGAGGAACATGAAGTAAGAATGCATGCATTAACGAATGATGAATGAACGAAAGAAAGGCTTGCAAGCATATATATTGGGGTGAGCGACTTCGTGTTGCAAAAGACTCGGATGAAGTGCAATGATTTAGATTGCCTATGAGGTGAGCAACCTTGTCGTTGCAAAAGACTCGAGTAAAGTGCTATCGTGATGTTGCCTTGGGGTGAGCAACCTTGTTGTTGCAAAAGACTCGGATAGCTTGCTATCGTGATAGGCAATGAGGTGAGCAACCCTAGGGGTGCAAAAGACTCGGATAGCGTGCAATCACTGAGATTGCCATTGAGGTGAGCGACTATGTTGTCGCAAAAGACTCGAAAGACAGAATGAACGAAAAGAACGGAAGATAATGAATGAGATGAAAGATAATAATGATATTATCTGTGTATACGTATGTTGAATGATCGCATGATAAAGGAATGGTTTTCAATGAAAGTAAAGTATATTTATGTTATAAAACTAGAACTCACTCAGCAACGCTGACTTTTATTACGTTTTCCAGTTGGCAGGTAAATGATTGCTGAGGATGGCACGGCAAGGCTACTCGGTTCTTTTGAGATGGCATCCATTTATAAAGCTTTTGTGATGTAATGAAAACATGAATTTTGTAACCGGATAATGATGTATTATTTGGCAAAAGTAATTATAATGAAACATGATGTCATTTTTGAATGTTTCCGCTGCAATGTTTTCTTAATGCAATGTAGTTATATGTTTTATGTGCGATGAATGACCAACTGTAAGCGTCCCGGGAACGGGGCCTTACAAGTTGGTATCAGAGCCAATGTTTAAGTGAAACGGGTAAATTTTCAAAATAAACCTTAACTTAAACTGAAAATGGGACGAAAGGGGAATGGGATGCCAAACTGAGTAGCTGCGTGCCATCAGGTATTTTCTTAAAAGTTAACCGGTTTATGTGCGCATGGTATATGGTTATGTGTTGTATGTAGATTTGAATACAGATGTAGTCAGGACAGGTAATACTTGGGGTATGAAGAGTACAGTAAGTGGCTAATCACAACTGGCCACTGTAATTAGGGACTTACTATACTTGACATAAACTGAGTTGTTTCCTTGAATGACCGTTTTGGTGCTTGAATCTTTCAGTGTGATAGAGAATGGCTGGTGGTAGATCTTTTAGAGCTTCTAGGTGTGGAGGCCGTGGTGGCCCTGATGCTGAACCACGCCCTAAAAGAGGAAGCCCTAGAGCTGAGAAAGAGGTTCCTGCAGAACCTGAGACTCCTCATCCAGAAGCTGGGGATGAGAGTGCGAACTTGAGGGCCTCGGTAAAGGAGGCTGTTGTTGAGGAAGTACATCAGGTCATGCAGACAATCTTACCGTCTGTGGTGACCGAAGTCATCAAGGCTGTGAAGGAAGGGGAAAGGAAGGAGAGAAACCGGGCCTCCGGGGAGCAACCGGCGCCTGAAACGATTTTCTCCGATAATGAGGAGGAAGAGGAAGAGGAGCCTGTGCGAGAGGTGACACGAGGCTGTAACTACGGGGTGTTTATGAGATGCAAGCCCCCTACTTTCGATGGAAATGGCAATGCTGCTGCTGCTCACCGATGGGTGAGAGAAATGGAGGCTGTTCTCGACATCAACGAGTGCCGGAAGATCAAAAAGTAAAGTTTGTCACCCATTCATTTGTGGACTCGGCACTATGCTGGTGGGACAATATTGTCCAAGCGGAGGGTAATCGGGCAATCGGGAGAATGAGGTGGCCCGAACTCAAGAAGACGGTGATCGAGGAGTTTTGTCCTCATCGGGAAATGGATAAGGTCGAAAGGGAGTTTCTGCAACTGGAGGCGGGAACCATGACACACCAACAGTACACCACGAAGTTCAACGAGATGGCACGTCTGGTGCCGGATCAAGTGACGCCTCTGTCCCGGAAGATCAAGAGGTATATACAGGGTTTGCCGGCGGATATTCGCAGGCACATGATCGCCGCCCGGCCGAGCACGTTTAGGTCGGCGGTGGATTTAGCGGGAAGATTGTACGATGAGAGGACGGTGGTGGTGACTGATGGTGGCAGGAAGAGCGGTGGTGATCGAAACTGGCAGAGGAAGAGGTTTGGAGGGGGTGATGCCTCGTCGGGTAATAAGAAGGCACGGGTGGATGATCGCCGTGTGGGCATGTCGGGTGCGGGATCGAGAAGGTGTGGTAAATGTGGACGGGAGCATAGCGGGGAGTGCAGGTTTGGGTCGAACTTGTGCTTCAGGTGTGGAAAGGCGGGGCACATGGCAAAGGAGTGTCGTACGGTCCGGTGCTTTAACTGTGGTGAAAAGGGTCACATGCTCAAAGATTGTAAGAAGCCGAGGGCTGAGAGTTCAGGGGCAAAGAGGACAGGAGGTGATGGACCGAGGGCGAGCGCCAGGGCATTCACCATGACACAGGAGGAAGCTAGAACGGACCCTGATGTCGTGTCCGGTACGTTTCTGGTGAACCAAACTTTAGCTTCTGTGTTATTTGATTCGGGTGCCAGTAAAAGTTTTATTTCTGCTGCTTTCTGTGCTAAGCTGCCTGTTAGTAGTAGATGTATTGATGCGCCCTTTGATGTAGAAACTGCCATAGGTAAGTCTACCAGGATTTCTGAGATGATAGAGAATTGTGATGTGGAACTCGAGGGTCATAAGTTTCCTGTTAGACCGTTTGTGATGAGCTTAGGTGGTTTTGATTTGGTTCTTGGGATGGATTGGTTAGCAGACTTTGAGGCGAACATTGTGTGTCGCAAGAAGATGATTCGGTTGTCGGCGCCTGATGGTAGTTCAGTAACGGTTTATGGTGATCGGGTTACTACGATTCCGAAGGTGGTCTCGATGGCGGTGGCGGGAAAGTGTATGAGGCTTGGATGTAGTGCCTACTTGGCCTATGTAAAGGATGTGGATACGCCAACACCACAACTAGCCGATGTACCGGTTGTGTGTGACTTTCCAGATGTGTTACCAGAAGACTTATCAGGAGTGCCACCTGACAGAGAGATCGAGTTTCAGATTGATCTGATCCCGGGTGCCCAACCTGTTGCCAAGGCACCGTACCGGTTGGCTCCGACCGAGATGAAAGAGTTGATAGAGCAGTTGCAAGAGCTTCTTGATAAGGGGTTCATTAGACCGAGTATCTCTCCTTGGGGTGCTCCGGTCCTGTTTGTAAAGAAGAAGGACGGTAGTATGAGGATGTGTATTGACTACCGCGAGCTGAACAAGTTGACAGTGAAGAACCGATACCCCTTACCGAGGATAGATGATTTGTTCGATCAGCTTCAGGGTGCCAGTTGGTTTTTGAGAATAGATCTTCGATCGGGTTATCATCAGTTGAAGGTGAAGGAGCAAGATATTCCTAAAACAGCTTTCCGTACGCGCTATGGTCACTACGAGTTTCTTGTCATGTCTTTTGGTTTGACCAATGCGCCAGCTGCTTTTATGGATTTGATGAACCGTGTGTGTCGGCCTATGTTGGATAAATCAGTGATTGTGTTTATTGATGATATCCTGATTTACTCGAGGAGCGAAGCAGAGCATGCCGGCCATATTCGGGAGGTTCTAGAGACGTTGAGAAAGGAGAAGTTGTATGCGAAATTCTCCAAGTGCGCGTTCTGGTTGCGCGAGGTTCAATTCTTGGGTCACATGGTGAATCCTGATGGGATTATGGTGGACCCGGCGAAAGTGGAGGCGGTTATGCAATGGAAGTCACCAAAGACGCCATCCGAGATTCGTAGTTTCTTGGGTTTGGCGGGCTACTATAGAAGATTCATCCAAGACTTCTCCAAGATTGCTTCTCCACTAACTAAGTTGACCCGAAAAGATGTAAAGTTTGTATGGGGTCAGGCTCAAGAGAATGCGTTTGAAGAATTGAAGGCGAGATTGACTCAAGCCCCTGTTCTGTCATTGCCCGATGGAAGTGAAGATCTGGTGGTTTATTCCGACGCTTCCTACTCGGGGCTGGGGTGTGTGTTAAAGCAGAGAGGAAAGGTTATAGCCTATGCATCCCGACAGTTGAAGGTTCATGAGGTCAATTATCCTACTCATGACTTGGAGCTGGCAGTCGTGGTCTTTGCATTAATGATTTGGAGGCACTACCTCTACGGGACGAAGTGCACCATATTCACTGACCACAAGAGTCTGAAGTACTTCTTTGAGCAAAAGGATCTGAACATGAGGCAGAGACGGTGGTTGGAACTTATAAAGGATTATGATTGTGAGATCCACTACCATCCGGGCAAGGCCAACGTGGTGGCTGATGCCCTTAGCCGAAAAGAGAGGCCCGAGCCGATTCGGGTGAAAGCCTATCAGTTGATCATGACCTCCGATGTGATGAAGCTGGTTAAAGAGTTTTAAGATGAGGCATTGAAAGAAGATCATCTTAACTCTGAAAAATGAGAGGTCTAGTCGGGGAATTGGGTGAAAACACACTCGGTGTTAGAACCCGATTCAGTCGTGTGTGGATTCCTTGTTTTGGGGATCTACGGGTAAAGATTATGGATGAAGCTCACAAGACTCGATACTCCATTCATCCTGGTGCCACGAAGATGTACCATGATATGAAGAAAGATTATTGGTGGCCGGGTATGAAGCACGATGTGGTGGAGTATGTGAGTAAGTGCCTTACTTGCTTACAGGTGAAGGCCGAGCATCAAAAGCCGTATGGGAAGATACAACCTTTGGATATACCGGAATGGAAGTGGGAGCACGTCACCATGGATTTCATTACAAAGCTGTCGTGTACCCCGAAAGGGTATGATGCCATATGGGTGATAGTTGATCGTTTGACGAAGAGTGCTCACTTCCTACCGATCCGCGAGACATATTCATCTGAGAGGTTGGCTGATCTGTTCATCAAGGAGATTGTGACTCGTCATGGTGTGCCGGTGTCTATCGTGTCGGATCGCGACACTCGGTTTACATCTAAATTCTGGAAGAAGTTCCACGACGCTATGGGGACGAGGTTACATATCAGCACGGCTTATCATCCCCAGACTGATGGTCAGTCAGAAAGGACCATTCAGACGTTGGAAGACATGCTCCGAGCATGTGTGATTGATTTTGGTGGAAGTTGAGATGACCACCTACCGTTAGCCGAATTCTCATACAACAACAGTTATCATACCAGCATTGGTATGCCCCCATATGAGATGCTATACGGTAGGAGATGCAGAACGCCCGTTTGTTGGGGTGATATTGGTCAAAAGGAATTGGGAAGCGTCGAGGTAATCGAAGCTACGACTGAGAAGCTTGAGAAGATTAAAGCCTTCATGAAGGCAGCCAAAGATAGACAGAAGTCGTATGCTGATAAACGACGCAGGCCGATTGAGTTCCAGGTGGATGAACGGCTTATGTTGAAGGTCTCACCTTGGAAGGGTATTATTCGCTTCCGAAAGCGGGGCAAGTTGAGCCCAAGGTATATAGGCCCTTTCCGAATCACTGCTCGAGTAGGAGAGGTGGCCTATAGACTGGAGTTACCGGATGAGTTAAGTGGAATTCACCCGACATTCCATGTATCTCATCTAAGGAAGTGCTTAGCAGATGAAGATATGATTGTCCCATTGGAAGATATCGAAGTAGATGAACGGCTCAATTATGTGGAGCAACCAGTGGCAATCATCGACCGAAAGGAGAAAAGGCTAAGGAATAAAGTGGTTCCTCTAGTGAGTGTACAGTGGAAGCACAGGAAGGGATCCGAGTCAACGTGGGAGACTGAGGAAGAAATGAGACGACATTATCCACGTTTGTTCGATGAATAACAGGTTTCGTGGACGAAACCTATTTAAGGGGGGTGGACTTGTAACACCCGGAAATTTATTATTTTGAAGCCGGCGAAGAAAGAAAAGAAAATAAAGTCCAAAGTCGAGGGACCAAACTCGCCAACGAAGAAAAGTTGGGGAATGAGGTGATATGTGTAGGGAGAGGGCAGCCCACTCTCCCCACACACCAAAGTTTCAGCCATCTAGAGAGAGAAAGAAAGAAAGGAGAAGAGAAAAGGAGAAAAAAGGGTGTTTCGGGTGATTCGGGTGTCCAAATTCGTCAAGTAGGAAGCCAAATCGAAGCCCTTGACGTTATGCTCGATTGTGTGAGTTCTAGGACCCCACTTTTACTTGTTTTCAACTGATTTTGGGGCTGGAAGATGTTCAAAACCTGTTTTTGTGTGTGTATGTGTTTGACCCATTTGGGTGTGATGTGTATGATGCGCTTAGAGTATGATTTCGGGCTTGTGTGTGTTTGTATGGTGTTATGGTATGCATTCCTATGGTCCAGGAGGGTTAATTTAGGCTTAGAATGGGTTTGGATGAGCTTGGAGGCCGAAAATGGCAGATTGGGTTCGGGATGAACTCCATTCTGCATCAGCTAGGGCTAGGCGACCGAATGGAGGCCATACGGCCGAATGAGAGGCGATTGAGGGTCATTCGCACGATTGGGATTCATTCGCACGATTGAGGGTTCAATCGCACGACTAAGACTTCAGTCGCACGACTGGGAGTTCAGTCGCATGGGGAGTGCACGACTGAGAGTTCAGTTGCATAGATGCTTAGTCGCACGAGTCCATTCGCATGAGGTCAGTCACATAAGTGCCCATTCGCAGTAATCCCATTCGCACAAGGTCCATACCCACGACTAGATGTTCATTCGCATAGATGATCATCCGCATGAGCCCAGTCGCATGATGTTCAGTCGCATGGAGGCCATGCGACTGAAGTGTGTTCATACGCCCGAATAGGGCTGTTGCACTCGAAGGAATGTGTAGTTTGACTTCTGGCCTTCGGGAAAAGGTGCAGATGTAAGTTTTGACGTAAAGTTCTCGTAAGAGCATGTAAGATGATTGTTATGCCCTTAGAGAGCATGTAGGGCATGAGGATGATGATGTTGCATGTTTATGCATATTATGAATGGATATGATATGTTCCTTATTATGATGTATGCTTATCTTTCTTGTGGCTTTACATGTCATGCTAATGAATGAATGAATGAATGAAGTATTATGTAATGTAAAGCGAAAGATAATGAAAGAGGAACATGAAGTAAGAATGCATGCATTAACGAATGATGAATGAACGAAAGAAAGGCTTGCAAGCATATATATTGGGGTGAGCGACTTCGTGTTGCAAAAGACTCGGATGAAGTGCAATCATTTAGATTGCCTATGAGGTGAGCAACCTTGTCGTTGCAAAAGACTCGAGTAAAGTGCTATCGTGATGTTGCCTTGGGGTGAGCAACCTTGTTGTTGCAAAAGACTCGGATAGCTTGCTATCGTGATAGGCAATGAGGTGAGCAACCCTAGGGGTGCAAAAGACTCGAATAGCGTGCAATCATTGAGATTTCCATTGAGGTGAGCGACTATGTTGTCGCAAAAGACTCGGAAGACAGAATGAACGAAAAGAACGGAAGATAATGAATGAGATGAAAGATAATAATGATATTATCTGTGTATACGTATGTTGAATGATCGCATGATAAAGGAATGGTTTTCAATGAAAGTAAAGTATATTTATGTTATAAAACTAGAACTCACTCAGCAACGCTGACTTTTATTACGTTTTCCAGTTGGCAGGTAAATGATTGCTGAGGATGGCACGGCAAGGCTACTCGGTTCTTTTGAGATGGCATCCATTTATAAAGCTTTTGTGATGTAATGCAAACATGAATTTTGTAACCGGATAATGATCTATTATTTGGCAAAAGTAATTATAATGAAACGTGATGTCATTTTTGAATGTTTCCGCTACAATGTTTTCTTAATGCAATGTAGTTATATGTTTTATGTGCGATAAATGACCAACTGTAAGCGTCCCGGGAACGGGGCCTTACAATTTTTGTCATTTCTTCAAGTTGTTTCTTGACAAGTTCGAGTTCTTTTAAAGATTTATTCCAACTTGCTTGAAGTGACATGATTTTATCATCAACAATTTTATGATCATCTTTCAGTTTCTTGTGCATTAATTCTTCTTGTTTCAATTTGTCACATATTTTGAACGAGTAATTTCTATAATGTTCAACCTGTTCAAAACATGCTTTAGTGCACATTTTTTCTCTTACTTTCACTGGAATTTCTGGATATGAGTTTGAACTTTCAGTGTCAGTTTCAGATGAAGAGTTTACAACCTTGGGTTGTTCAGACTGTGCCATAAGAGCAACTTCTTCAGAATAATCCTTTGGATCTGATTTGTCACTCCAGTCATAATCTTCCTCATCATCTGAATCTCCTTCTGTTTTTGGATCATTTTCTTCAAACCAATCTTCATCCATTTCAGCAACAAGTGCTAGACCTGCAGTAAGATCTTCAGTGAACTGTTCTGCATAAGCACTCCAGTCATATCCATCCTTGATGCTGATGACAAGTGCTTTCTTTGGTTCTTCAGTGATTTTAGATTCTTCCTTCAGTTCTGGCATTGGAAGACTCTGACAAAGTTTCTGAAATGTCTTTTGAGTCTGTTGATGATATCTTTGACTGTTAGAGCTACTTTGACCATTTCCTCCTTGAGCACTTGGAGCCTTGCATTCTCTATAAAAATGGCCATAGCCTGTTGCAGTTAAAACACCTTGACTTTTACTTGTCAAAGCCAACTGTTTTATTGGCACTAGGTTTGTAGTTTCTGTTGACATATGAGTGCTTTTGTGTTTTGTAAGCAATCATCACCATTTTCCAGTTGAGATCATTTCCTCAACGTCATATGGATCCATCTCGAACAAATCCTGCAAAATCAGATCAACCTGAGTTAAATGACTACCCTGATAATCTTGAAAACTTGCCATAAAGGCTGTAAATGCAGATTTAGACTCTTCATCCTGTAGAAGGATGTTTATAACATCTTTAACTTGGCTAGGGTTAGCAGAGTTAGAAGATGGAGTCTCATTTTGAGTTTTAGCAGTTTGAGCTTTTGGAGCAGACTGTGGTTGTTGCTGAGTTGAATAGACAGGTGTGCTAGTAAAGAATCCTGCTCCTACAAACAGATCACCCTCATCTTTTGTAGTAGCTTCATCTTTAGCAAGAAAAGAATTCTCTACCAGTATTTGCTGGAGAAGCAACATACTTGTATTGAGAAGTGGCTGCAGCTCTATCATTATTTCTTAAGCTTTCATCAATTTCCACTGACTCAATATTTGCAATCAACAGTTCAAGATCCATGGGAAACTTTTCTGTATGTTTTAACAAAGTTACTGTTTGTTTCCAAGATAATGGAAGTGCATTTAATAGTCTATCATTTAGGTCTTTAAGATTATTCTTAATTCCTAAAGTTGACATTTTTGTGATAAGCTGCACATATTTGTTCATCATCTGGTTTAAAGTTTCTCTAGAGATATGCTTGAACAATTCAAGTTGTCTTTTCAACTTCTGTCCTTTGAGATCTTGAATCTTTTTTCCTCCTTCACATACAACTTTCAAAGCTTTATATAAGGTGTACCCAGTTTCTTAATTCTCAAGCATTGATAGAACTTTTAAAGGTAATCCTTTACACATGAGAGAATATGATTTAACATCATTCTTCACTTTCTTCAGATCATCACCTATTAATTCATCTTCTGGGTAAGGCTTCTTAGTATCTTTAGTGTATACAAATCCATCAGGACCATCAGAAGTAACAGGGATATGAGGTCCTTTCACAGTAGATTTTTATAAGTCAGTATCAATTGAGTTTAAGTGATGTTTCAGCCTGAGTGTGCAATTCTTGAAGTCAGCTCTGTTCTTCAACTTTGGTACTCTATTCGATGAATCTTCAGACTTTGTCATTTTTAAACTTTGAATTTAAGAAAATATACTATTTTTGTTGATTTTAAATTTTTTAATGAATCAAAGAAATAAAAAGATTTTGATTTTAGATTTTGAAAAAATTTTCTAAGTGTTAAGTAAAACGTCTGAATTAGATGCGACTAAACAGTTGTGAAACGCCTGCACAGTAGTTAAACGTCTAAACAGTAGAGAAACGCCCAACTTGTCTAAGAAACGCCTAAGGTGTTGCCTTAGAGAACTTCTGAGTTTTCAACAGTAGAAACGCCTTAACAGTTTCAAAACGCCCAAACAGTGTTGATGCGCCTGAATAGTTTCAAAACGTCTAAGACTCATATTTCTGAATAAACGTCTGAACAGTGCTTAAACGCCACAAAGTGTCAAAACAAACTCTCTAAAACGCTTAAACAATGTTAAAGCGTCTGAACAGTGTTCATACGCCTAAACACTTAGGTACTTTTCAGATGATTTCAACACCTCAAACGCCTAATTCATCTTGTTTGTAACAACCAGATCTTAACAAACTTTTTAAAACTTGATAAAATGATCTGAAACTCTTCAATCAAGTCACTAATGAAGGGTTTGTTAGAACACTAAAACAAAGTTTAACCTTTTAAATTTTCAAAAAACACAGCGGAGGTTTAGGATTATAACATGTTTATAATCTGAAAAATTTCGTGTTCTAAAAGCTGTTTTAAGATGAAAACTAAAACCCAAATCAATAGGATCTTTAATATGTGAATGAACAAGCTATTAGCAAATGTAAAACTACATAAAATCACAGCTTCAATGAGCTGTGATATCTACCTTCTTCCAGCAGCAAAAATGACCAAGGAAGAAAGGTTTGGATGCTCAAATCTTGGCCAAGACTCTAAGGAAGAAGCCCTCAAGTGTGTTTACGCCCAAGCTCCTTGCAAGACACCTTCTTGTTAGGAAGAACACCACCAAAATGAACACAAAAATCGTTCTCCAAGAGCTTCAATGCTGCTGCCTTGTTCCGTAACAAGAGAGGGAGAGAGAGGAGAGTTTTTTTTGTGTTTTGCATGTATTGGAATAGGTGAATGAATTGAGTGTATGACTAGTTAAGAGTGTGTGTGTTTTCAAGACACAAAGTTGGTCCAATCACCTTAAGGGGGGCGGCCAAAAGATTCAAAATAAAAGAGTTTTCCCTCCTTTAAAATGATCACAATACAAAATTAACTAGTCACATGTCACACAATAAAAAGTCACCTTCTAGACTTGATTTATAAATATGACATATGTATTCTTTAATTAAACACTTTAATTAAAGTACACTCATATATTATTAGTGTTATTTAAACCCCTTTTAAATGACAAGAATAACAACAATTCATCAACAAATTATCCTTATAATTTGTTCCACCTCTTATGCAATTTGTTTAGAAAACCCATTTTCTAAATTGGTGTAAATATTTAATTGCATGATCATATCATCAATTAAACATTAATTGGTGTTTGCTAAGCTTGTTATTGGGTATAACCCGACTTGGATCATAACGTACTAACCACATCAATATTCTAAGTGTCTTGGGCACACAGAATCCTTCAATCTCCCACTTGCCCAAGATTCATAGAAGATTGATGCAAGCAGTAAATACCGCCTAACAACGGTTTACTACCCTTAATACGCATGACTTATAGCCATTTAATAACATCATCTCTTTCAAGTACCCTACTTGAAATGATTTAGGTGAATCAATCATCAATCCTTTTGTTACAGATATCATGTTAAATCCAAGGACACAGAATGATCATTCCTTGTTGATTTAACTTAATCAGGCCTTAGACATCTAACTCTCAACGAATAAGAGGAACAAATTCCATCTTGACTACATACGTTTCTCACAAACACCTCGTGTTATACATGAACATACCCTTATGTACTGTCCGCTATTTCAGGACAGTGAAGAATAAGCTCAAGGTATAAAACTTGGTGAATATCAAAACCCAATATGTATCTCAGGTCTAAGGATACCAAATGATATTCGCCTTTTACTCAAACTTACTTATGATCAATCGATAAGATTCTATGTAGTAAAATTTGAGGTGCGGGTTAGTCCAATATTTGTATCCCACAAATATCTATGAACCTTGGTAGCAACCCATTGCTCTATATTCATCCTTATGAATATCAACCAATCCAAGTTCATAATAATCTTACTTTCACACTTGTTCCCACAAGTATGAGCGACTACGGACATTTTAGAGTAAACATTTTACTCATGGATAAAACATGCTAATTTGGAACATTAATTGAAACATTATAACCAAATAATTTTATTCAAATAATAAAGAGTTCCACATATCCAAATACAAAATGTACAGATCAAATCCAATCACTAGAATATCGAAGTCCCATGGCACAAGTATGACATTCATGCTTTGCCTTTTCAAGGAGCTTCGTGAGAGGATCCGCAATATTTTGATCCGTGTGAACTTTGCGAATACATATCTTTCCCTTTTCAACTTCATCTCGTATGTAGTTGAATCTCCGCTCAATGTGCCTAGTCTTTTGATGAGCACGGGGTTCCTTGATTTGAGCAATCACACCCTCGTTATCACAAAAGATCTCTAGGGGGTCTTGAATGGAAGGGACAACCCCTAGATCGGCAATGAATTTCTTCAACCATGCAGCTTCTTGAGCTGCCAATGAGGCGGCGACGTATTCTGATTCTGTAGTTGATAGAGCCACCACATCCTGTTTGGAGCTTTTCCAAGAGACCGCTCCTCCATTCAGAATGAAAATATATCCCGATTGCGACCGAGAATCATCACGATCGGTTTGGAAACTCGCATCCGTGTAACCCTTTACAACGAGCTCCTCGTCACCAGATCCATAGATCAGGAACATATCTCTTGTCCTCCTTAGGTACTTAAGTATGTTCTTAACAGCCATCCAATGACTGTTTCCAGGATTTTGCTGGTAACGGCTTGTCATGCTCAAGGCGCATGACACGTCCGGTCGAGTGCATATCATTGCATACATGATGGATCCAATAGCAGATGCGTATGGGATAGCCTTCATTTTATCTTGCTCATCCTTTGAGCTAGGTCATTGAGTCGTACTCAATATTGTTCCTCTTTGAATAGGTACGATACCTTTCTTAGAGTTTTCCATCTTGAACCTTTTCAAGATCTTATCAATGTATGCACTTTGATTCAAACCAATCAACCGCCTTGATCTATCCCTATAGATCTTTATTCCCAGAATGTACGCGGCTTCACCAAGATCCTTAATGGAAAAACAACTTCCAAGCCAGGTTTTTACACCTTCCAGGGTTGGAATGTCATTTCCAAATAGTAGTATGTCATCAACATACAATACTAGGAAAGTTATTGTGCTCCCACTAGCCTTCTTATACACACAAGCCTCATCAGCGTTTTTGATGAAGCCAAATTTCTTTACCTCCTCATCAAAACGATGATTCCAGCTTCTCGATGCTTGTTTCAATCCATAGATTGATTTCTTTAACTTGCATACTTTATTAGGATGTTTTGGATCGACAAAACCTTCAGGCTGAACCATATAAACATCTTCCTCAAGATATCCATTTAGGAAGGCGGTTTTGACATCCATTTGCCAAATCTCATAATCATAATGAGCAGCTATGGCAAACAATATCCTTATAGACTTTAGCATCGCAACAGGTGAGAAGGTTTCATCATAATCAACCCCTTGAGTTTGAATGAAACCCTTCGCTACAAGTCTAGCTTTATAAGTATCCAAGTTTCCATGCATATCGGTTTTCTTCTTGAAAACCCACTTACTTCCAACTACCTTGGAATTAAGAGGTGGTACAACAAGTTCCCAAACTTGATTGTCATACATGGATTGCATCTCAACGTTCATGGCCTCAAGCCATTTGTCACAATCCAAATAGGACACTGCATCATGGTATGTGGTTGGCTCATCTGAATCTACCACATAGCATCCATCCATGAAAAATCCGTATCTTTCAGGTGGATTACTAATTCTACCACTTCTATGAACGTTTTGTGTGTATTGATCAACCCCTTGATCATCCTCAACATCCTCATGTTGAGTGCTAGTTTCAACCAAACGTGCATTGGGTTGTGGTTCTTGATCCTCTTCAAGGTCCACTGTTCTACTGCCAGCTCCTTCCATAAGAAACTTTGCTTCTAAGAACTCACCCTTTCTGGCAACAAACACCTTTTGTTCCAGTGGATCATAGAAATAATATCCCATAGAATCTCTAGGATATCCAATAAAGATACACTTGGTGGATCGGACTTCCAATTTGTTTGGGGTGGGAGTCTTAAATAAGCCTCACAACCCCAGACCCATAAGTATGATAGGGATGGAACTCTTCCATGCCATATCTCAAAAGGTGTCCTTTCCACCTTTTTGGTTGGGGCCATATTTAAAATACGGGCCGCGGAGAGCAAAGCGAAACCCCAAAATGATAGAGGTAATGTGCTTCTAGCCATCATAGATCGGACCATATCTAATAAGGTTCGATTCCTCCTCTCAGACACACCATTGTGTTGTGGTGTTCGAGGTGGAGTAAGTTGTGAGACAATCCCACAACTCCTAAGATGATCTTGAAAAGCATCACTTAGGTATTCACCTCCTCTATCGGTACGAAGAACTTTAATTGACTTGTTGAGTTGATTTTCTACTTCATTCTTGAAGATTTTGAACATTTCAAAAGCTTTATCTTTGTGTCTTAATAAGTACACATACCCATAGCGACTATAATCGTCGGTAAAGGTAATGAAGTATCTTTCACCATTCCTAGTCATTGGCTTAAAAGGACCACATACATCCGAATGTATGATTCCTAATAAATCTTTTGCCCTTTCGTTAGTACCACTAAAGGGTGCCTTAGTCATCTTTCCTTGTAAACAAGATTCACAAACATCAAATGAATCACATTCATTTGTTTTTAAAAGACCATTCTTTTGAAGTGTTTGTAAACGTTTCTTGTTGGCCAAGACGACAATGCCAAAGATAGGTATCACTCAAGTCCAACTTGAGTTTCTTGGTGTTAGTTTGGTACAATGAGCTATTTAAAGTATTTTCATGAACCAATTCATAAATACCATTAATGGGAATAGCTTTAAAATAGAATATACCATTAAAAGAAACATGAATATCTTTTTCAACAAATGATAATACATATCCAAATTGTTTTAACAGGGCTACAGAGATAATATTCCTAGTCAAACTAGGAGCATACAAAACATTGTTCAAAATCACTTCCAAACCATTTGGAAGTTTCAAGATGTAGTCACCACGGGCTTCAACTTGAACTTTAGCCCCATTGCCCATGTAGAGGCTTACATCCCCTTTCTTGAAGTCACTACTTCTTTTGAACCCCTGCAACAAATTGCAAATGTGAGTTCCACATCCGGTATCTAATACCCATGTGTTAGAGGATATCATGTTTAAATCAATATGGATCATGTATATTGTACCTGAGGTCTGCCCGGCATCCCTCTTTGCTTTCAACTCTTGGAGATGGACAGGACAATTCCTTGCCCAATGTCCAATCTCCCCACACTTGAAGCATGGGTCATTAGTAGCAACCTTTTGCTTTTTCTCTTGTGGTTTGGGTGGCACCCTTGCCACCCCTTTCCCTTTTCCCCAAGCGGGTCCCTTACCCTTTGCAACCTTTGCCTTGGGTGCGGGACGAGGCCTTTTATTGTTCCCACCTTCATTGATGGTGAGAACGGGTAAAACCCTTTTACCCATGGCCGCCTTGGCCGTTTTGAGCATTGAGTGAAGCTCACCAATGCTTTTGTCCCATGCATTCATGTTGTAGTTCAACAAGAATGTCTCGAACTTCTTGGTAAGGCCATTTAGGATCAAATCCGTGGCCAATTCCTTCGAGACGGGACAATTTAGCCTCTCGAGGCGGTCAATGTGACTTTTCATCTTAGTACATAAGAAGAAACAGATTGGTTGTCGTCCATACGACATGCATGGAGTGCTCGAACCGTTTCGAAGCGCTCAACCCTTGCTTGCTGTTGGAACATTTCCTTCAGTTGGGTTATCATGTCGTAAGCTCCGTGGTGTTCATACTCCTTTTGGAGATCCGGAGTCATGCTCGCTAGCATGAGACAAGACACTTGGACGGAGTGCTCAGTGTATTTCAGCCAATCGTTATAGGCCTCCTCATCATCCTCGCTAGGTTGATCGGGGATAGGGTCGTCTAAAACATATGATCTTTTCTCTTGCTTGAGAACGATTCTCAAGTTTCGATACCAATCAATAAAGTTGTTATGATTTAGACGTTCCTTTTGGAGGATCGCTCGTAGTGATTGGTTGGACGCGGATGAGTTATCGAGATTTCATTATTGGTGGCCATCTACAAAATTTAACAAAGATCTATTTTAGTATTTTCGATATTGCTAATTTTAATAATTAATGCCTTTTAAGGTCATTTTTATATTAAAGTCTAGAACCCAACATTACATTTAAATTGTGGTTAGGTGACCTTTATCCCACGATTTAAATTAATAAGGTGGTCAACGTTTGACGATTGCAACCATTTGCAATTTCTAGAAATATGGGATCGACTTGAAACATCATATGTAAAGTCGGCATGTTAATCCCATCAACACCATTTGGAAACCACACCGTAGGTGATCCATTTGACATGGTTTGCAAATCAAGATACCCTACTTACACCTACGTGTGAGTTTGCCAAAACAAGTGGTTAGGTGACCCATATCCCACAAATAAGGCATTCTCACCTCAAGTCACAAGTTCCCTCAAAATGGTTAGGTGACCTTTATCCCACTAAGAGTTCCCTAAGTGACTCAAGTGTTGTGTAAAAGGACGGTGTTGATCTTGTTTTACAAATGTTCAGAGGTTTCATCATTCTAGTTTAGAAAACTCTATGTACTTGTATTTGCATGCTTTCAAATACAAGGTACCCTATGGTTCTTTGATTAAAACCTATTTTAATCTTTAAAATCATTAAACCATTTTAATAACTTTATATAAACTTTTAAGAACCATCATTTTTCAGCTTGTTAAGTTTGTTAATGAGTTTTTTATGAATATCCAAATATCAACCAAACAATCAAACAACAAACAATCAACCAAGCATAAACATAAACAACCATATGTGCATATGTGCATAACCATAGCATCTAAAGTGGTCCACACTTGTTTGCCATCACAAGTGTGGTCCATAGGACATTCCTAAGGGTCACAAACAAAGCATATAGAAAACTTCCAAAAGCCTCCCACTTGAAACCGCATCCAAAATGCTCCATGTTTCTTTCATGACCTTCCTTTGTGCTTCCAACGTGTATATCTTCATATTACAAGATATAAAGTCCTAATACAAGATATCTAGTAAAATGAAAATACACCTAATCTATTTATTACAACCCAATAATAAATAAATTACATTTGAAACAAAGCACAAACAACAAATAATACAACCCAATTGAATGAATGAATACAACCATCACAAACATCCAAACAATCACAAGGTCAATGGCTAGGTTATGCACTAAAACAAGCATCTATCATATCATCCAAAATATAATGAAAACCCCACTTAAAACCACGAAATTTCAGCCAACATAAACTGAAATTTCGGGTTTTATTTTGTCCAAACAAAACAAATAACAAACATGTATATCTTTCAAAGTTTTAATCACAAGCATGTGTGATATGACTTTGAAAGATTGGGGTTTCATATCATATGAACTTAGCAGCCCAAAATCAGCCTATACTAAGCTTATTATCATCCTTTAAAACCTATTTTAAAGGACAAAACAAGCAAGTCATCCACATAACCGGCTCTGATACCATTGAAGGGTTTGTTAGAACACTAAAACAAAGTTTAACCTTTTAAACTTTCAGAAAACGCAGCGGAGGTTTAGGATTATAACATGTTTATAATCTGAAAAATTTCGTGTTCTAAAAGCTGTTTTAAGATGAAAACTAAAACCCAAATCAATAGGATCTTTAATATGTGAATTAACAAGCTATTAGCAAATGTAAAACTACATAAAATCACAGCTTCAATGAGCTGTGATATCTACCTTCTTCCAGCAGCAAAAACGACCAAGGAAGAAAGGTTTGGATGCTCAAATCTTGGCCAAGACTCCAAGGAAGAAGCCCTCAAGTGTGTTTACCCCCAAGCTCCTTGCAAGACACCTTCTTGTTAGGAAGAACACCACCAAAATGAACACAAAAATCGTTCTCCAAGAGCTTCAATGCTGCTGCCTTGTTTCGTAACAAGAGAGGGAGAGAGAGGCGAGTTTTTTTTTGTGTTTTGCATGTATTGGAATAGGTGAATGAATTGAGTGTATGACTAGTTAAGAGTGTGTGTGTTTTCAAGACACAAAGTTGGTCCAATCACCTTAAGGGGGGCGGCCAAAAGATTCAAAATAAAAGAGTTTTTCCTCCTTTAAAATGATCACAATACAAAATTAACTAGTCACATGTCACACAATAAAAAGTCACCTTCTAGACTTGATTTATAAATGTGACATATGTATTCTTTAATTAAACACTTTAATTAAAGTACACTCATATATTATTAGTGTTATTTAAACCCCTTTTAAATGACAAGAATAACAACAATTCATCAACAAATTATCCTTATAATTTGTTCCTCCTCTTATGCAATTTGTTTAGAAACCCATTTTCTAAATTGGTGTAAATATTTAATTGCATGATCATATCATCAATTAAACATTAATTGGTGTTTGCTTAGCTTGTTATTGGGTATAACCCGACTTGGATCATAACGTACTAACCACATCAATATTCTAAGTATCTTGGGCACACAGAATCCTTCAACTAACACACCGATAATCAATCCTTTAACATCATTTCTTTCAATTAGCAACACTTTGATTCTCAATTTTGCAAATTCAGTGTTCGAGTTACGAAGAACAGTTCGAACACAAATTCGACAAAAATTCAGATTTGATGATGTAAATTCACTCAATTGTGATTCAATTCATGTTTTTAGTGATGAAACACAACTAAATCATCAATTAATTGAATAATTGCGATCAAATCACAGATTCAAGTGATTCAAAAGAGCTCAAAAGTCGATTTTGAACTTTAAATCACTGAACCGAAAGCTCTGATACCATTTGATAGGTTCAAATGGATCGATCTGTGATTATTATCAAGCAATTGACAATTATATGAACAATGTAATCAAAACTAACAAATATCAGAAAAATTCATAGTCTTTTCATTGATATTAGTAGGATTACAAAGTGCAATTGAGAGAAAATATCAAAATATCTCTCAAAGTCTTCTAAACGTCCCTACACTATGACAAAAACTAAACTAAAGACTAAAATGCTAATCTTTCTAGGGTTCCAACAAATGTGTAATATTAATAATAATAGCAAAAATAATAATAATAATAATAATAAAAAGTCATAATAATAATATTAATGTTACTAACTAAAGTAATAGTCATAATACTAATAATAATAATAACAACAATAATTAATAATAATCATAATAATAAGACTAATAATAATAATAATTTGTAAAATTTATTAAACTTAAAAAGGTTTGAAATTTGGAGTTAAGAAGTCAAGGGGGCTTTATTGTCAATTTAGGAACTTTAAACATAAGGTTCTTGCATAAAATGTTAAAATCAAAACTACAGGGACTAAATTGTAAATTTTAAATAAACCCAAACCCCCGCCCGCATTACCCCGCATTTCCGGCCAATTTTTCCGGCCAAACTCCGGCCAAGCTCCGGCGGGTCCAAATCACATCAAAACCGTTCGGAATCAAACCCCAAACGTCCCTAACCGGTTTGTGAACGTGGCTCGAACTCAATTACGATCTTTAATGGAGTTAAACGTCAGTTACAAAGCTCAATCGAGAGCAAAAACCGAAGCCTTAAAGTTTATGGACGTTCGAACATTAAACGATAGTAATAACCCAATTAACTCAACCTGATTAATCATCTATCTATTCCTAAACTGGTAATCAACGTAATTCCTCCTGAGAAACACACAATCCTCGAATTCGATAATCCTCTTCACCGCGAATCTGCAACTAATCAAACACTATAATCCGGGCTTCAAAATCTGAAATTGATAAGGGGCTTTGGATCCAGAGCATCACTCGAAGCTATCCATGAGTTTAATTTGGTTTTCATAGTCGTTTGCCCACAATTTGAGTCAAGTCTCAGTCGCGGTTCGTTCATCGTAGTGTTTGAATTCGAATCATCTTCATTCGGGTAATTAAACACATCTATATGATCATTTTAACTTGGGGAATAAACGCCCCATGAACCTAACAAGTAATTGAATCGAATCGGGGTTCAATTGGATCCAAGAACAATCTAGGGTTCTTGGATTTGGGGGGTTTCCGTATGTTTATGTTATTAAGATTTTAAAACCGGATCTTAGCACAGAAACTACCCTTAGTCCACCGGTAAACTCATGCATTCTACACCCGAGGTCGCGGGTTCGAACCCGACAACCTCCACTATTTTTTTAAGGCTTTTCAGCCTTCAAAAAAATATGTAAAAATTCTGAAAAATTATTAAAAATAATTTTATAAACTTTATTTATTTGTAAATCACTTTATCAAATTTCTGCAAATTTATTTCTTTAAATAAATGTCAATATTTTTAAAACAAGAATTATAGTTGGTTTATTATTACAAAGAAAAGACTTTAAATAATGATTTAAATCATTAAAAATCATTATTGGTTCAAATGTTGTTGTTTAAAATTATAAGTTTTGTAAATAAAAAAATATAAAAATTTATTTACTCTTATTAATTCTGTTAATTATATCAAAGATTCAAAATTTATTTCGTTATGATAAATTATTATATTGATGAAATCTTTTTCATCAAAATAGAAACAAAAGTATTGTAATTATGAACTTTATATATCAAAGCCTAAATTCCCCCTTGGAACCCTAGATCATTGTTTAAACATTAATCTTATCATTAAAACTTAAATCTTGTAAATATATATACTTAGGTACCTTGTGAAGAACTACGTTGGAACGTTGCTTATTATAATTCTTATTAATCGTCAATCATATACTTATTTGATCAAGTGAGTATTTCTATACCCTTTTTTCATATTTTCACACTTTGGGGTGAAACATGTTACCTTATAATCATTGCACTTGTAAACTCGTTTGATTATTGTAAACTCTATGGCAATTCACTATTATGTTGTGGTTAGTTGATCTTTATAATTACCATGTATTGACAATTATATGTGCAATCATTAACTATTGCTAGCCTGGCGACGTCATAGATCTATGGGCCTGACAAGCCTGCTTGGTTAATCCAAGTACACTTAGCTAATCGTATAAACTTGTAAACTTGAGAACTTGTAAACTGTCAAGGTTTGATTGTGCATCTGTCTTACACTCCTACTTACTTTGTTCACTAATTTCATAACATGAATTGCCACCTTTTATATATACTTATGTATTGAAAACTATGGAAATCTCACCAATATTATGTTGACATTTTATATTTTTACCATGTTTCAAGAAACACGCATGTTTGATTGCCATCTTTGAAGCTTATTCACACCTAGGAATTGTAACACCCGGAAATTTCCTTTGAAGCCGACGAAAGAAGAAAAAAGAAATAAAGTCTGAAGTCGAGGGACCAAACCCGCTAACGAGAGAAACTTCGATGCACGGGAGTATAAAAGGGGGAAGACACCCCTATTCTCCCCATTTTTCAGCCAAGAGAGGAAGGGAGAAGAGAAGGAGAAAAAGAGGAGAAAAGTTGGTTCGGGTGGATTCGAGCGTGGAATTCGACGTGGAGCGAGTCAAATCGAAGCTCTACTCGACGGGATCGTTAAGGTGAGTTCTAGGACCCCTCTTTTACATGTTTTCAACTGATTTTGGGGCTGGAACACGTCCAAAACCTATTTTCAAGTTTTTGGGTGAAGACCCGTTTTGATGCATGCATGTATGTGTATGATGTGTTTGAGGCTCGATTTCTTGCTTGGTTATGCTTGTATGAGGTCATGGTATGTTTCCCTAACCTTTATAAGGGTTGATTTGAGCTTAAAAGAGGTTTGGAAGGGATTGGAGGTCGAAAACCCGCGGCTGCAGTCGAGCTAACTGCACTCTGCACCAGCTAGGGCTAGGCGACCGACTGGAGGGCGACTGGAGGCCATTCGGCCGATTGAAGTGCGACTGAGGTCCATGCGCACGTTTGTCATGCGACTGAGGTCCATACGCATGAAGTCATGCGACTGAAGTTCATGTGCTTGAGAGTCATGCGATTGAGAGGTGGTGCGACTGAGGTTCATTCGCACGAAGGTTATGCGACTGAAGTCCATGCGACTGAGGTTCATTCGCACGAAGGTTATGCGACTGAAGTCCATGCGCCTGGAGGCCATGCGACTGAGGTCCATTCGCACGAAGGGTATGCGACTGAAGCCCATACGCCTGAAGTCATGCGACTGAAGGCCATACGCATGAAAGTTATGCGACTGAGAGTCCATTCGCATAGATGTCCATTCGCCCATAGTCCATTCGCATAGAGTCCATTCGCATAGATGCCCATTCGCCTAAGTGTTCAGAAATGATAGCCGTAATGAAATTCCTCGACGATGTGAAGGGCATGGACGGTATAAGGTGACGCAGGATGATGAGCTCGTGATGATGATGATGATGGAGATGATAATGATATGTATGACGTTATGTGTTATGTTAGGCATGGTGGTGCATTTGTTGCATCGTATGTATGATGTGCGTGATGTGATTTATGATTGATGCGTATGATGATGATGCTGTATGTTTATGTTTATGTTATGTTCCTTATTATGTATGTTTATCTTTCTATGGCTTTGCGTTGAACGTTAATGAATGAAATGAAAGTATTATGTAACGTAAAGTGAAAGATAAGGAAAAGTGGAACGTAATGAATGAATGCATGCATTAAAGAATGAATGAATAAATGAATGAACGAATGAAAGGCTTGCAAGCATATGTATGAGGTGAGCGACTCTGTGTCGCAAAAGACTCGGAAGAGGTTCCTGTTGCGTACTCCGGTACTGTGCCAGTCTTCGGACATGAGTCGGGGGTTTGTGAGCAAGCCCCGGTACAGTATCAGTCTTCGGACATGAGTCGGGAGTATTGCATATGATGAAAGTGACGGATGATGAGATCCGTGTTGCGTATCCTGGTACTGTGTCAGTCTTCGAACATGAGTCGGGGGTTTGTTTATCAGGCCCCGGCACAGTATCAGTCTTCGGACATGAGTCGGGGATAGTGCATGAGACGAGATGATGAGGTGAGCGACTTTGTGTTGCAACAGACTCGGATGGAGTTCAATCCCTATGATTGACTCATATGGGATCTTTGTCGCGTATCCCGGTGTTGTGTCAGTCTTCGGACATGAGTCGGGGGCTTGTGAGCAGGTCTCGGCACAACATCAGCTTTCGAGCATGAGTCGGGGATATTGCAAGAGACAAGATTCGAGTAATGAAGAGTAATGAGCAAGTAATGAATGAAAGAATGAATGTATGATATGAACTTTAACGAATGATCCTAATAATGTATGAAATGGGATCCTTGTCATTCGACCTCAGTAATTGCAGGACCGTTTAAGGGCTTAAACAATATTACAACACAACAACACAATGAGGAGAGCAACTAAACTTTAATCAAACAGTGAACTGGATTAACCAAGGTGATACAAAGAACACAAGTAACGTAAAGAGACAGAACAAGAGAGTTGGGTTTCAAGGAGGCAGTATATTGCTTTCTCAAGTTCTTTACAGTGTTACAAAGCATAAAGAAAGATACAAGAACATGGAATACTTATACTACAACCTACAGCCGGCTATACTTTGAAAGCCAGCTGGATACAATTGACTAGACACTAACAAAATCAATTGTAGGATCAAAAGGCATATCTGCCTTTTGACCTTGTGACTATGACATGCCATAGCTCACATCCTTATACATTACAAAAGGATAAAGTACATAAAGTAGAAAGTTACAGACTCAAGACCTCATTGTACAGTTACCAAAAGCATGGACCTTTTCACGAACTCATGTAAGTTGGTGACTTTACAGAGACACAGCGGAAAAGGTGCTTTATGGAACAGTACATCAGATAAAGCATGTATACTAAAAGTCTTCGGAAGAAATCTGTCTTCATAGGTTGAAGCTTCGGAAGACTTTGTCTCTGAGGCTTCGGAAGACTTCATGTTTGGCTTCGAAGATATTGGTCTTGGCTTCGGAAGATTTTACACTTAGAGTATTTCTAGTGCATTGTGTAAAACTTCCGAAGCATTCTATACTTCAGTACTTAGTGCATGTTGTAGAGACACATTGGATGTTTTGGGTTGCATCAGACTTAAGGAATCCTTACAAACTCCCCCTAGGCTGATGCTACCAAAACACTTAGAAGATCTTTAGATGTTGGTGGTCTTCAGTACAATCATGACCATTCCTTTCTTCATTAGATGGTCAGGATCATCAAGACCTTCATAGTATCTTCTCATCTCAAAGAGATCATGCAGAGGTAAGTTGATTATGTTTTGCCAAGAGTAAACATTCTCAACACCTTGATCTCTGATTACATGCCATCTTTCTGTATTGGTAGAGTAAGTCCAGGACAAGATGGGTGTCTCAGTTGTTAGAGGAGCCACTTGCATAGGAGTTGATTGGGCTGCCTCATCATGCACTTCCTCAGGTTGATCTGACTCAGCCTGAGGTGTAGAGGTAGATGACTTAGGCTTCTTCTTCTTTGTCTTTGGTTTAGAAGCCATTCTCTTCTTCCTCTTAGATGACTTTAACTGAGAAGACTGGTCTACAGCACCTTGTTGATCATCATTGTCTTTCTTAGTTAGGTGTTCCTCCCTCAAAGGTTTAGAAAGAGAGGGAGTTTGACCCTGCCTTGGATCAGAAGATGAAGCTTGCTGAGGTTCAGCTTGAGGTTCTGGTTGAGGTGTCTCAGGTTGTTCAAACTTGACCTCCACTTCAGGTAGGACTTGACTTGGAAGAGAGTGCAAGTCAATCAGTTCACCACTCTTAATCTTCTGCTTGATCACCCTTATCCTGCTCATCCATTGTGGATAGAGACATAGGGCCAAGTCTCCTTCCGGAGAATCCATATAGCTTCAAGAAGCTCATCATCCTTTGTCTGTCAGCAGACTTCTTTACACTCTTTTGGATGATGGCTCTTGACTTTGCAGCTTCTTCCCTTAGCTTCCTTTTGGTTGTTTTTCTTTCTTTGACTAGCTCAAGCTCAAGTTGCTTTAGGTACTCAAACTCAATAAGTCATAGGACAGGGGAAGAAGTGCATCTGCCTGATAGAAGCCTATGGCACTCAGGTAGTTGATCATCTTGATCCTATCTTCTTCTTTATCTACCTGAGGTTCTTGTGGAGCCACATCTTCCTGTGCAGGACTTTCTTGAACTGGAGAGAGAGTGTGAGCATGCTTGTAGAGTCTTTTCTGTCTCTTCTTCTCTTTGAATTGGATAAGTAGCCTTGCATCCTCTTTCTCCTCATCTCTCTTGACACTTCCATGTCAGCCAGTTCATTTAACTCTTCTAAGGGGAGGAGATGATTTCATCAATATCATAGTTCCTGGTCTGTAAATAAGTAATCCTGACTGCCCTTAACTTATCATCTTGAGTATTTGGTCTGGGGGCAGCCCTGATTGCAGCTTGCATAAAGCTTGATGACCCAGAAGAACTTTCTCCCCTTAGCTTCCTTTTCCTCTCTCTCTCTCTTCCTCCTCAATTTCCTCAGGAGTCATTATCCTTTTCTCTTTGTCACCAACAGACCTTTGTGACTCAGGGTGGATAGAGGCTTGGCCTTCATTTCTTGGTGTAGCTTCCATGCTCTGGCCAGAGAGAGGCTGAGAAACACCTTCACCAGCAGGTGTCTTAGAGAAGTTTGAACCTCTGCAGCAGTTGTTGATGATGAGACAGGGCCTCAGGTTCTGTCACTGGCCTTCAGTCAGGGTTTCCCCTATGAAACTAATCTTAGGGTCCACCTCAACATCCAGTTGACCGATGACATTGCCTGAGAATGCACAACAGCAAGTGAGGATGGTGAGTCCTCTATGTCCATTCTCTGTGAAGAACTCCCAGGTTCTGTGGTTGTAATAACTTTCTCCCCCTTTTTAGTAGCATCACCCACTTGCATAGGTGAGCTGGAGGATAATCAATCATCACTTCCACAGGTTCTTATGTTCCTGGTTGAGCTCTCCTTAAAGGTCTCCCAGCTAGTTTTTACTTTAGATATGAAATCTGAAGTTGCTGATCATTGACCCTGTTATGTAAGGTAGTCACCTGAGATTCCAGGTGACTAACCTTAGAGACTAAATAGGAGCATGTTTTTGACAATTTCTGCACCTTTAGTCTCAAATTCCCCTCTTCTTCATCAGAAGCATCATTGGGGGATGAGATGATTGGACCAAAGTCCTCTCTCTCACCACCAGCTTGAGGTTCTTGGCTGCTGGTTTTCCTCTGCTCACTAGCAATCTCAGTTGAGATGCCGTGGGCTGAGTTGCCATGGTTGAGGTCTTAATGATGTAATCACTTTCAAAAGTGAGAGCCTCTTCCATATGGACATCCTGAACATGTTCAGGAGTATCCACCTTAGTAACAGGTGACTGATGTGGGATAGACTGAGGAGAGTCAGAGGTACTCATCTCTCTTTGAGTAGGGGAGGAGAAGAGAGACTCATGGTACTCACTGAATCCTAAGTCTTCATCAGTATAGAAGGATAGGTTGGGAATTGGTTGGTTGAGATCTAAAGGCTGGGGATGGTAACTGTCCCCTGAAGGTTGTTCACTTGAGTGTTGAGACTCAGAGTGAAGGCTTAAGGCTGTTGGGCTTGTGAGCTCATCAAGGTGAGCATGAGGAACCTTATCCTGATAGGTGAAGAAATGGGAGTGGTTTGCTCCTCAGTGGATGTGGGAGCTCTAGTGTCCACTTCCTCCTGTAAGGTTGAGTATATGGGGCCTGCACAGACTCAATAGCCTGAGCAGGGGTTCGTTTGGATTTTCTTTGGTAGGTGAGGGTTATTTGTGGTCTTTTTAGAGGTAGGATAAAGAGGTGTGGGTTCAACACTAGCTTGTGCTGCTAGGTTGTCACCTTGAGCAATGAGCTCTAACATTTTGGGGACTAGGGCTGTTTCTACCCCTGAGAAGCCTACAGTTGGCTTCTTCATTATTTTAAAGATGCCGGGCTTCATCTTTCCAATTTAAGAATATTACTTGTTTCCCTCAACTGTGAGCCCAGTTCACAGTTGAGAATGTGTTGAACATATCTAGAAACATGTAATACTCTAAGGAGTCCAAGTTTGCAAGTAAATTAGTATAAACAAATTGAGAATACCTGAACTTGACCCCCTGAACCATTCCATGAACTATAAAGAGAGATCCTCAGGAATCTGGTCCCATCCACCATGCTGTTTGATAAGCTGTGGATAACCACATGGAGCAGGTATTTCCACTGGGATGAGACCTTCCCTTTCCTGAAGGTCTTTACAGAAATCTCCCTCATAGCCCATCTGCTCAAAAGAATGATTAACAGCTTCTTTTGGGAAGGACAACTCACCTTCTTCATCATCCAGCTGCAAATGTTGATTATGATGGCCGGAGTGATGAAGATTGTCCTCCCTTGCACTGTGGCAGACAGTGCCTTCTTCCCATCCATAATGACCTCTTGGCAGGTCTTCCAGAATTCAAGCAAGTGATCCTCATATAGAGTAGGATCAATGGTCAGGGAGGTGAAATAGTTGGATAGAGCTAAGAATTGGCAAATCTCTGAGAAATTTGCATCTTTCTCAGAGCTTAACAGAGCAACTTGATTATGTTTCCTGTGAAGTTGCATGGAGAAATCTGGGTTGTTTCTGCGGTTAAGGTTGGCCATTTCAGAAGCTTAAGGGTGAAGAAAGGTAGAGAAGCAAAGGGCGGTTTAGAGAATTAGGTTTGAGGAATAGTGGAATTGAGGAAGATAGTGAGAAAGAGGGGGAACCGTTGGGTATTTATGTGAAAAGGGATTTGAACCAAAGTTAATGAAAGAGGATAAACTTTAAAATCCGGAAGTCGGTCCCACCTCTGAAAAGTAGTTTACTTTTGCTCAAAAAGTAGTTTTCTTGGAATTCGAAAAGCTTCCGAAGGTAATTGTCTTCGGAAGTTTTAATGAAAAAGCTTCCGAAGCTAAAATTGGCTTCGGAAGATTTTCCTGAGAGTCTTGAAAATTTAGCTTCGGAAGAGAATAAACCCTTGAATGCTTTGTATAAGAACAACAAAGCTTCCGAGAGTTAATTTTTCTTCGGAAGGAAAAAGTCCTTAAAACAAATAAGTGTCTGAGATAAGAATTTAAGCTTCGGAAGATGGGTTTAGACTTCTTCCGAAGGTAAAATCTTCTTAGACAGTTATTTATTTTGAAGACATGATTTTCTTCCGAAGATAAAATTTTATCTTCCGAAGTATCAGAAAATTTTCAAGAATCTAAGGAAAGTCTTCAAAAAGAATTTTACATCCAAGAAAACATGAGCTTATGAAAGTGATGAACTAGACAACTTAGGACACACATATTAAAAAGAAATAATTAGAATTAGTTTTTAAGAAAAGTCTACTCAAAGTTAATCATCCCATTAGCTGATATCAGATATTTAAATATCTGTTCATCAAAAGCTTTTGTGAACAGATCAGCATATTGTTCATCTGTATGAACTTTGACTAGTTTAAATCAATCCCTTTTCATAGTTATCTCTTATTAAATGATACCTGATGTTGATGTGTTTGGTCCTTGAGTGCTGCACAGGGTTCTCAGTGATAGAGATAGCACTATTGTTGTCTATATGGATAGGAGTCTCTTTGAAGTTAAATCCATAGTCCAGCATCTGATTTTGAATCCAAAGCACTTGAGCACAGCAGCTTGCAGCAGCAATGTATTCAGCCTCAGCAGTTGATGCAGACACACAGGATTGTTTTTTGCATTGCCATGAGACAACCCTTCCACCAAGGAATTGACATCCCCCAGATGTAGACTTTGCAGTCATGTTGCAACCACCATAATCACTATCTGTATAAGCATACAGATTGAAGTTAGGATTCTTTGGATACCATAGACCAAGTGTTGAAGCACCTTTGAGGTATCTTAAAATCCTTTTGACAGTGATTAAGTGAGACATCTTAGGGTTGGCTTGATATCTTGCACAAATACATGTAGCAAACATGATATCAGGCCTGCTAGCTGTAAGATACATAAGAGACCCATTGAACTCATTTCAAATCTGTCTTTCATCAGCTTCTCAAAGTCTTTGCAGAGCTTTGGATTAGTTGAACCAAAGATGATATCATCTACATATACTTGAACTAGCAATAAGTCATTTTCCTGTCCTTTGATTAAGAGAGTTCCATCTATAGTACCTCTCCTGTATCCATGTTTACAAAGATACTCAGACAGTGTCTCATACCACTTCCTGGGTGCCTGATGCAGCCCATAGAGAGCTTTGTCAAGCTTGCAGACATAATCAGGATGATCAGGGTCTACAAAACCAGGTGGCTGTTTGACATAAACTTCTTCATCAATCACTCCATATAAGAAAGCACACTTTACATCAAGTTGAAAGACCTTGAAGTTCTTGGATGCAGCAAATGCCAGGAATATCCTAACAGCTTCTAATCTTGCTACAGGAGCAAAGACATCAGTGTAGTCAATCCCTTCTTCTTGTGTGTATCCTTGAACAACTAGTCTTGCCTTGTTCTTGATGATGATTCCTCTATCATCCTTCTTATTCCTAAAAACCCATTTGGTTCCAATGGTAGTCTTCCCATGAGGAAGAGGACAAAGGTTCCAAACTTTCTGCCTTTTGAATTGAAGCAGCTCTTGTTGCATAGCTTCAACCCAACTTCCATCCTTTAGAGCTTCATCAACTTTCTTTGGCTCTATCTGAGATAAGAAACAAGAGTGAAGACAAACATTTGCTTCATGGGTTTGTCCTCTTGTTCTTACCCCTGTGACAACATCTCCAATGATGTTTATGGTGGGGTGAGACTTGTGGATCCTTAGCTGAGGGATCACAGCAAGTTGCTGAGAAAGACCCAAATTTGAGAAATTTAGATCTGGCCTAGATGATTCACCCCCACATTATCACACTTATCAAGATTTACTTGATCCAATGAGTGTGTGACATATTGATGTTGTCATCTATGGTGTGGTTATTAGCATCAAGAAATTCCTGATCACTATCACCATCACCATTGTTGTCTTCTACAATTGAGGTATCTTTATCTGGTTGAGCAGCCTCTGAGCTGGAATTTGAAGGCATACAAGATGTATCAGCTGAATTTGTCATTGTTGTGCTGATAGAGACCTCATTTGCTGAAGTAGTTCCAACTGGAGCTAAAGATGTATGAGTTGAGGTCTTCCTAGCTCAAATCTTGGATCAGGATCACCTGTATTTAAATTTTCTGCAGATCCTGAAACATGCTCACAAGATTTGTTAAAACAGTTGGTAACTAAATCAAGATCAAACAGCCAATCAGGACCAGAACCAGCCACACAGGGTGTGTGTTCATTGAAAGTCACATTGGCTGACTCCTCAACAATTCTAGTTCTGAGATTGTATACTCTATAAGTCTTAGCTTGGGAAGAGTATCCAAGGAAATGTCCATCATCTGATTTCTCAGCAAACTTGGCAATTTGATCCTTGGTATTCAAGATGGTGCAGGAACATCCAAATGACCTGAGAAAACCAATGAAAGGTTTCCTCTTGTGCCAAAGTTCATAAGGAGTCTTACCATGTGTCTTAACTACTAAAACTCTGTTTTGCACATAGCAAGCAGTATTAACTGCCTCTGCCCAGAAGGTGATGGGTAGTTTAGAGTCAGACAACATAGTTCTTGCAGCTTCAATAAGTGTCCTGTTTCTCCTCTCAGCAACTCCGTTTTGCTGAGGAGTCCTGGGAGCACTATATTGTCTTGTAATACCTTTTTCATCACAAAATGTATCAAGGATTTGGTTCTTGAATTCAGTTCCTTGATCACATCTTATGGTTTTGACCTTGTGATCACATTGATTCTCAACTTTTAAGATGAAATTCATCAGAATCTCAGGGGTTTCATCCTTAGTTCTAAGAAAGAAAACCCAAGTGAATCTTGTAAAATCATCTGTGATCACTAAACAATAAGAGGTCCTTCCTAGACTCATTACACTGGTGGGGCAAAAGAGATCCATATGTAACAAGTGTAGGGGAGTAGTGATGGAGTTCTTTTCCTTAGGCTTGTGAGATACCTTGTGTTGCTTCCCTTTCAGGCATGCAACACAATGATCATCACTTGTAAACTCTTTCTTTGGCATTCCAGTTACCAGATCATGTTTAATTAATTTATTCATGTTCTTAAAGTTTACATGGCACATTCTTTTATGCCATAGGAAAGACTCATCACTATTTGCTTTAGATAGAAAGCATGAAACTTCTCAAGAGGGAGATGTTTCTTGCAAATTCATCTTGTACAAGTTCCCTTTCCTGGGGGCACTGAGCAGGATATGCTCATGAGGAATGACCACTCCAGGCTTGAGAACAATGCACTCATGCTCAATAAAGAGCATGTTATGACTCTAATCACAAAATTGGAATACACTCAGAAGATTGTACCCAAGCTCCTTAACAAAGTTTACCTTTTCAATGCTGAGCTTACCATTTGTGACCTTGCCCCTTCCAGAAATGTAACTACCTTCATCTCCTCCAAAAGCAACTGGTCCTCCATCAATTCTCTCAAAATTATGGAGTAGAGACCTATTACCTGTCATGTGCCTGGAACAACCACTGTCAATTATCCAGACATTCCTGCTTGCCTTGAGCTGTTCCGACACAAATAAAATGATTAGTTACATTTGGAAACCCAAGCCTTACTTGTCTTGGGCTCACTAAGTGTAATATAAGGTAATGCAATAGTAATAGATCCTATGGTTGTACTAGGGGGATCTTCAGCTGTTGTTGATGGAGAAACTTCAGTCATTTGGTTTTTCTTAGACTTCCACACCACCTTTGGAGTCTTGGACTTGACCTTCAAAACCTTAGAAGCTTTTGGGACTTCACAAGTTTTGATGACTGAACCTTCGGAAGATTCTGCAGTCACTGCAGCAGACTTCAATGCTTCGGAAGAACTCCTTTCTTCCGAGACCAATTTTACTTCCGAAGGTAATTTTCCATTTACCTTCTTCTTTGATTTGGAGCTTATGAAGGAAACAGACTTTCCTTTCGAAGCTTGAGACTTCTTGAAACTCTTTGAAGTCTTTGTATTGGTCATGTGGATAGTACTTTTAGGATTGTATGGGCAATCCTTAGCAATGTGAGAGGTACTTTCACACATGACACATAACATTTTCTTCTTCAAAGGAGTCTCCTTATGAGAGCAAGACTGGCTTTGGTCACATCCCTTCTCCAACTTCATCTTGGTAGATGCTGAGACAGTTCCTTTGGGCTGTGAACTGTTCTTGGAGTTTGATGGTCCAGGCTGTGCAGCAGTGGTACACAGCAGCTCAGTCTTCTTCTTTGCATTGAGATGATTTGAACAAGAACCAGGACTCTTAGCTGAGGAGTCTTGGTTGATGTCTTCAGTCCTCACTACTTTGAAACCTGCAGAGATAAAAACTTGTTTCTGCTTAGCATCAAAAGTAGCCTTGATCTCTTGAGCCTTCTTTGCTTTCCTCTTGCTCTTCCTGATCAAGTTCTTTCTCTTGGACTTGGTCATCACAGTAGATTTCTTCTCCTCAGAAGGATAGTGGCCTTGGAAGAATCCTCTTCTTCACTCTCTCAGAGGAATTCTTCACTATCACTTCTTCATCATCCTCATTTATAGGATCTATGAGAGGAAGCTCATCTTCACAAGTTCCACACCTAGGAGATCTTACAGATAAGATTGTGTGTGGAGGAGCTATCTCATTTGATCCCAGTCCCTGCCTATTTTGATAGCAGACTTTGTTGTGCAGGGATGAGGATATCATGTTCTTGAAGGTCTCTTCTTCAAGAACACTTTTCTCTGCCTTGGCTTTGCTGATCACAAGCTCAGCCTGGCACTCAGTCAACTTAGTTATGAGATCTTGGATCTGAGTTCTAAAATCTGTATGTTCATGTTTTAGTACTAAAATGGTTTTCTCCAAGTCCTCTATCTTTAACTTGTAATCATTTTAGACTTTCTAAAATCAGATTTTAATATGTTTAATGACTCAAGATCAGATCTCATTTCTAAGTTGTAGGACCTGTATCTATTTGCTTTAGCAATGCATTCAGGAGTACAGAGATGTTCCAATACCTTGGCTTCATCATGGTCAGCCATCAGTGCTTGGTTTGGAGAAGCATCTTCCACCTGAAAGCTCCAGTAAAAGCCTCCCTCTTCAACAGCAACAGCAGCATGTTGCTTTGGCTTCTCATTCTGAGGGGCTTTGTCAGTGTAGTTTGGTCTGGGTTGTGTTTGGCCCCCATTTGTTTTAGGTGCCTTACACTCCCTAGCAAAGTGGCCCATAAGGTTACAGTTGTAACACTTAACTTTGCTTTTATCCAGCCCAAACTTTCCACTGGTAGCATTGCTTGGAAATCTTGTTCCTGTTCTCTTGTAGAACTTCTTGGCTCTGTGAGTGAGAAGAGCCATCTGCTGAACTATTTCCATATACTCCAGGTCATCTGGATGGATACAGTCCAGGTCTTCAAGAGTGAAGAGAGAGTTCCCACAGCTTTCATCAGTAGACACAAAGGCTTGAGAAGAACCTGTCCCTTGGAATGGGCTTTCTTGAGTAAAGTTCTCCCTTGGTGTCTCCGGGAAGGTGATGAAAGGACCCTTTTGTGAGTTGTCAGGGTAGCATATGAGATGATGTTGGGGTTCTATGCTGTCCCTTTCAACCACATGAAGGGCTGAACCCATTTGATTGTTGGAGTTGCCAGATGAACCTTGCATGTTCATATCCATCTGGTATCCACTGAGAATCCCATACAACTCTGTCAGAGTAAGAGTTTTAAGGTTCTCAGTCCTCTTGATCACCACACAATAGTGTGTCCATTGCCTAGGAAGTGAGGACATGAACTTCCTTACAATGTCCCTGTTCTCAAGAGGAACTCCTCCATCCACTAAGGTATCCACTATCTCAACATACCTGAAGTATTATTGAGTCATGGTTTCACCTGCTTTAAAGGTGAAGTTTTCAAACTGCTGCTTCAGAAGATCCTTCTTGTTCTCCTTGGCTTCAGAGGAGCCTTCATACATCAGCTTCAGTGCATCCCACAGCTGTTAAGCTGTTTTGCACTTCTTAAAGCCTCTATATATAGAGTTTGGGAGAGCAGTCTGAAGAGCAGTCATGGCCTTTCTATCAATCTCTACTCTTTTTCTATCATCATCTGAGTAGTTGGCCACATCTTTTGGAATCATACCAGCACCAGTAGCAGAGGGAGTGCTGGGTATGAAAGGTCCATTTTCAACAGATTCCCACATTCTTGAATCAAGAGACCTGATGAAACCTTCCATTCTTATACACTAGGTGTCAAAATCATCAAGAGTGATCAGTGGGGATTTGTTCATGGTTCCAGTCTCCATATCAGTCTTTGAGATGGATGCCATTTGGAGAGTTTAGTTTTTGTGTGTGTGAGGGATCTTAAGATGGTGAGATCTTATATCAAGAGCCTGGAATGCTCTGATACCAATTGCAGGACCGTTTAAGGGCTTAAACAATATTACAACACAACAACACAATGAGGAGAGCAACTAAACTTTAATCAAACAGTGAACTGGATTAACCAAGGTGATACAAAGAACACAAGTAACGTAAAGAGACAGAACAAGAGAGTTGGGTTTCAAGGAGGCAGTATATTGCTTTCTCAAGTTCTTTTACAAGTGTTACAAAGCATAAAGAAAAATACAAGAACTTGGAATACTTATACTACAACCTACAGCCGGCTATACTTTGAAAGCCAGCTGGATACAATTGACTAGACACTAACAAAATCAATTGTAAGATCAAAAGGCATATCTGCCTTTTGACCTTGTGACTATGACATGCCATAGCTCACATCCTTATACATTACAAAAGGATAAAGTACATAAAGTAGAAAGTTACAGACTCAAGACCTCAATGTACAGTTACCAAAAGCATGGACCTTTTCACCAACTCATGTAAGTTGGTGACTTTACAGAGACGCAGCGGAAAAGGTGCTTTATGGAACAGTACATCAGATAAAGCATGTATACTAAAAGTCTTCGGAAGAAATCTGTCTTCATAGGTTGAAGCTTCGGAAGACTTTGTCTCTGAGGCTTCGGAAGACTTCATGTTTGGCTTCGGAAGATATTGGTCTTGGCTTCGGAAGATTTTACACTTAGAGTATTTTCTAGTGCATTGTGTAAAACTTTCGAAGCATTCTATACTTCAGTACTTAGTGCATGTTGCAGAGACACATTGGATGTTTTGGGTTGCATCAGACTTAAGGAATCCTTACATTAATCGTGGCTGTGTGCCATGAAGAGGGTAAAGTGTGACAGGATCTAGAATGAAGAGAAAGATAATGATGTATGATGAATAATGAATGTAACGAACGTAATGACGAAGATAATAACGATATTATCTGTATGTACGTATGATGTGTGAACGCATGTATGTAACGAATGATTTTATAAAGAAAGTAAAGAACGGTTTTACGAAAGAAAGTAAGTTTTATCATAAAACTAGAACTCACTCAGCAACGCTGACTTTGATGTGTTTCCAGTTGGCAGGTATGTTGCTGAGGATGGCACGGGGCGGCTACTCAGCGTATTTTGGGATGGCATCTTTATGTTTAATGCTTTTGTAATAAATGTAACATGATATTGTTAAAGGAACGATTGTACTTATGTGCAAAAGTATTTTGATGGAATGAAATTATGTTTTTAATGTTTCCGCTGCAACTATTTATGAAAGGAAAAATGTAAACGTATGTTTTGAGTGCGATGAATGACCAACTGTAGGCGTCCCGGGAACGGGGCCTTACAAGTTGGTATCAGAGCCAAAGTTTAAGTGAATTGGGTAAATATTTTCAAAAACCTAATCTTAAACTGAAAATGGGACGGAAAGGGAATGGGATGCCAATCTGAGTAGCTGCGTGCCATCAGGTATTTTCGTAATGTTAACTGGTATTACGTGCGCATGTTATATGGTTTATGTGTTGCTGGTAGATTTAGATACTGATGTAGTCAGAATAGGTAATGCTCAGAGTACGAAGAGTAAAGTAAGTGGCTAATCACAACTGGCCACTGTAATTAGGGACTTACTATAATTGACATAAACTGAGCTGTTCCTTGAATGATCGTGTTGGTGTTTGAATCTTTCAGTGTGTCTAGAGATTGGCCGGTGGAAGATCTTCGAAAGCTTCTCGTGGTGGAGGTGACGGTGGACGTGGTGCTGAACCACGGGTCACAAGAGGAAGGTCAAGGGCCGAAAGGGTAGTTCATGAAGAACCCGAGACCCCTCGTCTTGAGGGCGGTGATGAGAATGCTAATCAGAAGGCCTCGATGAGAGAGGCGGTCGTGGAAGGAGTGCATCAGGTCTTGCAGACGATCCTACCGTCTGTGGTGACCGAAGTGATAAAGACTGTTAGAGATGAGGAGAGAAAGGAAAGGGGTAGACCTTCGGGGGAAAGGAGACGACCCAAGACTGAAACGACTTTTTCCGATGACGAAGAGGAAGAGGAAGAGGAAGAGCCTGCGCCGGAGGTGACACGAGGCTGTAACTATGGGGAGTTTCAACGATGCAAGCCCCCTACTTTTGATGGTAATGGCGCTGCTGCTGCTGCTCACCGATGGGTGAGAGAAATGGAAGCCGTTCTAAATATCAGCGAGTGCCGGGAGGATCAGAAAGTAAAATTTGCTACCCACTCTTTCGTGGACTTAGCTTTGTGCTGGTGGGACAACATAGTCCAAGTTGAGGGAAGTAGGGCTATCGGAAGGATGAGATGGTCAGAGTTGAAGAGGCTGGTGATTGAGGAGTTCTGTCCTCACCGTGAGATGGATAAAGTTGAAAGAGAGTTCCTGATGCTGGAAGCGGGAACAATGACGCATCAGCAATACACTACCAAGATTAGTGAAATGGCGCGGGTGGTGCCGGATCAGGTGACACCTCTTTCGCGAAAGATCAAGAGGTATATTCAGGGCTTGTCGACGGACATCCGCAGGCACATGATCGCTGCCCGACCGAGCATGTTTAGGTTGGCAGTTGACCTGGTGGGAAGGTTGTACGACGAGCGGGCGATGGCGATGACAGATGAAGGGGAGGATAGAGCCTATGTTAAGAAAGGGAAAGGAAGGCGAGGCAAGGATGATGGGTTTGTGTATGAAGGTACGACGTCAAGGGATGATGATCGAAAGAGAATAGAAAGGAAAGGAGAAGCATGCAGAAAGTGTGGTATAGACCATGAAGGGGAATGCAAGTGGGGATTGAACGTCTGTTTCCAGTGTGGGAAGGAAGGCCACAGGGCGAGGGATTGCCGCACGGCTAAGTGCTACGACTGCGGCGAGACTGGACACCTGAGCAGGGATTGTAAAAGCCGAAGGCAGGAGGCTCCGGTGCGAGGAAAGGGAACAGAGGGTGAAGGTTAGAGCTTTTGCCATGATCGAGAGGAGGCTAGAGCGGACTTCGACTCGATGTCAGGTACGTTTCTGGTAATTTAAAATTTGTGCATCTATGATTTGAATGCGATGCAGTAGTAGTCTCGTTCCTATTGCTTTATGTAGAATGTGGCATGTTAGGAGAAGGAACAACGATGAGTCCTTCGATGTAGAGATTGCTATTAATGAATCCGCTAGGTTACCTAGATGCCCTAGAGGATTGCGGGATAGAATTGAGAAAGCGTTTGTTCTTGCTAGACCATTCAGGACAGACTTGGGTGAATAGGCGTACATCATAAGGTGAAGGAGTTAGAAATCCATGAGGCGTAGTCGTATCGCCTATTTGGCCGATGTAAGGTGTGGATATACCAATATCTCAGCCGTCAGATGAATCGAGACGCGAGTAAAGATTATTGGTGGCCAGGAATAAAGCGTGATATGATGGAGTAAGTGAGTAAATGAGTAAATGCTTTACTTGTCTACAAGTGAAGACCGAGCACCAAATGACGCATGAGGGACCAAACCCGCTAACAAGAGAAACTTCGATGCACGGGAGTATAAAAGGGGGAAGACACCCCTATTCTCCCTATTTTTCAGCCAAGAGAGGAAGGGAGAAGAGAAGGAGAAAAAGAGGAGAAAAGTTGGTTCGGGTGGATTCGAGCGTGGAATTCGATGTGGAGCGAGTCAAATCGAAGCTCTACTCGACGGGATCGTTAAGGTGAGTTCTAGGACCCTTCTTTTACATGTTTTCAACTGATTTTAGGGCTGGAACACGTCCAAAAACCTATTTTTGAGTTTTTGGGTGAAGACCCGTTTTGATGCATGTATGTATGTGTATGATGTGTTTGAGGCTTGATTTCTTGCTTGGTTATGCTTGTATGAGGTCATGGTATGTTTCCCTAACCTTTAGAAAGGTTGATTTGAGCTTAAAAGAGGTTTGGAAGGGGTTGGAGGTCGAAAACCCGCGGCTGCAGTCGAGCTAACTGCACTCTGCACCAGCTAGGGCTAGGCGACCGACTGGAGGGCGACTGGAGGCCATTCGGCCGATTGAAGTGCGACTGAGGTCCATGCGCATGTTTGCCATGCGACTGAGGTCCATACGCATGAAGTCATGCGACTGAAGTTCATGTGCTTGAGAGTCATGCGATTGAGAGGTGGTGCGACTGAGGTTCATTCGCACGAAGGTTATGCGACTGAAGTCCATGCGCCTGGAGGCCATGCGACTGAGGTTCATTCGCACGAAGGTTATGCGACTGAAGTCCATGCGCCTGGAGGCCATGCGACTGAGGTCCATTCACACGAAGCAACTACGATAAGAAATAAGTGATCATAAGATAATAAATTAATTTGTGATTCGAAGCAACTACGATAAGAATCCAAACCAAAAACAGATTCAAAACCTATACCGTGTAAAGTCCGGTAATCTAACGCGTACTAACGTCTAATTTACATCAGAACATACTTATAATGGTTTATACTCTTTTAAAATCACTGTTAATCATGATGCATACTGTAAACAGTACTTGCTGAAAGATCCTAACCAAACGTGTATAATCAGCTATGATACGTCGGAAAAACGCGAATACCGGATACTTCGGCATATAACGGACATCTGATACGACAACCGAGCCCTATAACGTCATAAATATTTATCTAATTATCATACCTATTATAACATTCTAAATTAGAGAGTGTGACGGTTATCAAGGAGCAATGTGGTTCGAGATGCGACTGAAGCGTGGACCGGCCTGAGAATAAGTCAAACCCGAGAGTTTGACCATAAAAATACCGAATTGTTTTATTTCATGCTAAATTAATTAGATAAATCTATTATAGGTTTTCTAACGAGGTTTTATCCAAAAGACCGTTCAATACGCGATAACGAAGTTTCGGGACGTATACGCGATTTTTAAATCAAGCCCATTCAAAAACCTAGGTATATAAGCCATCTAACCCCTCATTTCTCATTTGAAACCCTAAAAACACACTAAAATTCTCTCAAGAGCTGCTGCAGCCAACCTCGCCGGAGCAGGAGGCTCCACGGCGGCGTCGCGGCGGTTTCCGGCCAGGTCTTGGCCTACCCCCTAATCTCGACCTCCTGATCACGATGGTGGTGGCGGTTTCTTCTAATTCGCAATGGTGTGGAAGATATGGAAGAAAGAAGGCAGCGGCGGCTAGGGTTCCGGCGAGTTTTCAGGCCGCCGGCGCCGGCGAATGGCGACGAGATCTTTCCAACGGTGGTAGCGGCGTTGTCTAACACTTAACGGTTTGAACGTTATGGGCATTTGAAGATGACGGCAGAAGGGTTTTGGAGTTTTTGGTGGCCGTTGGTCGTGGCTGTACAGGCCGGAGGAAGGGGCCAGCGGTGGTCGTGGTGGTTGCTGCTGTTTGAGGAGAAATAGAGCCGTTTGATGCTGTATTGGTTGCTGCATGTTGGATTCAAAGCAAGATCTTCGTGAATTGGTGGTTTGGAGTTGTTCTCCGGCGAGTTATACGGCGGCTCTAGGGCGGCCGGTGGTGCCCCGTGGCTATCCATGGTTGATCTTGGCTGCAAGTGATGGAAAACGGTGGTAGAAGCCTCAACCGAGGTGTTTGGTAACGAATAGTGTGGTTATGGTTATGTTTGTTGCTAGATAACAAAATAATAGTGATGTATGTAATTTTGGTGTGGTTTTGGTTAGGTTTAACTTTGGTCAAAGCTGGTCAAACTGGTCAATGGACAGTCAACGCGATGCGGGTCGGATCAAGCGAATTCTAGGACGCGATGCGGGAGCGTTAGGTATAATCGTGCGTTAGACATCCATATACGTGAATATAATGGTTATATATATATATATTAACTTGTGTGGGTTGAGCTTGAAAAATGTATAAAATGTTAACTAGCTTATAAACCGTCATGAATGGATACGTAAATTTGAAATGACATGGGCAATCGCATAATGAAAAACAACATTTGAAAAGTATTCATATGAACAAAGATATTAGAAATATATAGATGAAGTTGTCTAATCTCATGTCATATAAAATTCTTACAAGACGTATAGATGATTAATATATATAAAATGCAATTGTACATACCTATATACATATATATATATATATATAATTGATACTTTAGGTTAACCGATACTCACTCATAATTATTTAAGACTCATAATTCTATAATAATCCATCGTCTTATTATTATTAATAATCGATAATCTCGTTATTGTTGGAATAAATATTATTTGTATCACCCCTTTTATTCGATATAATGACAACTATTATTGATATTCAAATTATTCTAACATCATATTAACTACATTATTGGTAGAAATGTATCTATATAACTATGAATTATGGATGAATCTTTGAAGGTGTACTTACACTTATTGTTTAAAATATATTTTTGGTTCGCACTAAACGCGTTAAGAAGAATTTAATCATATCTATCCGTGAACTATCTAAGTAATGCATAACTAAACTAAGCATTTTAATGGCCTAAGTGAGGCAATCTTAAAAAGTATATATATATGCTATGCATGTGAAAATAACATAACATAATGACATAAGAGTTCAATTCATAATATTTGATGCATTTTAGATTGCTTTTACTACCAAACAGTTAGAGGTTGGACTACATGCATACCTATGCAAGTATCACACACTTAAAGAATCTGCAAAAACGATATAAATATTATTAGAAAATCTAATATAATAATTGGAACACTAAAGATTTCTAATATCATCAATAAAAACTATCTATAAAGATTTGAAATCCTTGATATCAACCGTTTATGGCTACACTCTTTATGCAATGAATCATTTATCGGATAAAGGCATTAATTAAACCAATATGCACGAGTGAGTGCATAACAATTGTTAATTTCACAAGAAGCTAATCTACATCAATGATACTAATCGTTAACATTAAGCTAACTAAAGAGCTCAACCGCACGTATGTATTGACATCGTGCTAATTCTAAACATGAATCTCATATATTCAAATTAGGATTGCTTTGTTGGTGACCTTCACATTTCTTTACCGAGTTCAGAATTTATATAAGGATACCAAGTGAGTTCTAGTGATTCCCCTTTTTACTACTGTTTTGGGGTGAAGCATGCTCTGTTATTTTTGAACTATGATTGTGCTTTACTTGATGATTGTATGTGGGATTTATGGAATACCTGCTCATACTTATGTCATGATCATTAATTCTTTCGTGAACCGCTTGTTTTATATGAATAGATCTATTTGGGGAATCCCCCACACACAGTGGCTTCCGTTCCAGGAAGGTTACCCCACTGAGATCCTAAGGGGTCGTTTGTGGCATGTAACAGGTTTTGTTAAGAAACTATGGTGAACCATCCGGGCATGTATGGTTCACTAGTTTGGGGCTCAGTTCTTCCTTCGGGAATATCCGGTTAAACACAACTTTAGAAGAGGCCAACCGGGACGGAGTGCAGGGTTGATTATGATTTTTCTCCCACAATATTTAAACTATGATTCATTCATTTTTATCAAATGAGGATTTGTTAAATTATTTTTGTTTTTAAACTTTATGCACTTGAACTCACCAACTTTATGTTGACACAAAATCTTTTGAGCATGTCTTTCAGGTACAGCTAGGTAGATTAGCCAAGCTATAGAAGATATCCAAATCCAATGCAAGAAGTGAGGGTAGGTGTTGAAGGAAAAAGGTCGAGGCTAGAAGCCTTAGTTACTGAAGCCTTAAGAAATATTTACAAATAGATAGGTCATGATACCTATGGATTGTAGATTGAGGTACCTTGTAAACTGAAACTAAACCCATATCCTAATGTAAATATTGTGAGATGCATTGTAATAAACCATTTAGTTTCCGCTGCATTTTGGTTGTTGTTTACCAACCGTTACGTCCCGCCTCTCTGGGCCCGGGGTGTGACTGATTGGTATCAGAGCCAAAGGTTGTAGAGAAGTAGTTCTGCTTCGCGAGACCTAAACTACAACCATATCAACCTTATAGGACCACCTTTGTAAGAAGACTTTTCCGAGTTTAGTTAAGCCAAGGTTATAGGAAAGTGGGTTTACTTCGAGACACCTAAGCTATAACCATAAATAGGACCAGCCTGGTAGGTTGTTTCCATGAATTAGTGATCTAAAGTTTACAACAGAATAGATTCCATTAAGGACACTCATCTTTAATCTGTATACCTTATGGGATAGATACTCTTAAGAATTCCCTACCCTATAAGAAACCTTATTGCATTGGGGTACTACCTATGATAGGTGCACCCGAGTAAAACTAAGAATATTTGGAATCTTCTGGAGTTGACTACTAGGATCCCTGAGTACTGGGACTAGGTATATTATGAATCAAAGATGTGCAGGTATATTAAGACTTAAATTCTTGGGAGATACTTATCTGATTGCACAACTGACTTTTGACACTATATGAAACAACAGCTATTATTTTTATACTTGATACGACTTGTGTCGTTACATGAGACAACTGCTTTAGTGATACTTGTTTATATGCTTCATTCATATGATAATACTTGTTGGAATACAGTGATAGGATAGCAACCATGATGCCTTTTTGTTTGATCTGCTCCCTATTATAGCTTGTACCTGATTGCTCGTTACCTGGTTTGTTGAACCGTACTTTGAAAATGGTTGGGTTAGAAAGAATGTTAGCGTAACTAGAATGTAAATGTGCTTAATTGCAGATGATGACTAAATGAAAATTTTAACTCCAGGACCTAATTACACAAAACTTGAAACTTATGATGGGAACAACTAGAATGATAGTGTAAGGTAAATTGACGATTACGGGTGCACACGTAATGGTGAATTTACAGGTACCCTTGAATTCTGGTGGGCCCTGTCATGTAAACTAATGTCAAGGTATAACACTCAAGGAACTAGAACATTCAAGATTAAACACCAATATCCAATATATATTCAACAATTACAGATTTTAAACTTCCATGCTGAGAGAAACCATTTAACTCTTGAAGAGCTACCAAGGACGATATTGTAGTAACTATCCCTTTTCTTTCTCTCTCTTTCTTTGTTCTGCTCTCCTATTGGAAGTATAATGATACAACTATCCAACCTAGGAGATTATCAAATGTTGCTTCAAACCCATCTAGTTTGGTGCCGAATGTATGGCACTTCACCTAAGCTGTCTGTGTACTTTAGCCGCGCTATTTTTCGCGATGTCTGAAAATTTCTTCCTACCTAGCATAGGACTCGACAAAACTTCCTCAACATAGTAAGGGACCCTCTAACATAATGGTTGCAGCCGAGAATATACCGGAGTAACAATTTACGAGAAGCACCTATTGTGATCAATGGCATAGAGGACTTGTCAATTCCTTCTTCCCTAGTAGCTCACACTTCATAGGACATTCCAGAATCTAGAATACCTCTGATCTTTTTCTCAAAGTCCTTGATGAATATAACTCCTCTACGCCTATTCATGGTAATAGAACCCCTTAACCCAAGCACTATTCTTAATATCAGCTTCGATAGTAATTAACAATCGTTTTTCATACTACTATGTTTGTGAAATCCTTCATCATCCTCAACCGTTAGTCACCCGGTGACAAACTTCGATCGTAACATAAGTTGAACTATTTTGACCATGCTTTTAACTGGCCGTGTTCTTGGCAACCTTTCGAGTGCTAGAATAAGTAGGAAATGAAACCTCATCCTACAGCCCCAATTTCCACAAGATGAATAGCCCGAGTGCCAAAGTTATTCGCCGAGAAAATTTGATCTTCGAGCTTTCGAAGCAAAAATCTGAGTCCACAATGTTGGTGAATTCCCTGTTTTCACACATTTTGTTCCAGACTTATTCTTTATTAAACTCTTGGACTAATGAATGGTGATGAATCTATGAGTCATCTCTACCTCATGAGCTCTACTATTTGGGTGATGAATTTGTGAAGCGAGAGCAAAGATTCACAAAGTTAGATTACAATCCTGATGTTATATAAGGGGTTAATAGAGTGGTAGATGGTTCCCTCTCTACTAATAAGCACCTTAACGTAGTTTTAGAACCCTATCAAGTCAAGATGCCGGTGTTAACAAATAATTCATGCGGGAAGACTCTCAATTGGAGCTGAGAGGAATGTGTTGCTCCAAAAGATGTATTAAGAAGCATAGAAGATCAGCTACAAGAAATCTCATGTGTTAAATCACTTGAGGTCCAACTACGATGTAGTAATGAACATGCAAAAGGTAGTAGACGAGAAAGACCAGCACAGCAATCACCAGTCGTAAGCATTAAATATTTCCCCTCTAAATTTCTAAACCTTTTATAGAGCAATTCACCAATAGCATACCCTAGTAAACTCCGTACGTTGAAATCCGAGCCAGAAGGCTTACTAATCATATTCAGTGGAACAATTGATAGGCGCATAAGTAACTAGGTTTTAGATGAGGATTACCTGTTGCACGAATGGACCCCTACAGGGTACGGTTACCTTGGAGAAAGGGGAGCGAGAAAGAAGTCATCTAGAAGGTTGACCTCGATTGGGAAGCACTATAAGGGAATTAGTGGAAGCATATACGATGATTCCGTAGAAAAGATGACAGCTGGAGTTGCCCTAAAGGAAAGTGAATCGAAGAGAAGCAGTGATGTATGGTGGTACGAAGTTCGAAGTATGTTAAGAAGCTCGTAGAAGGAAGGGAGATCTGACAACTGTTAGATAAACGGTTCATAAGACATAGTGTCTCACATTGAAGAACCCTAATACACTTTGAGGGAAGTGGAATGGAATGCTCTTAATATGGACAAACTATCAAGAGTTGAATAAAGTTACCTAGAAGAAGTGATAACCCCTTTTCCAGAATTGTTAACCTGCTTAATCAGTTGTAAGATACTGACTACACTTCTAATGCTATCAGCCGGGTATATAAGTGATAAAGACGTTACCAAAGATTGCATTTAAAATACATTAGAGTCAATAGGAAAATCACATTCAAGCTTGTATGGGCTAGCTCACACACCCACGGTATTCATGAGCCTGATGAATGGGATTCTGTAAGTCATACTTAGGCATGCTCGTTATCTCGACATTGCTAATAGCATGAAATTCGAGACAGTTCGCTAAAATTTGGGGCTATCTAAGTCCGAGAAGTAGTAAAAACTCATTAAGTTATGTCAACGTTTAGGGATAAGCGAAAATTTAAGGAGGATCAATAAAAGCTTCACTCGTGCAGCTATACAACTGGCATCATAGTCCCAGGAATATGCCAAATTCGCTTGGACACGGATTAGAAGGCTTCAGATGTGTGTTGGTGCAATGATGCAATACAAGCTTCTAGCCGCCCGACAATTTAAGAAACACGTGAAGAGTTACATTTTACAGAAACTGGAACTATGGGGCGCGACTTTTACAAAATAAAATATGCATTTGGATACATTAGCTGTACTACTCTCCCGACTACCCATTAGAATACTAGTTCAAACACCATAGGGTGATCATCGATCGGTAAGATCAACCGCATTGACAAGTGCGGATAGGAGGTCGTCATCCGCATTTGTCCTAAGACGCTTGCATTTCTAAATGTGAAAGAGCAAGTCTTGGTTGCGCTTGTCACTACTTACCCGCATTGATGGATGCGGATAGCCTGCAATTAGGCTTTTCTTCTACTGACTTCACCCGTATCACATCGTGAACTTGCGAATTCTTCCAACGTCAGTTCACAAGAGCTTATGGCACATCCTGTATGGGAAAACTCTCGACATATGTAAGTTAAGATAGGTGGATCTACTCGAAGACTAGGATTATCGCATGTAGTATCGTTCCGGAGTAGGAAGGCTGGAAAAGTAGTGACCTCTTGTGTGACCTAACCTCTTCGTTCCTATTAATCGTGAAAATTTCTTTGTTTTAGCTTTATGGGAATAATCATGCGTTTCCTAAATGTTAATCTATACTCCTTGGGGAACCCACATCCTCCTTAATCTGAAGACTTTAATCTATAACATCTTATGACCTATTACCATATGGTTCTAGGGAGTTAATAGTGACGTGTAGCCGACTTGACTATTAAGTCCAATTGAAAGCATTCACATCAACCTCTGATACTTCACAACCTTTCGTAAGACTCTCCGTGAGGACGGTGATATTGCCAGGATTTTTAGTATTTGTTTCCTTGCTAGATCTACCTAATAGGATTGTGCATTGAACCTCAGTGGAGAATCTCTTCTTGTTAATTTTGTTCAAATGTTAAATGACCTGATTGTGAAGCCAAAAATCTATTCATGAAACGACTCACTGATCTTGTCAAACCTGTTCTAACGTTGGGATAACTACTTGAATCTAAATCAAACCCGGTTGTTTGATGCCTAATCGACAACTTTCGTCTTGGAATGCTCAGCTGAATAACTTTAAAATCCTCAAGACTCATACTACGAGTGCATCACACTCGGAAACAATATTAACGATACTAAAATTTCGAGGACGAAATTTCTTTAAGGAGGGGAGAATGTAACACCTCTGAAATCTAGCCCAATTAGAAAACTTAATGTATTATAGGACCCAATAAAGGTCCGGATTGAATTGGGCTTACCAAAGAAAGCTTGGAAAAGAAACTAGCCTTTTTAGGCCCAATAAGGGCCCAAACTTATAAACAAGGCCCATTTAAGGCCCAATACCTATTTACCATCTAATTAAATAAGTGATCATAAGATAATAAATTAATTTGTGATTCGAAGCAACTACGATAAGAATCCAAACCAAAAACAGATTCAAAACCTATACCGTGTAAAGTCTGGTAATCTAACGCGTACTAACGTCTAATTTACATCGGAACATACTTATAATGGTTTATACTCTTTTAAAATCACTGTTAATCATGATGCATACTGTAAACAGTACTTGCTGAAAGATCCTAACCAAACGTGTATAATCAGCTATGATACGTCGGAAAAACGCGAATACCGGATACTCCGGCATTTAACGGACATCTGATACGACAACCGAGCCCTATAACGTCATAAATATTTATCTAATTATCATACCATTATAACATTCTAAATTAGAGAGTGTGACGGTTATCAAGGAGCAATGTGGTTCGAGACGCGACTGAAGCGTGGACCGGCCTGAGAATAGGTCAAACCAGGGTTTGACCATAAAAATACCGAATTGTTTTATTTCATGCTAAATTAATTAGATAAATCTATTATAGGTTTTCTAACGAGGTTTTATCCAAAAGACCGTTCAATACGCGATAACGAAGTTTCGGGACGTATACGCGATTTTTAAATCAGCCCACTCAAAACCCTAGGTATATAAGCCATCTAACCCCTCCTTTCTCATTTGAAACCCTAAAAACAACACTAAAATGCTCTCAGAGCTGCTGCAGCCAACCTCGCCGGAGCAGGAGGCTCCACGGCGGCAGCACGGCGGCGGCGCGGCGGTTTCCAGCTAGGTCTTGGCCTACCCCCCTAATCTCGACCTCCTGATCACGATGGTGGTGGTGGTTTCTTCTAATTCGCAACGGTGTGGAAGATATGGAAGAAAGAAGGCAGCGGCGGCTAGGGTTCCGGCGAGTTTTCAGGCCGCCGGCGCCGGCGACTGGCGGCGAGTGGCGGCGAGTGCCACCCATCTCTTCTTCGTCTCGACGAGATCTTTCCAACGTTGGTAGCGGCGTTGTCTAACACTTAACGGTTTGAACGTTATGGGCATTTGAAGATGACGGCAGAAGGGTTTTGGAGTTTTTGGTGGCCGTTGGCCGTGGCTGTACAGCCGGAGGAAGGGGCCAGCGGTGGTCGTGGTGGTTGCTGCTGTTTGAGGAGAAATAGAGCCGTTGAATCTGTATTGGTGGCTACATGTTGGATTCAAAGCAAGATCTTCGTGAATTGGTGGTTTGGAGTTGTTCTTCGGCGAGTTATACGACGGCTCTAGGGCGGCCGGTGGTGCCCCGTGGCTATCATGGTTGATCTTGGCTGCAAGTGATGGAAAACGGTGGTAGAAGCCTCAATCGAGGTGTTTGGTAATGAATAGTGTGGTTATGGTTGTGTTTGGTTGCTAGATAACAAAATAATAGTGATGTATGTAATCATGGTGTGGTTTTAGTTAGGTTTAACTTTGGTCAAAGCTGGTCAAACTGGTCAATGGACAGTCAACGCGATGCGGGTCGGATCAAGCGAATTCTAGGACGCGATGCGGGAGCGTTAGGTATAATCGTGCGTTAGACATCTATATACGTGAATATAATGTTATATATATATGTTAACTTGTGTGGGTTGAGCTTAAAAAATGTATAAAATGTTAACTAGCTTTATACCGTCATGAATGGATACGTAAATTTGAAATGACATGGGCAATCGCATAATGAAAAACACATTTGAAAAGTATTCATATGAACAAGATATTAGAAATATATAGATGAAGTTGTCTATACCTCATGTCATAATAAATTCTTACAAGACGTATAGATGATTAATATATATAAAATGCAATTGTACATACCTATATACATATATATATATATATATACAATTGATACTTAGGTTAACCGATACTCACTCATATTATTTAAGACTCATATTCTATACTAATCCATCGTCTTATTATTATTATAATCAATAATCTTCGTTATTGTTGGAATAAATATTATTTGTATCACCCCTTTTATTCGATATAATGACAACTATTATTGATATTCAAATATTCTACATCATATTAAAACTACATTATTGGTAGAAATATATCTATATAACTATGAATTATGGATGAATCTTTGAAGGTGTACTTACACGTATTGTTTAAAATATATTTTTTGTTCGCACTAAACGAGTTAAGAAGAAATTTTAATCATATCTATCCGTGAACTATCTAAGTAATGCATAACTAAACTAAGCATTTTAATGGCCTAGTGAGGCAATCTTAAAAGTATATATATATGCTATGCATGTGAAAATAACATAACATCATGACATAAGAGTCAATTCATAATATTTGATGAATTTAGATTGCTTTTACTAACACACAGTTAGAGGTTGGACTACATGCATACCTATGCAAGTATCACACACTTAAAGAATCTGCATAAACAATATAAATATTATTAGAACATCTAATATAATAATTGGAACACTAAAGATTTCTAATATCATCAATAAAACTATCTATAAAGATGAAAAATCCTTGATATCAACCGTTTATGGCTACACTCTTTATGCAATGAATCATTTATCGGATAAAGGCATTAATTAACCCAATATGCACGAGTGAGTGCATAACAATTGTTAATTTCACAAGAAGCTAATCTACATCAATGATACTAATCGTTAACATTAAGCTAACTAAAGAGCTCAACCGCATGCATGTATTGACATCGTGCTAATTCTAAACATGAATCTCATATATTCAAATTAGGATTGCTTTGTTGGTGACCTTCACATTTCTTTACCGAGCTCAGAATTTATATAAGGATACCAGGTGAGTTCTAGTGATTCCCCTTTTACTACTGTTTTGGGGTGAAGCATGCTCTGTTATTTTTGAACTATGATTGTGCTTTACTTGATGATTGTATGTGGGATTTATGGAATACATGCTGATACTTATGTCATGATCATTAATTCTTTCGTGAACCGCTTGTTTTATATGAATAGATCTATTTGGGGAATCCCCCACACACAGTGGCTTCCGTTCCAGGAAGGTTACCCCACTGAGATCCTAAGGGGTTGTTTGTGGCATGTAACAGGTTTTGTTAAGAAACTATGGTGAACCATCCGGGCAGGTATGGTTCACTAGTTTGGGGCTCAGTTCTTCCTTCGGGAATATCCGGTTAAACACAACTTTAGAAGAGGCCAACCGGACTGAGTGCAGGGTTGATTATGATTTTTCTCCCAAATCCATTTTGAAACTATGATTCATTCATTTTTACAAGAGGATTTGTTAAATTATTTTTGTTTTAAACTTTAAGCACTTGAACTCACCAACTTTATGTTGACACAAAATCTTTTGAGCATGTCTTTCAGGTACAGCTAGGTAGATTAGCCAAGCTATAGAAGATATCCCAATCCAAAGCAAGAAGTGAGGGTAGGTGTTGAAGGAAAAAGATCGAGCCTAGAAGCCTTAGTTACTGAAGCCTCAAGAAATATTTACAAAGAGATAGGTCATGATACCTATGGATTGTAGATTGAGGCACCTTGTAAACTGAAACTAAACCCATATCTTAATGTAAATATTGTGAGATGCATTGTAATAAACCATTTAGTTTCCGCTGCATTTTGGTTGTTGTTTACCAACCGTTACGTCGCGCCTCTCTGGGCCCGGGGTGTGACACACATCAGATTGTTATTTTAACAAATATTGTACTTATTGTGATGAAAAGACTCACAATACTGCAAATTGTTACTTTAGAAATAGATCTCTTACTAGAGGATTTGCAAATTCAAACATGAGCAAAGGCTTTGTTAATCCACAATATCTGAGAAATCAAACTAATGGATTTCAAAAAGTCACTAATCAACCTTCTTTAGGTTTGAGATCTTTTTAAAAGAACAATTATGTGAGATCTAAACAAAATATGCAAGAACAGTTCATACCAAGATCTGTAAGAATGACTAATAAAAATATTAGTCATCAATACATTTCAAAAGTTAATCAATCAAATGATATGAATGTTCTCAAAAATAATTCAAACAATTTTCAAAACAATTTCCAAAATAAAATTGGTAAATTCGTCAAGAATAAACCTGATTTGAATAATCTTCATTACAAACAATTTACAATTGTTGATAAATTTGGAAAACCCAAGACCATCTCGGCTTGGGTAGATATCTCGACTTAATTTTCTTGTTGTGTAGGTACGCCCAAAAAGACCACTCAATACATGGTATGCGGATAGTGGGTGTAGCCGGCATATGACAGGCAATCCTCCTTGTTACAAGATTTTAAGTTAAAAGATGGAACACACGTCGCCTTTGGTGGTGATGCTGGAGGAAAAAACCGGAGAAGGAACAGTATCAAATGTGATAATAAGCTTTGATAAAGTCAACTTTTGTTCACAGTTGAACTTTAATCTTTTAAGCGTATCTCAAATATGTGATAAATCATACTCTGTTCTATTTGATGATTCATTCTGTTATGTTTTGAAGCTAGGTTTTAAGATAAGCAAAGATTGGGTGATTGTTACAACTGAAAGAGATAGAGATGTATACAAGGTGGATATGTCTTAAGTTGATCCTTCAACTGAAACCACATGCCTAATTGCTAAGGCATCAAATGATGAAAGCCAGCTTTGGCATAGATGTCTCGGACATTCAAATTTCAAGAATATGAACAATCTTGTAGCAGGAAATCATGTCATTGGACTTCCATCTAAGAAGTTTGCAACAACTGATCATAAACTCAACATCCAAACCTCTTCAAATGTTACATATGGACCTTTTTGGACCAATAAATGTCAAGAGTATTGGACGAAAATCATATTGTTTAGTTATCATTGATGACTATACAAGATTTTCACGGGTTTTTCTTTCTATATGCCAAATCTGAAACGGCTGACTTACTAAAAGAATTTATAATTAAAGTTGAAAATCAATTAGAAAATAAAGTGAAAATGATAAGAAGTGATAATGGAACGGAATTCAAAAATACTAACATTGAAATGTTTTGTGCACAGAAAAGGATAGCTCATCAGTTCAGTGCTCCCAGAACTCCTCAACAAAATGGAGTTGCTGAAAGGAAGAACAGAACACTGATTGAAGCTGCTCGTTCTATGTTAGCTGATGCGAAAATTCCTATCACTTTTTGGGATGAAGCTATATCAACTGCGTGTTTTGTTCAGAACAGAATCTTAATTGTGAAAGATAAAATGAAAACTCCATATGAGTTAATGTTTGGCAGGAAACCAAACATAAACTTTCTAAAATCATTTGGTTGTCCTGTTATGATTCTTAATTCAAATGATCAATTAGGAAAATTTGAAGAAAAATCTAATAATGGATTTTTCGTTGGATACTCATTTTTTTCAAAAGCCTATCGAGTGTACAACTCTAGGACAAATATAATTCTTGAAACATTCAATGTTAAATTTCTGGAAAATTCTTTTCCATCAGTTTCAAATGGTCCTGCATGGTTATTTGATTTAGATTCATTATCAAACTCTCTTCAATCTAACTTGTCTAATCAACCAAATTGTCTTGATTCTACAGGTAAGAAGAACTCTAGAGGAGATCTTGGATCTTTCAGTGATGATTCAGATTCTGATGACCCAGTTGATTCTAGCTCAGACTACCTATTTTTATCATTTGTCAAGGACTCAACAATACAATTTGATGACAATCATCATGATAATACAGTTTCAGATCATTCAGTTTCATTTGATCAGGAAGGATCACAACATATTCCTAATGATGGTAATGAGTTTGTGATACCTGAGTCTGGAACATCATCCATCTCTGGTGATGTAGTTGATACCGGTAACTTTGATTACTTTATTAACTCACCGACTCAAATTCCAAACTTCAATCCACATTCTTCTACTTTGTTACATGAGCTTTCCAACTTGAACCAAACAAATCTGGATGTTAATGTTCAATGTGATGAGATTCCAACATCTCGTATTCACAAGAATCATCCAATTTCTCAGATTATTGGTCCATTGAATGAGAGAACAACAAGGAGTAAATCGAACAAGCAAACATGTGCTTATACTCTTGTTTTCTTTCTCAAATTGTTCCTAAAAATGTTACCGAAGCATTAAAGGACAATGGTTGGATAGAAGCCAAGCAAGAAGATTACTCCAATTTCTCAAACAAGAAGTGTGGAATTTGGTGGATCTACTTGAAGGAGAAATGCAATAGGCAAAATGGTTATTTAGAATAGAAATGATGACTGGTGATCGCGGTTGTTTGGATAACAGCGAGATTATCAAGCACACAGAAGAAGGAATAGATTATGATGAAGTGTTTGCACCAGTTGCAAGACTTGAATCCATTCGAGTTTTCCTGGCTTATGCTTCATTCATGAAATTTAAGATGTATCAAATGGATGTAAAGGGTGCATTTCTATATGGTCCTATCACTGACGATGTGTTTGTGAAGCAACCTCCAGGCTTTGAGGATGCATAATTTCTACATCGAGTATATAAGCTGAGTAAAGCCTTATATGGACTTCATCAAGCCCCTAGAATTTGGTATGAGACGTTATCACAACACTTAATCCAACATGGATACATAAGAGGGAAAATTGATCCAACTTTATTCATAAAGAAGGATAATGATGATCTCTTATGTGTACAAGTGTACGTTGATGACATCATATTTGGTTTTACCAGTCCAAAATTGTGCAATGAATTTGAAGAAATCATGAAATCTCGGTTCCAAATGAGTTCTATGGAGAGATTAATTTCTTCCTTGGACTTCAAGTCAAGTAAACTGACGATGGAATTTTCATCAATCAAGAGAAGTTTGTTGGCAAGCTCTTGAAGAAATTTAAGTTGCAAGACTGTCAGTCTATACGAACTCGAGCATATGTTAACACCAAGATTGAACCTGATCCAAAAGGAAAATCTATTGACCAAACGTTATACAGATCAATGATTGGTTCTTTGATGTACCTTACTGCATCTAGACCAGACATTATGTATGTTTTTTGTGTTTGTGCCAGGTATCAATCAGACCCGAAAGAATCTCACTTAATTGCTGTCAAAAAGATATTCAGGTTTCTCAAAGGTAAACCAGCCTTAGGGCTTTGGTATCCTTACAAGGGTAACTTTGAACTATATGGATATACAAATAGTGATTATGGTGGATGTTGTCAAGATAGAAAAACTACTTCTGGTGGGTGTCAATTTCATGGTCCCCGATTAGTCTCGTGGCAATGTAAGAAACAAACAAATGTCTCTGTTTCAACTGCAGAAGCTGAGTACATTGTTGCATCAGCAGGATGTTCTCAAATCCTTTGGTTGCAAAATCAACTACTGGATTATGGATTCAACTTTCTTAAAACACCAATTTACATTGATAACACTGCTGCTATGTTCATAACAGCTAATCCTGTTCAACATTCAAAAACAAAACATATCGAAATTCGATATCATTTTCTTAGATATAACTCTGAAAAAGGATTAATCATATTGGTTCAAATTGCAACAGAAAAACAGTTGGCAGATTTATTTACCAAAGCCTTCTACCAGGACGGTTTGAGTATCTAGTAGAATCAATTGGTCTTATAAATCATATGTGAACTCTCTAAATCAAAAGATCATAATAAGTGATCCTCTCAATGTTAATTGCCTGTTTATATTTTTGTGTGTGTGATTCTTGTTTCATTAGAAAAATCAAATACAAAAATATAAATCAAAAATACAAAAATAGAGTCTTTTCTAAGTATCATTTTACATTTTTTAGAAAGAATATGTTATGCAATATGTGCGAAATGATAGTACATTAGTGAGATCAGTTGCATACTTCACTTATTAAATTCTGACATGATCAGATATGATGTGTAGACAATATCTGACTATTATGCTGAAAAAGTAAATTCTTGTGATCAAACTAAATCTTAATGCTTCTGTGTATTCATCTGAGTACTTTTGAGTTGTTTTGGCTTATCAATCTATGCTTGTTAAGTTACACCACTCACACCGGTTGAACATGTGTTTAATCATGAGATCTGTTACAAAGCATCATATTACTTCTTTGTTATGAGTCATCACAGACCTTCAGTGCTGAGATATCCTTTGTTGTAAGTGATTACAGACCTGATTCTCTCTTTTGTTGCAAAAGATGCCAATGTGCACAAACTATTCAAATGAATAGTCAAAGCTGATCAAATGGTTATCCATGATCATTCTCTATTAATTTAAGTAACATGAACTCTGGTGATACATATGTTTCAGGTAATAAGTTGAGTTTGTGTTCTTTCTTGTATGTCATGATGATGATTGAGCTCTCTTAGTCTCTGTATGATTTACATCGTGTCATATCTAAATTTACCCTAATCAATCCAAGAATTGAAAAAGTAAGTGAGTTGATAATTTTTCAAAAACACTCATTGTCTGTACTTAGATCTTGTGTCTCATTTGTTGTGATATCACTGACCTGGAACACATTTGATCAGGATTTATTCATTGTCTATGACTATTCACATTCTTTTATTTTAATGTGCTGATCTTCATTAATATGATCTCACTGTAGACATTAATTCTTTTGTTTATATTAGATTTTGATTCTGCTTTCATTTTGCTTTTATGCATGTTTTGCGTGTGTGAAGGCAATTTCACAATGAGATGTGTGATCTTATTATCTTACCTAGGAAACTTATAAGTTTTACAAACTTAAAAGTTTAGGGGGAGTAATAAATAAAAGAGTTGTTCTCAGAAAATCAAAATCAAAGTTAAAATGTTAATTGAAAGGATGATGCTGTTCAAAGTATACGTGTAATTGAAAATGTAATTTTTTAAAGTATAATATGAACCTTCATAAATTTGCAAGTGAAAATACTTCTGTCAAAAGTTGAAAATTAGATGATAATTGATTTTATGATAAGACTAAAATGAAGGGACAAAATAAATTTAAAAAAATATAAATAAAAAAAAATAAAATTTTGTGAATTGAGAGTGCAAAATGCAAAAAGTTCAAAATTGAGGGACTAAAAGGTAAAATTTTTAGAAAAAATTTACAATTATGCTTAAAATGTTTAAATTAGTATGAAATACTAATATGTTTAAACAGTGTGCAGATGAAGAATTTGGAAAACAAGTGTTAAACTCATGAAGTCAACTCAAAGTTAAAGTCACCTTAAAAGCAACTCAAAGTCAACTCATGCGCCTAAATAGTGTGCATACGTATAAATAGGAGCATGATGAATTTTTAGGAATTATACAAGTGTTTGGGCGTTTGACACATTCCCATGCGTCTAAACAGTTGTAATAAGTCCATGGAATTTTTACAAGTGTTTGGGCGTTTTTAACATTCCATGTGCCTAAATAGTTGTACTTAGTCCATGATTTTAATCAAAGTGTTGGGCGTTTTACACAAACCATGCGCCTAAACAGTGAATGAGTTTGACTTTGACCAAGTGTTAGACGTTTGAAATGTCTCATGGTCTACATAGTTGAAAAGTTTAAAAATTACAAGTGTTAGACGTTTCAGGATCTCCATGCGACTGAACAGTGCAAAAGCGCCTAAACAGTGCTTATGCGTCTGAACAGTTCTCATGCGTCTAAGTCAAAACGCACAAACAGTGCTCATGCGTCTATAAAGTTAGTGAATTTTAGGGTTTCATACGCCCAAACAGGGCTCAAGCGTCTAAAATTCACTTAATATAAATTGAACACTTGCAATTTTTTCTCATTCTCACCCAAAATTTTCCACAAACACGCCCCTGAACTGTCGACTATCACTCATCATCAAACTCTCATTTCATCTGTGATTTCATCAAATCCTGTTGATTGTAGATATTATTTGGATCTATAAACGTAAGTTTGTGATTCAAATCAGTAAATTTTGGTTAAATCAGATTATAGGTATAGGCGTTTGAATGCTATTTGTGCGTTCGAACACCATATACTTCAAAGTTTAACTAATCAAATGTGAATCATATCTAAAATTGACGTTGGATTGTTGATAAGTATCTGATTGCGAGTAGGTTGATGTAAAGTTTATGATCTGAAAGTGAAAATGATTTGATTATAGTTCGATTAGTCGGTTCTTCGATGGAAGAAGAAGATGAACAGACACATTCATATTCAATTTCGAATAAAAATAAAAAAAATTTAAACAAAAATAAATAAATCAAAATTCAAATGTTTGATAATAACTTCAAAATGAATATAGTTTAATTTTTCACAAATTAAAAACTCAATTCAAAAGTCAAAATTAAAAGTCAAAATCATAAGTCAAAATAATAAGTCAAAATTGAATAAAAAAGTTATAATTTAAAATTGCTAAGTCATATATAGAAATGAATCTCATTAATCAAAATCAGAATGTTCTCATATTATTTTCTCTATGTTTTGCAGATGGCAGAATTGAAGTTTGATCCAAAACACAATGTTGCTGCATACTTAAATGATGAAAACAGAGAAGCCATTAGATATGAAGAGATTATTAGATTTTTGCTTAGAACAAAATATGTCTTTGCAATGTGTGCAAGACCAATGATCAATGGAAGATTGATTTAAAGATTTTGGAGAACTGCACAAGTAGAAAGAGATGATGAAGGAAACAAAGTTCTAAGAGCTTCTATTACAATAGAAAGAATGCTTGAAGTTTCTAAACAAGCAATCAGAACAGCTCTAAGGCTTGGTGAAAATGACCCAGAAGACTTATCAGAATATACCTTCAATAATGTAGAGATGTTTTTCTACAAATGGGTCACCCAGATCTCCCTAAGAAGCAATTTTTCAGAGCTCGAGTGTATAAGCATTGGAAGCTGTTGTGCTACATATTTCAACATTGCATGTCTAAACAAAGTGCTGGTTGGGATTCATTCCCAGTAGACATTTCATCTCCCATTATTGCATTAGCCACAAACAGAAGATTCAATATGGCTAAGTGGATATGAATTGGTTCATTTTCAATCTTGAAAGAGGAATGAGAAATAAATACTTGATGTATCCAAGATTTCTCCAATTACTTATTAATGAAGCAAATCCAGATCTGTATGCTTAAGGAGTTACAAGAGATAAGCTGCAGTTAGAGCATATGTCAGAAGTTGTTTATAAAAGACTGGCAATGATCACTGGTGCTCAAAACATTCTAGTATTTGATTATATCAGGAATGTATCTATGAATGAAGTAGATATCAATCAGCAACACTTTCATCTATCTGAAGAAGAACCAATAGATCCAAATGATCTCATTGAGGATGTTGAAAATGATGAAGAAAGTGAGGATGAAGCTACTGAAAGCTCATCAGAAAAAAAATGATGATAACAATAAAGATGATGATAATAATGATGATGATGAAGAAAATGAGGATGAAGCTCCTGAAAGCTCATCAGATGAAGAAAGTGATGATAATACTGATGATGATGGAAATGATGGTGCAACTGAAGCACAGCAAGAAGAAAATGATGAAAGGAATGAGGATGATATTGTAAATGAACCTCAAAACATGGCTGAAGAAACCAATGTTGCTGATATTCATGATGATGATGTACATGAAATAGATTCACAAAATCAAACCTTTGATTTTGATTTTATGAATAATATGTTATATGATCCAGTGCTTGAAGCTGATGTGAATGAAGGAGTAGAAGAAATTCCTGTTGATACTACACACATGTGTCAGTACAAACAGAGGAGACAGTTAATATTGATGAGATTGAAAGATTGAAAGAAGAAAATTTGAGTAAAGAGAAAGAAATTGAAGACTTGAAATTGGAGAATGAAAGGATGAAAGAGATAACATATCTCTTGAAAAAGAAATTCAAAAGCTAAAGATGAAAAACTTAAAGTTGACTGAAGAAAATGCATTGAAAGATGAAAAGATTATGAGGTTTGCCAAAGATAAAGAAGATGTCGAGGGAAGTTCAAGAAACTAGCAGAAGAAATGAAAAACTTAAAGATGAATTGTTTAAAGAAAAAGATGCTCAAAAAACCTATCTCACCAGAGCAAGTGATAAGTGCTGAGATAAATGTTGAAGAAAATCTTGAGCAGCTAAAAGGCAAAAGAAAAATTGATGAAGTAGAAGATACAAATCTAACTGAATTATCTTCAAAAGTGCAAAGAACTGAAGAAAATGTTGAAGAACAAAATGTTCAAGAACAGATTGAGGCGTTAGAAGATATTGAGGGTGTGTATAATGATGATTGGTATGATGAAGTTTTGGATGTTGAAGATATTGATGAAGCTCAATTTGTATCACATTTCTCTTCACAAGAACAAACTCAAGAACAAGACGAAGTTCCACAAGATTTTGAAGAAAGATATAATTATCTGTGAAGATGAAATACAATCGAGTATATTTGGATGGACTGACGGTTTCTCAGATTAATGATGAATATGAGAAATGTATTTCTGCAGAGTCAGTTGCACCGGTTGATCCAAATGAGATTGTTATTGAGCATGGTGAATGGACTAGAGCAAAGAGGTTATTAATGTAGAAGAACTTTCAAGCTCTGAGCTGCACCATCCTGATCCAGATGATATGAGTATTCCAGCTTTAAGATCATGGCTGCAAGCTAGGAATTACCCGTGGAGGATACTGAAGAGATTATAATCTATATCATTGAGGAACCTTGTCAGAAGTTTTCAAGAACGGAGAAACAATTGAAGAAGATGATTGTACTTGATAAAGATAATCCTCAGTATCTTGAAATTACAAAAAGAACAAGAATGTAAAGCCACATGAGATCAAACAAATGGCAAGAAAGACTGATGCACATGATCACAGAAAAGAGTTGATTGAAATGTTGGTGATCCAGAAAGACAAGCATACAAAGCCTCTAGTGAACAAAGGCAAATCTTTGATAATTCAAGATCAACTGGAGACTTGGTAAGGAATGTACTACAAAGAGGACAATCAGTTGCTGAATTGTTTAATGCTATGATTGCTCCGGATTTACAAACCAAGTAAAGATTATCGCATGGAAGTATGATGAAGTATTCGATTCATTTTTGATAAAGAGGGTAAATACTGTGTGTGATGTTTATCACTTACTCTAGCATCATAAAACTTCCAGTGCAAGATCTGAAAGAGCTGAATAGATTACCTCTGATCAATCCTCTGATTCGAACGTTTCAAGATGATGGTAGAATATTAAGAAGAGAATGGGTCGATCAGTAATTTTCTTAAAACAATATGTGATCAAGAGGACAAGAGTACTTTGTTACTTTGAAGAACAATAAAAAGCTCAAAGGATTACATCTGAGGAGGAACATTCAATGATTGAATTTTGTGACAACTATTTTGAGAAGGTCACAACTCCTAGTCTGAAAGTGTTAGATGGTAATCAAAACTCAAAGCCAATTCTCAGATGGTTTTATAACACTGAGACGTTTGAGCTTAAGTTGGTCCGAAATCTCGAACGATGGATGAGGACATGATTACTTTATTGGAGTTTTGACCTGAAGCTTTTACATCCTAGTTTATATCTCATTTTTGTCTGTACAAAGTTTTGAAAAAGTAACTCCAAAGATAGCAGAGCAAGACAAGAGTATTTAATTTCTATCATCAATGTGAGGAATGCAGCTATGGAAAGAATATCTTTGAGAAAAGCTCTTGCTTATGCTAACATTGTCAAGAAAAATAAAAAAAAAACATTGATTTCATGAGAATAGCAAGGAAGGAGGTATTAAAGTCTACTCAAAGGAACGGCAAAATCCTATTGGATTAATATGGGATTTATATGCTAATATTGATATATCATGTCTTCAAAAGATACATTAGAGAGAATGAACAAGATGGAGATTAAGACGAATGAAACTAACCAGAACAAGGCATTCTTGCTAGCAAATTCAAGTCTGCTATTTCAAATGCTTTGAAGGAACTAGAGATGTACAAACGGAAGCCGATGTTCAAGATAAAGGAGAACCAGAAGATTATTTTGAGTGATGAAGACAAGAGTTGAAGATAAAGATGAAGATGGAAGCTGAAGACAAAGAGGACAAGATTGAAGATTTTGAAGACCAAAGTCCATGTAAATCTTAGGGGGAGTATTGTTAGTGCTCTAGAAAGATTAACATGTTGTCTTTAGTTGTCTTTTAATACTTTGTAATAGAATAGGGACTAGTTTTGTAATTAGTTAGTTCCTTTACTTTTTGTTTCATTATAAATAGCTTAGACTTACAGGTAGTAGAAACGAGTTGTATTCGAACCTGCTTACATACTTTGTAATTGTCTTTGCTTGATATTAATGAAACTCTGAATTTGTTGATATCTAGCTTGATTTGATTACTTTGTGTGTATTTCATTGAATTGTGTTCATAAATCATCACAGATTGGTACATTTGATCCTATCAAGATCCATCTGTAACATTTGTAAAGTTTTGAGTTTGAGTTCATCTGTTTGGTCTTATAAGACGCTCTATGTTGTTTTCCCTTCAAACAGGCTTTGCAGAGGTCTGATAGTGCGAACATTTTTGAAGGAATGCCAATAACATGATTTCCTGCTGCGAGATTGTTCATGTTCTTGAAGTTTGAATGACCGAGACATCTATGCCAAAGATGACGTTCATCATTTGATGCACGAGTAATGAGAATGGTTGTTTCTGTTGATGGATCAACTTGAGACATGTCTAGTTTGTAGACATCTCTATCACGAACAGCTTTGACAACAACCCACGCTTTGCTGATCTGAAATCCTGGCTTTAAGATATAACAAAAAGAATCATCAAATAACGTAGAGTACGATTTATCACTATTTGTGAAACACTCAAAAGATTAAATTCAATTGTTCACAAAAGTTTACTTTGTCAAAACCTTTTCCGTTAGATACTGTTCCTTCACCAGTTATCTTTCCTCCTGAATCTCTACCAAACACCGCATGTGTACCATCTTTCAGCTTAAATATTGATATGCTTGATTGCCTCTCATGTGCCGGCTACACCCACTATCAACATACCATGTGTTTACGGGTCTCCGTGGGCGTACCTGCATTCAATATTTTTAAGCAGAGTTAATAACCCAAGCTGAAATGGTCTTGGGCTTTCCAAATTTATCTATGATGGTAAACTGTTTGTAATGGAGTTTGTTTATGTCAGGATTGATTTGATATTTATGATTTTCAAATCCTCTTTGATACATATTTTGACTGTCTCTTCTTTGTTTGAATTTCAAAATATTAATCTATTTTCAAGATAATCATCAAGAATTTTGAACCATTGTTTGAAACATTATAAACATTTTTCTTATTATATGTTTCATTTTTCATTCTCACTGACTGTGGAACAAAAGGTTCTTGATTATACAGTTGTAATCTGACTTTATACTGATTATCATAATCAGAATTGATTCTTCGAAAAGATCTCAAACCCAGAGAATGTGTTTTAGTTAGATTTTTAAATCCATTATAATGATTTTCTTTGAAAAATTGGATTAGCATATCCTTGATTATCAAAATCTTTTCTAGGTGAGTTCTTTCCGAAGTAGCAATCCCTGTGTTATGATTCCTTTTATCACACAATGCACAATATTTGTTAAAATAACAATCAGTTATGTTATGATTTGTCATATCACATATGTGACAGTATTTGTTAAAATAACACTCAGATGTGTTATGATTGTACATGTCACATATATCACCATATTTTTGTGGTTTTTGAAACAACATTTGTTTAACCATAGAAGTAGATGTCACATTAGACCCTTGTTTGATTTTTGGAGTTAACTGATTAAGCTTGTTTTGTCTATGTAAGTTTGGTCTTTTGAGGTTTAGGAGTTTTCCTTTCAACATGTTCACAATTCTTTAACTCTTTAGATTCAAATCTTGTATGCACAATGAAAGTGCAAGGCCCCGTTCCGGGGAAGCCTCATAGTTGGTTAATCATAGCATAAAATCAGTTTAATAATAAAACATTGCAGCGGAAATAATTAGACATTCATTTAAAACTTAGAAACCATATTGTACTCATACATTCGTCCTTTAATTTCAAACAAAACATGCTAATTGTTCTTAAATTACAATAAATATTTCATAAATAGGAATGCCATCCATAGCTCCCCAAGTAGCTCCGTGTGCCATCCTCAGGATCAGCGTTTACCTGCCAACTATTATGCATAAAAGTCAGCTTCGCTGAGCGAGTTCTAGTTTTAAATATTATAAGAAAATATAAACTTTATCCTTCATATAATGACCATGCATACAACATAGAATATAACATTACTTGCATCATAATAAGCATGTTCATTATCTTTCATTCTTTCATTATCTTTCACTTTCATCATAAAACGAGATTGCACAAAGCAAGAGCTCCATGTTGATTGACAACAAATGCCAATCCCTGTCGGTACACATGGAAACGGTAGCTAACCCCCGATAGTTGATCCACACTGCAAGGCACATAGCCCGCTCATGAATACAGATCCATCATCATACATCAGACTCACATAAGTGAAGTCTATCATAGTGCTTGCAAGACTTTTCATCATCAAACGGGCCCGGGGGTAACATTCATTAAGTTTCACTTTTCATTAATATCATCTTCCTCTTTAGTATATATAATACTTAACTTATTAAGTACACAACATACCAAGTACTAATCATCACAAAACATAGCTGACCCGCTGCGGGACAGCGGGGGTTCGGGGCGGCAGCCCCTGACAGCGGGGTCCTAGGGGCAGCAACCCCTAGTGGGGTCCAAGGGGCAACGCCCTTGGCTGGGGCCGGGCTTCAGGTCAGCGCGAAAAATTTTTATATTCAAACATTTATATAGCATATTTACTTATAGAAAAATCGTTCTTCCTGTTAAAATCCCTTAAATCTTGGTCATTTAAAAACGTAAATTTAGTATGCATAATAGCCCCAAAACATGGAAAACTTATAAAAGGGGATCTAGAACTCACTTGGATACCACGAGTAACCTCTAGACTAAGCTTTCTAGGCTAGGATCCCACTACACAACCTGCAGACAGTTAACACTCTAAGGGGTTAATTTTCTGCCTAAATTCAATGCTAATTTCGCTGCAAGATCAGCTGGAAGATCCACAGTTTCGCAGGAAGATCCGCAGTTTCGCGAAACTACCTGCGAAACTATAATTTCGCAGGAAGATCCACAGTTTCGCTGATTGAATATGCAAATTCGCTGGATGATATACAGTTTCGCAGATCGCATAAAAATTACGAACCCGACCGTTTTTAACCCAAAATCATAACTTTTTACGTCCAATCTCTTAGTTTATCATCCATGAGGCTAAATCTAAGCTTTATACATGTTTTCATACGTAAAAATGTGACCTTTATGCGATTCTTTGCAACTTTTCAAAACCCAAAACCCTAGAATCCGGGTTTGATCTACAGAAGGGTTTAGAGGTCGATTCTTACCTGGATTTGTTGCTTCTTTCTTAGATCTTGATGCTCCAACACCCAGATCTTCAATCTCTTCACCTTAGAAGCTTCAAATCTTGAGTTTTCTTTTCTCCATTTTCTCTCTCTACTTTCTCTCTCTCTGAATTTTGGTGGCTAGGGTTGTAATGAGGAGATGAAGCTGGTTTTGGGTGCTAAGGGCTGATTATGGGCCTTTAATCCCATAGGCCACTACCCAATAAGCCTAATTTTGCCCATGACCATTTCTTTACCTTATTAAAATACCCAATAATTAAGCCCATTATCCTTAATGACTCGTTTCGACTTTTCGGGGTGTTACAAGTCTCCCCCACTTATTTAGGTTTCGTCCTCGAAACCTGTCAGTCATCAAACAATTGAGGGTAAAATTTCCTCATCTCCTCCTCAGTCTCCCACGTAGATTCTGACCCTTTTCTGTGTCTCCACTGTACCCGTACTAGTGGAACCACTTTATTCCGTAAGTGCTTCTCTTTCCAATCAAGGATGGCCACCGGCTGCTCTACATAATTTAGCCGTTCATCGACTTCAATGTCTTCTAATGGTACAAATGCATCATTATCTGCCAGACATTTCCTGAGATGAGATACGTGGAACGTAGGGTGAATTCCACTCAACTCATCAGGTAATTCTAATCTGTAGGCCACTTCTCCTACCCTTGCGATAATACGAATGGCCCTATAAATCTTGGGCTCAACTTTCCCTTTTTCGAAACCTGATGATCCCTTTCCAGGGCGATACCTTGAGCATAACCTTGTCACCAACCTCACATTCTATCGGCCTACGCCTCTTATCAGCATAAGACTTCTGGCGGTCCTTTGCAGCTTTCATGAACGCCTTAATCTTATCTAACTTCTCAGTTGTGACCTCAATCACTTCAAGACTCCCCAATTCCTTCTGCCCGATGTCACCCCAACACACGGGCGTTCTGCACTTCCTACCGTACAACATTTCGTAAGGTGGCATATCAATGCTGGCATGGTAACTGTTATTATATGAGAATTCCGCCAACGGTAAGTGCTCATCCCAGCTTCCTCCAAAGTCGATTACACAGGCTCGTAGCATGTCTTCTAAAGTCTGGATCGTCCTTTCCGACTGACCATCCGTCTGGGGGTGGTAAGCCGTACTAATATGCAGTCTAGTCCCCATTGAGTCGTGAAACCTCTTCCAGAACTTGGATGTAACCGCGTGTCCCTATCCGAAACGATAGACACTGGCACGCCGTGACGAGCCACGATTTCCTTGATAAATAGCTCTGCCAACCTCTCAGAGGAATACGTCTCACACGAATTGGTAGGAAATGGGCGCTCTTTGTAGACGGTCAACAATCACCCAGATTGCGTCGCTTCCCCTCGCCGCTGTGCGAGGCAGCTTTATGAAGTCCATTGTGATGTTTTCCCATTTCCATTCAGGGATATCCAAAGGCTGGATCTTACCATATGGCTTTTGGTGCTCTGCTTCACTTGCAGACAAGTCAGGCACTTGCTCACGTACTTAGCCACGTCTCGCTTCATCAAAATCTTTCTTCTTCAGATCTTGATACATTTTTGTGGCACCGGGGTGTATGGAATATCGAGTTTTGTGAGCCTCATCCATGATTTCTCCCTTAGATCCCCATAGAGAGGGATCCACATTCTTCCAGATCGGGTTCTAACACCCAAGGTGTTTTCCCCCATGTCTGAAACTTGTCCTTTCATCCTTTCAGAGTTGACTCTATCCTCTCTTAGTGCCTCATCCTGGAACTCCCTCACTTGTTTCATAACATCAGGCGTCATGATTATCTGGCAAGCCCTCACCCGAATTGGTTCGGGTCGTCCTTTTCGGCTAAGGGCGTCAGCAACCACATTGGCTTTGCCTGGATGATAATGAATTTCGCAGTCATAATCCTTGATCAGTTCCACCCACCTCCTCTGCCTCATATTGAGTTCCTTTTGTTCAAAGAAATACTTTAGACTTTTATGATCAGTGAAGATGGTGCACTTCACCCCATACAGGTAGTGCCTCCAAATCTTCAATGCAAACACCACCGCAGCCAACTCCAAATCATGGGTGGGATAATTGGCCTCGTGAACCTTTAATTGTCTAGAAGCATAGGCTATCACCTTCCCTCGTTGCATCAACACGCAACCCAATCCTGCATACGAGGCATCCGAGTAGACCACCAGATCCTCGTTCCCTTCAGGTAACGTCAAGACAGGGGCTTGAGTTAACCTCATCTTCAGTTCTAGGAAGGCGTTCTCCTGATCAGTACCCCATTCATACTTCACGTCCTTTCGGGTCAACTTTGTCAAAGGAGAAGCTATCTTGGAGAAATCCTGGATAAACCTCCTATAGTAGCCTGCCAAGCCTAAGAAACTGCGAATTTCGGATGGCGTCTTTGGAGGTTCCCATTGCATTACCGCTTCAACCTTCGCAGGGTCCACCCTGATCCCCTCAGGATTAACCACATGACCCAGAAATTGAACTTCTCGTAGCCAAAATGCGCATTTAGAGAACTTAGCATATAGCTTCTCACTTCTGAGCGTCTCCAATACTTCTCGAATATGATCGGCATGCTCCTCTTCACTTTTTGAATAAATCAAGATGTCATCAATGAACACTATCACAGATTTATCCAACATCGGCCGACATACCCGATTCATAAGATCCATAAAAGCAGCTGGCGCGTTGGTCAAACCAAAGGACATGACGAGGAATTCGTAGTGTCCATAACGCGTACGGAACGCTGTCTTAGGAATGTCTTGTTCTTTCACCTTCAGTTGGTGGTAACCAGACCGCAGGTCTATCCTCGAAAACCAGCTGGCACCCTGAAGTTGATCGAACAGGTCGTCGATCCTTGGTAACGGATACCGATTCTTACGGTCAGCTTATTGAGCTCGCGATAGTCAATGCACATCCGCATGCTACCATCTTTCTTTTTCACGAATAAAACCGGAGCACCCCATGGAGAGATACTCGGTCGGATGAAGCCTTTATCCAATAAATCTTGCAACTGGTCCCTCAGTTCTACCATCTCTGAAGGAGCTAATCGATACGGTGCTTTAGCGACAGGTTGTGCTCCCGGTAGCAAATCAATTTGGAATTCGATTTCGCGGTCAGGCGGCACACCGGTCAGGTCTTCAGGAAAGACGTCAGGAAACTCGCGCACTACCGGCACGTCTGATAATTGTGGCTCTGGTGCATCCACATCTTTTACGTAGGCCAAGTAAGCGCTGCACCCACGTCTCAAGTACTTTTCAGCTGTAATCATCGACACTACCTTCGGTACACAACATACCTTATCTCCCGCGAACCGTAACAAAACTACCGTCGGGCGCTGTTAGACGAATTATCTTCTTACTACATACTATATTGGCTTCATAGGTAGCTAACCAATCCATTCCTAACACCACATCAAAACCTCCTAAGGCCATAACATGCAACTAGCAGGGAACTTACAATCCTCTAACTCAATCAGGCAATCCTCAACCACCTCAGTTACCTTAGTGGACTTACCAATGGCTGTTTCTACATAGAAAGGCTCATCTAACTTTCTACTCTTATCATGCAACAATCGACAAAAGGCAGCAGACACAAACTCCTACTACCACCAGAATCAAAGAGCACAGAAGCATATTCATGGTCTACCAGAAACATACCTGAAACTACTTCTGGGTCTGCCCTGGCCTCCTCGCGAGTTATGTTGAATGCCCTCGCCTTCGCCCTTGAACCGTCACCCTTCCCTTATCTCCAGCTTTAACCGTTCCTGATCCTTCTGGTTTTCCTTTCTTACAGTCTCTTCCCGCATGACCCATCTCGCCACACAGGTAACACTTCCCCACCTTGCAATCCCTAGCATAGTGGCCCTCGCCTCCACATTTGAAACATTTTCCCGTCCCAACTCTGCACTCCCCTGAATGACCTTTTCCACATTTTCTACAAGCACCTCCTTCCCCAGTATTTCCGTGTCTCCCAGACTGATCCTCAACCCTCATCCTCTTCTCTCCACTCTCGGAAGTTATCACCTCCGAACCTCTTCCCATTTCCATTCTTGTTCCCATTCCATTTCTCCACCACCTCTCTGTACAGGCACTGGGTCTCTCTCATCGTCATCGTACCCTCCAGCTAAATCCACCACAGACCTAAACGTACCCGGTCTGGCTGCAATCATGTGCCTCCTGATGTCCACAGGCAAACCCTGTATGTATCTTTTGATCTTCCTGGACGCAGGTGTCACCATGTCTGGCACAAGTCTTGCAAGTTCATTGAACTTGGAGGTATACTCTTGATGAGTCATGTTTCCAGCCTTCAAATACAAGAACTCCTTTTCAATCTTGTCTAATTCCCGATGGGGACAACTACTCCTCAGCACTAACTCCTTCAACTCAGACCACTTCATCTTGGCTATCGATCGCTTCCCCTCAGCCTGGACAATATTGTCCCACCAGCACAAGCTGAGTCAACGAAGGATGAGTGGCAAACTTAACTTTTTGATCCTCCCGGCACTCACTAATTCTCCAGTACCGCTTCCATCTCTCTGACCCAACGATGAGCGGCAGTAGCAGTGCCGTTACCGTCAAAGGTTGGGGGCTTGCACCTTTGAAATGCCCCATAGTTGCACCCTCTAGTAGTCTCTCTCTCGGACTCCTCGCCACTATCGTCATCATGGACTACCACCTTAGGGTTTGATGGCTCCTCTTCAGACTCCTCAGTCCTCCCAGTGGACTTTCCTGAATTCTTCTCACTTTCCTTCCCTTCTTCTCAGCTTTCTCTCCATCCTTGACTGCTTTGATCACCTCGGTCACCACCGAGGGTAAGACATTTTGCATGACATTGTAGACTTCATCAGCGATAGCCTCCTTCACAGTGGGTTTGAGGGTGGCTGATCCCTCCCCTCCGGGTGACTATGGAGGTCTGACTCCTCATGAACAGTCTCGGGAGCTTTAGCTTTGCTCCGGGTGACACGTGGCTCAGTAGTACGCCCGCCACGAGCACCTCCTCGGGTTGCCTTTCCAGATTTTCTACCAGCCATAACTAATTCCTATAAGATTCAAACACCAAAATGGTTATTCAAGATAATTGCTCAGATCATTATAAGTATGGTAAGTCCTTAATTACAGTGGCCAAGTGTGATTAACCACTTACCTTACCCTCCTGTCCCAAGCAATCACTATCCTAACACATATTAATATTCAAATCTACAAGCACATAAACAAATAACACACGCACATAATTCCGGTTTACTTGAAACTTTTACCTGATGGCACGTAGCTACTTGGATTGGCATCCTCCATTCGGTCCCATTTTCAGTTTAAGTTTAGGTTTTGGAAACAGTTTACCCAATTCTCTTAAACTTTGGCTCTGATACCAACTTGTAAGGCCCCGTTCCCGGAAGCCTCACAGTTGGTTAATCATAGCATAAAATCAGTTTAATAATAAAACATTGCAGCGGAAATAATTAGACATTCATTTAAAACTTAGAAACCATATTGTACTCATACATTCGTCCTTTAATTTCAAACAAAACATGCTAATTGTTCTTAAATTACAATAATATTTCATAAATAGGAATGCCATCCATAGCTCCCCAGTAGCTCCATGTGCCATCCTCAGCATCAGCAGCTTTACCTGCCAACTATTATGCATAAAAGTCAGCTTCGCTGAGCGAGTTCTAGTTTTAAAATATTAAAAAAATATAAACTTTATCCTTCATATAATGACCATGCATACAACATAGAATATAACATTACTTGCATCATAATAAGCATGTTCATTATCTTTCATTCTTTCATTTATCTTTCACTTTCATCATAAACGAGATTGCACAAAGCAAGAGCTCCATGTTGATTGACAACAAATGCCAATCCCTGTCGGTACACATGAAAACGGTAGCTAACCCCCGACAGTTGATCCACACTGCAAGGCACATAGCCCGCTCATGATATAGATCCATCATCATACATCAGACTCACATAAGTGAAGTCTATCATAGTGCTTGCAAGACTTTTCATCATCAAACGGGCCCGGGGGAACATTCATTAAGTTTCACTTTTCATTAATATCATCTTCCCTTTAGTATATATATACTTAACTTATTAAGTACAACAATACCAAGTACTAATCATCACAAAACATAGCTGACCCGCCGCGGGACAGCGGGGGTTCGGGGGCGGCAGCCCCTGACAGCGGGGGTCCTAGGGGCAGCAACCCCTAGTGGGGTCCAAGGGCAACGCCCCTGGCTGGGGCCGGGCTGCCAGGTCAACGCGAAAAATTTTTATATTCAAACATTTATATAGCATATTTACTTATAGAAAAATCGTTCTTCCTGTTAAATCCCTTAAAATCTTGGTCATTTAAAAACGTAAATTTAGTATGCATAATAGCCCCAAAACATGGAAAACTTATAAATAGGGGATCTAGAACTCACTTGGATACCACGAGTAACCTCTAGACTAAGCTTTCTAGGCTAGGATCCCACTACACAACCTGCAGACAAGTTAACACTCTAAGGGGTTAATTTTCTGCCTAAATTCGCTGCTAATTTCGCTGCAAGATCAGCAATTTCGCAGCTAGATTCGCCAACACTTTCGCTGCTAGTTTCACCAGCAGTTTCGCTGCTAGTTTCGCTAGCACCTTCGCTGGCAGTTTCGCTGCATCTTCGCTGCCAGTTTTGCTGCCAGTTTCGCCCAACTTTCGTTGGAAAAACATGTCTGCGAAACTACCAACGAAACTATAATTTCGCAGGAAGATCCACAGTTTCGCTGATTGAATATGCAAATTCGCTGGATGAATATACAGTTTCGCAGATCGCATAAAAATTACGAACCCGACCGTTTTTAACCCAAAATCATAACTTTTTACGTCCAATCTCTTAGTTTATCATCCATGAGGCTAAATCTAAGCTTTATACATGTTTTCATACGTAAAAATGTGACCTTTATGCGATTCTTTGCAACTTTTCAAAACCCAAAACCCTAGAATCCGGGTTTGATCTACAGAAGGGTTTAGAGGTCGATTCTTACCTGGATTTGTTGCTTCTTTCTTAGATCTTGATGCTCCAACACCCAGATCTTCAATCTCTTCACCTTAGAAGCTTCAAATCTTGAGTTTTCTCCACTTTCTCTCTCTACTTTCTCTCTCTACGAATTTTGGTGGCTAGGGTTGTAATGAGGAAGATGAAGCTGGTTTTGGGTGCTTAAGGGCTGATTATGGGCCTTTAATCCCATAGGCCACTACCCATAAGCCTAATTTTAGCCCATGACCATATCTTTACCTTATTAAAATACCCAATAATTAAGCCCATTATCCTTAATGACTCGTTTTCGACTTTTCGGGGTGTTACAGAAAGTCTTCGGACCTAAACCTGTTTTCATATCAGAGTTAGATTTGATCTTAGATTTTGATGTTAATTCAGATATGTATTCATGTCAAAGGTTCCTGCTGACACAAACTTACAGGTTTTAATCTGACTTGATTTTTTGTTTTTGTTCAGACTGTTAGCTTTTGAAGTTGGTTTTCTTCTTCTTTTTCTTTGATGATGACTTCTTAATGTTTTGTGGTAAATTGAATCTTGAAGAAAAGCTCAAAGGATTACAGTCTGAGGAAGAACATCAATGATTGAATTTTGTGACAACTATTTTGAGAAGGTCACAATTCCTGGTCTGAAAGTGATAGATGGTAATCAAAACTCAAAGCCAATTCTCAGATGGTTTTAAACACTGAGACTTTTGAGCTTAAGTTGGTTTGAAATCTCGAACGATGGGATGAAACATGATTACTTTATTTGGAGTTTTGAACTGAAGCTTTTACATCCTAGTTATATATCATTTTTGTCTGTACAAAAGTTTGAAAAAATAACTCCAGAGATAGCAGAGCAAGACAAGAAGTATTTCATTTCTATCATCAATGTGATGAATGCAGCTATGGAAAGAATATCTTTGAGAAAGCTCTTGTTTATGCTAACATTGTCAAGAAAGATATAAAAGACATTGAATTCATGAGAATATCAAGGAAAGGGTATTAGAAGTATATTCAAGGAAAGTTAAAATCCTATTGAGTTATATGCTAATATTGATATATCATGTCTTTCAAAGATACATTGGAGAGAATGAACAAGATGGAGTTTAAGACGAATGAAGCTAAACCAGAACAAGGCATTCTTGCCAGCAAATTCAAGTCTGCTATTTCAAATGCCTTGAAGGAACTGGAGATGTACAAATAGAAGCTGATGTTCAAGATAAAGGAAGAACCAGAGGATTATTTTGAGTGATGAAGACAAGAGTTGAAGATAAAAGATGAAGATGGAAGCTGAAGACAAAAAGGACAAGATTGAAGATTTTGAAGACCAAAGACCATGTAAATCTTAAGGGGAGTATTGTTAGTGCTCTAGAAAGATTAACATGTTTTGTTTAGTTGTTTTTTAATACTTTTTAATAGTATATGGACTAGTTTTGTAATTAGTTAGTTCCTTTACTTTTTGTTTCATTAAAATAGCTTAGACTTACAGGTAGTAGAAACGAGTTGTATTCGAAGCTGCTTACATACTTTGTAATTGTCTTTGCTTGATATTAATGAAACTCTGAATTTTGTTGTTATCTTACTTGATTTGATTACTTTGTGTGTATTTCATTGAGTTGTGTTCATAAATCATCACAGATTGGTACATTTGATCCTATCAAGATCAATGTGTAACATTTGTAAAGGTTTTGAGTTTGAGTTCATCTGTTTGGTCTTATAAGATGCTCTATGTTGTTTTCCCTTCAAACAGGCTTTGCAGAGGTCTGATAGTGTGAACATCTTTGAAGGAATGCCAATAACATGATTTCCTGCTGCGAGCTTGTTCATGTTCTTGAAGTTTGAATGACCGAGACATCTATGCCAAAGATGACGTTCATCATTTGATACACGAGTAATGAGACAGGTTGTTTCAGTTGATGGATCAACTTGAGACATGTCTAGTTTGTAGACATCTCTATCACGAACAGCTTTGACAACAACCCAGGCTTTGCTGATCTGAAATCCTGGCTCTAAGATATAACAAAAAGAATCATCAAATAACATAGAGTACGATTTATCACATATTTGTGAAACACTCAAAAGATTGAAATTCAATTTTTCATAAAAGTTTACTTTGTCAAAACTTTTTCTGTTAGATACTGTTCCTTCACCAGTTATCTTTCCTCCTGAATCTCTACCAAAAGCCACATGTGTACCATCTTTCAGCTTAAACTCTTGATATGCTTGATTGCCTGTCATGTGCCGGCTACACCCACTGTCAACATACCATGTGTTTACGGGTCTTTGTGGGCGTACCTGCATTTAATATATCTAAGCAGAGTTAGTAACCCAAGCCGAAATGGTCTTGGGCTTTCCAAATTTATCTATGATGGTAAACCGTTTGTAATGGAGTTTGTTTATGTCAGGATTGATTTGAGATTAATGATTTTCAAATCCTCTTTGATACATATTTTGACTGTCTCTTCTTTGTTTGAATTTCGAATATTAAATCTATTTTCAAGATCATCATCAAGAGATTTTGAACCATTGTTTGAAACATTATAACCATTTTCTTATTATATGTTTCATTTTTCATTCTCACTGACTGTGGAACAAAAGGTTCTTGATTATACTGTTGTAATCTGACTTTATACTGATTATCATAATCAGAATTGATTCTTCGAAAAGATCTCAAACCCAGAGAATGTGTTTTAGTTAGATTTTTAAATCCATTATAATGATTTCTTTGAAAAATTGGATTAGCATATCCTTGATTATCAAAATATTTTCTAGGTGAGTTCTTTCTGAAGTAGCAATCCTCTATGTTATGATTCCTTTCATAAGACAATGCACAATATTTATTAAAATAACAATCAGTTATGTTATGATTTGTCATATCACATATGTGACAGTTTTTGTTAAAATAACACTCAGATATGTTATGACTGTACATGTCACATATATCACAGTAATTTTGTGGTTTTTGAAACAGCATTTTGTTACCATAGAAGTAGATGTCACATTAGACCCTTTTGATTTTTGGAGTTAACTGATTAAGCTTTTGTTTTGTCTGTGTAAGTTTGGTCTTTTGAGATTTAGGAGTTTTCCTTTTAACATGTTCACAATTCTTTAACTCTTTAGATTCAAATCTTTTATGCACAGCGGAAGTCTTCGGACCTGAACCTGTTTTCATATCAGAGAAGATTGAGATTAGATTTGATGTTAATTCAGATATTGTGTTCATGTCAAAGGTTACTTGACTTTCAGGAGTGGATTTTGGAAGGAAAGACTTCGTTTACTTCCTGCTGACACAAACTTTACAGGTTTAATCTGACTTGATTTGTTGTTTTGTTCAACTGTTTAGCTTTTGAAGTTGGTTTCTTCTTCTTCTTTGATTTCTCGATGACTTCTTAATGTTTTGTGAGTTAATTGAATCTTGAGAAGATTCTTTGTTTTGAGTTAACTCATTTGAGCTTATATCATCAGAAGATGAAGTGTCTGATTTCTCTTCTTGATATTGTCCTTTCATTTTGAGATTGTTCTCATTAGTTCTTTCAATCTCTTGATCAGTTTTATACTTCTCTCTGATGCATTCATCTTTTGGAACAAAAATTTTTTAGTCTTAAGTCGAGGTTCATAAGATTTGATTCTAATTGGATGACCATTATTTATCTTGTCAGAATCTTTTTCTTCAAATATTTCAATATTTATCTTTCTAATTTCAATCTCGACATTAGATTGAACATTTTTTTCTTCTCTTTCTTGAAATTCCTTAAGATTGGCTTTGTTTTCAGGAGAACGATCATAAGTATTGAAATTTTCTGGTAGAGTATTGAGATTTATTTAGGCATAGGTTCATGTGTAAAACCTAATCCTGTTTTATCTTTATCTTTTCTTCCATTTACCAGTTGCTCAACTATGGTCTTTGAGCTTTTTACTTTAGCCTAATCAACTTGAGATGCAACATGTGCCAATTTTTCTGTTTCAAGTGTTTTTGTCATTTCTTCAAGTTGTTTCTTGACAAGTTCAAGTTCTTTTAAAGTTTTGTTCCAACTTGCTTGAATTGACATGATTTTATTATCAACAATTTTGTGATCATCTTTCAGTTTCTTGTGCATTAATTTTTCTTGCTTCAGTTTGTCGCATATTTTGAGCGAGTAATTTCTATAATGTTCAACCTGTTCAAAACATGCTTTTGTGCATATTTTTCCTCTTACATTCACTGGAATTTTTGGATATGAGTTTGAAGATTCAGTGTCAGTTTCAGATGACGAATTTACAACCTTGGGTTGTTCAAACTGTGCCATAAGAGCAACTTCTTCAGAATAATCCTTTGGATCTGATTTGTCACTCCAGTCATAATCTTCCTCATCATCTAAATCTCCTTCTGTTTTTGGATCAATTTCTTCAGACCAATCTTCGTCCATTTCAGCAACAAGCGCTAGACCTGCAGTAAGATCTTCAGTGAACTGTTCTGCATAAGCACTCCAGTCATATCCATCCTTGATGCTAACTACAAGTGCTTTCTTTGGTTCTTAAGTGGTTTTAGATTCTTCCTTCTGTTATGGCATTGGTAGACTCTGATAAAGTTTCTAAAATATCTTTTGAGCTCTTGGAGCTTTGCATTCTCTAGAAAAATGGCCATAGTTGTTACAGTTAAAACACCTTGACTTTGACTTGTCAAAGCTAACTGTTTTTATTGGCACTAGGCTTGTAGTTTCTGTTGACTATGAGTGCTTTTGTATTTTGTAAGCAATCATCACCATTTTGCCAGTTGAGATCCATTTCTTCAACATCATCTGGATCCATCTCGAACAAATCCTACAAAACCAGATCAACCTGAGTTAAATGACTACCCTTGAGTTAAATGACTACCCTGATAAGCTTGAAAACTTTCCATAAAGGCTCTAAATGCAGATTTAGACTCTTCATCCTGTAAAAGGATGTTTATAACATCTTTAACTTTGCTAGGATTAGCAGAGTTAGAAGATGGAGTCTTATTTTGAGTTTTAGTAGTTTGAGCTTTGGAGGAGACTGTGGTTGATGCCGAGTTGAATAGACAGATGTGCTAGTAAAGAATCCTGCTCCTACAAATAGATCACCCTCATCTTCTGTAGTAGCTTCATCTTTAGCAAGAAAGCATTCTCTATAGTATTTGTTGGAGAAGCAACATACTTGTATTGAGAAGTGGCTGCAGCTCTATCATTATTTCTTGAGCTTTCATCAATTTCCACCACTCAATCTTTGCAATCAACAGATCAAGATCCATGGGAAACTTTTCTGTATGTTTAGCGAAGTTACTGTTTGTTTCCAAGATGATGGAAGTGCATTTAATAGTCTATCATTTAGGTGTTTAAGATCATTCTTAATTCCTAAAGTTGACATCTCTGTGATAAGCTGTACATATCTGTTCATCATCTTGTTGATAGTTTCTCCAGAGATATGCTCGAACAATTCAAGTTGTCTTTTCAACTTCTTTCTTTTGAGATCTTGAATCTCTTTTTCTCCTTCACATACAACTTTCAAAGCTGTATATAAGGTGTACCCAGTTTGGTATTCTCAAGTCTGGATAGAACTTCTAAAGGTAATCCTTTACACATGAGAGAATATGCTTTAACATCATTCTTCAATTTCTTCGATCATCCCCAAGTAACAAAACCATCAGGACCATCAGAAGTAACAGGGATTTGAGGTCCTTTCACAATTGGTTTCCATAGCTAGTATCAATTGAGTTTAAATGATGTTTTAGCCTGAGTGTCCAATGTTTGAAGTCAGCTCTGTTCTTCAATTTTAGAACTCTATTCTCTAAATCTTCAGACTTCAGTCATTTTTAAATTTGAATTTAAGAAAATATACTATTGTTGTTTTTTTTATTTGAAATTTGATGAAAAATCAAGAAAAAATTTTGATTTTAGATTTCGAAAAATTTTCTAAGTGTTAAGTGAAACATCTGAATTAGATGCGCCTGAACAGTAGTGAAACGCCTGCACAGTAGTTAAACGTCTAAACAGTATAGAAACGCCCAACTTGTCTTAGAAACTCCTAATGGATTGCCTTAGTGAACTTCTTAGTTTTCAAGAGTAGAAACGTCTGAACAGTATCAAACGCCCAAACAGTGTTGAAGCGCTTGAATAGTACCAAAACGCCTAAGACTTAGATTTCTGAATAAACGTCTGAATAGTGTTTTAATGCCACAAAGTGTCAAAACAAACTCTCCGAAACGCCTAAACAATGTTAAAACGTTTGAACAGTGTTCATACGCCTAAACACTTAGGTAATTTTCAGATAATTTCAACACCTCAAACACCTAATTCATTTTCTTTATAACAACCAGATCTTAACAAACTTTTTAAAACTTGATAAAATGATCTGAAACTCTTTAATCAAGTCACTAACACATCGATAATCAATCCTTTAATATAATTTCTTTCAATTAACAACACTTTGATTCTTAATTTTGCAAATTCAGTGTGTGAGTTAGGAAGAACATTTCAAACACAAATTTGACAAAAATTCAGATTTGATTATGTAAATTCACTCAATTGTGATTCAATTCATGTTTCTAGTGATGAAACACAACTAAATCATAAATTAATTGAACAATTGCAATCAATCATAGATTCAAGTGATTTAAAAGAGCTCAAAAGTCGTTTTTGAACTTCAAATCACTAAACCGAAAGCTCTGATACCATTTGATAGGTTTGTTGATACATATGTACCTAGTTTATGAGCTTAATGTTAAATGTCTTTCATGTCTTACATATATGTAATGAATGAGTTGAACGAAATGAAATATGTTTGATGCTTATATTGTTTAATGTTGCATTGTTTATTGTGTCATAATGCATATTGAACTAACTATATAGGTTTGTGGTTACTAACTGATTCTGCGTTTAAACCGGATCAAATAGTGCGGAATCCTATTTGATTGGCAATCCATTCACTGAGAACGATAACCCCATCGATATAAGATTAAACTAAACGTTAAGAATGAGTAGGAATCGATCAGGAACAAACTATGAACTTGGACAGGCTGTTTGGGACGCTCTGGACGGCTAGGGTTTTGTGTATTCGAAATATTACATAGTTCTTAGTCAAGAATGGTTGAGAAATGTGATTAAATTTAATCGTATGAAGTATTCATGCGAATGGACCATGCTAATGGACCATACGCATGAACACTTCATGCTAATGAACCAGTCGCACGACTGAACCAGAAGACTGGATCAGTCGCACGATTGAGACATAAGATTGGCTCAGTCGCACAACTGAACCTTCAGTCGCGCGTATGGCTCGTATGATTTAGTCGCACGACTGAAACATACTAATGGTTCAGTCGCACGATTCACAACCCTAACCTATAATAGCACTTAATTCATGGAAAAACAAAACACTTACTCACAGACGTACCCTAGCCGTCCAGAGACTCTAGAAAACCTGTTCCAACTTCATAGATCGCAGTTGATCGTGTTCTAATCGTTCATAACGTTTCTTTAATCTCTAGTGTTAGGTCTAGGATCAGTAGATCTAGTCCATTTTGTATAGGCTTAGTACTTGAATTAATATCTATAATGAATGGTTGTAATTCATTATTGTGTATGCATTATATATATATAGGTTAACCTATTTTTATATGTGTTGATTTATGTATGGTTGCAGGTACAACATTATACTTGGTCAATTTCTGAAATTGACCAAGTGTAAGAAACATCTACGGATGAACATTTTGTTCTTCCGTAAATATGTTTCTTAAAAGTAAAATCCATCGAAAGATCTTCTGCGGATGAACAATCACACAGGTTGGAAGAACAAGATTGCTTCAGAAGAACAAGATTGCTTCGGAATAACAGATTGCTTCGGAAGAACAAGATTGCTTCAAGAACAGGATTGCTTTGGAAGAACAATGTATCTTCGGAAGAACAAGACTTCTGCGGAAGAACAAAACATCTACGGAAGACAATATTCCTGCGGAGTCCAAACACTTGTATAATACAAGTGTTACAAGTCAACAAGTCAACAAGGTAGTGATGCGAATCCCAAGAAATCCGATGATTCCTTAAAAGAAACAATTCAAATCCCAAGAGATCCGGTGTTTTCTTTAACAGAAACATCATTTTCTATATAAATGGATCCTAGGTTTCGAATTAGGGGCGGCTTCGACGGCAACAGCAATAGCAATACGGCAATTCCACACAAACAACAAACATCACATCAAATCTCACAATCAAACCCTAGCAGCCGTCGCATCATTCATCACAAAAAATTGAATCATTCATTCATTATTGTAATCATTAACATGTTCTAATGAAATACATATTATTCATTAATTGTGTTTCTTTTAGTGTGTTCTTGAATCTTTATTGATATTTAAATTTACTACAATACAATTAAACCAAGCCAATGTTGATTTCGCAAACGTTAACTTGCCTTCAACCGACACTGATAATTCCTGATTGTGATCCTTGGATTCATAGGTGGTATCAGAGCCAAGTGATCATTGATTTAGATCGATTGATCTATAAGTGTTAGTTGTGTTTAATTGCTTTGAATTCTGTAGATTTGTCAGTTTTTACTGATTAGATCTATTTTTAAAAGGGATTTGTGTGAAACTTTGTTTGTCGTTCAACAGTAGTCGGTTAGATTAACTTGGATCTATATTCAAATCAATTGAATAGCAGATCCTGTTGATCATATTCATCAATTAACATCTCAGATCTTAACTAATCATGAGCAACTTCAGTGGATCATCTTACCAACCACCGAAGTTGGAAACAAAAGCAGACTTCAAATCATGGAAATCAAGTTAGGAATCATAAATTATACATATTCTGACTTATGGGTCTTTATAACAGAAGGTCCTTATATTCCACCCACCCTTGGGCCGGATTATAATGATAACAATCAACCGATAAGCACAAAATATCTTTCACCTGATCATATTAAGAAGGTTAAAGTTGATATCAAAGCATATAGCTTGCTTAGTATGGCTTTGCCAAAAGAATATTGATCAGATCTGAAAATTATAAATAGAAATTCCTTGTGGAAGATTCTTCATACACTTTGTGAACGGAGTGATGAAATCCGAAGCATTAGGAAGGACACCCTTCGTTCACAATATGAAACTTTTCATCATATTGAGGGTGAATCAATTCCTCAACAACTCCACAGGTTTATGCAAGTTGTCAAAGAAATGACATCTGGAGTTGAAATACACAATGAGGAATGAACAAGAAAATGCTCCATACTTTACCAGAAAGTTGGAAGCAAACTGTATCCCATGTTCAAGAATACCATAGATCTCAAAGTAGTTGGACTAGACACTCTAGCGGCTAAAGTTGAGGCTCTTGAACTTGATGAGAAATCAAGAAACAAGAGTATAAGAACTCATGTATCACCATATCACTTTAAAGAAACAAGAAGTGCTGGAAGTGCTTTCATGTCAAGTAATGATGGTGATAACTCTTGCACTTTGAGTGAAGATGAAAAGGAAGTAAGTTTCTATGCTTCAAAACCTCCTAAGAGATCTTGTCAAAGTAAGTCAAGAAAAGAGAAAGAAAGACTATGATCAGAGACAAATCATCTGAAAAACCATCATCCAACAATCAATCAGAGTCTATCACTGCCATTCTAGACTATGAAGAACAAAAGCAGCTTTTCAGCCTTCAGTTCAAGCTTTCAAGCTTACCTAGGAAGTACATTGCCCACTGCCAACATGTGCCAACAAGATTTTAAAAGAACTGCCTCCGGATGTAGTGGAGGAAATGGATCTACACTGGCAAATGGCAATGATTGCATATAGAGCCAAACAATATCTGAGAAGAAACAAGAATTTGGCTGCTGCAAGTAAATCATCACCTATAGGAGTTGATAAGTCAAAGGTAAGATGCTTCAAGTGCAATCTCTATGGACAATTTTCTAGAGAATGCAATCACCAAATTCTGACACAACACAACATCAGAATCATTAGGCCAAACAACCCTCATCAACTCAAAGATGTTTTAGACAGCCACAACTGACCAACTCATCCCCACTAGCCACCATTCACCAGTAGAAACTAGCAATTCTAAAGACTCTGGGCTGATCATTCTTCAGGATGGAACCTGTGACTGGAGTGTTTATGAGACGGAAGTCTTAGAAGAAAGTCAAGCTCTAATGGCTCACATGGAAAACAAGGTTCCACCCATGGCAAGTGAGGTAAGAGACAGGTTATGTTCATCAATATGTTTCGAGGAAGTAGAAAGATATAGAGTCCATGCTCAACAATTAGCTGATAAAGTTAAAGAAATAATGATTTTGAATGAACTCATGTAAAAGACATACCACTATATCAAATTAAAATTACTCTTTACAAAAGGATATAGACAAATTGTTTCTGAAAATTACAGCTTGAAACACAGTTGAGCATCTGACCACTTCCTTAACCAATCCATGGCTGATCATGCCATCAATTAAAGTGAAACTTCAGAAGTTTCAGCTCTCATCTTTGCAATATGAGAAATTACTAAATTCTCATATTGAATCAAAGAAAAGGTCTGGGTTGGGATACAATGCTGTGGGCAACCTCTAGTTAACAATAACTATGTTTCTTTGCCTAAATCAACGACAAATAATCTGTCAAAACATTTTGTGCCTAGCACCAATATAGGAACTAGCTCAAATCAACAAAACATTGATATGAGGTGAATGAAACTAAGTCTTCTGAAATCAAAAAAGATTAATCAATTTAATTCAGAATTCGACTTAGATGAGTGGATATGACTTGGATGATTATGATGAACATGATGCTGATCTTTTAAATAAGGGTAAGAATGTTGTGTTTGAAACAAATATTCCAAAGTGATTGAAGAAACAAAGTTGCCATACCCTCCTAAACAAAGAAACATGCTGAAACCCATTTGCAAGAGAATAGCTCAGTTGAATGAAGGTCTTCAAGAACTAAATCAACAACAAGCCTCCTCCAATAAATTAAATGAGAAATCTGCTTCTATTAGGAAAAGAGAAATCCATGGAAAAAGGAAAGAAAAGGCATCAGCAGATCACCAACGGAAGAAGAACCTCTTTCCTGTACCAAATCTACGGAAAAGAAACTTCAGTAGAAGTTAATATGATTCAGTAGATGAGCTACGGAAGAGGAATTCAGCAACAAACAATCAAAAGATGCATAAAGTGGAAAAATAAGAAGCACATCCAAAGCTAAAAAGAAAGAACAACATCAAAAGTTAGCAAACCATAAGAATGATTTTGAGAAAGAATCAGATGAAAAGTATTGCAAATGGTGTGACATGAAAAATCACAATACTGAAGATTGTTACTTCAGTAGCTACTACTGCTCTATTTGCAATATGAACAATCACATGACTGCTGATTGCTACTTCAACAAACATTATGCCATCTTCAACAAAAATAACCATTCCACTCAGGAATGTTATTTCAACAACAAAAAGAACAAACAACAAGGCACAAGAAAAGAATCAGATAAGTCTGAATCAGATACTCAATCTACTGATTGTGAAAGGGTTCAACTGAAGAAGTCTGAACTAAAATCAAAGTCAAAATCAAAGGACAAACATCATCAGTGCTCATCCATTGAAGAAAGACCAACTTTCCACAGCAGTCAAAAACACCTCACAAAAGGTAGATTTGTGTTGGACCAAAAGAACCAATGAGCCGGATCAGAAAAACCTTTAAGTCCCACAGACGTCACACAACACTACTGAAGTCCACAACAGCTGAAGACAACAACTGAAGACAAGTCTGAGACACACAGTGCTGAAGACAAGTCTGAGACACAAGTGCTAAGACAAAGTCTGAAGACCAAGTGCTGAAGACAAAGTCTGAAGACACAAGTGCTGAAGACAAAGTCTGAAGACAAGTGCTGAAGACAAAGTATCAGATGTTGTCACAACAGCTGAAGAGGACTTCTTCAGTAGTTGTGACGGTTTGCTTTCAGTAGTTTTGTAAAACGACTGAAGAGTTTGTTCTTCAGTCGTTGTAGTATCAGTAGTTTCTTTTCAGTTGTTTCGTGTTTTATACTTAGTACTCTGACATGTTCTCAGTAGTGTGAACATTTCAGTAGTTTATTAAGAATTAGTTATTTTTTGTATTAGATCTGCTAGTAATCACCATCCCGTGATTACAGCAGTGATTGCACTCTATATAAGGAGTGCCAACCTTATTGTAACGGTGATGTTTAGCATAATATTGAGCATTATTGAAACATTCCAAATCACAGAAAAATATTCTCTCGCATTTGTTTACAAATACATTCTCTTGCTATAATTTGACTAATTTCATCTCTTCATTCCGCTGCATTACACCTTATACTTCAAACTTGTGATCGTTGATGATCCTGTCAATTTGACTGATAACGAAACAAAGGATGATGATGCATTCTTTGAAATTTGAAAAGGGAAATCATATACCTCCATTCAAAAACAAAAGATTTTGAGACATTTAATCATAAAATTTCATTATCAAACCCAAGTCTCAAATGAACAAAATTAAGTTGAATCAAGAAGAAATTGGGAAACAAGAACCTAGTTCATCAACATCCCATTCAACAGAATCATCCTCATCTGAAACAACTCAGAATGAATCAACCAAAACTAAACTAAAACTTCAAGACTTGTTCATGAAGGAGTAACTATTTTAGACACTGTTGACAATCCCAAGATCATTAAGACTTGGGTTGTCAATTCTAACTGATTTATTTATGAATGCAGGAACAATATTGGAGAGCTGACAACAAGTGGTATGTTGACAGTGGTTGTTTCCGGCATATGACATGAAACTGTTCACTTCTCTCCATGATTTTAAACATAAAATTTCTTCTTATGTGGCATTTGGTGGTGATAAAATGGAGGTAAAATTGTTGGTGAAGGAATGATCACAAATGGTGTGCTCAAATTTGAGAAAGTAAACTATTGTGAAAATATACAGTATAATCTACTAAGTGTGTCTCAAATTTGTGATCAAAATTATACCACATTGTTTGATAATACTAATTGTTACATTCTTAAGCCAGGATTTAATGTTCCAGAAAATGGGTCCTCCTCAAAGCAGCAAGAAAAGGAAACACTTATGTTTTGGATATGAATACACATCACTCACAAAACATGAAACATGCCTTCTATCTAAGTTATCAGAAGATGTATCTCAACTATGGCATAGAAGGCTTGTTTATTCTAACATAAAGAACATGAACCAATTGGTGAAAGGGACATGGTCATTGGATTGCCAAACAAGAGTTTCATTGCTCATCTAACTGTTCTTCTTGTTACAAAGGAAAACAACATAGAGTGTCACAATAATCCAAAATTATCAATACTAATAACTACCCACCAAATTGTTTCACATGGATCTATTTGGTCCTACCAATGTTAATGAGCATTGGAAAAGGCAATAGTTTTTGGTGATAGTTGATGATTTCACAAGATTCACATGGGTCTTTCCTTAAACAAAAAAGTGAAACATCAGAAACATTAATGGTCTTTGTGATCAAGATTGAGAATCAACTTGATAGAAAAGTTAAAATTTTTAGGAGTGACAATGGTACTGAATTTGTCAATTTTGAACTGGATTCCTTTGCAGGAGCATAGGTATTGCAAGGCAATTCAGTGCACCAAGAACTCCACAACAAAATGGAGTTGCTGAAAGAAGAAACATAACTCTTATTGAAGCAGCCAGAACAATGCTAGCTGATTCACAATTGCCCATCACATTCTGGGCTGAGGCTGTGAATACTGCATGCAATGTTCAAAACAAAACATTAATTGTCAAAGAACATAACATGTGACAACCAACCTCTAGGTTGTTATTCAAACCCTAATTTACTTGCATCATTATCCGTCCTATAAGTACTAATAATTGAAACAATCCAACCCTATCATGAATTTAGAAACATTTCTTGCTATTTGATTCAATTTATGATTTCATATGATTTTATTGACTTTTAGTTAGTTTAGGTTTTACCTTTTTTTAAAAATTAGTGTTCCGGGAATGTTAACTAGTCACCCTTACAAAATTTAATCTCAAGTGAAACAATTAAAATGTGAGCATACATTCACACTATATATATTTTTGGTTCATGCATGCATGGACATGGAAAAGATACTACAATTTACATCACCCACCAAATAATATATTCTACCCAATACTACAAAACTACACTACCTAATAATCATTTACCATTAAAATTTAAATAAAAAACTACCCTCACTAGATGCCAAATCGGCCGCCCCTTCTCCCCCACTCCCCTCTCTTCTACACCACCACCATATCCACCACTCTCCTCACATGCACCACTTATACCTTTCACTCCTCTCACATCTCCCTCTTCTCTCTTCTCTCGAATTCACCAACTTTTTAGTTGACACAAACTTCTTTTTGAGCATGTTTCAGGTAATTCATGAAGAGATCCTAGCTGTTGTGAAGACCTAGACCTATCCCCGCGACCATGGCATTGACATATTTTTCTTAATGAATCATTTAAACAATTTTATAGTTCTGTTGAACAAGTACAATTTATTTTTATGATTGGTTGTAAAACTCATTTGGGGGCTTGAATTGTTTCTAGCCCCGGTACCTTTTTAAAACATTTAATGCCATGTGATATTCTCTCCTTTGAGCTCTTGTAATGGTTTGTTTCCGCTGCCATATGTTGTTGCTAGTCTGTGACGTCCCACCCTACCTGGGCCCGGGGTGTGACAGATTGGTATCAGAGCCAAAGGTTGTAGAGAAGTCTGGAATACCATTGTAGACCCTAGGCTACAACCCTGATACCCTAGGACTGTCCTTGTGGGAAGTGATGGGATGATCGGGTTGGGTAAATTGATGATTACACTTGATCAACGTAATCATGAATTTACCGGACGCGTAATTTCCATCACGGATCTTTAGGTTATGGTTGGACTATTTCTGATTTATATTGATGATTTTGAAACTAATTTCAAAAAGGGGATCTAAATGATTTTTATGATGAACTATGTTATCCGATACTATTTGAAGAGACTATTGATTTGGGAAACACGGACAATTATATGTTGGAATAACAGATACTATTGCCATCACTTCTATTACTAGTACTATTATTATAATCATGAGCTATGAGAAACCAAATTACTCATGATGTATTTCTTACAGGACGCAATGATTATGGCTGATAAAGGTAAGGCGCCTACTCACCCCAACACTGAGATCACTCCTACCGGAACCTTGAGAAGGGCGAAGCCTCAGACTGAGTATGAAGCGTACCTCCGGAGATGCGGACATCCAGGATGGATATCCGTCACGTCAGATGACACCGAAGCTTCTGAGGACTCTTCCTCCACATCACCATCCAGAAGCCGAACGCGTTCCCACTCTCCTCACGTAGCTACTCCTACCCACTCACCCATCCCACCTATTGGGAATAGGGGTGCGCGTACTGTCACCCGTCCTCGCAAAAGTGTTAGGCCAGGATCCTCCGTATCCTTTAGGATGCCTCCTCCTCCTCCCCCGCCTGTTAGGATTCCGACTTCGGTACCTCCGCTGTTTGACCCACGTGATGAGCACCTGATGCCACCGAGGCACAATATGTATGACGGCCCTAGCGTACTGGCTGGTGATAGGTACTCCCAGTCGAGTCGTCGGGCAAGTGACGTAGGACCCTCTGATGCGACACTGGATGAAATCTTGAGGACCGTTCGTCGTCCTGAGTTGACTGTTCAGCACGCCACTCGAACCTCCCAGTCTGCTCAATTCCAGGCTATGATGGCTACGCAAGGAGTGCAGCGTTTGGAGCAGGAGCAGAGAAAGAAGAGTTCAGGATGGTTTGGATGGCTGAAGAAAAAGTGGATGTGAGAGTAGGGGAACGCAGCAGGATTATCTATCTCTAGACAGTAGAAGGAAACTATTTGAGTTATTATTCGATACTATTATTATTATTAACATGGGGGTGATGGCACCTTCCAATTTGTAAGAGCTTGACTCTGATTCAACTTCGCTAGATGATACTACTATCTCTATCTATCTATGAACTGTTTGTTTGGATGCTAGATATATTGGACTATTTGTATTAAATGGCAATATGTTGTGTTGTGCCTTGAAATTGGTCCGTGCCCTTTCTGATTGGTTGTCTAACTGTTATGTCATGTTTTGATTTGGACTTTGTAAGATCTTTTTAGTGGGTTGTAAATACATATGTGCACGCCATGATCCCTCTTCCCGAGGCATGGTGTAATAGGGTGATGATGCATAACTATTCGAAACAAATTTTGAGATGCTAAAAGAATCTATTTGTGATACTATCAGAATGCCGACTCGCAGAGGAACACGATTTGGGCGGCGAGGAGCCACTAGGGGCCGCCGTGAGGAAGCCAGACAGACTGGAAACCAACCTACTCCACCAGGAACTCCCCACAGGGAAAATGCTGATCAAGAAAGCGATGAAAGAATTGCTAACCTCGTAGCTCAGCAGCTGCTAACGCCATCCCGACCATTATCGCCCAGATAAATGCTGATCGGGATAATGCTAATGGTAATGATCGGCCAGCGAACGACGAGGGCCACGACGAGGAAGCTGAGGCGTTAAAGAACGGATGCTCCTATAAGACCTTCATGGCATGTAAGCCTAAGGACTTCTACGGCACCGAGGGTGCTATAGAGACTTACAGATGGATTGACGAAATGGAAGCTGTCTTGGACATTAGCGAGTGCAAGATGGATCATATGGTGAGGTTCGCATCACAATCCCTCAAGGGTCAGCTCTTGAATGGTGGAAGTCAATTACTCAAACCCGTGGAAGAAATGTGGCTAATCGAATGAGTTGGACCGAATTAGAAAGCTGATGACCAGCAAGTATTGCCCCATCAATCAACTCGAGAAGCTGGAGACAGAATTCCTAAGTTTGGAAATGAAAGGTCCCAACTACACGGAATACAATCGTTTCTTAGCCCTATCCCGACTTGTTCCCCATCTAGTGACGCCTGAAGCTAAAGGTGTAGCACGATTCATCTGGGGGCTACACCCAAGAGTTAGGGGAATGGTCCGTTCCTCCCAGCCTTCAACCCTACAAGTTGTTGTTGACCTTACCAGTAGTTTGACTGACGACTTAATTAGGGCTGGATGGACTGAGCAAGCAAGGGCTGATGAGAAGAGGAAGTTTGTTGGTGAGAAAAGAAAATGGTTTGAAGTAAAGAGAGCGGTTGGAAGTAGTAGCGGGTCAGGTAGAAAGAAATCTGAAGGTGCGAGGCGCGATGATCAGGGAAGCAAGACCCGGAGACTGTACTCGGGGACAAGCCCATTTTGCAACAAGTGCAAGCTACACCATCAAGGGGAATGTAACCCGATGCCCTGTTTTAGATGCAAGAGAACAAGCCATCTAATCAAAGACTGCACTTACGCACCAGGAAACATTGCTATGAATGCGGAGATCCAGGGCACATGAGGAACAAGTGTCCTAAGCTGGGTAGAGACAAGGATGCCAAGCATAACAAGCCTAAGGGAAGAGCATTTGTTATGGACCCAACTGGAGCTCGTAGGGAACCTGACGTGGTTAACGGTACGTTCCTTGTAAACATTCATCCTGCTACTGTTCTGTTCGATACTGGAGCGACTGCTAGTTTTGTCTCTAGTACTTTTAGGCCTTTGATTGACTTAGACGCGTGTGCCTTGACCGATACGTTTACCGTAGAATTAGCTGACGGTAACATTTTAGAAACTAACGAAGTCATCAGAGATTGCCCGCTGAATCTAAAGGGAAATACGTTTAGGATAAACCTGATGCCCATTAAGTTAGGAGGATTTGATGTGGTTGTTGGTATGGACTGGCTAGCTAAGCATAGAGTCGAAATCGTATGTGATGAGCGTCTACTCAAGATACCGTTGAGCGACAAAGAAGTGTTAGTAGTAGAAGGCGAAAGGAGTAACACCCTATACCCCATAGTATCCCACTTAAAGGCTACCAAGAGCTTAATGAAGGGATGTCCAGCTTTTATAGTTTATGTGATGAAGACCCAAAAGGAGAAGAAGATTGAAGATATTCCCGTGGTTTCTGAATACCCAGAAGTGTTTCCGGAAGACCTACCAGGACTTCCCCCGAACCGACAAGTCGAATTCCAGATAGATTTGCTGCCTGGTGCTGCACCAGTAGCCAAGGCACCGTACCGACTCGCCCCACCTGAGATGAAGGAGCTAATGGCGCAAATTCAAGAACTACTGGACAAGGGATTTATACGTCCGAGTGTCTCTCCATGGGGTGCCCCGGTACTGTTTGTGAAAAAGAAGGACGGAACCCTGCGAATGTGCATCAATTACAGAGAATTGAACAAACTGACCATAAAGAACCGTTACCCTCTTCCGAGAATAGATGACCTATTTGATCAACTGCAAGGAGCAAGTTATTTCTCCAAAATAATTTGAGGTCAGGATACCTCCAACTGAATATAAGAGAAGAGGACATACCTAAAACGGTCTTCCGAACTAGGTATGGACACTATGAGTACTTGGTCATGCCCTTTGACTGACTAATGCTCCAGCAGCGTTCATGGACCTCATGAACCGCGTTTGCCGCCCTTACCTCGACAAGTTTGTGATCGTGTTTATCGACGACATACTGATCTACTCCCGTAGTAAAGACGAGCACGAGAAGCATCTCAGGCTAATACTTGAACTACTCAAGAATGAGCAACTATATGCCAAGTTCTCTAAATGTGAATTCTGGATGCGTAGGATCCAATTCTTAGGGCATGTGGTGAATGAGAATGGGATTCAAGTCGACCCTTCCAAGATTGAGGCCATAAAGAATTGGAAGATTCCTGAAACTCCCATGGAGATAAGGCAATTCTTAGGGCTGGCTGGTTACTACCGACGATTTATAAAAGACTTCTCATGCATAGTGCAACCTTTGACCGCACTAACCAAGAAGAACACAACCTTTGTGTGGGAGCGAGAGCAGAACGAGGCGTTTGAAACGCTTAAGGAGAAGCTATGCAGTGCACCTATCCTTGCTCTTCCAGAAGGAGTAGAAGACTTCGTGGTCTATTGTGACGCTTCGCGTCAAGGACTAGGATGTGTATTGATGCAACGCAACAAGGTGATTGCTTATGCATCTAGACTGCTGAATGATCATGAGAAGAACTATACGACGCACGACCTGGAATTGGGTGCCGTGGTGTTTGCTCTCAAAATGTGGAGGCACTACCTCTATGGCACGAAGTGCATCATCTACACTGACCATAGAAGCTTGCAACACATTCTTGACCAAAAGATGCTCAACATGCGTCAGAGAAGATGGGTCGAGCTGTTAAATGACTACGAGTGCGAAATCAGCTACCATCCCGGTAAGGCCAATGTTGTGGCGGATGCGTTGAGCCGAAAGGAGAGAGAAAAGCCTCTTCGTGTACGAGCCTTAAGGATGAGTGTGTATACCAACCTTATCGCAAAACTGAAAGAAGCTCAAAACGAAGCATTAAGGGAGAAAGGTTAAAAGAAGAAGGGTTAACCGGAATGGAAAAGCGATTTGAGACAGGGGACAATGGTACATACAGGTATGAAGGGAGAACTTGGGTGCCGAAGCACGGAGGAATTCGAGAAGTAATCCTCGACGAAGCACACAAGTCTAGGTATTCGATTCACCCTGGAAGTGATATGATGTACCAGGATCTAAAGGCACTTTTATGGTGGCCTGGAATCAAGAAATCAATCGCTATTTATGTTCGGAAGTGTCTTACCTGTGCCATGGTAAAAGCTGAAAATCAAAAACCGTCAGGAACGTTACAACAACCCGAAATCCCAGAATGGAAATGGGATAACGTCACGATGGATTTTGTTACTAAGTTACCCAGAACGTTTAGAGGCCACGATGCTATTTGGGTGATAGTAGATAGGCTAACGAAGTCAGCTTACTTTTTGCCAATTAGAGAAGACTACGACATGACGAAATTGCCCAACTATATGTCGACGAGATAGTAACGAGGCATGGAGTGCCTTTGTCAATCATCTCCGACCGTGATAGCTGTTTCACTTCTCGTTTCTGGAAATCATTCCAGCAAGCTTTAGGAACCCGTTTGGATCTAAGCACCGCATACCATCCTCAAACCGACGGTCAGAGCGAAAGGACTATTCAAACGTTGGAAGATATGTTAAGAGCTTGCGTGATTGACTTTGGCGGAAACTGGGACAACCATCTCCCTTTGGTGGAATTCGCCTATAACAATAGTTACCACGCGAGTATTAAAGCCTCTCCGTATGAGGCTCTATATGGCAGAAAATGCCGATCACCATTGAGCTGGAATGAGATCGATGATAGCCAAGTGATGGGACCCGACATCGTGTTGGAGACCACTGACAAGATCTTTAAAATAAAGGAGCGACTAAAAGCAGCCAGAGACCGGCAGAAGAAGTACGCTGATAGGAGACGGAAACCTTTAGAGTTTCAAGTGGGCGACAGGGTAATGTTAAAGGTAGCACCATGGAAGGGAACCGTGAGGTTCAGAAAAAGAGGAAAGTTAAGCCCGAGATATATTGGACCATTCGAAATACTGGCAAGAATTGGCCCAGTGGCTTACAAGTTGAAACTACCCCAGGGGTTGAGCCACATACACGACAGCTTTCATGTGTCGAACTTGAAGAAGAGTATGGTAGACAAAACCCTAGAGCTACCATTGAAAGAAGCAAGAATCAATGACAATCTGAATTTCGTGGAAGAACCCGTAGAGATCACGGACCGCTTGGTCAAGCAACTCCGGCGGAGCCGCATACCCAAGGTCAAGGTTAGATGGAACTCCAAGCGAGGACCTGAATTTACTTGGGAGCGTGAAGATGAGATGAGGAAGAATTATCCACACCTCTTCAAACCCACCCGTTCAGACTCTAATCGAAGCTAAAATTTCGGGACGAAATTTCCTAAACGGTGGGAGAATGTGACAACCGGCCTCTAGGTTGTTATTCAAACCCTAATTTACTTGCATCATTATCCGTCTTATGAGTACTAATAATTGAAACAATCCAACCCTATCATGAATTTAGAAACATTTCTTGCTATTTGATTCAATTTATGATTTCATATGATTTTATTGACTTTTAGTTAGTTTAGGTTTTACCTTTTTTTAAATTAGTGTTCCGGGAATGTTAACTAGTCACCCTTACAAAATTTAATCTCAAGTGAAACAATTAAAATGTGAGCATACATTCACACTTATATATATTTTCGGTTCATGCATGCATGGACATGCACAAGATACTACAATTTACATCACCCACCAAATAATATATTCTACCCAATACTACAAAACTACACTACCTAATAATCATTTACCATTAAAATTTAAATCAAAAACTACCCTCACTAGATGCCAAATCGGCCGCCCCCTCTCCCCCACTCCCCTCTCTTCTACACCACCACCATATCCACCACTCTCCTCACATGCACCACTTACACCTTTCACTCCTCTCAATTCTCCCTCTCATTTTTTGATTCTTCAGCAGAAAACACTCCCACACACTTGCAAACTCTCTCTAATCCTCTCTACTTCAGCTCAAAAATCGTGAACAACAACATCTCTAGCATCGGCCAACCTAAAACCGCAAGAAGGTGGCCATATTCGTGAGTTTGGGCACACCTCTACATATTGTTCGACTTTTCCAGCTTTGTTAGAAGATTCTTCAGCCTTGTCCAAGGAGTTTCGAGCTATCCAAGACCATCTACACTCTCCAAAACGTGAACAACACCAAGTGTAAGCTTCATGTCACCCGAAAATGGTCTTTTCATGTGTTTCTTTCACTTCTCTTTTAAAAACACCTCCTCTCTTTGTTGTAGCAGAAACCCGACACCATTACCTTGTTCTTGAGGAGCTTTCAACTTCACAAGAGGTATCTCACTCGTTATACTTGTCATTCTTAAGGTGGAAACCGATTTCCACCATGAAAACCCTATTTTTGGGACTTTTTGCACCATCTAACTTGTAGATCTTGTAACCCTTGAAAGCAAAACTTATAACCTGCTTGTTAAAGGTTTAATGAACTCCTAATAACCTGTTTTGAAAGTTACAAAAGAATATACACCGTGGATATGTGGTTTTAGCTCAAGTTACACCTCAAAAACCTTCTTTTTACAAGATATATTGCAAGCTAAGCACTTGTTTGAAAACCCTCTTAACCAAGGTTTACAACCTGCTCATGAACGACTTTGTAACACCCTAATAATCTGGTTTTAAAGTTAAATGGGGTTTTGGTAAGGTTTAACTACAAGTTTGCAAGGAATTACACATGTGTTATGGTCGGTTATGGCTAAATCACTAAGTTGATGGTTCATTGTTGTGATGGGTAACCTAGCCGTGAGTTTGGACATAATTTCAGAAAGTTTTGATGTATATTAAGTGTGTGACAAATGGTTAATCTCTGGAAATTAAGGACATGTTAAGATTAGACCCATTTTGGTTAATTTCGGGACCCGAAACATGGTAAAACAACCTTAAAAATAGTAAAACATGGTTTTAACCATTTTAAAAAGAATTCCAGGCTTAAAAATGGTTAATAAAGTATTCTGGAGTCAATGGGTAATTTAAATGGTCAAAAGAACAATTAAATGACGTTTTAACTAAAAACGGGTTCTAACCGGGCATCGTTTTTGAGAAAAATCCATGAAAAAGAAGTTTAAAGCTAAGATTTATAAAAATCATGTAATTTCAGTAAGTTAAGTAATAAAAGACCTAAAGGATTTGAAAAATTGGTCAAACAAGCTTTAAATGGTCAAATACGGTCAAAACCGCGTTTTAACGGGTCAAACGTAAAAACGAGACTTTCAACTATTAGAGGCAAAATTTCACAATTTAAGGACTTAAAACTTATAAAAATATCTTTTAGATGATAACTACTAGTCGAAGACTCAAATTTTTGAAAACCCTAAATTAAACGTTAAAACTCTCCGGTTTTACCGCAACCGGGAGCGTTAAACGCATAGTTTTTAAACCGGACCCGTAAACTGAAATTTGGAACACTTACTCTATAATAAGAAAAATTACTCTAAGAACCTGATTTTTGGTCTTAAGTGTGATAAAGGACAAGAAACCAAACTTGAGGGTAGAAACTGTCAATTTTGAAACTTGAGGGACTAAACTGTAAAATTTTACCAAACTTTATAACCGACACCTATGAAACTAATAATCACTTGAACAACAAAATTTCCTTATATCCTTAACCTAATGATGTAAAAAAATCCCAAATTACATGAAGAAACCATGACCTGCCATAAAAGGAAACTTTTTATACAAACCTTCGCGAAATCAAAGCCTTATCCAATAACTATTCTTGACACTCTTTTTGCACCTTAAATGAGTTTAGAGCAGTAGCTTATCACTTAATATGTACATGTTAGGGTGCTAGACTTGAGACACTCCCGGCACACGAAGAGTTATTTTGACTTAAAACCTAAGGTGAGTTCTAGTGATTCCCTTTTTTACTACTGTTTTAGGGTGAAACATGCTCTGTTATTTATGAACTATATTTGTGCTTTACTTGATGATTGTATGTGGGATTTAAGGTTACCAGCTGATGCTTATATCATGATCATTAATTCTTTCGTGAACCGCTTGTTTTATATGGATAAATCTATTTGGGGAATCCCCCACACACAGTGGCTTCCGTTCCAGGAAGGGTACCCCATTGGGATCCTAAGGGGTCGTTTGTGGCATGTAACAGGTTTTGTTAAGAAACTATGGTGAACCATCCGGGCAGGTATGGTTCACTGGTTTGGGGCTCAGTTGTTCCTTCGGGAATATCCAGTTAAACCCAACTTTAGAAGTGGCCAACCGGGACTGAGTGCAGGGTTGATTATGATTTTCCCACGATGTTGAAACAATGATTATTTCCTTTTTATCAAAGAAGGATTTGTTAAGTCCCTTTGTTTTTAAACTTTAAGCACTTGAATTCACCAACTTTTTAGTTGACACAAACTTCTTTTGAGCATGTTTCAGGTAATTCATGAAGAGATCCTAGCTGTGTGAAGAAGACCTAGACTTATCCCCATGACCATGGCATTGGCATATTTTCCCTAAAGAATCATTTGAACAATTTTATATTTGTGTTGAACAAGTACAATTTATTTTATGATTGGTTGTAAAACTCATTTGGGGGCTTGATTTGTTTCTAGCCCCGTACCTTTTTAAAACATTTAATGCCATGTGATATTCTCTCCTTTGAGCTCTTGTAATGGTTTGTTTCCGCTACCATATGTTGTTGCTAGTCTGTGACGTCCCACCCTACCCGGCCTGGGGTGTGACATAACAAAACTCTTATGAGCTCTTGTTTAAAAGAAAACCATACATAGGATATCTTAAAGTCTTTGGATGTCATGTATCTGTTTTAAACATAAAAGAGTCATTAGGAAAATTTTCAGAAAAAGCATATGATGGTTTCTTTGTTGGATACTCTTCAACATCTAAATCTTATAGGATTTATATTCCACAACATAATATTATGGAAGAAACTCCTAATGTATCCTTTGATGAATCTCTATTTACTAAGTCAGTTAAAGGTTCATCATGGTTGTTTGACATAAAGGCTCTAACTAAATCATTTAACTATGATCATTTGAACACTGCAGGATCTGATGAAGTATGTTATCCATTTGTTCCACCTCATATGACTGAAGTAACATTATCTGCTGATCCCCCAAGGATACACACATCCTCGGGTGGAAACACATCAGCAGCAGCTGCAGACACTACATTTGGAAATGAACATGGTGCATCTCGAGATGTGAATGCTGTCCCTTCAACAGATCCATGCTCTCAAGTGAATACAACAAACATTGGAAATGTTTCAAGTCCTCACTTATGATTCCGAGGAGTTCCTGTAACTCCTACGGAAGTGCAAAATGATTCCGGAGAAGTTCCTACGGAAGAGCAAAATGATTCCGGAGAAGTTCATACGGAAGGGCAAACCGATACTGGAGATGCTCCTACAGTCTATACAGAAGACACACATGATCCTTCACCTCATGTTGAACATTTTGACTATTTTCTAAACTCTCAACCTGGGTTGGATCAGTCTGAGGCAATGGAAATGACTAATCTAGAATTATCTATGCCAGTTGAATAAACTCCATCAATGAGAATTCATAAGACTCATCCAGTCAACAACATCATTTGAGATCTTACAAAGAGAACTACAAGGAGCCAAAGTGGTACTGCCAACCTTTGTCTCTTCAGTTGTTTTCTTTCTCAAGTCGTCCCTCCAAACATCATTGCTGCTTTAAAAGACAATAGTTGGATTGAAGCTATGCAAGAAGAGCTTCAACAATTTAGAAAGCAAAAGGTATGGTCTCTAGTTGATTTTCCTGAAGGTCAACATCCTATTAGAACAAGGTGGCTATACAAAAACAAACTGGATGATAGAGGGATTAATGTAAGAAACAAAGCAAGGTTGATTGCACAAGGATACACAGAAGAAGAAGGAATAGACTATGATGAAGTTTTTGCACCAGTTGCAAGAATTGAGGCCATAAGAGTGTTTTTAGCTTATGCATCATATAAGAAGTTCACTGTGTATCAGATGGATGTCAAGTGTGCATTCCTATATGGGAAGATTGATGAGGAAGTTTATGTGTCACAACCCCCGGTTTTGAAGATCCTCATTATCCTCATAGGGTATACAGGCTAGATAAAGCCTTGTATGGTCTTCATCAAGCACCAAGAAAGTGGTATGAAACACTATCATCTTTCTTGCTCAAGCATGGCTACAAAAAAGAAACCATTGATCAGATACTCTTTCTCAAACAAGAACATCATAAACTCTTAGTTGTTCAAATATATGTTGATGACATTATATTTGGCTCAACTAATAAGAGATTGTGTGTAAAGTTCGAAGAGCTAATGAAATCAGAATTTCAGATGAGTTCAATGGGTGAATTAACCTTCTTTCTTGGTCTTCAAGTTCATCAAAAACCAGATGAGATATTCATCAATCAAGAAAAATACATACATCAAATTTTGAAAAAATACAATCTTGCTGAAGTATCCTCATGCAAAACACCAGCATCAACAATTGACAAGATTGTTCCTGATCCTTCAGGAAAATCTATTGATCAAAAATATAGATCAATGATAGGTTCACTTATGTATCTAACTGCCAGTAGACCTGACATTTTGTTTGTTGTGTGTGTGTGTGCTAGGTACCAATCTGATCCAAGGGGGAGTCTCATCTGAACGCTGTGTAAAAGGATTTTCAGATACCTCAAAGGAAAGCCAGGACTTGGTCTTTGGTATCCAAATGATGGTGACTTTACACTCTACTCATACTCAGACAGTGACTATGGTGGATGTAACAATAACAGAAAATCAACAACTAGTGGATGTCAATTCATCGGACCAAGGCTAGTATCATGGCAGTGAAAGAAACAAACCAATGTATCTGTATCCACAGCTGAGGCTGAGTACATAGCTGCTTCAGCTAGTTGCTCTCAAGTCCTTTGGTTGCAAAAACAATTGCTTGACTATGGTTACAACTTCTTCAAACTTCAATTACATAGACAATTCTGTTGCTATGGTTATAACTGCTAATCCTGTGCAACATAGTAAAATAAAACATATTGAGATAAGATATCATTTTCTGAGAGATTGCTCAGAAAAGGTTTGATTAAGTTAGTCAAAGTGGATACAACAAATCAGCTTGCTGATTTATTCACTAAAGCCTTTGATTTAGTCAGATTTAATTTTCTAATTGAGTCTCTAGGCATGATTAACTTAGATTAATCAATTTGAACAAACAAAATACTATGTGTAATGATGCTTCAGCATGACATATGCATGGGAAATGATAGTACACTATATCTTTGCTTATTCACGAATTCATAAATAACAATAAATCTAAACAAGTTTCTTGATATGTGAGTAGATTCATCTTGAGTGGAAACTACACTGAGTGCATGCAAAAAATAATGCTAAGTGATTGTTTGTGGGAAACTTCATTTTGAAAATACAAAGTGAGTCTTATTCTGATGTGTGACCACATCCACTCATCTAAACAACTCATCTAAACACACTATGTACCAACACTTTATAATTCTATCTTGCTAATCAAATACTCCCCTTTGTTCTGTTTGTGAACAAAGACCTGGGTGTGTATGATCACCATACTGAATATCAGTTACAAAAGGTGAAAAGATCATGACCTCATCATCCCTCTGTTTTTGTGAACAAAGACTGGGTTAAAGGCCCTCTGTTTTAACGTGAGTAAAGACCTGGTGACCTGATGATGATCATATCTAAGCTCTCAAAAGAATCCTAGTGATCAATTGTATATTAATCTAGAGCTTTACATCATCATTGCATTAATGAGATGCCCAATGCATCTCAAGATAGAACTATAACTTAAAGTATATAGTTCTTAAGTGTGAAAAAGCCCATAACAGTTATTTCCACATCAATGTGAAAACATGATAAACAACATGCCTAGTTGATACATGAGCTCTTGTATGGATTTAAGTTGACAATATACTTGCAATCAGAAACTTTGTTCAGGTATCAATTCAACAAAATAACTCATCAGGAAGAGGCTTAGTATTATAGTATGATCCCATCATATGTGTTATATATGTCTGAGCATCATCATTACAGTTAAATGTCACTCATGCTATTCTTCTTAGAAATTTATGATAAATGATTAATATCATCATTAATCACAAATTTAGGGGGAGTAGAATTCATGAAGTTAAAAGTTTATCAATCAGCAGCTTTGTCTATTTCATTATCAATTTGAAGGAGGAATTGGAGTCTGAGCACCATCTTAGCTCATGGATACATGAAATTTTCTTTATAATCATTTTAACTTTCTTGTGCTAAATTGTCACGAACAAAGTAAAACAAGGTCCAAAAGAAAATAAATGGTTCTAAGTAATGGACTTGGGACTATACAACAATATTTCTCGCATTGTGCCATCTGCATTAAGATCTAAAGCAGAAGAAGACATACAGATAAATGTGGAAAATTTAAATTTTATCCGTAGATTGGTAAACTACGTAATGGACAAAGATCAACAAATATAATTTAATTTCATAGTTTGGTTAATCTTGAAAATGTTAAGTTATACTTCATCACCAAATGTCGTTAATACATCCTCAGATGATTATTAATGGGATCCGTAGATGATCTGCGGAAGAATTTGTTGAGGGTCCCACTTCATTAAGTTAGTAATAAAATTAATGTGCTAGAGTATAAATGATGATGTTTGACTTCAAAATATATTATTCGCTTTTTCAGTTCACTTTTTTCAGACCTTGAAAAACACACTCTCAACAAACTTTTCCCCCCTTCTATAACATTGAAATTTTACCAAATCAAACATAAAAAACAAACATATACATGTGCTCTCAGATCGCTGTGTTTCAAGGTAAAACATGTCCTAATGTTTCAATAATGAACCATTCGAATCTCATTGAATCTCACAACTGTCGTAATCCTCAGTGTGATTCTAACAAAAGAAATCTTTTATCTTCTGAACAGATGGATAATAGATTTGCGAAAGAGCACAATGTGTGTGCCCTCTTAAACCTTGACGATCCTATTTAGTAGGGTGTCAAGACATTATCCGATATCTAAGAAGATCCAGGCTGTTCTATGCCTTATCAGCAGAGCCTGTGATTCACCAATCGCAACATCACTGATTTCTGGAACTCTGCCAAAAATAGAGGAAGATGGTCAAGTTATTATGGCTGATGTGAAGAATCAAAGACTGAGAGTGGATGAACACAAACAATATGAAGGGTTCTTGGTTGGGAGATATAGAAGCTTGCTGGTCACCCTGATGTGTTTGACAATGAATATCATAGAAAAAGTCTTTCTTCTGATGGGGTATGATGGTGACTTCGAGAAAGGAGAAAAATAAAGAAAGGAAGACTCTGCAAGCCGTACAGATTTCTCTGCCACACTTATCTTAAGTGCATCTCAAACAGAAATCTGGGCTTGACAGATTTTCAAGGCATATCTCTTCAAGGCATTATTGGTGTTTTTGAGCGAAAACCTACAATTACTCAAAGTACATCTTCAACTGCTTATGTGATCACATCAAAGTACAGAAGGCTGACAAGATGTACATGTTTCCAAGGTTTCTTGCAACTAATCATCAATGCTGATATGCCTGGAACTACAGTGGATGGTGATGCGTTGTTCAAGCACACATTGGCAGATCCGTACTGAATAAAATATCTGGGAAATATGAAGGAGGAGACATGCCCATGTTTGATCATGTGGTAGATGCTCATGCAAACATTCCTCAAGAGCTTGTGTGGGAAGATCAACAGGTGGTTTCATCAACTAACTCTCTTCAAGACACTCACTCAACAGATATATCACCCATGCATCATCAACCTCAACCATCCCTAAATTCACCTGCCAGCCAAAACACAGAACCTATCTCTCCAATTCACCCTCTATCACCAAATCAACAACAAACACCCCAACCAAATTCACCTGCCAGCCAAAACATAGAACCTATCTCTCCAATTCACCCTCAATCACCAAATCAGCTTCAAATGCAACTTTTTCAACAACCTCCAAATCCAGAAAATTCATCCACTGAGAGCATTGACACTAGGGAGACAGAGTTAGCCTCACAAGCAAGTACAGTTCAACTGTCATTAACCAAAACTGAAAACTGAATACCCTGTACTCTCAAATGAAACTAAACCAGTCTCTCCGGTCACTGACCATCAACAAGAACAACAACCACATCAAGAACCGGAAGATCAAGCTATTGAGGCCAGTTCAAGTTCAGCAAGTGTAGCCCATGAAGAAGTAAATGATGATGAGATTGCTTCTCAACATCAGGAGAAAGAAGAAGAGACAAACTATGTTGATGTGATTGCCTACAATGAAGATGATCTAAGTGATAGTGATATCCCTGTTAGCAAGAGTTATCTGGTTGCTGAATACAACAAGCTTGTTCTGAAGTCTAACAATAGAAAGCAAAGAATTCAAGAGTTGAAGGGAATGATGAAAGTAAAAGATGATCAGCTGATGAAGCAAGAATCAAGTTTGAAAAGATTGAGGGAGAACATACAAGAAAACAATGAAGTGATGATGCATTGCATGAGTTGGTTAAAGAACTTAAAGACTCAGCAAAGAATGAGAATATTGAAAATAAAAAGCTAAGGCTGAAGGTTGATCAAATGAATGACTCTCTCTATGATCAATCAGCTTTGTTGAAAAGAAAAGAAGAAGAGATTGATCAGCTGAAGATGAAGATATATCCTATTCAATCAGAGCAACTAAAGAAACCTGCTGAAACTTCAAAGCCACTTATTCAATACTCAAGAAAAACGAAGTATTTGGGTTCAAAAAATATACAAAACAATCAATATTGAAGAGACATCCAAGAAGTCAAGGCATACATCTTCAGAACACACTCCTTCAGTGGATGTGTCACCATTAAAGCAAGTAACTCATAATGAAGATGAAGCTGAGAGTGCTGCTGAATGGAAAGAGCTGATTGAAGATGAATCTAACAAAGATCACGAAGAATCAAAGACTAGTGTTCTTCTTACAACAAAAGACATTATGGAAGAGAGGCCCGAGTCATTTGTGTTTATGACACTGATCAATCAAGGGTTCCCATTTGACATGGTTGAAAGAATGAACTTGACTGAGATGAAAGATATGCTAAAAGAGTTTGAGCTTGCTAGGTTTATAATTCCAAATTGTGACTATGAAGCATTCACCACTTTCAAGCCATTCAGAAAATCAAGAAAGATCTAGGTCACAGTGATACAACAAAAATAAGCAAGTACAATATGGTATGTTGGCTACAGGGTCACAACTACAAGGTCATGAGCTTAAATGAAGAAGTATTGCTGAGCTGAGAAGAATGATGGAACATGTAATGTCTGTTGAACTTAATACTAAAGTCAGATTCAGAACTGAAGCTCCACACCCATCTTATGAGCAACAAAGCAAACTTCCTGCTGATCCTATAACTGTTGAATCTAAAGATCAGCACAAAGGAAAAGAAAAACTGATCAGAGAACCAAGAGCACTCATTTCTGGCAAAGTGTGGCTATTAGGAAAAACAGTCAGAGAAATCACAGAGAAGAAGTCTACATTAATAGAATAGTTTGACCACATTACTAGTCCATCCTCTATAGAAGACAACAGAATCATGGCATGGAAGTATGATCAAGAATGGGACTGTGCTATCATCAAAAGAACATCTAGAAGGATTCAGTACTTCCAAGATATAGCATCAGTACTGTGCCTACCTGAATATGATCTCAAAGATTTGCAAAGCTTGATTATCTCTAACTATCCTGTTCACCCAAGAGGAAGAGACTTCTCCGTGTTAGTGGGAAAGCTAAAAACAAAATTCAGAGATGATGTGCTTAAGGAAGCAAAGAGAGAGGATGATGAGCATAAAAGAAGGTTACAAAGAATGAACAGATCGAAATCTAACTCCTCTACAATGGTGGATGATGAGTTCTTGAAGAGGGTTGGATGTCAAAGCAATAAGTCAGCTATTGTTAAAAGCATAGATGGGAATCAATATACATATCCCATAACAGAATAGGGATATGTTGAGAAGACCAAAGAATTAGTGTTGCTGAGGAATGCAGAAGGGAAGAAAGCTGAAACAATAAGAATATTTGACCCACTGGAGATCAAATTGCTCCACCCTAGTTATACTTCAACCTTCACGACAAATTCTTCCCAAAGCTAACTCATGAAAGGGCTCAGAATGACTTGTGTCTATATGTGCACATGATTCAAGTTGTGGATAAGTTGCATGCCAAAGCATACAAGAGAAGAAGGTATAATGCTGGGATGCTGAAGGGAGCTAACGTTGAAGATATCAGATTTGAGAATCTCAGAAGAAGATGAGCTAGAGATTATTAATAATCAATGTGTTGTGGAACCCTGACCACTGAAGAAGATGTATTGGGGTTGACTTTGAGACACTTCAAAGGATATGAAGAATGGAGATCAAGTACAAATATGATGATCAAAAGGATGCAGTATCATATTTCAACAAGAAAATGGTTTCAAGATATAGGAGCTTTCAGTTTTGAAGAGCTGATTACAAGTATCTAAGCCTAAGGGGGAGTATTGTTAGCTCTAGGATCAGTAGATCTAGTCCATTTTGTATAGGATTAGTACTTGAATTAATATCTATAATGAATGGTTGTAATTCATATTGTGTATGCATTATATATATAGGTTAACCCATTTATATGTGTGTTGATTTATGTATGGTTGCAGGTACAAACATTATACTTGGTCAATTTGTGAAATTGACCAAGTGTAAGAAACATCTACGGATGAACATTTTGTTCTTCCGTAGAAATGTTTCTTATAAGTAAAATGCATCCAAAGATCTTCTGAAGAACAAGATTGCTTCTGAAGAACAAGATTGCTTCGGAAGAACAATTTGCTTCAGAAGAACAATGTATCTTCGGAAGAACAAGACTTCTGTGGAAGAACAAAACATCAACGGAAGACAATATTCCTGCGGAGTCCCAAACACTTGTATAATACAAGTGTTACAAGTCAACAAGTCAACAAGGCAGTTACGCGAATCCCAAGAAATCCGATGATTCCCTTAACGGAAACAATTCAAATCCCAAGAGATCTGGTGTTTCCTTTAACAAAAACATCATTGTCTATATAAATGGATCCTAGGTTTCGAATCAGGGGCGGCTTCGACGGCAACAACACGGCAACAGCAATAGCAATACGACGATTCCACAAACAGCAAAACATCACATCAAATCTCACAATCAAACCTAGCAGCCATCGCATCATTCATCACAAAATTTAATATCATTCATTCATTATTTGTAATCATTAACATGTTTTAATAAAATACAATTATTCATTATTGTGTTTCTTTAGTGTGTTCTTGAATCTTTATTGATATTTAAATTACTACAAAACAATTAAACCAAGCCAATGTTGATTCCGCAAACGTTGACTGCCTTCAACCGACACTGATAATTCCTGATGGTGATCCTTGGATTCACATCTAGATTGATCGAAACTGCTTTCTCACTGATTGGATCGCCAATCAAATAGGATTCCACACTATTTGATTAGGTATACACGCATTATCAGTTAGTACTCCGTCCGTACTCGGTCCTAACAAGTGGTATCAGAGCTTTGGCTCTTGATTTTGCGTGTTGATTCGATTAGTTTTTGTGCAAAAATCACGTTTTTATTCAAAAGAGCCACTTTTGAGTAAAAAACAGTGTTTTTCAATGTCTCCAGATCAAAAAGTTTACGTTTTTCGGCATACGGCAGATTAGGGTTCTTGAAAAATCGTATTTTTGTGTCAAAGTACCATAAACCTTCGAATATCAAATCCAGCAGCCTAGTCGCACGATTGACTCAATCGTATGACTGAACTCAATCGCACCTCCCATACACACGATTGAACTCAGTCGCCCACCTATTCTTACGAATGAACACCCCATTCGCATTGTCCATCCGCACTTGTTCAATCGCACGATTGACTCATCCGCATTGGTTCAATCGCACGATTGATTCATCCGCATTAGTCCATCCGCACGATTGACCAAATCGCATCTCTCCATTCGCACCAGTGAAACAGTTTTGTTCTAACTCTCAAAGTTTAAAGAAATGGAAGATCAACACTCTGCGTTTACTGCCAGTAGAGACTCTCGAATCCAGAACCTTCTGCTTCTGGAGAATGAAGTTGAAATCACAATAAGCCACCTAAATTTATAACGTTAGATGAGTACCCGCAATGGAAGCAAAGGTTTGAGATTTATCTAATGGAGTTGATCCCAATCTGTGGGAAGCAATCAAGACAGGTTATAGCATGCCGGTTGGTGCTGATGGTGTTAAACTTACCTGGGTGCCATGACTGATAGCCAGAAGTGAAGTACAATGCTGAGAAAAAGTGTATGCTCTGTTGACTCAGTCGATACCTAAGGATATATTCCACCAGTTTTCTGAGAACACAAAGGCAAAGAAGCTATGGGAAGCCTTGGAGAAACGATACGACGGAAATGCATCGTTAAAAGCTCTAAAGGCAAAGGCTTTGAAGAAGGAGTTTGATAAGTTCTCTTCAATGGGTAAAGAGAGCTTAGATGATGTCATAGACAGATTCTACCATTTAATGAGTGAGCTGCACACTCATGGAGTCACAACGTCAATGGAAGATAAGGTCTCAAGCTTTGCCGATGGTCTGCCAGAGAAGTGGGACTCGTTTGTGTCAAATTTGAGACAAAAAAGTTACTGGAAAACTAGACATAAACGACTTCATCCTGAAATTGAGAGAGGCGGAACTGAGGATGAAATACAGGTCACAGAAAGGATCCTATGACCAGAATCCTTCACTTTATAGATCCTCTTCCACTTCAACAAGTTCAGGAGCACCTCTTCAAACGATTTGTGTCTAGTTCAACGCTCCTTCAGGATCTGAAACGTCAGGATCGTCTTGCACCCAATATATAGTGCTTGAAGCAAATGCTACTAAGTTAAAGACCGAGAATCTCGGTAATATCATTGTGGAGGTTGCAAAGGAGCATATGGACCTTTTAGCTACGGTCGTTCATTCTTATGATGGTCTAGTTGCAGGAAAGATCAGGAATTGCCATCTGGCTGATGAGGATTACGAGCAGGTGGAAGAGAATGAATTAGAAAGAATGGACATTATGTGGGCTTTAGCAAGTGCTTGTCCGGCGAGCTAAGAAGTTTATGAAGAAGACAGGACAGAACTTGATAGCCACAAAGGATACAACCTTTGGTTTTGACAAAACCAAAGTTACCTGTTTTAACTGTGGAGAAAAGGGCCATTTCAAACGTGAATGTGTAAAGCCCAAAAAGACAGGTAATGGAAATCCATTCTTGTCTTTCAACCATCAAGACAAACCTATGAGTGGAGGTGCATCGTCAAGCAAAGATACAAAGGCCTTGACTGCTCAAGATGATGAAGGACAAGATTGGACCTTCAAGTTTGTATCTCCGGGCGAATCGAACATTGCTAATGTTGAGGGTCTAGATGATGATACTGCAAGTGAAGGTGAAATAGCAGTTGAACTAGTGATGTCAGATCATGAAGATACTGCTAATGTGGTAAATCACCTGATTAAAGAAGATCTTAGAACGACAAGTTTAGAATCTCCAGCATCCGAGGAATCAAACTCTACGCTGATGGCTGATTCAACTGAATCTTCACAGGTAAGTAACAAAGACCAACTTTTTGAAAGTCATACTTGTAATGAATGTAATAAGTTTAGAGAAAGCATTGATCTTAAATTTCTAGGTTATTAGATCACAATGATAGCTTAGTAAATGACTTACAACTGTGCACAGAAGCTAATCGAATTTTAAAACAAAATGAGTGCAGTTATAAAGAGAAAATAGAACTTTTAAATAAACAACTAAGGGAAACTGAGGTTGTTGCTTTAATCAAGCAAATGATATAAAGTTTTATTTGAACTCTTCGGAAGAAACTAAGAAAGAAAAAGCAGTTTTAGAAGTCGAAGTCAACTCATTAAAACAAAACTGCACAGTTGGACCAGTTCCTCTCACATAGTTCAAAACTTATGAATGAAAGGAACAATGGGGAAGGGTTGGGTTACAAAGTGGTTCCACCACCACATGAGATATTGTTAAATGATAAATGTAGACCAGTAAATAACAATCCTATTAAGGATCATGTGGTGTCCACTCCTCTCGTTAGTGATCCAGATTCCATGTGTAAACCAATGGAATCTGTCACTAAACAGAAGGAGGCTACTTTGAAGTTTAAAGGCAAGATGCCTATTGTGAATTTGGAAGAACAATTTGAAAAGGTTAATGTAAAGTCATGTACCAACATGTCTTCTTCAGCATCCAAACTGACCAAACCAGTTAACCAAACACGTGCTTCACGTCAAAGTCAAAATAAGCAAAAGGCTAAAGATGTTAAAAATGTTCAAAGAGTAAATTTTGTTAAAGAAACAAAAACATCTGAACAAGAAGTGTCCAAACCAACCAGACTAAAGTCAGTCCTGTTTCACACACTTCCCTACAGAGACTATTTTCGTAGTATGTAGTAGGTAGATCATGCTATTGGGTTTTGATCAACAAGAATAAATTGAACATTTCCAGTCAACAGAAAGTCAACATAGAAGATGAAGAATTTAAGCTTGAAGTCAACAAGTCAACAAGGAGTCAAAATTATTATTCTAGGGTATTACATTGTAATTGTCTTAGATTAGTATAAATAGCATGTAAATCATCATTTGTTGGTGAATGAGGTTCACCACCAAGTGTGTGTGAATTAGTTCTATCACCAACAACATCATATCATCATCCTTCATGGATGATGATTTCATTATCAAATGAAGAAACAACAAGCATGAAACAATTTGTGTTCATTATTATTGGATTTTAGCATCTAACTATCAAATTTTGTTCATACCAATTTGAATCCTAAGATCCAAGCTCATCGATCACGTTCGAATCGGGAACACACACATGCTAAAATTGTGGAAAGAGAGGACACATCGCTTCTAATTGTCCTCATTATCAGACACCAAGAAAAATTGAACTTTATGATACTAAACCAATTTCTTCAAAAGGAGTTCTATTACTCCACCAAAAAGAAGTAATGAACATAAAGTTCAAACCATAAGCTAGTCGTCTGTTTATCACAAACAAGCCTTGAACAAAACTGGCTTATGGAAAGAAAAGTCAAGTTCAGTTTCTGATATGAGAACACTAAGAAGCATGATATGCCCTCACCTTCAAATGGACAGTGGGTTGAATTTATGATGTGTGATGCCTCTGGGTCACCCAAGCCAGTTAAGGCTTGAGTACCTAACCTAAACTAATCATTTCCTTTAAATGTGCAGGGTGTCTGCTATAGTGCTTCTACAAATACCTGGATCGTGGATAGTGGGGCATCAAGGCATATGATTGGGAACTTGTCTCTCCTTTTTAATGTCAAAAAAATTAAAGGGGGACATGTATCCTTTGCTGGAAATAAAGGAGGATACATCATGGCTCAAGGCGAAGTGGGAAACAAGAAAGTCAAGTTTGAAAAGGTCAACTACGTTCAACAACTTCAAAATAACTTGCTTTATGTATCCCAGATCTGTGACAAAAGATTCAAGGTAGTCTTTGACAACAAGAAGTTCTATGTGTTAAAGAAGGAGTATGTTATACCGGAGGACCAAGTCTTAATGTCAACTTCAAGATATAATGATTTATATGTCTTGGACCTATCAAAGGCCTCCACAACCGATCATCAAGTTCAATCTTCTTGTCAAAGGCAACAGAGAAAGACTCCATTTCCTGGCATAGGAGAATGGGACACATTAATCCACGGAAGATGAATCACTTGATCCAAAATGATATAGTGCGTGGAGTAAATGTTAAGAACTTCCAATTACCGAATTTTGTGTCGCGTGTAAGAAAGGGAAACAGACAAAGAAGTCACATAAGGAAAAGAAAGTTCACTCAATTGACCTACCTCTTGAGCTTCTTCACATGGATCTGTTTGGGCCAGTTAGTACAAAGAGCATTGCCAGCGATTTGTATTGCTATGTTGTTATGGATGATTACTCAAGATTTTCTTGGGTGGGTTTCTGAAATCCAAATCGAAGACATTTGAATCATTCAAGGAGCTGGTAACTACATTGGAGTCATTCTACAAGCTGAAGGTAAGGCAAGTTCGCTTAGACAACGACACCGAGTTCAAGAACCAATGGATGAAGGTATTCTGCAAAGAAAAAGGAATTGTGCACCAGTTCACATCTGCCTACACTCCTCAAATGAATGGAGTTGCTGAAAGAAAGAATCAAAGCTTGATAGAGACAGCCCAGACGATGCTAGCAGACCCGAAACTGCCTATCCAATTCTGGAACGAGGCAGTTGCCAATGCATGTTACACCGTAAATCGAGTCCTGGTGGTCAAACGTCATGGTAAAACGTGTTACGAGTTGCTCCAACGACGTAAACCTAATCTAGAGTACCTCGAACCGTTTGGCGCACCATGTACGCTGCTGAAGAAAAATCAATCAGGGAAGTTCAGGGAAAAGGCTGAAGAAGGAATTTTTCTAGGATACAACATACTGAATAAGAGAGTTTATAACAACTCAACGGGTCAAGTAGAAGTGTGGTGCAACGTTGAAGTTCAGATATACACCACCCCGCTGCTGGTAAAGGACCCGTATTTCTCTTTGATTATGATGGATTCTTTAAGTCCTTCAACATCAATCTCTCCCCTTCTGATGATGAGTTAGCGACCAGAATGATGTATGATGTCTTAAACACACCGTCTCTAGACTCGTCAACCTCGGTTCCACTCGGGGAGTCTTCTAGTTCTTCAGGGGGAGCACTTGATGCAAGTGACTCATCCTCTGAAGATGAAGAAGTGGAGACTGAACAGGTGAACTAGGAGGAACAGGTTCCTGCTACGACAAGTACACAAGCATCAAACCATGATGCCTCTGACTCTTCAGAACCACAAACTCCAACTGCCTCAGATACTGAAACTGGTGTTCACAATCTGGATAATGAGGTAGTTGTCCCACCACTCCTGGATCACGGTTAAATGTTTATCATCCCTTGGAAAATGTCATTAGAGATGTTCGATCAGGAGTACATACCAGAAATCAGCTATACTCAGCTGATTATGCCTCAGTCATGGAAAAGTGATATCTTCACGACGGTGCATATCGATGTTTTTTGTCTCAATTTGAGCCAAAATATGTTAGTGAAGCATTAAACGATGAGGCATGGGTAAGTGCGATGCAAGAAGAACTCCTATAGTTTCAAGAAGCTAGGAGTATGGACCCTTGTGGATAGACCAAAAGATGCTAAAGTAATTGGAACTAAATGGGTCTTGAAATGCAAGAAAGACGATTAAGGGGTCATAATTCGCAACAAGACTCGACTTGTCATTCAAGGTTTTAGACAAGTCGAAGGAATCGATTATAATGAAGTGTTTGCACCTGTGGCAAGGATGGAAACAATCCGTATCTTCCTAGCCTATGCCTCTTACATGAAGATCAAAGTTTATCAATTAGATGTAAAGAGTGCATTCCTTCATGGTGAAATCAGGGAGACAGTGTATGTCAGTCAACCCGAAGGATTTGAGGATCCGTATCATCGGGACAGAGTTTACAAACTAGATAAGGCTCTGCATGACCGGTGAAGGGCTTAACAATTATAACACAACAACACAAAGAGGAGATTAACCAAACTTGATCAAACAGTAAACTGGATTAACCACAATAATGATACAAAGAACACAAGTAATAATAAAGAGACAGAACAAGAGATTTGGGTTTCAAGGATGCAGTATATTGCTTTCTCAAGTTTATTACAAGTGTTACAAAGCATAAAGAAAGATACTAGAACATGGAATACTTATACTACAACCTACAGCCGGCTATACTTTGAAAGCCAGCTGGATACAATTGACTAGACACAAACAAAATCAATTGTAGAATCAAAAGGCATATCTGCCTTTTGACCTTGTGACTATGACATGCCATAGCTCACATCCTTATCTATTACAAAAAGGATAAAGTACATAAAGTAGAAGGTTACAAACTCAAGACCTCAATGTACAGTTACCAAAAGCATGGACCTTTTCACCAACTCATGTAAGTTGGTGACTTTACAGAGATGCAGCGGAAAGGTGTCCAGCTTTATGGAACAGTACATCAGATAAAGCATGTTACTAAAAGTCTTCGGAAGAAATCTGTCTTCATAGGATGAAGCTTCGGAAGACTTTGTCTCTGAGGCTTCGGAAGACTTCATATTTGGCTTCGGAAGATATTGGTCTTGGCTTCGGAAGATATTGGTCTTGGCTTCGAAAGATTTTATACTTAGAATATTTCTAGTGCATGGTGTAAAACTTCCGAAGCAATTCTATTTCAGTCTTCTTTAGTGCATTGCTTGCAGAGAGACTTTGGATGTTTTGGTTTGCATCAGACTTAAAGGAATCCTTACAAACTCCCCCTAGGCTGATGCTACCAAACATTTAGAAGATCTTAGATGTTAGTAGTCTTCAGCACAATCATGACCATACCCTTCTTCATTAGATGGTCAGGATCATTCAGACTTTCATAGTATCTTCTCATCTCAAAGAGATCATGCAGAGGTAAGTTGATTATGTCTTGCCATGTATATACATTCTCAACACCTTGATCTCTGATTACATGCCATCTTTCTGGATTGGTAGAGAAGGTCCAGGATAGGATGGGTGTCTCAGCTGCAAGAGGAGCCACTTGTATTGGAGTTGATTGGGTTGCCTCTTCATGCACTTCCTCAGGTTGATCTGACTCAGCCTGAGGTGTAGAGGTAGATGATTTAGGCTTCTTCTTCTTAGACTTTGGTTTAGAAGCCATCCTCTTCCTCTTATATGACTTTAACTGAGAAGACTGGTCTGCAGCACCTTGTTGATCATCCTTGTCTTTCTCAGTTGGGTGTTCCTCCCTCACAGGTTCAGAAGGAGAGGGAGTTTGACCCTGCTTGGATCAGAAGATGAAGCTTGGTGAGGCTCAGCAGGAGGTCCGGGTTGTGTTGTCTCAGGTTGTTCAACCTTAACCTCCACTTCAGGTGGGACTTGACTTGGAAGAGAGTGTAAGTCAATCAGCTCTCCACTCTTGATCTTCTGCTTGATTACCCTTATATGCTCATCCATTGTGGATAGAGACATAGGGCCAAGTCTCCTTCCGGAGAATCCATACAGCTTCAAGAGAGCATCATCCTTTGTCTGTCAGCAGACTTCTTCATACTTTTGGATGATGGCTCTTGACTTTGCAGCTTCTTCCTTAGCTTCTTCTTAGTTGTCTTTCTCTCCTTGACTAACTCAAGCTCAAGTTGTTTTAAGTACTCAAACTCAACAAAGTCATAGGAAAGGGAAGAAGTGCATCTGCCTGATAGAAGCCTGTGGCACTCAGGTAGTTGATCATTTTGATCCTATCTTCTTCTTTGTCTACCTGAGGTTCTTGTTGAACCACATCTTCTTGTACAGGGCTTTCTTGAACTGGGGAGAGAGTAGGAGCATGCTTGTAGAGTCTTTTCTGTCTCTTCTCCTCTTTGAATTGGAGAAGTAACCTTGCATCCTCTTTTTCTTTCATCTCTCTTGACACTTCCATGTCAGCCAGTTCATTTAGTTGTTCTAAGGGGAGAGAAATGATTTCATCAATGTCATAGTTCCTGGTCTGCAGGTAAGTAATCCTGACTGCCCTCAACTCATCATCTTGAGTATTTGGTCTGGGGGCAGCCCTGATTGCAGCTTGCATAAAACTTGAAGACCCAGAGGAACTTTCTCCCCTTAGCTTCCTCTTCCTCTCTCTCTCTCTCTTTCCTCCTCAATTCCTCAGGAGTCAAAATCCTTTTCCCTTTGTCACCCACAGACCTTTGTGACTCAGGGTGGATAGAGGTTTGGCCTTCATTGCTTGGTGTAGCATCCATGCTCTGGCCAGAGAGAGGCTGAGAAACACCTTCACCAGCAGGTGTCTCAGAGGGAATGTGAATCTCTGCAGCAGTTGATGATGATGAGACAGGGGTCTCAGGTTCTGCCACTGGGCCTTCAGTCAAGGTTTCCCCTATGAAACTAATCTTAGGGTCCACCTCAACATCCAGTTGACCGATGGCATTACCTGATTGCCTAAGTCTCCTTCTTAAGCTAAACTCTGCAGTGATCTGTCTTGGATTCTTTGAGCCAATCTGTCAGCTTGTCTTGAGTTGCTTGGATTGACAAGTGGCATATTGACTAGATCCAAACCTTCATAGAAATTTAAAATTTTGAAAGTCAAATACTTCTTATTGCCCTTGAACTCTGTGAAGAAAAAGGCTCTTCTAATCAACATCATACCTCCACCTTATGATGTAGTTTGAAGTTCCTTGAGGTGGGGATGACACAACCCTTGGTATACCTTCCTCAAAGAGACTCCTGATGATTAGAGTCCACATTTATTTGAACTTGAGGAAGTTGCTGAGAATGCACAATTGCAAGTGAGGATGGTGAGTCCCTCATGTCCATTCTCTGTGAAGAACTCCCAGGTTCTATGGCTGCAATAACTTTCTCCCCTTTTTGGTAGCATCACCCACTTGCATAGGTGAGCTGGAGGATAAATCAATCACACCATAGGTTCTTGTGTTCCTGTTTGAGCTCTTCTTAAAGGTCTCCCAGCTAGTTTTTCCTTAAGATATGAAATCTGAAGTTGCTGATCATTGACCCTGTTTTGTAAGGTACTCACCTGAGATTCAAGGCGACTGACCTTAGAGACTAAATAGGAGCATGTTTTTTGGCAGCCTTTAGTCTCAGATTCCCCCTCTTCTTCATCAGAAGAAATCATTGGGGGATGAGATGATGGACCAAAGTCCTCTCTCTCACCACCAGCTTGAGGTTCTTAGCTGCTGGTTTTCCTCTACTACTCCTAGCAATCTCAGTTGAGATGTCAGTGGGCTGAGTTGCCATTTTGAGGTCTTAATGATGTAATCACTTGCAGAAATGAGAGCCTTTTCCATATGGACATCCTGAACAGGTTCAGAAGTGTCCACCTCAGTTATAGGTGACTGATGTGGGCTAGACTGAGGAGACCAGGAGTACTCATCTCTCTTTGAGTAGGGGAAGAGAAGAGAGACTCATGGTACTCACTAAATCCTAAGTCTTCATCAGTATAGAAGGATAGGTTGGGAATGGTTTGATTTAGATCTAAAGGCTGGGGATGGTAACTGTCCCCTGAAGGTTGTTCACTTGAGTGTTGAGACTCAGAGTGAAGGCTTAAGGCTGTTGGGCTTGTGAGCTCATCAGGGTGAGCATGAGGAACCTTAGCCCTGATAGTTGAATAGATGGGAGTGGTTTGCTCCTCAGGGGAAGTGGGAGCTCTAGTGTCTACTTCCTCCTGTAAAGGTGAGTATATGGGGACCTGCACAGACTCAATAGCTTGAAGGGGTTCGTTTGGATTTTCTTTGGTAGGTGAGGGTTACTTGAGGCCTTTTTAGTGGTAGAGAGGTAGAAGGTGTGGGTTCAACACTAGCTTGTGTTGGTAGGTTGACCCTTGAGCAATGAGCTCTAACATTTTAGGGACAAGGGCTGTTTCTACCCCTGAGAAGCCTACAGTTGGCTTCATCATGATTTTAAAGATGCCGGGCTTCATCTGTCCCAATTTAAGAATATTATATGTTTCCTTCAACTATGAGCCCAGTTCATAGTTTGAGAATGTGTTGAACATATCTAGGAAACATATAATACTCTAAGGAGTCCAAGTTAGCAATAAATTGGTATAGACAAATTGAGAGTACCTGAACTTGACCCCTTGAACCCATTCCATGCACTATGAAGGAGAGATCCTCAGGAATCTGTCCCAACCTCCATCCTTGTTTGACAAGCTGTGGATAACCACATGGAGTGGGTATTTCCACTGGGATGAGACCTTCCCTTTCCTGATGTCTTTACAGAGAAATCTCCCTCATAGCCCATCTGCACAAGGAATGATTGACAGCTTCCTTTGGGAATGACAACTCACCTTCTTCATCATCCAGCTGCAAATGAGTGTTGATGATGGCCGGAGTGATGAAGATTGTCCTCCCTTGCACTATGGCAGACAGTGCTTCTTCTCCCCATCCATGATGACCTCTTGGCAGGTCTTCCAAATTCAAGCAGATGATCCTCATACAGAGTAGGATCAATGGTTAGGGAGGTGAAGTAATTTGATAGAGTTAAGAATAGCAAATCTCTAGAAACTTTCATCTTTCTCAGAGCTTAACAGAGCAACCTAGTTGTGTTGCCTGTGAAGTTGCATGGAGAAATCTGGGTTGTTTCTGCGGTTAAGGTTGGCCATTGAGAAGCTTAAGGTTGAAGAAAGGTAAAAAGCAAAGGCGGTTTTTGGGAATTAGGTTTGAGGAATAGTAGAATTGAAGAAGATAGTGAGGAAGAGGGGGAACCGTTGGTATTTATGTGAAAAGGGATTTGAACCAAAGTTAATGAAAGAGGATAAACTTTGAAATCCGAAAGTCGGTCCCACCTCTGAAAAAGTAGTTTACTTTTGCTCAAAAAGTAGTTTTCTTGGAATTCGAAAAGCTTCCGAAGGTAAATTATCTTCGGAAGTTTTAATGAAAAAGCTTCTAAAGCTAAAATGACTTCGGAAGATTTTCCTGAGAGTCTTGAAAATTTTGCTTTTAAGAGAAATAACACTTGAATGTTTTGTATATGAAACAACAAAGCTTCGAGAGTTAATTTTGCTTCGGAAGCAAAAAGTCCTTAAAACAATAAGTGTCTGAGACAAGGATTTAAGCTTCGGAAGATAGATTTAGACTTCTTCCAAAGGTAAAATTTCTTAGACAGTTATTTATTTTGAAGACATGATTTTCTTCCGAAGATAAAAATATATCTTCCGAAGGATCAAAAATTTTCAAGAATCTAAGGAAAGTCTTCAAAAGGATTTCATATCCAAAGAAAACATGAGCTTATGAAAGTGATGAACTAGACAACTTAGGACACACATATTTTAAGAAATAATTAGAATTAGTTTTAAGAAAAGATCTACTCTAAGTTAATCATCCCAATAGCTGATATTAGATATTTAAATCTCTGTTCATCAAAAGCTTTTGTAAACAGATCAGCATATTGTTCATCTGTATGAACTTTGACTAGTTTAATTAATCCCTTTTCATAGTTATCTCTTATTAGATGATACTTGATATTGATGTGTTTGGTCCTTGAGTGTTGCACAGGGTTCTCAGTGATAGATAGCACTATTGTTGTCTATGTGGATAGGAGTCTCCTTGAAGTTAAATCCATAGTCCAGCATCTGATTTTGAATCCAAAGCACTTGAGCACAGCAACTTGCAGCAGCAATGTATTCAGCTTCAGCAGTTGATGCAGACACACAGGATTGTTTCTTGCATTGCCATGAGACAACCCTTCCACCAAGGAATTGACATCCCCCAGATGTAGACTTTGCAGTCATGTTGCAACCACCATAATCACTATCTGTATAAGCATACAGATTGAAGTCAGGATTCTTTGGATACCATAAACCAAGTGTTGAAGCACCTTTGAGGTATCTTAAAATCCTTTTGACAGTGATGAGATGAGACATCTTAGGGTTGGCTTGATATCTTGCACAAATACATGTAGCAAACATGATATCAGGCCTGCTAGCTGTAAGATACATAAGAGACCCATCATAGCCCTGTATAAATGTTCATCTACACACTCCCCCTCAAGATCAGGTCCAAGGAAGTGGTTTCTGGCTATGGGTGTCTTAGCAATCTTACAATCAGTCATGTTGAACCTCTTGAGTATGTCCTGAACATACTTTGACTGACTTATGAAGATGCCATCTTCAACTTGCTTCACTTGAATTCCCAGAAAGAAATTGAGTTCTCCCATTGCACTCATTTCAAATCTGTCTTTCATCAGCTTCTCAAAGTCTTTGCAGAGCTTTGGATTAGTTGAACCAAAGATGATGTCATCTACATACACTTGAACTAGCAATAAGTCATTTCCCTGTCCTTTGATGAAGAGAGTTCCATCTATAGTACCTCTCCTGTATCCATGTTTACAAAGATACTCAGACAATGTCTCATACCACTTCCTGGGTGCCTGATGCAGCCCATAAAGAGCTTTGTCAAGCTTGCAGACATAATCAGGATGATCAGGGTCTACAAAACCAGGTGGCTGTTTGACATAAACCTCTTCATCAATCACTCCATACAGAAAAGCACACTTTACATCAAGTTGAAAGACCTTGAAGTTCTTGGATGCAGCAAATGCCAGGAATATCCTAACAGCTTCTAATCTTGCTACAGGAGCAAAGACATCAGTGTAGTCAATCCCTTCTTCTTGTGTGTATCCTTGAACAACTAGTCTTGCCTTGCCTTGTCTGATGATAATGCCTCTATCATCCTTCTTATTCCTAAAAACCCATTTGGTTCCAATGGTAGTCTTCCCATGAGGAAGAGGACAAAGGTTCCAAACTTTTTGCCTTTTGAATTGAAGCAACTCTTGTTGCATAGCTTCAACCCAACTTCCATCCTTTAGAGCCTCATCAACTTTCTTTGGCTCTATCTGAGATAAGAAACAAGAGTGAAGACAAACATTTGCTTCATGGGTTTGTCCTCTTGTTCTTACCCCTGTGACAACATCTCCAATGATGTTTGTGGTGGGGTGAGACTTGTGGATCCTTAGCTGAGGGATCACAGCAAGTTGCTGAGAAAGATCCAAATTTGAGAAATTTAGATCTGGCATAGATGATTCACCCTCCACATCACACACTTATCAAGATTTACTTGATCCAATGAGTGTGTGACATCATTGATGTTGTCATCTATGGTGTGGTTATTAGCATCAAGGAATTCCTGATCACTTTCACCATCACCATTGTTGTCTTCCACAATTGAGGTATCTTTATCTGGTTGTGGAGCCTCTGAGCTGGAATTTGAAGGCACCCCAGATGTATCAGCTGAATTTGTCATTGTAGTGCTGATAGAAACCTCATTTGCTGAAGTAGTTCCAACTGGAGCTGAAGATGTATGAGTTGAAGGTCTTCCTAGCTCAAATCTTGGATCAGGATCACCTGTATTTAAATTTTTTGCAGATCCTGAAACATTCTCACAAGATTTGTTAAAACAGTTGGTAACTAAATCAAGATCAAATAGCCAATCAGGACCAGAACCAGCCACACAGGGTGTGTGTTCATTGAAAGTCACATTGGCTGACTCCTCAACAATTCTAGTTCTGAGATTGTATACTCTATAAGCCTTAGCTTGGGAAGAGTATCCAATGAAGTGTCCATCATCTGATTTCTCAGCAAACTTGGCAATTTGATCCTTGGTATTCAAGATGGTGCAGGACATCCAAATGACCTGAGAAAACCAATGAAAGGTTTTCTCTTGTGCCAAAGTTCATAAGGAGTCTTACCATGTGTCTTAACTACTAAAACTCTGTTTTGCACATAGCAAGCAATGTTTACTGCCTCTGCCCAGAAGGTGATGGGCAGTTTAGAGTCAGACAACATAGTTCTTGCAGCTTCAATTAGTGTCCTGTTTCTCTCTCTCAGCAACACCATTTTGCTGAGGAGTCCTGGGAGCACTATATTGTCTTGTAATACCTTTTTCATCACAAAATGTATCAAGGATTTGATTCTTGAATTCAGTCTCTTGATCACATCTTATGGTTTTGACCTTGTGATCACTTTGATTCTCAATTTTTAAGATGAAATTCTTCAGAATCTCAGGGGTTTCATCCTTAGTTCTAAGAAAGAAAACCCAAGTGAATCTTGTAAAATCATCTGTGATCACCAAACAATAAGAGGTCCTTCCTAGACTCATTACACTGGTGGGGCCAAAGAGATCCATATGTAATAAGTGTAGGGGAGTAGTGATGGAGTTCTTTTCCTTAGGCTTGTGAGATACCTTATGTTGCTTCCCTTTCAGGCATGCAACACAATGATCATCACTTGTAAACTCTTTCTTTGGCATTCCAGTTACCAAATCATGTTTAATTAGTTTATTCATGTTCTTAAAGTTTACATGGCACATTCTTTTATGCCATAGGAAAGACTCATCACTATTTGCTTTAGATAGAAAGCATGAAACTTCTCCAGAGGGAGATGTTTCTTGCAAATCCATCTTGTACATGTTCCCTTTCCTGGGGGCTCTAAGCAGGATGTGCTCATGAGGAATGACCACTCCAGGCTTGAGAACAATGCACTCATGCTCAGTAAAGAGCATGTTATGACTCTGATCACAAAATTGGGATACACTCAGAAGATTGTACCCAAGCTCCTTGACAAAGTTTACCTTTTCAATGCTGAGCTTACCATTTGTGACCTTGCCCCTTCCAGAAATGTAACCACCTTCATCTCCTCCAAAAGCAACTGGTCCTCCATCAATCCTCTCAAAGTTATGGAGTAGTGACCTATTGCCTGTCATGTGCCTGGAACAGCCACTATCAATGATCCAGACATTCTTGTTTGTCTTGAGCTGTTCCTGCACAAAGAAAATGATTAGTTACATTTGGAAACCCAAGCCTTACTTTGTCTTGGGCTCACTAAGTATAATAGAAGGTAATGCAACAGTAATAGATCCTATGGTTGTGCTAGAAGGATCTTGAGCTGTTGTTGATGGAGAAACTTTAGTCACTTGGTCTTTCTTAGACTTCCACACCACCTTTGGAGTCTTGGACTTGACCTTCAAAACCTTGGAAGCTTTTGGGACTTCGTAAGTTTTGATGACTGAACCTTCGGAAGATTCTACAGTCACTGCAGCAGCAGACTTCAGTGCTTCGGAAGAATTCCTTTCTTCCGAGACCAACTTTTCTTCCGAAGGTAATTTTCCATTTACCTTCTTCTTTGATTTGGAGCTTCCGAAGGAAACAATTTCCTTCCGAAGCTTGAATCTTCTTGAAACTCTTTGAAGTCTTTGTCTTGGTCATATGGACAGTACTTTTAGGATTGTATGGACAATCCTTAGCAATGTGAGAGGTACTTTCACACATGACACACAACATTTTCTTCTTCACAAGAGTCTCCTTATGAGAGCAAGACTGTCTTTGGTCACATCCCTTCTCCACCTTCATCTTTATAGATGCTGAGACAGTTCTTTTGGGCTGTGAACTGTTCTTGGAGTTTGATGGTCCAGGCTGTGCAGCAGTGGTACACAGCAGATCAGTCTTCTTGGTACTGAGATGATTTGAACAAGAACCAGAACTCTTAGCTGAAGAGTTTTGGTTGATGTCTTAGTCTTTACTACTTCAACCCTGCAGAGATAAAAACTTGTTTCTGCTTAGAGTCAAAGTAGCTTGATCTCTTGAGCCTTCTTTGCTTTTCTTTTGCTCTTCTTGATCAAGTTCTTTCTCTTTGACTTGGTCATCACAGTAGTCTTCTTCTCCTCAGAAGGATAGTGGCCCTTAGTAGAATCTTCTCTTCACTCTTCTCAGAGGAATTCTTCACTATCTCTTCTTCATCCTCTTCACTTATAGGATCTATGAGAGGAAGCTCATCTTCACAAGTTCCACACCTAGGAGATCTTACAGAAAGATTGTGTGTGGAGGAGCCATCTCATTGATCCCAGTCCCTGTCTATTTTGATTACACACCTTTTGTGCAGGGATGAGGATATCATGTTCTTGAAGGTCTCTTCTTCAAGAACACTCTTTTCTGCCCTGGCTTTGCTGATCACAAGCTCAGCCTGGCACTCAGTCAGCTTGGTTATGAGATCTTAGATTTGAGTCCTAAAATCTATATGTTCATGTTTTAGAACTGAAATGGTTTTCTCTAAGTCCTCTATCTTTAGTTTATAATCATTTTCAGACTTTCTAAAAAAGATTTTAAAATGTTTAAGGACTCAAGATCAGATCTCATCTCCAAGTTATAGGACCTGTATCTGTTAACTTTAGCAATGCATTCAGAAGTACAGAGATGTTCCAATACCTTGGCTTCATCATGATCTGCCATTAGTGCTTGGTTTGGAGAAGCATCTTCCACCTGAAAGCTCCAGTCAAAGCCTCCTTCTTCAACAGCAACAACAGCTTGTTGCTTTGGATTCTCATTCTGAGGGACTTTGTCAGTGTAGTTTGGTCTACTTTGTGCTTGGCCACCATTTGTTTTAGGTGCCTTACACTCTCTAGCAAATGGCCCATCAAGTTACAGTTGTAACACTTGACTTTGCTTTATCCAAGCCAAACTTTCCACTGTTTGCATTGCTTGGAAACCTCCTTCCAGTTCTCTTGTAGAACTTCTTGGCTCTATGAGTGAGAAGAGCCATCTGCTGGACTATTTCTATATATCCAGGTCATCTGGATTGATACAATCCAGGTCTTCAAGAGTGAAAAGAGAGTTTGCCACTGAAGATCATGTTTAGGTTGGACTCACTTTAGTATAGTTGTTTACTTTACATTGTAATAGGACTTTGTTAGTTTCTTTTGTATGTTTTTTAGTAATGTGTAGTTTTGGACAGTCCAGCGAAACTGTGAGCGAATCTATACATTCGCTCACAGTTTGCTGTTCTGTTTACCCGGCGAACTTGTGTTCTGCCGGGCGAAACTATAGTTTCGGCATGACAGTTTCGCTGGTAGCGAAACTGTCAGCGAAACTATACTGCTATATATACTTTTGTCAATTCTCTTTGTAAGGTAAGCTTGCAAAACCCTAATCGTGGATCATTGTTTCAAGTTACCAGTTCTAAGCAGTTTTCACACAGAAATACTATTGTGCTTGATGTTATTGATTGCTATTGTTCATTTGATTATCAAATATGTGTTAGAATTCTCTTCTATCTTCTCAATTGTTGTTGTTTAGCATGAATGTTTGATATTGAGCAATTCATCACTTCAATTGTACTGTTTTTCGATCACATGGACCAACAATATGGTATCAGAGCCTTAGTGCTCTTGATTTGTTGAGTTTTTGTGGTTTTTGGTCAATATCTAGTTTCAATCAATTTTCATTGGATTATCAGCTGTTTTTGACATGGAAATTGATTGAATTATGCTTGTTTTTTATTGAGGAAGATTCTACAATCATCAGATCTCAAATTCATTGAGTTTTGATGATTTCAGATTGATTTTGAGGTGAAAAAGGTTTTGAGATCGATCAGCGAAATTGATGTTCTTACAGCGAAACTGTCATCATCTTTCAGCGAAATTATGAGTTATCTTGGATCAGAAGTTGTTTTTTCTAGAGTTTCTGCGAAACTAATTCCTTGAACGAAAGTTCATTAGTGCTTGTGAACAATCAACAAGCGAAATTGCTGCCGAATTTATTTTTGAACGAAAGTTCAAGCTTGTTTCGTGCGAAGTTAGCAGCGAAACTAAGCAAGTGGTGTCTCTGTTCAGGCGAAAGTGCTGCTGAAATTGCTAGCGAAAGTGTCAGCTTCAGCGAAATTGTCAGCGAAAGTACTTCTTCAGCGAAATTGTCATCCAAGTCATCCTTTTCTGCGAATTTGTCAGCGAAATTATAAACATTTCTGCCGAAACTATAATGTCGAAATTAACTACTCTCACACTTGCTGATCTTGAAAGTGTTGCTCCTAATAGACCTCCAAGACTCATTAATGGAGATAATTTTGAAGATTGGAAGAGATGTCTCAAAGCTTTCTTCTTCTACACTGATCATAATCAATGGGAATCGATTATTTCTGGTCCTCACATACCAACGGTTACTGTTGGTGATGTTGTTTCTCAGAACAAGGACCCATCTTCCTATACTGAAAGAGATCTGAAATTGATTGATCGTGATCAAAAGGCTTTTGGTGCTCTAACTCTCTGTTTTGCTCCAGACATCTACAACCGTTTTGCAGAGCATAAAAATGCTAAATCCCTTTACGATGCTCTATGTGAATTCTATGATGGTAATGCAGATTTGGTAAAAGACAAGAGTATTCAGGCTGAAAAGGAGTTCAATTCATTTGTGGGATACAAGAATGAAAGTCTGACAGATCTTACAAACCGTTTCTTAACCGTCTCAAGCACTCTAAAGAAGTATGATGAAAGGCTCTCCAACAGTGAACAAGTTAATAGGCTTCTCGATTCTCTTCCACCACAGTGGAGTCTTCAAGTGAGAATGCTTAAACAAGAAAGAGGTTTTACAGATTACAAGCTGATGGATATCATTAACAAGTTGAAATCTTTTGAGTTGGATATGAAAAGAAGAGAATTTAACCAGACTATGATGCCCACATCTGGTTTTTCTCAAAATGCTGCTTTGTTGTCATCCGCTGCAAACTCACATTCAAAATCCAATTCAAGGAGGGAGCAATACAAGTAATTTCTCGAGTGGTAATAGTCATGTTGGAAAAGATTTGGGAAATTCTAAGGTCAATGCTGAAACTTCAATTCCATCTGAAACAATGGCTCTTTTTGGAATGTTTGTTCAGAGCTATGAAGCTCTTGTTGCTGGAGAACTGAAAGGTAAAGGAATGACTATGGAGGATATGTATCCTGATGATTTAGAAGAAACTGACATTCAATGGCAAATGGCGATGTTAACTTTAAGAGCTCGGAGATTCATGGAAAGAACAGGACGAAAGAACTTTGGTGGTCAATCATCTACTTCAAAACTGGGATTTGATAAGTCAAAATTGAGGTTGTAAACAATTGGGACATTTTAAACGTGAATGTCCATTACCAATTGTCACAGATCCTAGTAACTCTGGAGTACCAAGATTGACAGCAGAGAAAGAAAGGAAGAAGTAAATCTAAAAAGGAGTCGGCTTTGATTTCGAACTTTGATTGGAGTGCAGAGGTGGAAGAAACAAGAACTGAGATAAATCACGCGTTAGTTGCTGAGTGTGTGGAAGGTAATGAAGTGGAAGTTGGTGAAGATGGATTTGTGTTGTTCAAGGAATTCAAAAGAGAAAACGAGTCTTTAGTAAATGAGAAAGAAGAAAGGCAGATGGAATGGGAAAGAGGAAACTGCAGGTTCAAGTGAGAAAGAAATTCAAGAGATGAGATAGGAAAAAAGAAGGATGATGTTGCTGCTACTGTTGAGGAAGGAAATCAAGTACTCCAGTATGCATGTGTGATAAAGCTTTAGCTGCTGAAAGGATGGTAATGGGACTTCCATATGAGGTAATACAGGATATGTGCTCATCTGCTTGCAAAATTAGGCTATTTGGGATTTATAAGGCTAACCGTTTGTTAATTGATAATGAAAAGGATTTAAAGCGAATTAATGATGAACTTAAAATGAATGAATCAAAATATTTTGTGAAATTAAATGAGGCTTTAAAAGAAACTGATCATTTAAAAGAATCGTTTTGGAAAGAAATGTCGAGATTAATACTTTGACTGAAAGGGTTGCTCTTGCTGAATTTGAAGCAAGCAAACTTCAGTCAAAGTTAGATAAATGGACTATTTTTGGAATGAAACATGATGATCTTTGTAAATCTCAACGGGGAGCAAGAATTAAAACAGGTTTGGGTTATGAAAATGTACAGGTTTATCCTCCACCTAGTACATACTGTTATTCTCCTATGCCTGTTCCTCATCCTTCTAATGATTTAATCAAACAGATACTGACAGTATGTCTGCAGGTTTAGTCGGGAATAACTCTAAGTACATTCGTGAAGACTACGACTATGGACCAACTAGTGGGCTTGGATGCACTAGTTCTAGTACACCTGAAAATCAGCAGTCTGTTTTAGATCATAAGTCTAGTTTAAATTCAGTTTTTGTTTCTAGTTCAAATGTAACAGACTTGAATGTCTCATGTTCTCTTGATAGTTTTATTCCATCTTGTAATTCAAATCATGGTAGTGATGATTTTTGTTCTCATAATGAATGTAATGCATCTGATCTTTCTCCAAAACAACTGAGCAACTTAAAATTAATTGTTTCGAAAAGTTCTTTTCTCAACCTATCCATCTTTCACACCATTAAATATGACATCATCAGAAAAATGTAGTTCTTCTTCATCTGACACCAGTACCAATGGTACAAGTTTTACTGATTTGTCAGAAGAATCTTGTTCTAATTTTGTAAAAAAAATTCTTGTTCAAATAAACAACAACCTCATGAGTTGTATGAGACATTCAGTGATGTTGATTCTAGTTTGTCTGAATGTGATGAGGAGATTATTATTGATCCTATTTTTACCTCATCACATCATAGACCTCAAACCTCATTGTTTCAGGTGTGGTCAAGAGGATCATCTTGTCAAAAATTGTCCTTTGATTCAAGGATCCTCTAATAGGAATTGTTTTGGGAATAAATTGACAAAATTGGTTAATAATTTCTTCTGTAAAAAATCTGCTTCTTTAAAAAGCAAAGTTGTTCAATCTTGGGTCCCTATTACTCCTGGCTAAGTGATTTGTTAATTCATTTCAGGAATCCTCATCAAAGATTGTAAACAGTTTATGGCATGTTGATAGCGGGTGTTCCAAGCATATGACGGGATTAAAGGATTGTTGACCAATTATCGGATTATAGATGGAGGATATGTGGCTTTTGCTGGAAATAAAAGGGTGGAAAAATGATTGGACAAGGAGAATTACCAATGGTTCTCTTACTCTGGAAAAAGTCAACCATGTTCCTGAATTGGCTTTTAATCTTCTGAGTGTTTCTCTCAAATTTGTGATAAAGACATTCATGTTCTATTTAAATCTGATGAATGTTATTTTTAAAATCAGAGATTGCCATTCCAGATGATTTAATTCTCATGCGTGCTCCAAGGAAACATGATACATATCTTCTTGATATGAATTCAAACAGTCAAAGGCTACTGCAACTTGTCTTCTCTCAAAAGCATCAACCTCTGAGTCTCTCTTATGGCATCGTCGTTTAGGCCATGTCAATTTTAAGATAATTAATAAATTAGTAAAGAACAATCTTGTTAGAGGACTTCCTTTAAAAGATTTTCTGTTAATGAAAAATGCATGGCATGTGCCAAAGGGAAACAACATAAGAAACCTCATAAGCCCAAACTTCTAAATAGCATATCTTGTCCTCTTGAGTTGTTACATACTGATTTATTTGGGCCAATTAGTGTTAAATCAATTGCTAAAAAATCTTTTTGTCTTGTTGTTACAGATGATTTCTCAAGATATTCATGGAGGTTTTCTTGCACACAAAGGCGAAGTTGCAGAGGAATTGCAGAAATTAATTCTTTCTATCGAATCAATCAGTAAGAGAAGAGTTATGGGACTAAGAAGTGACAACGCACTGAATTCAAAAATCAGATTCTCGATTCATTTTGTGCTCAAAAAGGGATTGTGAGACAATTTAGTGCTGCAAGAACACCCCAGCAGAATGGTATTGCGGAACGAAAGAATCGCACTCTCGTGGAAGCTGCTCGTACAATGCTGATAGAATCTTCATTACCCTTATTTTCTGGGTTGAAGCTGTCAATTGTGCATCTTATGTTCTAAACAGGTGCTAATTGTGAAAGATAAAGTGAAGACTCCTTATGAACTTTTTCATAAGAGAAAGCCACTAATTGATTTCTTTCGACCATTTGGCTGTTCTTGTACTCTTTCTAATACTCAATCTCAAAAGACAAAGTTTGGTGCTGTTTCTGACGAATGTTATTTTGTTGGATATTCTTCTTCACAAAAGGCGTATCGGGTTTATAACAAGAGAACACGTATTGTTCAAGAGTCATTCTATGTTGACTGGCAGGAATCCAATCCTTCTTAAGTTAAATCTGAACCTGCATGGTTCTTTGACTCTGATACGGTGTTCAATTCGGTTAATCTGCCAGTTTTCGATGATGATACATCAATTCAAAATACTCAAACAAATATTATTTCATCATCCATCGTCTGTTCAATCCACCACGTTAGTAAATGATGCTGTTTCAACTGATGTTAGTTCTTCGTCTCCAATGACTGATCAGGCTCCATCATCTGATTCTTTACCTCCTACATCTTCTCCTTTACCTGATCCAATATCTATCATTGATTCACCTTCATCTAATCTTTCTCCAGCTATGGGTGATACTCTTCAACAACATCTTTCCTCTTCAAGTGATTACAAAACTCTGAAAGATCATCCACTTGACAAATGTGATTGTGGTCTGTTTGCTGATGGTGTTCGCACGAAAGTCAATCTGGTCTAATAATGTTTGTCTTTTCTCATGCTTCATCTCTCAAATTGCGAAAAATGTGATTCATCTACAAATCCTTGTCTACAAGAAAGAGTCTATGGGATTGGACACTTCAGAGTCACAAAGCATCAAGGTTAGTTGGACCTTAGTTGTTTACCTCCTAACAAATATCCAATTGTTACAAAATGGTTTTAAGAACAAACCAGATGATCAGGGAGTTGGGGTGCGTAACAATCTAGACTTGTAGTGCAAGGCTTTGCTCAAGAAGAAGGGATTGATTATATAGAAGTCCTTGCTCCGGTTGCTCGTCTTGAAGCAATCAGAATATTTTCTCGCTCATGCTGCTCATAAACAATTTAAAGTTTATCAGATGATGTGAAGTGTGCTTTCTCTACGGAGACATGGAGATATATATGTGTCAACCACCAGCTTTGAAGATCTGATTTTCCTGATAAAGTGTATAAGCTTGATAAATCTCTGTATGGTCTTCATCAAGCACCCAGAATCTGGTATGAGACCCTTACGCAATATCTTCTAAGCAATGGTTACTCTCGTGGTACCATCGATATGACTTTATTCAAAAGAGAGGTGAATGGTGAAATGATATTTGTCCAAGTGTACGTTGATGATATTATTTTTGGATCTACAAATTCTCAATTGTGTAGAGAGTTCGAAGAAGTAATGAGCCAAAGGTTTGAAATGAGTATGATGGGTGAAATGTGTTTCTTTCTTGGATTACAAGTTGAACAACAGCAAGAAGAATTCTTATTCATCAGGAGAAGTATATTAAAGATATTTTGAAGAAATTTAAGATGGATGATGCTTCTACAGAGATGACTCCCTTTACTGCTCAGACTTGTCTCACTCCGGATGAAAAAGGAAAACCAGTTGATCCTCATCTTTTTAGATCTATGATTGGCTCTCTCATGTATCTTACTGCAAGTCGTCCTGATATCACTTTTGCTGTTGGTTACTGTGCTAGATATCAGTCGGCTCCAAAGGAATCTCATGAGAAAGCTGTCAAAAGAATATTTCGTTATCTCAAAGGATCGTCTCGTTTAGGATTGTGGTATCCATATGGTGGGAATTTTGATTTACATGCTTACTCTGATAGTGATTCCAATGGTTGCAGGTTAAACAGAAAATCTGTGTCTGGCGGATGTCAATATTTGGGAAATTGTTTGGTATCCTGGCAGAGCAAGAAACAAACTACTGTTTCTCTTTCTACAGGGGAAGCTGAATATATTGCTGCCTCAAGCTGCTGTTCTCAAGTTCTCTGGATCCAACACCAAATGATTGATTATGGGATTAATTTTCTCCATACACCTTTATTTTGTGACAATGAAGCTGCCATTGGAATTGCTAAAAATCCCATTCATCATTCCCGAACCAAGCATATCGAAACACGAATTCATGCGATTCGTGATGCTCAAGAAAAGGGTTTCATTGATATTATACCCATCGATACAAAAAATCAAAAAGCTGATCTTTTCACAAAAACATTTGATAAACCTCGTTTTTATGAATTGATTTCTATGCTCGGGTTAATATCTTTTTAAATTTTCATTTTTATTTCTTTGATTAAAAAAATTATAATAAAAAAAATGAAAAATTTAATTAACTTATAATAATAGAAATATGAAAATAAAAATTTGGGGGAGTAATTTCATAGTTCTGAGATCGGAATTTAACATGATGAGAAATGATTGTATATTCTCTAAGTATTTTTATATACATGACCGGTGCTTCAATGAGAAATGATAGTAACTGATACTGGATTCTGTTTCACATTATTTTTTAAAGAAAATTGATCAGATTCTTTAACGATATGCTTGATAGACTCAGCCTGATGAATAAAGTAGACAGCAGCTTTATGATTAAATTAAACATCATGCTTAAGAATGTCTGGATTTACTCAATTGTTTTGGCTTGCACAAAAACTGAGTCCTGACAAAAATTGGATTGAGAATGAATCTTTCGTCCATTTTGCTTTGTTATGTCATCACCCTGAATCACAGCTGGTATGTTTGGTGTTAAGGTGTCGTGTGTCTGTGCTTATCTCCTCTGCTGTACGTGAGTACTGACCTGGAGTGATGATCTCCTCTGCTGTACGATAGTACTGACCTGGAGCTCTCATCAGCACATGTTTAAATGGTTATCTCCTCTGTTATACGTGAGTATAGATCTGGAGCTCTCACCATTTAAAAATAATTATGTCAAATCATCTTATCGATGAGTTTCTTTCAGAATGAAATATTCTGTTTATAATCATTTGCACACTAACGCACAAGCCTTGTTCTATGAAGATTGATTCAAAATTCAAGAAATCCTGAGGTTGGGTGAGGGTTTTTACCAAATGATTGTGGGGTCCTAACATTCTAAAGCATCTAATTGAACCTTAAACGAATCATAAGCTGTTTGTTGAAAAAGGATAAGGCATGAGTTTAAGTGGACAATTATATCAGCAATCGTTTTTGATTTGTTCTAATTTCAGTTGTTTTTCTGTGCAGATTGTGATCAGATCTTGTATTCAGTATGATCTCATTGCTGGTAGATGATTTTTGATCATCTTTATGTTCATAAATATCTAGAGAATGTGATCTCTGATCAATTTAGATCTCATTATGTGATGTGCTTCTTGTTAATTAAATAAAAAAATTTTTAAAAAATATATACAAAATAATAAAAAATATATATATAAAAATATATAATAATAAATAAAAAAAATAAAAAAAAATTAATTAAAAAAAATAAAATAAATAAAAAAATAAATTGTTGACGAAATTATTCTTTCGCTAATTGTTTCGCAAAGCGAAACTGCAATCTCGCTAGGTTTGCTAATTAGTTGTTAACTAGTTATCTCTTAGCGAAATTACAGTTTCACTGGGCGAAACTGTAAATTCGTCCTGCGAATTTATAGTCTCGCTAGCTGCGAAACTACTTGCTATTTAAGTCATGTTTGCGAAATTTTTCTCATAATTTCGCAAAATCGTTCTGTGTAGTTCTTAGGGTTTCTCCGTGACATTTCTTGGCGATTTTGCTTTGTGATTGTGTTTTGGACTGTTTATTAGTGTTATTTGCTTCGCATGTGAGTTTCGAACCTTGTAACATCTTTTAATCTGGTTAAAATCATCTCCATTTAAGTAATTTGGATTGTGACTCTTCGGTGGGTTCGCTGTTCATCCAGCGAAACTACTGATTCTTCTGCGAAACTGAACGAAAGTTCTCTTCTTTTTAGCGAAACTGTAAAGTTATGCTGTCCGGGCAAACTTAACAGTTTCGCCATATTATCTTAATTTCGCAATGTCTGGTCTTTAACTTGCACAGTTTCGCTTGATCTTGTTTTCTTCTGAACAGCGAAACTAATTTTAGAACAGCGAAACTAATTTGTAACAGCGAAACTATGTTTGTGCTTGGAGAAACTAATTGCGAAACTTCTTTAATCTATACTCATCTTGTCGAAATTGCTTTTTGTTCTGCGAAAATAACATGTTTCAATGAGCGAAATTATTGTTTCGCTTGTCGAAACTGTTAGTTTTCTCTGTCGAAACTGCCTTTGTTCAGCGAAACTATCATGTCTTAGTGAGCGAAACTATTGTTTCGCTTGCCGAAACTGCTAGTTTCTTTTGTTTTAGTCTTATTTTCTTATTTTCATTATTTCTCATTCAAATTTAATTTTTTTCCTTCTCAGGTTATCATGGCAAATCTCAAATTTGATGAGAGGAATAACATCACAGCTATTTTAGATGATACTCTCCCTAAGGCAGCTGGATTTCGTGATTGTATCAGATGGCTTCAGAGATCACCTATTGCCTATGCTATTTCTCACTCGCCTACTATTTATGATCTTCATATTAGAGATTTTTGGAGATCAGCAGAATACGATACTAGAGGAGATGTACAGAGAATCACTGCCAAAGTTATTGATCATGATGTGACTATCACTGCTGAGAGTGTTTCAGGATTCTTAGACTAGATGATGATTCTGGAGATGAAGTAGCTATGACAGAGTCTGAAGTGTTTCAAGCTTTCAGAAGAATGGGGTATGAGGGACCAGCCTTTGGTTCAAGGAAAGAGATCAAGAATCTTTCTTATCTAAAGAATGGAGATATATCGCTCATGTCTTTATCATGTGTTTAGATCACCGTAAAGGTGGATCTGATGGACTTAATCTTGATTGGGCTAAAGCTATGGTGCTGTGCTGTAAAGGGGAGAAGGCCAACATAGCTAGACTGATTTTTGCATGTATGGCAGAGAATGTGATGGCTGTAAAGAAAGACAAATGGCTGTTATACCCTCGCTTTCTTCAGATGATTTTTGATGATCTTATTCCTGATGTTCCAAAGCATGGTGAAATCAAGAGACTGGTGCAGATGAATCCTCGTATTTTTGCTGATTGCTGTGCTATCCGTCATGATTTTAGTGGTAAAATCACCCATCTTTGGGAAAATATGTATCCTCCAGAACGCTGGAATTATATTAGACGGGTTGATGAGTCTGAGAGTAAAAGGGCTGAAGAAACAAGAGTACAGCAAGCTGATGCTACTAAGAAAAGGAAGAGATACGCTAAAGAAAAGGATTATGATTTTGAAGAGGATATTGATGCACAAGCGGAGGAGATCAGGGTAGAGAAAGAAAGGAGGTCTAAGAAGAAAACTGATTTTGTTGAGCCTGAGCGGAGAACCAAACATAGACATGAGGGATTTACAGCCAGAAGAGAGGCTAGTGCAAATCTTGATGAGGATGTGATACGTAATCTAAATACTTCGTTGGCGAATGAGCTGAGTATGATTAAGACTAAACTTACGAATCAGGAGATCAGAGAAAGACAGAAGGATGAGGTGATTGAGGAAATGCAGAGAATGTTAGTTGACCAAAACAAACTGATTAAGAAGTTGTTTGAGGAGATTACACAAATGAAAGCTGCAGCCGGCCTACCTAGTCAACTGACTCAATCTGAGTTAGATGATTTGACGGATACATCTAAGTACTCATTTTTGAATGTGGGTACTTCATCTAAGGTAGGAGAGGGTACTTCTGGAGCAGCAAATACTGGAGAAGGAGAACAGGAAATACCAAGAGAGGATGTTGGAAGGAATGATGAAGAAGATATTATTGAGGCTGGGTTTGTAGACTTGCAGTTTGATTTTGACAAAGATATTGTTGGTGAAGAAGTTGTTGTTACAGCTACCAATGAAGGAGTATCTGATAGAGGGAAAGGGTTGGTTGATGAAGAGGAGGAAGATGAACAACTGATAGACTATGATTCAGAACCAGAGTTTTATGAAGTTGATGAGCGACCACTGATTTATGTTGCTAAGAAGGGAGAAGATGATGCTGATGTTTTTGAAATGGATAAGAATGATTGGTTGGTCAAAGAGAAGGAGGTGGAAGAAATTACTCCTTTATTTCAAAATCTGGAGGGATTAAGCAGGAAGGAAGCAGATAAGAAGATCATAAGCTGGTGCTACAATCCCAGTTTAAAGATGTTCATGATCAAGAGAAGAGGAGGAAATATCAGTTATATGCTTAAGAGGAAGGCTTTTAAGACCTTGCCCAAATGGGATTTGAGACGTTTGGCAACTTTACCTTTGATCAATGCTCACTTAAGTGAAAGAGCATTATTTCTTGAGAAGGAAATAAAAAATGGACTTAATGATAATTTCGAGTCTTTTGGATATATGAAAGCTGAAAGAAAAAGATCAAAGAAGGATAAAGATTGGGAGACAGGCAAAGGAAGGATTGTACTGAGAGTCAAACCTCCAAAGACTGTAAATCGGGTAAGATTGGCTGATCCTCTTCCCCAACAACTACAGGACTTTGAAAAGTGGTTTTATGACAACAATACTGGAGAGGCGGTGATTAGAGCTAAACATGGAAAAGAGTTCAGAGTGTTTGATCCGATGGAGTTATTTAGCTTCAGTGATGAAGATCTTTTGGTACTATGTGAAAATCACATTAAGGCTGGGGCTGGAGAGGAAACAAGAAAAGAGGCCAGTCTGTTTATGAATGTTGCAAACAAGATAAGGGGAGTAAGGTCGGAGGTTAAGAGGTTAGCTGAAAGGGTGAGAGCTCAGGATGATTTTGCCATGGATGTTCAAGATTTGACCAGGCAGTTTGCAAAGGCTAGTGGTCATTCTGAAGAAGCTAGTGATGCAGGAAAGAACCTTGGAGGATCAGTGGCTGAAGCTTCTGAGGATGTTGCTGCAGGAGGTGATGAAGATAGATCAACAGCAGCAGAGGAAACCGGAGCTGACAAGTCAAATCAAGACAAGTGAAGATAGTGAGGTCCAACCTAGGGGGAGTATTGAAGATCATGTTTAGGTTGGACTCACTTTAGTATAGTTGTTTACTTTACATTGTAATAGGACTTTTGTTAGTTTCCTTTTGTATGTTTTTAGTAATGTGTAGTTTTGGCAGTCCAGCGAAACTGTGAGCGAATCTATACATTCGCTCACAGTTTGCTGTTCTAGTTTACCCGGCGAACTTGTGTTCTGCCGGGCGAAACTATAGTTTCGGCATGACAGTTTCGCTGGTAGCGAAACTGTCAGCGAAACTATAACTGCTATATATACTTTTGTCAATTCTCTTTGTAAGGTAAGCTTGCAAAACCCTAATCGTGGATCATTGTTGCAAGTTACCAATTCTAAGCAGTTTTCACACAGAAATACTATTGTGCTTGATGTTATTGATTGCTATTGTTCATTTGATTATCAAATATGTGTTAGAATTCTCTTCTATCTTCTCAATTGTTGTTGTTTAGCATGAATGTTTGATATTGAGCAATTCATCACTTCAATTGTACTGTTTTTCGATCACATGGACCAACAGCCACAACTTTCATCAGAAGACACAAAGGCTTGAGAAGAGCTTGTCTCTTTGAATGGGCTTCCTTGAGTGTAGTTCTCCCTGGGTGTCTCTGCGAAGGTGATGAAAGGACCCTTTGGTGAGTTGTTAGGGTAGCATATGAGATGATGTTGGGGTTCTTTGCTATTCCTTTCAACCACATGCAGGGCTGAACCCAATTGATTGTTGGAGTTGCTAGATGAACCTTGGATGTTCATCTCCATCTGGTAGCCACTGAGAATCCCATATAACTCTGTCAGAGTAAGATTTTGAGATTTTCAGTCCTCTTGATCACCACACAGTAGCGTGTCCATTGCCTAGGAAGTGAGGACATAAACTTCCTTACAATGTCTCTGTTTTCAAGAGGAACTCCTCCATCTACAAGGGTATCCACTATCTCAACATACCTAAAGTATTGCTGAGTCATGGTTTCACCTGTTTTGAAGGTGAAGTTTTCAAACTGTTGCTTCAGGAGATCCTTCTTGTTCTCCTTGGCTTCAGAGGAGCCTTCATACATCAGTTTTAGTGCATCCCACAGCTGTTTAGCTGTTTTGCACTTCTTGAAACCTCTGTACACAGAGTTTGGAAGGGCAATTTGAAGAGCACTCATGGCTTTTCTATCAATCTCTACTCTCTTCCTATCTTCATCAGAGTAGTTAGCCACATCTTTAGGGATCATACCAGCACCAGTAGCAGAAGGAGTGTTGGGTATGAAAGGTCCATTTTCAACAGATTCCCTCATTCTTGAGTCTAGAGACCTGATGAAACCTTACATTCTCATACACCAGGTATCAAAGTCATCAAGAGTGATCAGTGGGGACTTGTTCATGGTTCCAGTGTCCATATCAGTCTTTGAAATGGATGCCATTTTGAAAGTTTAGTATTTGTGTGTGTGAGGGATCTTAAGATGGTGAGATCTTATATCAAGAGCCTGAAATGCTTTGATACCAATTGCAGGACCGGTGAAGGGCTTAACAATTACAACACAACAACACAAAGAGGAGATTAACCAAACTTGATCAAACAGTGAACTGGATTAACCACAATAATGATACAAAGAACACAAGTAATAATAGAGAGACAGAACAAGAGATTTGGGTTTCAAGGATGCAGTATATTGCTTTCTTAAGTTCTATTACAAGTGTTACAAAGCATAAAGAAAGATACTAGAACATGGAATACTTATACTACAACCTACAGCCGGCTATACTTTGAAAGCCAGCTGGATACAATTGACTAGACACAAACAAAATCAGTTGTAGAATCAAAAGGCATATCTGCCTTTTGACCTTGTGACTATGACATGCAATAGCTCACATCCTTATCTATTACAAAAAGGATAAAGTACATAAAGTAGAAGGTTACAGACTCAAGACCTCAATGTACAGTTACCAAAAGCATGGACCTTTTCACCAACTCATGTAAGTTGGTGACTTTACAGAGATGCAGCGGAAAGGTGTCCAGCTTTATGGAACAATACATCAGATAAAGCATGTTACTAAAAGTCTTCGGAAGAAACCTGTCTTCATAGGATGAAGCTTCGGAAGACTTTGTCTCTGAGGCTTCGGAAGACTTCATATTTGGCTTCGGAAGATATTGGTCTTGGCTTCGGAGGATTTTACACTTAGAATATTTCTAGTGCATGGTGTAAGACTTTCGAAGCAATTCTACTTTAGTTCTTTAGTGCATTGCTTGTAGAGAGACTTTGGATGTTTTGGTTTGCATCAGACTTAAAGGAATCCTTACAGGCTCTCTACGGGCTCCATCAAGCCCCAAGAGCATGGTATGAGAAGCTCTCGACTCATCTTGTGAAACACGACTTTCACAGAGTGATTGACTGTACACTGTTCACCAAAGAAAAGGATGGTGACTTACTGCTCGTACAGATCTATGTTGTTGACATAATATTTGGTTCCAAAAACGAAGATCTATGTAAAGAATTTGAAGCAGTAATGAAAGCTGAATTTGAGATGAGTGCCATGAGAGAAATGAAGTTCTTTCTCGGGTTACAGGTGAATCAGACACCAAAGGGGATATTTCTACATCAGACAAAATGTAGGCGATATTCTCAGACGATTTGATATGGAGAATGCTTCGGCAGCTGGGACTCCACTGGCCACAAACCACGATGTGGCACCCAACAAAAATGGTGATCTGGTGGATGCCACCATGTACCGAGGAATGATTGGATCCCTCATGTACCTCACAGCCTCACGACCTGATATCATGTACGTGACGTGTCTATGCTCCAGATATCAAGCAAAGCCGAAAGTCAACCATCTTATATGAGTCAAAAGGATATTTCATTATCTGAAGGGTACTCCAACACTTGGGTTGTGGTATCCTCATGACGATGACTTTGAGCTTACAGCGTATAGCAACTCGGATTATGGCAGCTGCAAAATGAACTATAAGTCCACTTCAGCAGGATGTCATTTCTTTGGGAGAAGATTAGTCACGTGGCAGTGTAAGAAGCAGACATCGGTTGCTCTGTCAACTTGTGAAGCTGAATACGTTGCTGCTGCAAGCTGCTGTTTACAAATCATCTGGATTCAACAGCAAATACGGGACTACAGTTTGAAGTTCTCTAACACTCCTATATTTGTTGATAATTCTGCTGCTATAGCCGTAACTATAAATCCGGTCCAACATCCTAAAACCAAACACATCGGAATTAAATATCACTTTATACGGGATTGTTTTGAAAAGAATTTAATCGATGTTGTTAAAATTAATATGGACTTTCAACGCGCTGACCTCTACACAAAAGCATTTGATAAACCAAGATTTTTATATCTGTTAGAGGTCAACGGCGTGAAAAAGAAATGTGAAGTGATTCCAGAAGATGACAGTACTTAGTCCGACGAGTAGAGTTATTTTTTATTTGTTATTTTCTTTTATTTTTCGTATTTTAATTTCCTGTTTCTATAAAATCCAAAAACTCGAAAATAATTTCGGTTTTAGAATTTTAGGGGGAGAATAGATTTGAGTAGTATTAAATTAGGTGTTTTAATTTCAATACTTACAAAAAAACGAGGGAGGAGGACACCGTAGCTAAAAGAATAGAAATCAAATCTGTGATACTGATTCAATGCTTATGGAAAGTGATAGTACACGGGGAACAGATTATTTGGGACTTCAAAATTTTGAATGATTAAGATGCAAAATTCAAAGTATAAATTTGAGAAGTCTAAGCAAAATAAAAGGAAAAATGATAGTAAAACTAGTATGCTACTAAGGTAACATAGAGAAAGTATACCTAAAGGTTGCAAGTTCATTATATGATGTGTTGGTAGATTCAACTCAATAGATGAGTAGACCTCATTGGTGACTTAAATTCAAACTATATTGTTCATCTTGCTGTGGGTTCCCATCTTATCCCTGGTTAACACAATCAACGTAGTTTCAATAAGGGGTGATGATAGGATCGGATCTAGTTTGATCAATTAGATTGGAATTTGCAGCGGAATATAACAGAAATTAGATCAAATTTAAGCAAGATAGTATGAATATGCAATCACACTATGACGATTATATAGAGAGAAATTTTCTGTTAATGGAAGATTTTCATTCACGCAAATGCTTCAGTTACAAAACAACTAGGTCAACATTCCTTTTATAAAGGAATGTGACAACAGCTGATGTCACTTGATAGTGACATCTAACTGATTTAACAAACTACTGAAAGTAACTAATCTACTAAAGATGTCCACAACAACTGAGGACACCTTCATAAAAAGCTAAGTGTAAACCAGAATTACAACTACTGAAACTATAACATCTGAAGTGTAAGAACTTCAGACGTTTTACAATAATAAAACTACTGAGAGGAAACTACTGAAAAGCAAAACATTACAACTAGTGAAAGGAAACACTTCAGCTGTTTGAGACAACTTCTGAGAACTTGGTCTTCAGACTTTGTCTTCAACATATGTCTTAGACTTTGTCTTCAGCTATCAGACTTTTATCTTCAGACTTTGTCTTCAGCAGATGTAGATCTCTTCAGTTGTTGTGATGTCCGTGGGACTTAAAGGTTTTTCTGATCTGGCTCATTGGTTCTTTTGGTCCAACAAACTCCCCCTGAACCAATGCAGCGAAAACCTTTAAGCTTATTGAAGTCCCACTTATTGGCAGACATATTTTCTGGATCAGCTCAGAAATCACCAAGTCAAGCTCAGGCCAGGAAGAGGTTTCAAAAAGTTTGATTGGCAAAAGATGAATGGGAACTCTGTCTTGGGTGATTTGGACACAGAGCTGTTATCCCAATCATTAAACCTACTTCCCAATGATGAGTCTGTAAGACTCTCTGACATAGGCCTCAAGAAGAACAACTTTATCTTCTATTGTGAGTTCTTCAACTTCACTCTCAAAGAAGAACTCAGGCCCATAATACTCAGACAAGTATCTAACAATCTTTCCATTCTTCAGCTCCACAGTTGTTATTTCTCTATATGCAAACTCATCAGGATGAGTACCTTCAAGTAACAACTGAAGCTCATTTCTTCTGATTTCTTCAAGCTTCTTGTAAATTAACCCCTTCTTCACAATTTTGTTTTCCAACAAGGTTTGTGGAGTCATCCTAGTCTTGTAAGCTCACTTGAAATCATCAAGGATTTCCCAGGGTGACACTACAATGGCCAGCATTATCACAGCATCCACAGTCTTTCTCACTTGGCCATTGTATCTACTTGGAATATTTTTCCTTTGAATTCTGTCACTAACTCTGGGGTCAGGCCAAATCCTTACTCTCTCTTTCTGATACTGAAATGTAAATCTGAGAGCATACAGCCTCTGAGCATGTTTCTTCATTGCTTGTATGGATGAAGACTTAGGAAATTCCCTATCAACCATCCTTAACAATTGCTCATCATGTTGTTTCTGCTGTTCTTCTTCCTTAATCTTTACTTTAACCATTTGCCTTTGAGTGTAAGGAGTGATTGTTGTTGGTTGACTCCTAGGCTCAGGTTTCTTCATTTTAATCACAGCAGAGATTGGCAGACTATCCTCCTCATCATCTTCTTCTTCTTCTTCCATCCTCAACACCCTTCTCTTTCTCTTAGGTGCATCATTGGTGGTTGATTGAGTGGGTTTCTTAGGTAAAGGAGTTGGTTTTGAGGGTTATGAGGTTGGTTGTTTTGAGGATTGTGAGATTGATTGTTTTGGGGTTTGTGAGGTTGATTTTGAGGGTTGTTTTGGTAAGGGAAATTGTAAAGGCTGCTCTATCATTTTGGTTGTGAGGGTGGCTTTGGATAACTTTGCCATGTCAGACCTTTTCCCAGCACCAGCTTCATCCAGAGCTTCTATGATCAATCCTTTGTTGAAGGTCTCAGAAGAATAGATTTTGGTGGTTATCTCCAAAATACTGTGTCTAGACCAAGACTTTACTTCAATGATTGGTCTTCCCAAGTGTTTTGACAAGAATCTGATCATAGCTTCCAACCTTTCCCTTTCTTTCTCATTGCAGCTGGCCCATCTATTTTCAATCTCTTGAATCTCTAGCCGTCTGATCTCAGAATCAAGTTTGGCAGTGTCAAAGCCTTGTCTGAAGAGCTGATCAATGATTTTATCCATAGAGCTGCTGTGTTGCTCATCAGCTTCTTTGATCATTTCCTCCAACTTCTTTTCATCCTCAGTCTGTTCAGCACTTTTCTTTCTCTTGTAGGTGATTATCTCTTTTCCTTTCTTCTCTTTGGCTTCTTCTCTTCAACTCTCTTTCTTTTATCTTCTTTCACTGACTTAGACTCCCCGTTTTTGGTTGCATTGGGTTTAGGGGTTTGAATGTCAGAAAGTTTCTTGGAAACAACATTATCAACAAGGGTTTGAAGATTTGAGGAAATCCTCTCATCAATGGTTTGATTGACAATACTAGTGATGATTGAAGTGATGAGAGGTAAGGAAGATTTAAATGCAGCAACCATTTGCTCAGAGGGGTTCTGTCCCTGAGATATGATGCCTGAAACAGAGGCTGGTGGCTGATTTGTTTGAGAGTGGCTCAGTGTTTGGGAGAGCTTCAAAAGAAGCTGCCATCTGTGGGTGAATGGGGGCAGATGGACTTGATTCTTGAGACATTTTGGCAAGCAGTTTTTGTAGTCTGCATACCTCAGCCTCAAGAATGGTGTTTTGGGCTAGGACTTCAAAGAAAAGAAAAAGCCCAGGTCATCATCAGTTTTAGCTGAATCAGCTGACCTCCTGAGTAAATCAGGATGAACATGTGCTGAGTGTAGATCAGTATTCACATGTGCCCCTTTGTCTTGGAACTGGGGACTTCCTGCCTCAGGATTAAGTCCTTCATTGGCAGTTGCCTCTGGTGAGGTCTTAGAGATGATACCACCTTCATCCTGTTCATGTGCTGAAACAAGGGAAGAGGTAGCCTCACCAGATGTTCTAATCTCCTCCTCTACACTGGGAGATTGAACTTTGTAATCACTATGCTGGGGTTGTCAACTACATTATAATCCTCTCCCTCAGCTGTTGAGGTTTTCCCAGTGTTAATAGGTTTCTGGGAGGGGTAGAGGAATGTAGTTGAGTCAGCACTTGTGCAATGACTGCAGTTGGGCTTGTAGGGGTGGTTTCAGTGGGAGATAAGGTGAAAAGGATTGCACCTGGGGTGAATGGTGCTCTTCAATGGCAATCTTCTCAAGTGAGAGAGATTCCAGTAATGTGGTTTCCCCGATGTTGGTTGCATCAGGATCCTGTTGAGAGAATACTGAGCGGTTTCAGCTGGTAGAGTCTTTGAAACTACAAGGGGATTAAGGCTAGTAGTTTCATCTTGTGTTTGTGCTGCAGGGGCATCATCAGGGGACTCAACTCCCTGAGTAGCCTTTTTGAATTTCTTGGATTTTGGTTTGGAGGGGACTTTAGATCTGGAGGTGGAGGCTGTGGGTTCCCTCTGCTTGGGTCTTAGCAGTTTGGCAGCCTCTTTGAGTTGTGGATTTGAGTTGTGCCTGGAGTATACTTCTGGCAAAACTACCAAAGCAGGGACTCCAAGGCCAACAAGGCCATCAGATTTTAATTGATTAATAATTATGGCCATAAGAAACCTTGGATATAATATCCATCTATTAGCCACAGGTTTCATTGCCAGATCTTTTAATTCCAAAAATATTATTTCAGAAAAATTAAACTTTGGCGTTCAAGGATAGAATACAATACCTGTTGCCACCTGGATGACATTTGATCCCATGAAGATGTTTTGGGGGCAAGACAGACATTGATCATATGGAAAATGAGACGCTCAGCATCATGGAAGTGCTTCTTCATAATAGTAGTAGCACTTAGGTCACCCTCATATCCATGGTTAACAAAGGATAAATCAATGGTGCCTTTGGGGTATCTGGTGACATAGGTGGCATCATTCAGGTCTAGGGTTTGGCGAATGATCTCAGAAGTGATGACCACCTTCTTCTGGTTGACAACCGACTGGAGAGTGATCGAGTCATCATTCTCAGCAGTATGAACAGTGACGTTTGTCCAGAATTGGCAAAGGGTATCAGGATAGATGGTAGGATTTAAGGAAGGCTGTGTGATATTAGGAATCAACCATCAGATCAATGGCAGCATCAAACTTGGTCCAAAAGGCTGATTTGGTAAGGTAAGCGACACAGTTGTGTCGAGGTTTGATTTGCATGGTCGCCATTAATGGAAGATGAACGTTTGGAAAGTGAGTTATGAAAGTTTGAAGTTAGGGTTAGGTATTTATAGGTTATGAAACGGCTGAAAAAAACAACTGAAAGTTTGGGGGGAGTCATCAGTTATTAGAAAACAACTGAAGACATGGTTTTATTTCAGATGTTGTAAACAACTGAAGACTTGGTGTTAGTCATCAGTAGTTGTAAACTACTGAAGACTTGGTTTTGGCTTCAGTTGTTTTGAAATGAACCAGTAGTTGTTGTCGTCAATTCACAAAGTTCAGTTGTTTCAATGACCTTAACATTACTCATCAGATCATCTGATTTTCAGATGTTTCATTGGTCATCAGTACTTATATTATTAGAAAAGACATCAGTAGTTTTAACTACATCAGTATTTTTTAACAAAAGAAGTACTTTAGTACTTTTAAGTAATTTAGTCTTCAGTAGTTATAAAAACTGCTGAAGATAAATTAACTTATCAGCACTTATTTTTGACAGCTTTATACTAATGCTCATCAGTACTTATTAACTAAGAGCATCAGTAGTTGTCAAATCATTCTAGTTGCAGCATACCAAGCCTGAGCACAAGATTTTGGAAAGTTGCACTGTCCAAAGGCTTAGTAAATATATCTGCAAGCTCATCAGCACTAGGCACAAACTTTGGATCAATCAGACCTTTTTCAAAACAATCTCTGATAAATGATGTCTGATCTCAATATGTTTGGTCCTAGAATGCTGGACAGGATTCTTCTTAACAATACGAGCTGAAGCACTATCCATCAGTAAAGGAGTCTTAGTCTCTGTAATGTCATAATCCAATAATTGATTTTGAAGCCAGAGTACTGAGATGTACAGCTTGCAGCTGCAATGTACTCTGCTTCAGCTGTGGATGTAGCAACTGAAGTTTGTTTCTTACTCTGCCAAGAACTAAACAGTTGCCTAGAAATTGGCATCCACAAGAAGTTGATTTTCTGGTTAACTTACACCCTGCATAGTCACTATCAGAGAAAGCAACTAATTTGCAAGAGTGCCCAGTGGAATACCAAAGTCCTAGAGATTGAGTTCCTTGCAAATATCTAAAGATCCTTTTGACTGCAATCATATGGGATTCTTTAGGTGCAGCCTGAAATCTAGCACAGACACAAGTTGCAAACATAATGTCTGGTCTAGAAGCTGTAAGTACATCAAGGAACCAATCATACATCTGTAAAGAGTTTCATCAACTGCTTTACCTTTCTGATCAGCATCCAGTTGTGTGTTGCTGCACATGGGAGTAGAACAGGGCTTACAGTTTTGTAAATCAAACTTGGTCAACAAATCCTTTGTGTATTTTGACTGATGAATAAAGTTCCATCTGCCATTTGTTTGATTTGCAAACCCAGAAAGAACTGTAATTCTCCCATGGCACTCATTTCAAACTTTTGTTGCATCAATTTAGTAAAGGCATCACACAACTGTGGATCAGAGGATGCAAAAATAATATCATCTACATAAATTTGAACAAGGAGCTTATGCATGCCTACTTTCTTAATGAACAAGTTTTATCTATGGAGCCTCTAGTGAAATTATTTTGAAGAAGAAAGTTAGATAGTGTTTCATACCAGGCTCTGGGAGCTTGTTTTAACCCATAAAGAGCCATATCAAGCTTATACACCCAATCTAGATGTTTATGATCTTCAAAACCTAGTGGTTGACACACATAAACCTCTTCTTTTATTTTACCATATAAACATGCACTTTTGACATCCATTTGAAAAACTTTAAGGTTATGGAAAGCAGCATAAGCTAAGAACAATTTGATTGCCTCCAGTCTGGCTACAGGGGCAAAGGTTTCATCATAATCAATACCTTTTTCTTGTGAAACCCCTGTACAACCAGTCTGGCCTTGTTCTTGACAATTTGGCCTTTTTCATCAGTTTTATTCCTAAACACCCATTTAGTGCCTATTGCACACTTACCTTGGGGTAGAAAACCAGTTCCCACACTTGCTGCTTTTGAACTGAAGAAGCTCAAGCTGCATGGCTTCGACCCATCCATTGTCTCTTAATGCAGCATGATAGTTCTTTGGCTCTTGCTGACTGATGAAGAGAGCATAGAGACAGAAATTGGACAATTGGCTTCTTGTTGACACACCAGCATTAATGTCACCAATGATCTGGGACATGGGATGATTCTTCAGTTCTTGATACTCAATAATATCTGTGCAAGTGTTTGTAGGAGATTCAGCAGCAACAGATGTTGATTCAGACTCGTGAAACCTAGAATGAGATGGTAGTTCAAATGAAGTAGAGGATTCAGAGATTTCATCAGCATTTGTTGTGGATGGAACTGCTGAAGCTACAGGAACATCAAGTGTAGTAGACACAGGCAGATGATCACTACAACTTGCATTTATGCCATCAGATGGAGATGATGGATCCTCAGAGACAATAACAGATGGAGACTGAGATGGAACATATTGCATATGTCCAAATCAAACAACTCCACAGGGTTTTGAGGAATTTTGTCTTTTGGAGATTCATTAAACTTGACATGCAAAGTTTCTTCAACAATCTTTGTTCTGCAATTAAAAACTCTATATGCTTTGCAAGTAGATGAATACCCAACAAAATACCCTGCATCCACCTTTGATTCAAACTTCTGAAGTGGATTCTTTGTGTTAAGAATATAACAGGGACACCCAATGCTCTAAAGAATGAAATTAGAGGGGCCAAATGATGTAATAACTCATAAGGAGTCTTCATCAACCTCTGATTCACTAACACCCTATTCTGTACATAGCAAGCTGTGTTGACAGCTTCAGCCCAAAAGGTTAGTGGCAAACCTGAGTCAGCCAACATTGTCCTTGCGGCCTCAATAAGGGTCCTGTTCTTTCTCTCCACCACCCCATTTTGCTCAGGAGTTCTTTGAATGCTCTATTGTCTCTTGATTCCCTTAGACAAATAGAATTCATCAAGAGTGTGATTTCTAAATTCTGTGCCATTATTACTTCTCACACATTTGACTGGAGTGAATGCTGCTATTCCACATACAACACAAAATAAATGATGATTTGAGCAGCCTCATCTTTGGAATGTAAGAAGAAAGTCCATACATATCTGGAGTAATCATCCACAATTACTAGACAGTATTTTTTTCTTACAGGACCAAAGAGATCCATATGCAGTAATTGCAAGCAAGCAGTGGACTTGGGTTCTTTATTGGAGGGAATGAAACTTTGTGTTGCTTTCTTTTAAGCAAGCTGGACAGTTGTCATCACATTTGAACTCCTTCAATGGCAAACCTCTCACTAAACCATGATGAATAAGCTGATTCATGTTTTAAGATTCACATGACCAAGCCTTCTATGCCATAGTTAGATTCTAGAGAAGAGGCTTTAGAGAACAGACATGGATGGCCTTTAAGATCAATTTTCTTTGATAAATTAAGGCATATACTCTTCCAATCCTGTTGGCCTTCATGAGAGTATATTCATCCTAAATCTTGTCAATCTTGTTCAAAACTTTGGAAGACAGAATCCGGCAGTTCTGACTGTGAAAAGTGCAACATGCCCTTTATCACACATTTGACTGACACTCAACAGATTTACTTGAGGTTCTCACATGGTTAACATCATCAAACCTTATTTCACCATTTGATACAAACCTTTTCCTGATGTAACCCTTAGCATCATTTCCAAAAGAAACAAATCCCTTCTTCCCTTGAGAGTAATCATGAAGAAGAGAGCTGCTCCCTGTCATATGCATAGATCCTCCACTGTCTACATACCAGATGCTTCTTTGGCATTGCTGAAGAACCCTGCATTTTCCACAAAAATTAGTTAGCCTTTGAGACCCAAACCATTTTGGTTTTGGGTCTGTTTCATCAACAGATTTTAAACTAACTGATTTGCATGATTGACAGCCTTTGAAGGTGTAGATGGTGCTGAAAAGGATTCCTTTGATTTTGGCTTAGGTTTCCTTTTCAGTGGTTTAATCACAGAAACATCTAATTGGTTAACTCTCCCCAACAGATGTTGAACCATCATAACAAGTTGTGTCTGATTGGTTGTCAAAGCTTTCAACTCAGTTGACACATCAGTACTTGTTGGTGATTTGTTTTGTGATTCACCAACTCCTCCCTTTTAAAAGACGAAGACGTAGTCTGGGTTTTGATTATTCATGAGGATATTTTCAGCTGGTTTTGGTGATAACCCCCTTCCTTCCTTTTAACTTTTTGAAAAAACTTTGGTTATAAGAGTTGAGATGGTTGTGGTACAAACTTGGTTTGAAATTCATCTTTCATTTTATTCATTTTCTTCTTATTGATTTTCTCTTGTTGAATTTTAAACCATTTGTTTATACACAGTAATCTAGTACATGATTAACAAACCACATATTTCACATGGCTGTCTTTTCATCTTTTGGTGATCAACTGCTG